>CM041016.1:23769627-24484627 GCA_022984855.1 Dimocarpus longan
AACTCATATCGAAAGTTGATTCCTGGTTACACATCTCTATCGCAAGTCTCATTGCCTTGAAAGCAAACCAACTATAAGTAGACGTTCCAATGTAAAGCTTCTCATGCTATAATCAGAAAAGAATTTCCACAATGAATAAAAAACTAAATTTCTCACTCTATCATCAGAAAGCCATACCCATTAATGTAACTATAAAAACCCCATTGGATTACCTCATCAAAGAAAAAGCAGATCATTTAACTTTGATACTTCTCCTCAATTGACCCGGCTGAGAAAGCGAGCTCCTGATATCACAAATCACAAATGACAACAAATAACCACTCTTCTGATGCTGTGATCAGGTCCTTTTGCCATTGCTTTTAACTAGTACTATCGATACAGACCAATTACGTAATGCTTATCTGATAGATGGGGAAAATCCATGATAAATATAAATGTGTCATAAGATGAGATAAGAGAGGATATCATGATTCCACATAAATATAAAACAAAATGGATATGGATTAACAAGAAAGACTTGCAAGACTCACAACATCTTCCAATAGATTAGTCTTTTAAATTGATTAGAAACTATGTAATGTCATATGTACTATAACTGTTGGATGAATATGCATTAAAATGATTTCATCTTATCATGACTACAGAGATAAGAGTCATTGTCGAGCCTTTCAAGTTCTCATAAAAATTTGAAACAAACTGGAATAATAATAACACAGGTGTAATGCGAAAAATTAATCCAAAATTGACTTCAATTTTTATTTTTTTTCATCCATCATGATTTTAAATAATTTGAACTGAATTATAGACTAATACAAACAAAGAAACAACAGTTATCGCATATTTTCCTCCCACAATACGTCTATCATATTGTAAATCCGTTTGTCTGCCTTCGACTGAACCTATTATACACAATAATTTACATTGAACAGTTTAGAAGAGCATCAAAATAAACAATTATCACTACTAGAATTAAACTGTTACTATAATAATACATATTTTGATGATACAAAGAAAAGGCAGGAGATAATTTCAGAATGACCACCTTCTTAGAAAGGAAAAGTACAGCATCAACAATACCCTCTGCATGTATTGATCTACCACAAACATTATGCTGAAACTCGAACGAAACTCTGGAAAAAGACATAAAATAAGTCATTCACTAGGAGACAAATATACATATAAAGCAAAGGAAACACTGAGGGTACTTGATAATACGTTCGATCAGGTGATGTCAAATGATACATATGGAATGCATGACCGGATAAATGCTCCTGTGGAACTCCCACCATCTCAATTTGTTGTTTGGGATCATTTGTATCTGATGAGCACGGCAAGAAGATGAATGATTTAAGAAATATATATATATATATTATATATCTCAAGTCACGTAAAGGCTTATTATTCCATCAAGGAAAAAGACAACCATAATGACATAGAACTAGAATTATTAGGAGTGCATAATTAAAACAATGAAATTAAATTATTTATCATCTTCGAATTTATTGTAAGAATTATTAAGTGCTATTAAGACTATTATATTCATGATATAACATGTAGATATTGCAAGTAAATATAAGCTTCATGTAGATATTGAAGTAAATATAAATTTATGTAAAAAGAATAATAATGATTTATTTTTAATCAAATGATATTTACAAAATTTGACATACCAACCCTTCAAAGGAAAAATAAAATTATTGTTGCTCATATTAAAATGTTTAAAATAAGTGGCAGGACAGTAGCAGCAGAGGTTTTAGATGTCATTAGTAAAGTGTCATCCATGTTGGGGATGACATTTAATGTTAATACTTAATACAGCTTCTATTATACATTTTAACATGTATGCAGTTAGTAATCTGGATATATCACTTTTGCCAGTACAGCTACAAATGGTATTAAGTTATGTTACTTCTGTAGTCAAAACAATTTTTACTTCAATTAAACAATCATGTTTCCTTTTCGATCCTTTACTCAATCCAAATAATTGATTGGTACAATTAAATAACTGGTCCTTAAAATTTTTTTTAAAAAAAAATTAAAATAAGATCATCGATATATAATTATTCGTAAAGTAGCACCAATTAAACTCGGTTGGTTCACCTTTCAAAGTTATATTAAGCCACTTTTAAATAAGTTAATTAAAATGGGATATGAACTGATCACATTGTACAATGGAATTTATGATTGCCCAAATTAGAATTGTTTTGAAAGTAGATCTTGATAGTGAATTGTATGCATTGTTTTGTTAGAAAACATGATTTTAAATTTCTAAAATCCTTAAAAACAAGGGTATCAAGGAAATTTGCATCTAAGAAGTAAGTTGATACCATATTTATATACGTTTAAGCAACAAATATTCTACAGAATTTGAAATATTATATCACAATTATTTGTCTTTCTTGAAACTAAATAGATTGCTTGGCCACTTCCTTCTAAGAAGGCTCAAAAGAGGTGCCTAGAAGAATCGAGATCTGCTATCGACCATAAGATGATTAGACCAATACAAATCCCAAGAGGCTTTAAAGGCCCAAAATTATGCTAGGAACAAGAAAGACAAAACTTTGAGCCAGCCCAAAACTGGTTGGATAATATCTATATTTTTATTTAATTTTATTATAATTGAAATGAACACTTATATCGTTAAGGAGAGGGCAGAGAAATAATTTAGTTTTATTATAATTGATTATATATATATATGTATTAATTTAATATATAAAAAAAGCATATTTTCTTATAGTTCCCTTCAAAATATATAAGATTTTATTACTAACTTTTTCTTTTTTGTGGTTTAACTTAAAAAAAAAAAATTAAAAATTAACTAACAATTAAGAAAAATTAAAAAAAAAAAACAACAATTAATAAAAATAATATTTTTTTTAAAAAAAAAATGATCCAATGATAAACCAGATCAACAGTGATCTAGTTCATCGCCAGATTATGGTAATGAACCAAATGATCTGGTGACGAACTGAATGATCTGATGCACCACCAGAATCTGGTGATGAATCAGATCATTGACGACTTGGTTCATCACCAAATTGTGACCAGATCCGTACATCCGATCTGGTTCCTCACCATATTTAGTTTTTCAGTTTTTTTTTTTCCTATATTTATATATATGTATATATATATTTTTTGAGTTTATTATGATTAACCAGATTTTCTATTTATTTTTTAGTTTTTCACATAAAGTTATTATCATTTTCCTCCTGACGATTAATTAATCATTATTTTCTATCCATTTCATATATTTCTTCTTTTGATTATTTAAATTTTATTTTCATTATATTTTTTTATTTCCAATGTCTATTCATTTTTTAATTTTTTTTTTTAGTTAAAGTAATCATATTGGAATGATGAAAGTAACTTTTCTTAAGTTTGATCAATATTTGACAACCTGTTATGAATAAAATGAAATATATTCTAAACTAGAGGGACCATTAGAGCTGAAAGTGTATTTTCTAAACCGAATGAACCATATGAGTGAAAAATAAAATCACAATCAAAAAAATAAAAAATAATTTTTATTTTTTTTTGGATACAATACATGTATATAGCCATCTACCAAGATCACCTAAGCTAAGACGTTTCTGAGCAGTTTGAATATCTATCCATATTAAGTAAGAAGTCTATCCTTTAATTAGAGGGAACTAAACTGAAAATCGGTTCACATGAGAGATCAAGGAGCAATTGGCCTTTATTGAGGTCGTGGATGCTCGAACTCATGCATTCTTTTTTTTTTTGGTACAAAGCCCAAGGTGGGAATTGCCACATTGGTAATCCACTTTGAAGCAAACAAAAAAATGTTAAAAGGAGAATCCCTAAAAGTCGCTTGTAATATGTAAAAATCTTTATTTTCCCACTCTAGTTTGAATTTTTCCAAAATTCCCCATATTGTCATTTTTCTAATGGGGAAATTTTAAGAAAAAAGCAAAATGTCAAATTTATCTTTGATTTAAATAATATTAAAATATAACAATATATGAATTCCCAAATCAAAATAAATAATATAAAAATATCAAAAATCAAATAATTAAAATAAATGATATAAAAATGATCATCTTTATCTTCATCATCTTCTTTCTCCTTTCTCATCCATTTTTTTTTTGTCATCAACCTCACCCAATCCAACATCTTTATCATCAATCAACCTTACCTAATCTATCATAAAAACAAATCCATTTTAAACCAAAAAAACCCATCACCAAAAAAAAAAAAAAAAAAATTGGCGGGACCCAGAATTGGGTCTCTAACAGTAGAGACCGTGATCTCTACCATTAAGAAACCCTGATGGTCTCCAACGGTGGAGACAAAGACCATCTGGGATGGTCTCTATATCTAGGATGGAGACAAATGGTCTTCAATGGTGAAGACGGATACCATCTCAAATGGTTTCCATATTTGGTCTATCCAAGTTTTAATTTTTTTTTTTTAATTTTAATTCTAATATCATATTATTAATTAATTAATTTTATTTATTTAGTTTGTTCAACGATGTGTCACAATTAAAACCACTCATTATTATAATTTTTTTAAATTAATTTTTCATCTGTATATTCATTTTTGCCGCTAGAGTCAAACTGTCAACTAACTCAACTTAACAAAATTTGTGGCTATTATGGGTATTGTCGTCATTTCACATGTCTCTAGAGAGTATTTTGAATATTTTTATTAATGTAAGAGTGATTTTAGATAAAAGTGAAATTATATATGATAAGATGGATATTTTTGTAAAGTACAACAAGTTTTTGGAATTGTCCCAATGTTAATATATAGGAACATATAAAATAGGGAGCTTTTCACTTGCAGCTTAAATCAAAAAGAAAAATTTATTTTATCCACTTTTCTATAAAAATTTGTTTTTAACCTCTTAAACAAACTATTTTTATTTTATACCCAAATTTACTAAACAACGTTCGAGTTAAAATTTTAAAAACACGAAATTTAAACTCGATATTAGGTTTTATGAGACCATAAAACACGAATTAAGTTTTGTGAGACCACAAAACCCGATGGCTACAAAACTCAAGTTTTGTGGCCTCATACAATTTGGTAGTGGGTTTTGTGAACCCACAAAACTCAATATATTCAATCATCGTCGTCGTCATTGCTGTATTTCATCAAAAACTTCAATTTTCAAACAAAATCCAATCAAATTTAACAAAATCTAATCTTAAACATTAATATCCAAAATCCAAAAAAAAAAATTGAAAAGTCACAAAAAAACTCAAAAGATCAACGAAAGAAATCTAATATCACATATCATGAACAATTGAGGAGGAAAACGAGATATACATGGATAATTTGGGTAATTTAGGTATAGACTACAACTAATTTGTTTGAGGAATGAAAATCAAATTTTTTAAAAATGTGAATAAAAACAAATTTTCCTTTTATCGAATTATCATTATATTGTAATTTTCACTGTAAGGGTGAGTTTACTTGTTAGAATGAGGAAGAAAAATGAGAAATGAGAATGATTGATGACATTTACTTGTTCTAAAATCATTCTGTAATGAAAATAAAATGATGGGTCTCAGATAAATTCAAGGTTATGAAATAGGAATCTTATTCCCTCCACTCCATTTGGGAATTTCACTTCTATTCCTTTTTCCAAATTAAAAAGACTTTTATATCTCATATTAAACGAGGTTGTGAAACTTTTTTAAAAGTTATTCTTCTATATATATTTATTTACTTTTTTGTTCTATAGATTACATAGTATGTATTATTATTAAATAAAATTATTTATTTTTACAATATTGTTAGGTTATATGAGAGTTTAGAAATAATCTTAGCGGTTACAATGATGGAGTGTGCATAATACTTTCAAGGAAGGTTTAAAAACAAAAATGATCGCTATATAGTATGTTCTTATTCGAGAAATAATATAATATTATGAAATTTTTGTTTAAAAATAATAATAAAAAAATTATAATGTAATTTCATATATTATAGATAGTTTGGAATTCCGTAAATGAACAAAAATAAAAAGCAAACTATAAATACACAATATACTTACAATAATATTATTAAAAAAATTTATTTTTATTATGGAGTATAAAATGTTGTTAATCAATAACATTTTTATAATTTATAATTAATTTATTATTATTCTAAAATAAAATAAATAGCTCAATGGGAATACCGTTGATTTTGATTCCGATTTCTACAATTGAAGTAAATAATTTATTCTGATTTTAATACATCATTCCGATTCTAAGCCATTTCGATCCAAATTATTTGGATTCCCATTCTAATTTCTATAATTGAAGTAAACTCATGTTTCAGATATTTTATTTTTGTTATGGGGCATAAAACATCACTCTATTTAAAACCAAAACCGGTCTAAGAAGACCGAACCAACCGGGACCTCGTTTATCCGCTCCATTTCAGAAAACCTGACCCATCAGCGCACGCCCTCTGTCTTGTTCATCTTCTTATTACTCGCATAAACCTCTCTCAAAAAAACCCTCTGTAGCAGGCCAGCCTGCACCGACTTTTCTCTTAAAACATTGTCAAAATCCCCAAAATGACCCCGAATCCCCAGCCTTTTTATTCACACCCCTCGTTTAATCTCTCTCATAGACTCCATTTTCATTTCTTCTTCATTCACCACCCCATTCTCCTCTCAATTCTCCCCACCTTCCCGCCAAATCACCACAAAACGACACTCCAGAATCCGAATCTCTCCCTCAAAACGACAGCTAGATTCCTCCCGCCGTCGTCTACTCTCTTCAATTTCGATTCTCCAGAAGCTTCCACAACCTTGCAATGCTGCAAACAAGAGGAGAAGAAATCGATTCTAGAACCTTCCAGAATCTCGAACCAACCGGCGGTGATTTTAAATCAAAGTCGATTGCGTATACAATTGCTTGTATCGCTATCGGTTTCACTCGCGGCACCAGTGGTGGAAATTTCGGAGAAGAAAGAGAGAGTGAGATTCTATTGCAAGCGAAGGTTCATAGGCTGTTAGAGACGGTTTCGAGTTTGTTGAGGGTTATAGAGGAGGTGAGAGGAGGGAATGGTGAGGCGGAGAGAGTGCGATTGGCGTTGAAGGCTGTGAGAAGGAGGAAAGAGCAATTGCAAGATGAGATATCGAGTGGTTTGCAGGAGTTAGGGGAGATGAAGAGGGAGAAGGACGTGATGGTGAAGCGCGGAGAAGAGATCGTGGATGAAGTTCTGAAGTTTCAGTGGGAGAGTGAGAAGGTGGAAGGCAAAGAGAGGGCGGAGATGTTGGAGACGATTAGGAGGTTGGAGGAAGATTATGGTCAGGTGTGGGGGAGAGTTGGAGAAATTAAGAATCACATTTTGAGGAGAGAGACCGTAGCGTGGAGCCTTGGGGTTAGGGAGCCTTGCTTTATTGAGAGGAAGTGTGAGGGCTTGGTTAGGAGGTTTGATTGCCATTTCAAGTGGAAGGGCATTGAAAGGTATAAGTAGTTTTGATGATGTTTTGGTTTTCAGTGTACTAGCATTTGATTTGGAATGCTTTGGATTGTGTTGGTTAGGAAATACCAGTTATAATTTCGTAGTTTTTGTTTTCATTGAGTCTGGCGTAAAAGTTTCGTTCAAGCAAGTGTAGTGTGATGAGATTTTTGATATAAGATTGATGTTGAAAATAGAACTCTGTTGTGGATGTATAGTTTTGCGCAATTTGACTTTTAATTTACTGTGTGTCTTGTATTGGACGTTTTCTTTATATTTTTGGTTATTGGGTTGCAGGTTTGATGTTGCAAATGACTGTTTTTAATTTGAAACTGTAGGAGGTTTTTGTGTTATTTACTCTGAATTAGGTTCTGATCTTGATGGACTAGCATTAGTATATATATAACCCCTTGTGAAGTCTAATTGAACGAGTAATAACATATGAATATATGAGTCCTGCTGTCCCGTTTGATAAAGATTAGATGATTTTGTTTTTCTTTTGTGATCACCCTTTTTTGTGGATGCAGTCAGCAGAAAAGATCGGCTACCAAGCTTTCAAAGGCTGAAATTTAGAAAGAATTGGAAGCTGCGCAAAGAAAACACCTGGAACAAATGATTTTGCCTGGTATTGTGGAAAGTGGAAATCTTGGATTTTCGTTTGATCAAGATTCAATGGATTTTGCTCTACGTATAAAACGGTGCCTTGAAGATTCGAGGGAGTAATAGAAGAATTTGGAGACTTGTATAAGAAAAGATATGAAGAATTTTGGTGATGAAAAATGCTTTGTTGTAAAAACACCGGAAGATGAGGTTGTGAAAGGATTTCTGGAAGTTGAACTGAAGTGGATGTTTGGAGATAGGGAGGTTGTGGTTCCTAAGGCTATTGGTCTCCATTTATACCATGGCTGGAAGATGTGGCGTGAAGAGGTTAAAGGAGATTTGAAAAGGAGATTGTTAGAAGATGTTGATTTTGGTAAACAGTATGTGGCCTGAAGACAGGTAGGTTTCCTCCGCCTTCTTCTGGTTTGTAATAATTGAGTATCAATAAGTGGCTCTTCTTTAGAGACAGGGACATATTTATTGGATTTTTATGTATTTATTTTATTATTATTATTTTTTGGCTCAGTTAACCTTGTATAGGTTCTGTTTTGTTCCAGGTTTCTTCTGGTTTACTTGGTTTCTTTTTCTTTAATAATATATATATTGTTTGAGTTCTCAAGATGATAAGTTGGTCTTCTATCTAATGTATATAAATATTGAAAATTTCAGTACGTGGAGGATGCTTATGTGCTTATTGTATTAGTGCTACTGTTCCATCCATTTTTCAGGACAGAAGAGCTCCTCTTCATGGAAAAGTAGTAAAGACCTGGTATCCCTGGAAAGGGATGCTATACAAGTAATTTCGACTAGCACAGTTAAGGCCACATTTTTACATGATTAATTTGTTCAAGGCTCTATTAGATACATTTGCCTCGGATTTTATGGAAGCATGTAATGCTTCCAGCTTCTTTAAATTTTGTTAGTGATGTCTGTTTTATTCTCATGTTTATAAGCCAGTCATGGCATTGTTGATTCTGCTTCCAGCATGTTAGTTTAGTTCCTTATATTGATTTCATGTGTTTGTGGTCTTCAACTGTTGCTATTTTCTATAATGTCTGTGGTAAAGTACATTTGTATATTTTTCTCTCTGTATTTCTCCACATATGTAGTTTATTTGTCATTTTCAATTACTTAGGCCTAGAATGTGTCAAATATGTGTGATCAGTATCAAGTTGTCTTCTGGAGTTGATAATTAGTATTGGGCGTTTTAGGCAAATGTCCACTGTAAGATCTATATATTCTGTTCATTAGTGTTTATTTATCAAAGTGCTGCAGTGAATGATAACCTATGTTTTCTTTCATTTGTTCCATTTTTTTTATTTGTGTCTTGAAAATGCATTTTGGTTGAGTTGTCGTCAGCCACTTGTGTCACATAATTTAATACATTATACATATGTTGGTGGTGGTTTTAACTTATTTACTACTTATCGTATTTCAATTTAGAAATGTATTCTTCTGGATCGAGATAGAGTGGTCTCAAAGACATGGTACAATGAAGAAAAAAATAGGTGGGAAATGGACCCAATGGCTGTTCCTTAAGCTGTGTCCAAGAAGCTCGTAGAGAATGCATGAATCAGGCATGATTGGGGTGCCATGTGTATTGCACTAAAAGGGGATGACAAGGAATTTTATGTTGACATTAAGGTTCTACCTGAGTATATTGTTTCATCTCTTAATGCGCCATCATTTTTGTGGTTGTAACTTTGAGTTTCTTAATTCAGGAACTTGAAATGCTTTTTGAGGGTTTGGTGGGTTTGATGGACTGTACATGAAAATGCTTGCTTGTGGTATCCCAACTGCTGTTCACCTGATGTGGATTCCCTTTTCGGAGTTGGATTCTGACCAGCAATTGCTGTTGCTGTCAACAGCAATTGCTGGCTCATCAATGCTTGAATGGATTGCAGAAGATGAGAATTGTATCGACTGTGGGAGATTGGGTGTTTGAGAAGATTAGAGATATAAATGATATCATCATGATGATTGTGTTTCCTCTTATTGAACTTATCATTCCTTATCCGTTATTGATTCTTTGGGCTGAATAAATCACTTGCTCACTAAGGATACTTAGATTCTAATGTTCCTTGTTCCTTGCAAGTTTCTTTTTCTTGATTGTGTTGCCATTCAATTACAGGTAAGGCTTCAATTGGGGATGGCATGGTCAGAGTATGTAGATCAAAGTGTTGGCACAACAAGGTACTCGAAATGGCAATCAAAAGCAGAGATGAACTTTATTTTTTATTTTTATTTTTGTTTGGTAGGGAACAAAACCTTTATTTCAAACAAGAAGAAAAAAGAAACAAACGTGAACTACAAGTCCACTCGAACAACAAACAAAAACAAAAATAAGAACAAACATAAATTGAAAGAACACTTAACGAACAATAGACTTCCAATATAGCATGATGAAAAATAAAGACGAATCTTTAAAGTCTTCACTAGTAGAAGTCCACAGAAAAGCCAAAGAATAAGCTTTATCCAAAAGAAAGTTCTTCACATCAACATCTTCAAAAATTCTTTTATTTCTCTCTTCCCAAATAACTCATGAGATGACAAAAACTTCACAATATCAAAGAATGCTTGCTTTCTTTTCTCCATCAAGAACTATAAAATCTTTTTAAAAAAAAAAAAAAAATCAGGAGTTGTCCAGTTCAACCCGACCAAAGAATAATTTATATCAAAATTTAGCCGTCATTGGACAATGAAAAAAAAAAGATTATTTATATTTTCCCCACTTGAACCTAGGTCTGATTTTGCTAATCTTATATGAAAGTCAAAGGCTCTGAATAAGATCAAATTTTTAGTGGTTTCAGAAACCATGGGAAACTAAGTACGTGTAATGTCATTCAAAAAAAATTTCTAGTATTTGTTTTTCACCCTTTCGATGTGTCATGTGCAAGAGTTGGGGGAAAAACTTGGATCATCTTTTTCTTCATTATCCCGTGGTTGGTTTGTTAGGGAATAAGTTGTTTTATTTAGTTTGAAGTTGGTTGCTTCTAAATCATTATGTTCTCTTTTATTCGAAGAATTTGTAGTCTTACGAGGAGGTAAGAAGACTAATATTCTTTTGAATTGTTGAGTTTTCGCTATTTTATGAGTTATTTAGAAAGAAATAAACAAAATAATCCTTGAAGAAAGTGAAGAGGAGGACAACTTTTTAGAGAATAAAGTGTATTATTTGGTTTCTCTCTGAGCATCTTCTAGTAAAGAATTTAAAGATTTATCATTATTTTTTTATTTTGTTGGATTGGAAGGCTTTTATTTGTTGATTGTATATTCGAATCTTGCTTTTAGTTTTAGTCTTTTGTTTGTGGAGTTCTGGTTAACAGTTGTATTTTCTTTCTTTCTTTCTTTTTCTTATTATTTTTTTAAATAAAATCTTTACTTCCTGTTAAAAAAAAAAAGGGGAAATTTTTTTGGAGAACATCGTAGGTATTTAATTTTCCATGGGCGATAAGTCAAACTAAGAACTTGACTTTGTTCGGAATCTTTGACTTCTAAATAAGACTAGTAAGATCAAACCTTGAATTAGAATCATCTTGAATCAATCAATCAAAAAAAGACTTGCAAGAAAAAGATCCATTGGCATTCAATTTCGAAATCCTTTTATCTTTCAATTCCATATTGAGAGTGACACTATCAATTAAAGAGATAAAAGAAAAAAATTCCTCAAACTCCTTCTCATTCAAATTCTCTCGAATTTGAAAGACCATCCTAAAGATTGAGGGGATATATCCAATCTATTTAAAATTGAAGCACTTGGAGAAGAAACAAGCTTATATAACCTCGGGAACTTTGAGCAAAAAGGCATAGAGTCCAACCAACAATCCTTTTAAAATCGAATTCGAGCACCATTGCCAACCACAAACTTCAAATTAGAAGAAAAGACTTGGAAGCCTTGCATAATAGTTTTCTAAGGACGTCGACTAAAACCAATAAGTACCACATTGGAATTCCTACCATTTTCTTGAATGCCATATTTACTTTTAATCACTTTATGTCATAAAAAATTAGACATCCATTTACCAAGTAAAGCTAAATTTTTCTTTACAATATTCTCAACCCTTAAACCATCTTTATCTCGAGGACGAGAAACAATATCCCAACTTATTATATGAGACTTCTTTCCTGCACCAATGCTGCTCCATAAGAAATTCCTCACAATCTTTTCAATTCTTTTAGCCACCTCAATAGGAATTCTAAATAAGGAAAAATAATAAGTGGGAATGTTATGCAACATAACTTGGATCAACATCAATCTCTCTCCCTTAAATATAAAAAACATTTTTCCACCCCTCTAATCTCATCTCTATTTTCTCCACCACCGAAGTCCAAAAATATGAAGATCTAGGATTACCTCCCAAAGGCAAGCCTAAATATTTCAAAGGTCAGGATCTTACCTCACACCTAATAACATTGGATAAATCATTAATTTTTCTTTCATCACAATTTATGTCAGCCAAGACACTCTTGGCTAAATTAACTTTCAACCTTGATAACCAGTAAAACAAATGAATTATCTCAACCAAAGACTTAAAAATTTTTTTCATTACCTAAACAAAATAAAAAAAAAAAACAGTATCGTCTGCAAACTGTAAATGAGAGACCATAACTTTATCCTTTCCAATGATAAAATCCTCCACCAATTGATATTTTTTAGCTCTATCAATTAATCTCTCTAAGCAATCCGCCACAAGAATAAACAAAAAGAGGGAAAAATGGTCTCCTTGCCTAAAACCTCTATAAGCATTAAAATTTCTCTTAGGTCTCCCATTTATCATTATGAAAAAGTTTGAAGACATTAAACAATCCATAATCCAACTTCTCCTATTTAACCCAAAACCCTTTGCTTCCAAAAGTAAAGTCCAAAAAATCTCAATCAACATGATCATAAACTTTTTCAAAATCAATTTTGAAAACTATATCTTCTCTTTTCTTCTTTTTATAATCTTCTATCATCTTATTAGCCACCAAAGCAACATCAAGAATTTGTCTATCTTTAATAAAAGCAAACTGACAATAAAAAATTTGTCCAGAACCCTTAGAACTTTGGCAATAATTTTATATAAACTAGAGATGAAACTAATTGGTCTAAAATCACCAATTTTCAAAGAATTGGATTTTTTCAAAATGAGACATGTATAAGTAGTATTGGTGATTTTGTTAACAATCCCATTCTGAAAAAACTCTGAAAATAGTTCCATCAAATCTTTTTTAACAATATCCCAACACTTATGAAAGAAATCCAAATTAAGACTATTTGGACTCAGGGCTTTTTCATTGCTATAATCTGTCATAGCTTTCTTAATTTCTTTTTCTTAAAAAAGTCTTTCCAACCAAGTAGCTCTATCTCTACTTAAGTCATCCCAGCATAGATCTTGAATTCTAGGTTTGATCATTTCTTCTTTAGTATAAAGCTTTTGGAAGAATTGTATAATTTCCTGTTCGATGACCCTATCTTCTTCAATTATAGACCTATCCGTTAATTCCAACTTAAGAATGTTGAATCACCTTCTCTTCCCATCTAACTTTTGCCTTTTGTCTTCACAAAATTTCCTCTTTAGAAACCAAGTTCTCTAGCTTCAATTTCAACTGAGATCTTTCCAATCTCGAAGATTCACCAAGCTCCCCATTACCTTCCTCTCTATCTAATTCGAAAATTCTAGATTCAATCTCCTGCTTCTCCTTTCAAATATCCTCAATAAGTTTCTTATTCCAAATTCTCAATTTCTTTTTAGTCCCCTCAAGCTTCTTTATAAATCTAAAACCCTTCCATCCTTGAAAATCAGCTTCATTCCATCAATCCTCTACATTTTTAGCAAAAGAATGATGTTTTAGCCAAACATTCTCAATTTGAAAGTAGTAGGACCCCATTTCTTTTGAGAAGAATCCAAAAGAATTAGGCAATAATCAGAAACCGTTCGCACTAAAGCATCTTGTCTGATCTTCCCATTGAAATACTCATCCAATTCAAAAGAACAAACAAACTTGTCAAGCTTGCAACACACTACGCTTTGTCTGAGATTAGACCAAGTAAATTTCAAACAATTCAAAGTCAAATTGGTTTATCTAATAAAACAATTGAAATTCTTCATGCTTCTAGTCTCATTTCCCCCGGATGACTTTTTTGAAGGAAAACTAACAACATTAAAATCTCCACCTAAACATTATCTCGGAGAACATAACCTAAATAAATCGGCCAACTCCTTCCAAAAGGTTCCCTTTTCTCTTTTCTTGTTAGGGTCATAAACCCCTGAAAGCCACCAATCGCCACCATCACCTCTTTGGATATTAATTGAAACAAGAAAATCTCCAAGAATTGATTCCTTCACCTTGACACCCTTGAAAATCCATATCACTAAAATTCCACCAGAACTACTAATCGAGGGTAAATAAACCCATTGCTCAAATCTCACACCCCAGACACTTCTAATGATTCTATGATCCACGATTTGCTTCTTTGACTCAATTAGAATCACTACATCTGAATTAGCTTTTCTAATTGACTCCTTAATCATCTTCCTCTTCTTCCAACAGCCCAAACCACGAACATTCCAGCTCAAAATCTTCATAAAAAATCTTGAGAGCCCTTGCTACAATTGAATATTCTTTTTTCATAATTTAATCCCCACTGAAGATTCAACAATTCCCTATTCCCTTTCTTATTTACAATAGCTTCTGAACTAATCTAATAGGATAAGAAAGGGACAAGTTCATCTTATTTAATAAAAATTTACACTTTTTACTGACTTCTGCATTAGGAAATTCCTTTAATTTTTTAGGTCCATCTGGCATTTTGCTCTCTGTTAAACAACATCACAAAATTCTTCTTTCTACTATATTGTAATAGAACACCTTCCCTATTTCTTTTTGCACCAACCTCAGAACTCTTCTCATTAACTAAAACCTCCTTCTGCTCATTAAATAGCTTAGAGAGCTCCTAATTATCATCTTTAAAAGCCTTTACTTTAGGAGTATTAGCTTCTTTGTGAGTTCCAACTGACTCGCTGTCAAAATCCGAATCATCAACAGAGCTTTTATCAATCAAGTCAATTGTGTTACCTGAGATTTTAGCATCCTCAATCTGGTTTTCCGATCCGAAACTCACTCCAATAACATCATCAACCGACCCAGAGTTTAAGCAATTCATTCTGCACATAGTTTTAAAAGGCATAAGGCGCAAGGTGTAATCGGAGAAATTTGGATTTAAATCGTCACCCTTTCGCCTTTTCTTTGATTCGTCTTTTTTTTTTTTTTAATCCGGGGGTGATCCCCAATAAACAGGTATGGAAGCTATAATTGAAAATCACAATCAAATTTATGGAAGCATAGGTTTATACATTCCTCTTAGTCTCGACTCTCGGGATCCTTTTTTTGGCTATCTTTTTTCGCGAACTACCTAAAGTTCCAACTAAAAAATTGAAATAATTTTTCAGCCTTTCAAGGCGAGGCACACTTAAAAAAAAGAGCCTCAAAATATTATAAATTCATCAACAATCAACAATAATAAGATAAAATTCAATAAAATAAACATCTAATCATTAATTATAACCAAAATCATTATCATCATCAAAGTTCAACAACTAAGTATTTTAGACAAATAACAAAAATCATCATCAAAGTTCAACTAAAAATTAAGTCAATAACTAAGTTTTCTACCTTAGGCAAATAACAAAAGTCATAAGTTATCACCAAAATGCAATTATCTAAACAAAGTTTATATTGTGTCTTAGGCTCAAACTTCCAGGGATCAAACTGTAACATATTTACAAAACTTAGGTGTAGTTATTTTGATAAATATTTTGACTCTTAATTGTTTCTTTATTTGTCATTGGAAGAGTCCAAAGAAGAGCAGAAGGATGACAAAGAAGGACTAGCAAAGCCAATAGAAGAAAATAGAGCATCTCAGATATCCATCATTTAGCTGACATATTTAATGACCCATTTATAACTCATTTAATCATATTTAATACATTTAAATTTTAATATAGATTTAATAAAAAACAAAAATAAAATAAAGATATACAAGACCTTTTAAATCTACAAATGCAATCCAAAACATAAATATATATAAATATACTTACCACTAAAATTATATAAATAACCTTCTAATATGAAATTATTTTTTCACTCATGTTAAACAGGTCAACCTGTTATCCGTTTAAGAAAACACGAATCCAACACAATTAATAAACAGATTGGATAGATTAATCGGTTTATTTACCTAACTTGTTTATGTTCAATGCTAACCCGTAATAATTGTGTTGGTTTCGTGTCAACTCATTGTGTCAAATTCCAAATTACCAACCTTAAACAATATCATTAAACACAACAACAACATCATCATTACCAAACCCCAACAACAATATTAAACACAACAACATAAAAAAAAAAAAAAAAAAAAAAAAAAAAAGGCTTGGAAACCTAGAAGTTTTCTGGGTTTCTGGTAAGGAAACCTAAGAAACTTTTGGGTTTCCTAAACGTCTGAAAACCTAGAAACTTCTAAGATTCCAATTACGGAAATCAAAGTTCATAAATACGTGATATAGTACGGTACGGACACCCCGTTCTGATATGGTATGATACGAATGATACGCATTATATGGAATGTACAATAGATAAATAGTTAAAAAAAATTAAATTTTTAATATTTATTTTTTAAAAACACTATTTATTTACTTTTTAAAAATTTTTTAATATTTATTTTGTATTAAATAAATATTTATTTTTTATTTTACTTAATTTTTAAAATTTTTTAAATTTTAATGTTTACTTAATTATATTAAATAAGTAAAAAGTTAATTTTGATTTTTTGTAGGAATTCATGGAATATAATATTAAAAAAAAAGTTATAAAAAATTTAGTATATTAAAACACAAAAAACGAGGGGTCTCATCTATTCATTTCCCCCATGCTAGCTTTCTCACTTTTTTCTTCATCAGTTTATCATTTTTGAAAATAAAAAAACTTATCACTCATTTCTCTTCTTCTCTGATTAGTTTTCCTCCTCTCCAATTACTTCTTTCTCAACCATTTTCTCTTCTTCTTTTCCATTTCTTCATCAGTCTGCGTCGCGCCGTCGCTGGAAATGGAAGCTTCGGTCACCGAAAATGGAAGCTTCGATCGACGAAAATGGAAGCTTCGGTCGTCGACTCGCCAAAAAGGGAAGCTTTAGCGTCGGTAAGGAGAGGGTTTTGAAGAGATGCAGCCAATCGGGATTTAGGGCAGAAAATGAGAGAGTTTTAGGGTAGTAGTGATTTTATGTAATTTTTTTCCTATTTTGCCCCTGCCCTATAATGTCATATACGGGCGCACGCGTACGGTACGGTCGTATATGGGTGTACCGGTACGCGTTATACTGAAAAAAATAGATACCAGCGAGATACGCCTATATCTGTGTATTCTAGAGCTGATACAGTCGTATCAACGTATATACGACCTGATAATCAAAAGAATTTGTCCAGAACCTTTTCCAATATAAGGGATAGAACTTTGGCAATAATTTTATATAAACTAGAGATCAAACTAATTGGTCTAAAATCACCAATTTTCAAAGAATTGGATTTTTTTCAAAATGAGACATGTATAAGTAGCATTGGTGATTTTGTTAACAATCCCATTCTCAAAAAACTCTGAAGACAGTTCCATCAAATCTTTTTTAACAATATCCCAACACTTATGAAAGAAATCCAAATTAAGACTATTTGGACTCGGGGCTTTTTCATTGCTACAATCTGTCATAGCTTTCTTAATTTCTTTTTCTTAAAAAAGTCTTTCCAACCAAGCAGCTCTATCTCTACTTAAGTCATCCCAGCATAGACCTTGAATTCTAGGTTTGATAATTTCTTCTTTAGTATAAAGCTTTTGGAAGAATTGTATAATTTCCTGTTCGATGACCCTATCTTCTTCAATTATAGTAATTGTATGGATATTTTGTTTAGATTCTATAAGGATAGACACTGGATAGTTACTGGATGGTTTTATTGTGTTAAATACCGAGATGAACGGTTGTTGTGATGATAATGGTTGTCTTTCACTAATTGCAAATGTCGATGTTAATACTTGGCATACTAGACTAGGGCATATTGGCCAAGATTGAATGAATAAATTGGCCAAAGAGGGATTTTTAGGTTCCTTCAATAAGATAAATTTGCCTATGTGTGAAAATTGTCTAGCAGGAAAAACAACTAAAAAACCATTTGGAAAAGGAATTAGAGCTGATAATCTATTACAGTTGGTTCATTCTGATATTGGTAGACCTATGAATATTAGGGCTAGAAGTGGTGCTTCATATTTTATAACTTTCATAGATTATTTCACTCGTTATGGTCATGTTTATCTAATCTCCCATAAATCTAAAGTATTAGATTGTTTTAGATTATATCTAAACATGGTAAAGAATCAATTAGATAGAACAGTCAAAGTCCTACAAATTGATCAAGGATGAGAATACCTCGCAGAATAATTTGAGACGTTGTGTCAAGAAAAAAGGTATTGTTAGATAATTGACCATTCCTAGAACTTTGCAACAAAATGGTGTAGCGGAAAGAATGAATAGAACTTTATTAAACATTGTAAGATCTATGATGGCACAAGCGAACCTCCCAATATCTTATTGGGGAGATGCACTACTGACAGTTGTTTATATTCTGAATAGGGTCCCCACTAAATCAGTATCTTCCACACCCTATGAATTATGGACAAGTAGAAAACCTAATCTCATCCATCTACGACCGTGGGGGTACGCAGGATATGTACATGATTTATCCAACAAATATGAAAAGTTGGGTGCTATAGGAAAGAAATGTACCTTTATTAGATACTTTGAGCATTCTAAAGAATATGTATTCATAAAAGAAAATTCATATGGAAGAGTAACTGAATTAGAGTCACGTGATGAGAATTTCTTAGAAAATGAATTTCCTAGCAGAAGTGAAATTGAAAAAGATTTGCAATTTTACGAATTGAGTGAATCCAATAATGTTATGCATTCAATCACTCAACTAGATATAAATAGAGAATTGCTAGAATACTCTGTCCCTAATGAGAGTGATAATGCTATTGAAATAGCTCATTCATTTGTTCCCAGTGAGAACATAGAGACTAATAAATTAGTACCCTCGAAATCATCAATTCATAAAAGTGACTATAAAACTGCTCCTCATCGTCAATTTGAGATCAAAGGAGAAGTTTTTATACTTGCTTCACATGATAGTGATAAGCTAAAAAATGTAAATGAGGCTCTCAACTCATCTGCTAAAGAATTATGGATTAAAGATATGCAAGAGAATAAGGAGTCAATGAAAAGCAACCACGTCTGGGACTTGGTTGACTTGCCATCTGATCGTAAAGTCATTGGAAACAAATGAGTTCTCCGAATCAGCACAGGGCAGACGGCTCAATAGAAAGGTATAAGACGAGATTAGTAGCAAAAGGATATACTCAACATGAGGGTATAGATTATGAAGAAACCTTTTCTCTTGTGGTAAGGTTTGCTTCAATTCGCCTTATATTAGTCATCGTTACACATATGGACTTGAAATTACATCAGATGGATGTAAAGATAGCTTTTCTCAATGGAGAATTGGAGGAAGAAATTTACATGAAACAACCAATCAATTTCGTTTCAAAAAGTCAAGAGCAAAAAGTTTGTAAGCTCAAGAGATGTATTTATGATTTGAAATAATCTTCCAGACAATGGTACATTCGTTTCCATGAGACAATAATTACCTATGGATTTCAAATGGCTGATGAAGATCATTGTGTATATGTTAAACGAGTAAAAGATAGATTCATAATTTTGTCTTTATACGTAAACGATATTTTATTAGCTAGAAATGACAAGAAGTTTATGATGATCATAAAGGGATGGTTATCATCAACCTTCGAAATGAAAGACATAAGAGAAGCTGCCTATATTTTAGGGGTTAAAATCAAAAGAGATCATTCAAGGAGGATCATAGCTTTATCACAAGAGCCTCACATTAAAAAGATCTTCGAACGATTCCATATGGTTGATTGTAAGCCTATAAAGACTCCCATCTCAAAGGGATAAAACTCTTAGTCTCGAAATGTGCCCTAAGACTCCATAAGAACACGAAAGAATGCAAAGAGTTCCTTATTCTAGTGCTATCGGAAGTCTTATGTACGCTACGATGTGTACAAGACCCGATATCTACTATGCAATTGGATTAGTTAGTAGATATCAATCCAATCCTAGTTAGAAACATTGGATCGCCGTGAAAAGAATATTAACATATCTAAAAGAGACTGCAGATTACTCTCTTTGCTACCAAGGTAGTAATTTGCATCTAATTGGATATACAGATGCAGCTTGGGGAGGTGACTTGGATGAGTAAAAATCTACTTCAGGTTATGCATTTTTGCTAAGCCAATGTGCTATCTCTTGGAGTAGTAAGAAACAGTCATGTATTGCATTATCCACCATGGAAGCTGAATTCATAGCATGTTCAACAACAGTTCAAGAAGTAGTATGACTTAAGAGATTTTTAGGAGATCTAATTTTAGAAGTTGATGCGTAAAAGCCAGTTACTATTTACTGTGATAGTCAGACAGCTATTGCTTATACCAAAGATGCAAAATATCATAGTAAATCGAAACATATAGAGACTAAATATAATTTTGTTAAAGATATAGTGATAAAGAAAAATGTAATAATCAAATATATATCTACGCATGAGATGGTTGCTGACCCGCTTACGAAAACTGTGATGAAAGATGTTTTCAAGTCACATACTAGGTCTTTAAGTCTGCGTAAATTATAATGTTATAATTGTCACTTTGAACTCTATCCGTTTGTGAATGAATACATTTAGATTTATTACATAATACTAGCACATATTCATTTCACTCAAATTATATAAAGTATGTCATCAGATTGGAGACTGGTATTCTTACATGTACAATCGCTTTGGTTGTTAAGATGGTAAGCCAAGATGAGACACATATGTTTTTAGAGAATAATTGAAGATTGTTCTCTTAAAGACTTAGAATATATGAAATGTCATCTTGGCTATAGTCAAGATGAGGTTCTAATATAAATATTAATAATAGAACTGCTCATGATGAATCTCCACCATCATGAGAACCTGATTAAGTCAGATGTGAGTTTTTTAACAAGAGGCGCTTATAAAGCGATTTTTAGAAACTCAGGTTAGACATTAAGAGAGTGTCTGAACTAAAATATGTACAGTGATTAATCTTAATATAATAGACATACGCGTCCTTATTGAGGGACAAGATTCACCGTAACATGTGTTTCATACCGTGTGTGCTTATTGTGACCGATATGAAAAATGAGTGAATTTATCCTTAATTTCTCATTGTGTAAGTTCCATTAAAGTTTGTAAAAATTTCTACCTATGTCTTCAGTGACTATTCACTTTATCTCAAAGTTACGAAGTGATACTTGTATTATTAGTGTGTTTTCCATGACCATGATAATGCGATCTATGAGACATTTCTATAATGTCAGTCATTTTTTGTTGACCAAGAGATAAAAGTGAGATAGGAAGATTTAATGAATTTTATTTTTCATATATTTACATATCAACAAATTGTGATTTGGAATCATAATTGTAATTATATGAAATATTAAAGGATCAAACATGTTGTATTAAAAGGATCGAATATGCTTGAACAAATAAAATTATATTAAATCTAGAATATAATAATGAACAAATTGATAATCTCTTGTATAAAAGTACAATTGAGATTTAAAAAGTAAGTTCTATCACAAATTTCGTTGTTCATAGGTCACACAATGTATTTACCTATATGAATATCTGTACTCCTTATTATAAAGAGGTCATTATCGTTTTCTTTGTTAGTTTTTGTTTGACCCATCTTGTGTGAGTGGGAGATGTTGGGTTATATAGGCTTGGGTCGGGTCCACCCAAAATGGCCTAAAACCCGAACCCAAATCCAACGGATAGTTGGATGATGTTGATTAATTGCCATTAGCAGTTTTGCTAATCGGTTTTTGGTGGTTTTGTAACTGCATGCAACAGGCACTTAACTATATAAAATGATGGGCATCAGTTTTTTCTAAGACAGTGTGTATGTGATATACAACATATGAAGAAGTAAACAACAGCAATGAAGAAACCAAAAATAGAGAGCATAACACTAAAGGACAAGGTATTTACATTGTGATTTGTGTTTTCATTCCAAGTTTCGTGATTGAATTTCGACTCCAGTTAAACAACAAAGTGATCCCGATTATTTTTGCTGCTAACTATGTGCGTTTTGCGTTATTAATTCGCTCTTTTTTTCTTTTTTTTTTGAAGTTTTGAATGATATATATATAAATATATATATTGTCATACATGATGTTTTAATTAACAATCAAAAATTGTATGACATGGCGTAGAACTTATTTCATACAAATGCTTATAAATACCCAGTTATTTAGTAAATTTTCAAGCTGCGGTAAAATGGGATTGGTCCATCACTATTGACTATCACATTAACACGTTCGAGATTGCAAGATTCAAGCCTTATTATTATTATTAATATTATTATTTTAAATCCTAAATTAGTTGTAATACTTCAAAGAAGAAGAAATTCAAATTGCATTATTTTCGCTATTCCAAACTGTTATACTGGTGTTTATTCCTTCAATTAAAAATATGATTAAAATTTTAAAACAGATGAAATTTCAATTATAGAAGAAGCTCTAGTTGTTGACTAATTTTAACATTCGACTAAAGGGGGTGGTAATCATAATTTGTTCACGTGACAACAATGCTTAACAGGGTAATGTTATAATGCTTAAAAATGATTAAATTTCAAAGGTAAGCAAAAGTTTAAAACAGATTGCCGAATTAGTTTTGCTTTATATGGTGAGAGTTCCTTTTGCGTTGTGAGGCAAACTTGTGGGTATTAGTACAAGTATTGGATGGTGTTTGTGGTTGGAATAAATAATAGATGGAAGTTGGTTAGAACAGTAGAGCTGTTTCAATATTTAAATGCATTAAAAGAAAAATGAGTAATTCTATTTTTCAATTATAATTTGGTATAATAGTCAAAATCCTCTATAAATTTAAAAAATTGCTAATATTTCCCAAATTAATTTTTGAAAAAGATAAAAATCCCCCTATAGTTTATTAAAATATCCAAAAAAATCTCCTACTATTAACTTGGACGTTAAAAGTAAATATTTGACTATTAACATGAAAGAGCGAAATTGTCAAAACAAAATAAAATATAAAAAATTTATTAATATTTAATAAAATGATAATTTGATATTAAAAAAATTAAAAAAAAAATCATCATCGTTCATATCTAAAATAAATTATGATTATTAAAACTATTAATTTTTTTAATTATTAAAAAATTTTAGTAATTTTTTTCTAAAGTTATGTCCATCATTCATCAACATGGTGGATAGTGCGCATAATTAAAAAAAAAAAAAAAAAACTAAAAGCCCAGAAACTCTATCCCTTTTTCTACTTCTCTCTCTCCCTCTTCTTTTTTCTCTTCCTCTCTTGTTCTCTCTTTTACTCTCTGTGGTGAATCTTCATCAATGGAGATCTAGTCGAGGAAATCTAGACGTAGGATTTCCATAGCTGGAAACCAAACTTTTGGGTTTCCGTGACTGAAATCTCAAAAGTTTCTAAGTTCTCAAGCGTTTAGGAAACCCAAAAGTTTCTTGGTTTTCTAGTGAGGAAACCCAGGAAACTTCTAGGTTTCCAAACATTTTTTTTTTTTTTATGTTGTTGTATTTAATATTGTTGTTGAGGTTTGGTAATGATGATGTTGTTGTGTTTGATGATATTGTTTGGGGTTGATAATTTGGAACCTGATATGATGAGATGACACGAAATAGACATGATTATTACGAGTTAAAGTTAAGCATAAACAGACTGAGTAAATAAACGGGTTAATCTATCCAACCTATTTACTAGTCGTGTTGGGGTTCGTGTTTTCTTAAATGTGTTGGGTTGACCCGTTTAACATGAGTAAAAAAGTAAATTCATATTAGAGGGGTATTCATGTAATTTTTGTGGTAGTTATATATACATATTTTTATGTTTTGGATTGTATTTGTGAATTTAAAAGGTCTTGTATATCTTTATTTTAATTTTGTTTTTTATTAAATTTATATTAAAATTTAAATGTACTAAATATTGTTAAATGAGTTATAAATAAGTCATTAAATATGTCAGCTAAATGATGGGTATTTGAGATGCTCTCTATTCTCCTTAGGGGTGGGCACGGGTCGGTTCGGGTCGGTTTTCCCTAAAACCGACCCAAAACCGACATAGATCGGTTTTCTGGCTTGAAAATCGAACCGACCCAAACTGATGATGCAACCCGGCACGATCCGACTTGTTCGGGTCGGTTTATGTTGGTTTTGGGCCTGTTAATGGGCTTTCAGGAAACAGAGGCCCAAGGCCCACTCAAACGAAAACCCAAGCCCGTTACTAACTAACCCCACTAACTCACCCGTCCAGACCCGCCACTACTCCCCACCAACTCACCAGTCAACTCACCCCCACCACCCATCAGTTCTCTCTTCTGTGTCTCTTTTTCATCCCCAACCTCCATCTTCTTCTCTCTCTAAATCACCAACCCATAACCATTAGCATCATAACCGATTCACCATCCATCATCAGTCATCACCAACCAGCAGCATCCCTCTACTTCTTCTTCTTTTTTCTCTACATCATCGCCAGTAGAAGAAATCGACTCCAATCTCCTCCCTGTAGAAGAGATCGGCGTCGATCTCCTCCGATCGGAGCACAACCACAAAAACAAAACTAACAGCGACAACACAAAAACAAAACTTAATCCACAGACTCGCCAGTAGAAGAAACACGACCGTCTACAGCGATAGCAAGAAATGGAGGAGATGGAAGAAGGTGGTGAGGAGAGAGAGAGGGAGAAGAAATGGCTCGGGCCTTGGAGAGAAAAGGGAGGAGAGAAGAGAAAAAAAAAGATGAGGAAGACTGATGAATGATGAAGTCGGCGGCTAGGGTAAGGGTTGGCTTTTATATATATGGTCGGTTTTCGGGTCGGTTCGACGTATCCGATTAGGAAACCGAACCGAGATCTATTTAAATCGGTTTTTATCTTTTTAAACCGAACCGATCCGAATAACTAATACAAACCGGCAATTTCGGGTAGGGTCGGGTCGGTTCGGTCCGGGCCGGGTCGGTCCCGGTTTTTTTGCCCACCCCTAATTCTCCTATTGGCTTTGCTGGTCTTTCTTTGTCGTCCTTTTGCTCTTCTTTGGATTCTTCCAGTCAAGCATAATGACAAATAAAGAAACAATTAAGAGTCAAAATATTTATCAAAATAACTACATCTAAGTTTTGTAAATATATTGCAGTTTGATCCCTGGAAGTTGAGCCGAAGACACAACATAAACTTTGTTTAATTTGAGATTCAGACTGAATGGGAATACAAAGAATAAACTATAAAGCTTATACATGCCAAATCCCTTGCTGTTTGAAATAGTTCCATAACATTTGATGCACTTTGCCCAGCCCATGGTCCAGCTTCCAACTGTTGGGCTTCAATGTTAACAACGGGCACCCTTGCTTCTTTAGCTGTAGGCAGTGCTAGTGATGTCTTTCCAGTTCCCCTCTCACCTACAATAAGAACTCCCTGCGGTATAAAATGAGCCTCAAGAACTGATCATACAAAATTACTATAGCAGAAAAAAAGGGTACATCTAATCTTTGAATATATAAAATTTACAAGTATAAGACTGGACAGTATACCTACAAACTGAAATAGATATGAAAATCCAATAGATATACAATTTGTTGATTCAAGCATCATTTAACAGTTGAGTATATAAAGGAATACAGAAAACCTTTCAAAAGTCATTAAGATTAAGAACCTGAAAGTTACTACTATACTAGCTCTACATGGCAATACCACCAAGACCAGCATCACTCTTTTCAACAAGAAAAATCATGTTTCAAGAACAGAGAGGAGGATCATTTGACTCAAAGGAGATTATTAGAGCTGAAAATGAACAAGATGAGGGCAAGCCTTTGCTTGCTTTAAAGTAAAGGGAGTTTTCAATCCACAAACTAGACTAGAAGAAAAGATAGGAGTTTTGCAATCAAGTAATGCATAATACTCATATTCAGGATGTGAATTGCACTTCTAAATGACCAACAATATGGCTTGGATATAGATAATAATTGCTTTAGTTAATTCAGACCCAAAATGGTTCGGTTTATGCAAATTCCTTCATCATTATAAAAAGTAAATTGGGATGATTTTCCAAAGGTGTAGCAGGTGCTTTGGCAATGGTCATAGACACAACTTATTTTTACCAAGATCGCTTATAATAATTCCAGGTAATTTATTACTTCACAAACAAAATTTCCGTGGTGAGAGACACAAGACTATCATATTATCACACTAAATTTTTTGACAGGAAACAAAATAATAATAATGATAATGATAATGATAAACTAGGAAGGCTTTCTAATTGCATACAAATATACTGCCCCATATTCTGGCATTAAATATAACTGTCAATAATGTAAACAGTTTTTTTAAAAAGTAAGAAAAAAGTAGTATTACCACTCTTCGTAATTTTCGCAAGCTTGGATTTCTACACAATGGTCCATGACCAAGAAGTCTTCTAATTTTTCATTAATCTTTGAGTTAAGAGGGGGTGGTTTGGGTCGTTTTAATCATTTTTTAGGCAAATGAAAAGTTAGATAAAAATATTAGATTTCTACCATTATTCTAATTTTTATGATATTTATTTGTAAATATATATACACACATAATATAATTTTAAAAAATAATATTCTTCATATTAACTAGGTTATAATTTCTTAAAACAATCTTTTTCAAAAATAAATAAATAAATAATGGAAAATGCTTGTAAAAGGAGTGTACATATAATTTAGTGGGATATAAATACCATCACTCTTCAATTCGCCGAGTTTAAAACCTATTTTATCCGATCTAAACTTTACTAAAATCCACTACTGGGTTCTTCCAAGGAAAAATATATTGAGTGTCCATATTTACACCCTTCTAAAACTGTTTGTACACATTTTTATTAGTCATAATTATAATTTATAATTTATTAAAACAATCTTTAATAGAATGTACATACAAAAAGGACGTGTATGTACAACTTTAGTGGGACGTAGGTGTCATTACTCCTTTGTTATGGGAACTATCGGTGGAGACAGAGATAGATTGTATAAGATTGTAGAAAACTCAAAGATCTATGCAGTGATATCCCCACAAATGGGAAAACTAGTAATGTGATTCCTGTATGTAAAGCTTTGAAACTCTGTATCTATTGCTTGTTTGTTTGTTTATTTTTTTAATTTAATTTAATTTTTTTTCCATGTCCTAATAATTTGGTGATTTGTTAGGTAATTACATTCCTTGCAGCAATGGAAATTATGGCTGAACAATTTTTTGGAACCTTCTCTGGGTATTCCTTGCAGGTACTTCCTGTTTCTTGATGCTTCCTACTCAACTTATCAGAGTAGGGAAAGTGATATCAGAGTCTTTCAAATTTTGTAAAACCCTATGAATAGTATCTCATAAAACATACCTAAAAGAAGAATTAAAACGTAGATCTTATTTACTATATCTTCATAAATCTAGAATCAATAGAATCACCAAATCATTTGGTGATGAACTAGGTCAACAATGAGCTGACTCATCACCAGATTCTAGTGGTGCATCAGATCATTTAGTTCATCACCATAATCTGGTGACGAATTAGATCATCGTTGATCTGGTTCATCATCAGATCATTTTTTTTAAAAAAAAAAAAATATTATTTTTATTAATTGTTGTTTTTTAAATTTTTCTTAATTTTTTGTTAATTTTTAATTTTTTTAATTTTTGTCCAAATTACCTAATTCATACATGTGTCAAAATCTTGGATTGAGGTCAAAGATGACAAAATCACGCTTGCCCACTATGTTGTCAATTAAGTTTGACCATTAGTTGACTGACGAGATGGACTAAATTGATACTTTTTTGAAATCTTGGGGAATATTTGATGTATTTTCAAAACATAATTAAAAATTCGATACTTTATTGAATGTCTATTACCTTGATATCGGTATTGATCAAAATCAATTTAACTTCAATTCATGGTTCTGCTTCATTGTTTGGTTTTATTTCTTCAATAATAAAATCCTACTTTGATGATTCTTAATACAGGTTTTTTACCAGTCTCTCAGTTTGATTTCCTGAGACATTGTTGAAGAAATTATTGCTTTTCTTCTCCTTCTCTTGCCATTTTTGGACAAACTCTGTTGAAATTTAAAAATAAAATTGATTACTGGTTAGTTATTTATTGCATTCTCTTGTTTACTTTGAATTGCTCATGCTGTTACTATCCACCTTAAGATTCTTCCATTTGCCTCTCATATGGGCTTTTGTGTTTATAATGTAAAAATCTGTGGAAGACTGGAAGTTCAACCTTTTCCTGTTGTATTTGTCAGACAGGTTAGATGGAAGAACAGAGAGCTCTGTAAGACAGAAGTTGGTGGAAAGGTTCAATGAGCCCTTAAATCAAAGGGTAAAATGTACTCTGATATCAACCAGAGCTGGATCATTGGGGATTAATCTTCATTCTGCAAACCATGTAATTATTGTTGATGGTTCTTGGAATCCAAGATACGATCTTCAGGCCATATTTCATGCTTGGAGGTTTGTTTCTTTGTTATATTATATCTGTTAGCTCATTTTGTTTAAAATTTTGGGCTAACTTTACATATAAATTTATATATTTTTTTTCAGGTATAGACAAACAAAGCCAGTTTTTGCTTACTGATTGATGGCACATGCAACCATGGAAGAAAAGATATACAAGCGTCAGGTAATAAAACAGCAAATAGCTTATTCATTTTATGATTCTGTTTACTGATTAAGAGAATTTTTCATATAGGTGACAAAAGGAAGGGCTTGCAGCAAGGGTAGTAGATAGACAACAAGTACATAGGACTATCTCTAAAGAACAAATGTTACATCCCTTCAAGTTTGGTGATGAGGAAAACCCTGAGGCTTTGACTGAACTACAGTCAGGTGAACAGACAGGGAAATAGTCAAAATTCAACTTGCAAAAATGGAAATCTTGGAAGTTACCCTTCTGATAAATTAATGGAACGTTTACTTGGCAAGCATCATCCAAGGTAGTTTTAATTAAAAAATAAATAATTTATTTTTTTTTTTAAAAAAAAAGTATACCTTTTTTTTTGAAGTAAAAAGTATGCTTTTTTATATGAATGGATTTAGTGTATTAATTCAAAATGTGATGGTTTCCAGAAAAAATGTGTAGCCTAATCATGCAGTTTTTCTCATTTAATACAACACTTGGTGGTTTGTTCTTGACAAGTTGTCTGAGAGTTATTACATGCATTGAATCAAGAACAGATCATGATTCTTTATCGTGTATCTTGCGTTGTTAACAAGTCACCATGTCAGTAACAAGTGCTTTCTGTTATTTTCTTTCACTTACTATTATGCATGAATACTTGACACTCAATAAGGCAATTTATTCTTGACCCACTGGATATCAGCATTTCATTGTATATAGAACCCCCTATGTTTCATATGATTCATTACCTTTTTTCACTTAGGTGGATTGCCAATTACCATGAACACGAGACCCTTTTGCAAGAGAACGAAGAGGAAAGGCTTTCAAAGGAGGAGCAAGACATGGCTTGGGAAGTACATCAGAGATCATTAGAGTGGGAAGAAGTGCAGTGGGTTCCAGTTGATGAATCTGCACTGGAGTGAAAGCCAGCTGTTGTGCCAGATGTAGTTCTTCCTGAACTAGAGAGCAGCAATGTCATGCAACCGAGGGGCACTTACAACAACCGTGTAGTGATGCGGAAATGCACTGAGCTTTCACATTTACTTACTACTGTGTGTGAAGAATCTGCCCAGGAGATATAGAGGTTAAGGTTGGCAAAATGGGTAGGGTCTATAGATTCGATCCGTACCCTTCATAAAATGGTTCGGGTATAGACCCGAACCCTTTTTTTAAAGACCCTTAAAAGAACCGGGTCTGAAAAAAATCGCATATTGCGGGTAGGATATGGTTCTAATTGCGGGTCTCTATCAGACCCGCAAAATACCCGTTGTTTATATGTGTCCTACCCGGCTCCTTTTTGAAAAAACCCTAGCCTCTCAACGCTTTTAACTCTCTCGACTCTGTCTCTCCAATCTCCATAGCCGCTGTTCCTCTGCTCGACTGCGCCTCCCTCTCTCCATCGCCACCGTGTTATCGTCGACCTCCAGAACATCTCCGTCTCTCTCTCTCCATTGCCGACCAACGAAACCGAGGTCTGTTTTCAAAAAGCTGGAGGTCTTTTAAATTTTTCTTGGTCTTTCGCATTTGGGTTTTGCTTCGATTCATCTATGCCTCCCAAATCCTTCATAGCTTCTTGTTTTGCATCTGGGTTTTGTGTCTTTTGCATTTTCTATGATATATTATCTGATTATTTGAGTGTTATTGTTGTTTGAATTCAGGTTCTTCGGTGAAAGTTTACAGCAATGGCGATGTGTATGAGGGGGAGTTTTATAGAGGCAAGTGTTCAGGAAGTAGGGTTTATTATTATTACAAGAAGGGCAGGTTTGAGGGGGATTGGATTGATGGCAAATATGATGGATATGGTGTTGAGACTTGGGCTTGAGGAAGCCGTTACAGGGGCCAGTACAAGCAAGGTTTGAGGCATGGAATTGGTGTTCTCTTCTTTGAGGTATTCACTTGCTTTTTTTTTTTTCCTTCAAAAAAGTTGATTCTTGTGTTTGGTTGCCGAGAAAAGTTCCTTCTCTTGTTTGGTGTTGTTTGGTTTCCTAAAAGTTGAATAATTCATACGACGCTTGGTTCAGTTTTTTTTGGTTTGATATTCAAATTTAGATTCTGTTTTCTTTTTCTAATTATTATTCTTTTTAACGATCTGTTATCTTTTCAAGTGAATTATGAGACTGCCTAATAAGTTGTCTGAGATATTCTAGGAAGATTGTCATTGTCTGTTTCCATTTTTGGAAGTGAGAGTATGAGAATGTGGTCTCTGTTACAATCTGTTTGGTTAATTTTGAGTTATCTATGTGTTATACTTAAATCTCTTAGCCAAATTAATAGCTTTTTGGTCTCATTGCTGAGTCAATTGGTGATATTCATTTTTTTTTCGACTGCATTATGCAGACAACTGCACATAAAACAGGTGAAAAGAAAATAATAGAACCTGTAATTGATATTTCAAGTCTACTAACTTCAATTTTAGTGTAGAATTGTCCTTTCATCTTCTGAAGAGTCTCAAAGTGATTTGATGTCCAGAGCTGAAGACACTGCCAGGAGATTCCAATAACAGTGCACAAGAAGTAAGGACTGTCATTGAAGGTGAACAACAATGGTGGGAAATTTGCCTAAGAGCAAAAAATTCTCTAGATAGATTTCTTTGATCTTCCGGACCAAATGTCTGGGCCAAACTGGTGGATAAAGACTGTCGTGGAAATTTCTAAGGGTGTAAAAGTTGTTCCTTATAAAGCTTCTATTGCACTAAATCATTTGGTGGAGCGAAATAATTGTATTCAAGTACTTGTTAAGGGTTGAAAAAGTGAATAAAAAACATTAATATAGTGGGAGAAGAAACATTGAAATTTTTTTAAAATTTTCTTTACCATGTACTCTTAGGGCATGCGTTAATGAAGCCTTTATATATATATATACACACACACATACATATATATATATACACATATATATCAATTTGATATTTGATTGGCTTGCATTTATTGTGTAGATGAAATTTTGATTGTCATGTAGAATTCGCTCTGATATAGTAGTTCATAGCAAGGAAGGATGTATATATGTATCCAGACGCATGTTAGGGATCGAAAAAGTGAATAGAAAGGTTATATTTACATTAATATATTGGAAAAAAAAAAGCATGATTTTTTTGGTTTTAACCATGTGCGTGTAGGATTCGTGTTAGTGGACTCTTATGTGTTTGTTGTACTTGTTTAGTTGAGAAGAATGTTTGCTTAATGTATGTGTTGTGCTTTAATGATATAGCTGATGCCTTGACATTGTTTTGTTAATTGTAGGTAAATGATTGTACTGGCAAAATGGGGAAGACTGTTATTAATGTTGCAGTCTCCGCGGGACTTAGTCTCATTCCTGTATCATTTGGCTCAGCAGGGGAAGGTGGGAAAACTGTGGAAGTGTGTGGTAAAGAGATTCTGGTACATGGTCCTTCTGACAAAGAAGGCATCCTTGCTTCGGTCTTTGGTGAACATCCGAACATGATCGTGGTGGATTATACTGTGCCTGCTGCAGTGAATGGTGACTAATTGTATTTTGTTACTTTCAAAAGAGTATAAAATTTGAGTCAGAAACTTACTTTTCTGTCTAAGAGATTGGACTTAGTAGTTTTTTTTATTTCCTGAATGAAAGAGCAGAGTCATTAGGCTATGATTAAGGTCTTTTGAATCATATATATCAGTAGAGAGTATTACTAAATGAAGATATAATATAAACAAGGGAATGCATATAGAAAATTTTCACTGAAGTCACCAATTCCTTGTCCTCTGAACCATGGCTAATCAAATGGTGTAGATTACCATTATGGTCTATTAATAATTTAAAGTTCATTGACCTTGTTATTCTGTTACATTTTATACCAGCTTAACATACGGCAGTCACTCTATTGTTTACTTCCTAGGCTACACACAAGTTACACTCCTTTTAATTTCATTTATTCATTTTTTTTAATAAATACTTTTTTGTGTGGTTTGCAAAATGTAGATAATGCAGAGTTATATTGCAAAGTTGGAGTGCCCTTTGTTATGGGAACTACCGGTGGAGACAGACACAGATTTTATAAGACTGTAGAAAACTCAAAGGTCTATGCAGTGATATCCTCACAAATGGGAAAAAGGTAATGTGATTTGTGTATGTAAAGCTTTAAAACTCTGTATCTATTTTTCGTTTGTTTGTTTATTTTATTTTATTTTCCATGTCCTAATAATTTGGTGATTTGTTAGGTAGTTGCATTCCTTGCAGCAATGGAAATTATGGCTGAGCAATTTCCTGGAGCCTTCTCTGGTTATTCCTTGCAGGTACTTCCTGTTTCTTGATATTTCCACAGCTAAGCAGTATTAATCTTTTTTGTCAGTTTCAGATGTGAATGCATGTTCTGAAATTTAAATTACGAGAAGATTGCTTTGCTTGAGTATGATTTGTAGGCTTGGCCGATATTTGTAGGAAATGAAATATTCATTCTTGACAGGAAGACTATGACTGTTTTTTGGAAAAACTGTAGAAAGGAGGGTTTTAGACTTTTTCGTAAACAAAACATTACAGAATGTTAAGATTAGATGACACAAATGCTGGTTATTAAAATTTTAATTTATGATAGTGGCCAACTTCTTCATGACTTAGAAGTTAATGCCTGACTTGAAACTTTGGTAATAATCATGTGCTATAAGTCAATCCTTGTGCTACTGGGTATCGCTCCCCGCTCCCTATCTCAGGTGGGGGAACTGTGCAAATATTTGACTATCAATTTACTTGTCATGAGTAATAATTTCAGCAATTAGAGTCTAAGTTTCTAGACATTTCTCGTTATCTTTATAGCAGTTTTCCGTTGGGAATCAGTTTTATATCCTGTCTAGTCATTGGTTTTCATTCATCGTCAATGATTAATTCATTATTATCGATGTGAGACTCTAGTCCTTAATTTGAGCTTTTCCATCACACAAATTATTCATTCTTTTCTTCTGTTGCACACATAAGTGTCCACCAAATTTAATTGAAAATCATTATCTATCACAATAAGTTTAGCTAAATTTGAACAGTGATGCACTAGACACCATGTCAATGAAGTATGATAGGAAGAAGGTTTTTAAAAAAATCTATCTGCTGTTATTTTCTCCTTTTTTATTGCGAATTTGGCTAAAATTAGGAACAATCTTATATTTATTTAGGGCTAACATTTTAACTAAGTTGCTTGACTTGTTAAAATTCATGTGCATGAGTAGTATAAATACTATGGAATTGAACCCACTTGTTACAGAACATCAATAACAATGACAGAAATACAATATCTGATCAGACACAAAAGTCAGGATCTATGAAGTGGATTGTTTGAAGCATGAAAATGGTTTAATATTAATCTAAGTTTTCTTTAAAAAGCTCCTGTACTTTTTTTTTGTTTCACATAAGTCTTGGTGGAAATATCTTTGCCTTAGAGAATACAGTCCATCCTTATGTTCCATGAAGTTGATATTGTTAAAATATTTACATAATAATTATAGTAACTGATGCATTTATATGCCTCTAGGTGTTGGAGTCCCATCAAGCAGGCAAATTGGACACTTCTGGAACTGTCAAGGACGTTATTTCATGCTTTCAGAAATTGGGAGTCTCTTTCAATATGGATCAGGTGTGTTTACGGATATGTGTGGTCATAAAAAAAATGACTCAGACTGTATAGCTAGTTAAGAGTAGATATCCATGGTTTTTCAGTTCATTCTTAGTAGGCTTCTCTAGTTTATTATAGGGAAAATCCTAAAAAACCAACCAACTTTTCACGGATTACTCATTTCCTCCCATATAATTTCATTTTTATCCAAAAGACCCCATTCTGTCACTTTAATGACAGAAAATTTTAACTTAAACAAAAAGACTAAACTACCCCCTTATAATTTTTTAAAAACAAAAAAATAAAAGAAATTTAAAAAAAAAAAGGGATGGACGGTGGAGATCCAATCTGGATCTCCATTTTTTCTTTTAAATTTCTTTTATTTTTAATATTTTTACTACTTTAGCTTGACATTAAATAGGAATGATTGTTTCAAAGAAGCTTCTTTTTCTTTTAAATTTCTTTTAAAAAAGAAGCTTCTTTGAAACAATCATTCCTATTTAATGTCAAGCTAAAGTAGTAAAAATATTAAAAATAAAAGAAATTTAAAAGAAAAAATGGAGATCCAGATTGGATCTCCACCGTCCATCCCTTTTTTTTTTTAAATTTCTTTTATTTTTTTGTTTTTAAAAAATTATAAGGGGGTAGTTTAGTCTTTTTGTTTAAGTTAAAATTTTCTGTCATTAAAGTGACAGAATGGGGTCTTTTGGATAAAAATGAAATTATATGGGAGGAAATGAGTAATCCGTGAAAAGTTGGTTGGTTTTTTAGGATTTTCCCTATAATAAACTAGAGAAGCCTACTAAGAATGAACTGAAAAACCATGGATATCTACTCTTAATTAACTATACAGTCTGAGTCATTTATTTTATGACCATACATGTCCTTAAACACACCTGATCCATATTGAAAGAGACTCCCAATTTCTGAAAGCATGAAATAACGTCCTTGACAGTTCCAGAAGTGTCCAATTTGCCTGCTTGATGGGACTCCAACACCTAGAGGCATATAAATGCATCAGTTACTATAATTATTATGTAAATATTTTAACAATATCAACTTCATGGAACATAAGGATGGACTGTATTCTCTAAGGCAAAGATATTTCCACCAAGACTTATGTGAAACAAAAAAAAAGTACAGGAGCTTTTTAAAGAAAACTTAGATTAATATTAAACCATTTTCATGCTTCAAACAATCCACTTCATAGATCCTGACTTTTGTGTCTGATCAGATATTGTATTTCTGTCATTGTTATTGATGTTCTGTAACAAGTGGGTTCAATTCCATAGTATTTATACTACTCATGCACATGAATTTTAACAAGTCAAGCAACTTAGTTAAAATGTTAGCCCTAAATAAATATAAGATTGTTCCTAATTTTAGCCAAATTCGCAATAAAAAAGGAGAAAATAACAGCAGATAGATTTTTTTAAAAACCTTCTTCCTATCATACTTCATTGACATGGTGTCTAGTGCATCACTGTTCAAATTTAGCTAAACTTATTGTGATAGATAATGATTTTCAATTAAATTTGGTGGACACTTATGTGTGCAACAGAAGAAAAGAATGAATAATTTGTGTGATGGAAAAGCTCAAATTAAGGACTAGAGTCTCACATCGATAATAATGAATTAATCATTGACGATGAATGAAAACCAATGACTAGACAGGATATAAAACTGATTCCCAACGGAAAACTGCTATAAAAATAACGAGAAATGTCTAGAAACTTAGACTCTAATTGCTGAAATTATTACTCATGACAAGTAAATTGATAGTCAAATATTTGCACAGTTCCCCCACCTGAGATAGGGAGCGGGGAGCGATACCCAGTAGCACAAGGATTGACTTATAGCACATGATTATTACCAAAGTTTCAAGTCAGGCATTAACTTCTAAGTCATGAAGAAGGTGGCCACTATCATAAATTAAAATTTTAATAACCAGCATTTGTGTCATCTAATCTTAACATTCTGTAATGTTTTGTTTACGAAAAAGTCTAAAACCCTCCTTTCTACAGTTTTTCCAAAAAACAGTCATAGTCTTCCTGTCAAGAATGAATATTTCATTTCCTACAAATATCGGCCAAGCCTACAAATCATACTCAAGCAAAGCAATCTTCTCGTAATTTAAATTTCAGAACATGCATTCACATCTGAAACTGACAAAAAAGATTAATACTGCTTAGCTGTGGAAATATCAAGAAACAGGAAGTACCTGCAAGGAATAACCAGAGAAGGCTCCAGGAAATTGCTCAGCCATAATTTCCATTGCTGCAAGGAATGCAACTACCTAACAAATCACCAAATTATTAGGACATGGAAAATAAAATAAAATAAACAAACAAACAAAAAATAGATACAGAGTTTTAAAGCTTTACATACACAAATCACATTACCTGTTTTCCCATTTGTGAGGATATCACTGCATAGACCTTTGAGTTTTCTACAGTCTTATAAAATCTGTGTCTGTCTCCACCGGTAGTTCCCATAACAAAGGGCACTCCAACTTTGCAATATAACTCTGCATTATCTACATTTTGCAAACCACACAAAAAAGTATTTATTAAAAAAAATGAATAAATGAAATTAAAAGGAGTGTAACTTGTGTGTAGCCTAGGAAGTAAACAATAGAGTGACTGCCGTATGTTAAGCTGGTATAAAATGTAACAGAATAACAAGGTCAATGAACTTTAAATTATTAATAGACCATAATGGTAATCTACACCATTTGATTAGCCATGGTTCAGAGGACAAGGAATTGGTGACTTCAGTGAAAATTTTCTATATGCATTCCCTTGTTTATATTATATCTTCATTTAGTAATACTCTCTACTGATATATATGATTCAAAAGACCTTAATCATAGCCTAATGACTCTGCTCTTTCATTCAGGAAATAAAAAAAACTACTAAGTCCAATCTCTTAGACAGAAAAGTAAGTTTCTGACTCAAATTTTATACTCTTTTGAAAGTAACAAAATACAATTAGTCACCATTCACTGCAGCAGGCACAGTATAATCCACCACGATCATGTTCGGATGTTCACCAAAGACCGAAGCAAGGATGCCTTCTTTGTCAGAAGGACCATGTACCAGAATCTCTTTACCACACACTTCCACAGTTTTCCCACCTTCCCCTGCTGAGCCAAATGATACAGGAATGAGACTAAGTCCCGCGGAGACTGCAGCATTAATAACAGCCTTCCCCATTTTGCCAGTACAATCATTTACCTACAATTAACAAAACAATGTCAAGGCAGCACAACACTTACATTAAGCAAACATTCTTCTCAACTAAACAAGTACAACAAACACATAAGAGTCCACTAACACGAATCCTACACGCACATGGTTAAAACCAAAAAAATCATGCTTTTTTTTTTCCAATATATTAATGTAAATATAACCTTTCTATTCACTTTTTCGATCCCTAACATGCGTCTGGATACATATATACATCCTTCCTTGCTATTAACTGCTATATCAGAGCGAATTCTACATGACAATCAAAATTCCATCTACACAATAAATGCAAGCCAATCAAATATCAAATTGATATATATGTGTATATATATATATGTATGTGTGTGTGTATATATATATAAAGGCTTCATTAACGCATGCCCTAAGAGTACATAGTAAAGACAAATTTAAAAAAATTTCATGTTTCTTCTCCCACTATATTAATGTCTTTTATTCACTTTTCAACCCTTAACAAGTGCTTGAATACAATTATTTTGCTCCACCAAATGATTTAGTGCAATAGAAGCTTTATAAGTAACAGCTTTTACACCCTTAGAAATTTCCACGACAGTCTTTATCCACCAGTTTGGCCCAGACATTTGGTCCGGAAGATCAAAGAAATCTATCTAGAGAATTTTTTGCTCTTAGGCAAATTTCCCTCCCTCTACCTCAACTTCTAGACTTAGTTGAAGATTTCCAATTTCTTCTTCTACGTGTAGAATGACACCAGTGTATTCATCTATCCATATAAGGGACACTAATTGATAATTGATTTTTAGTTGGTTTAAAATAATATGTAACTCTCCAAGCCTATGTCTTAATCAATGTTTTAAAAGGCGAAAGGCAAGGCGAAGCGATGGAGTCTCAGCGAGGCGAGGCGGTCGCCTTGAGACGAACGAGGCGGTAGCCTCAATCCAATTGAGAACAAAAATTAAATAACAAAAAAATAAAACTCTAACTTAAAGCATAAAATGTAGAAGGAGATGTGTTGAGGTTTAAGTGATTGAGATAATTTTATTTTTTGTCATTATATATAAACTATAAAACCCCATCCCATTAACTTAATTTTTTTTTTCAAAAAAAATTGTTTTTTATTATTATATATAATTTCTTATTATTATATATGTAACATCCATCCCATTAACTTAATTTTCATTTTTTATAATTATATAAATAAACTATAAATTTTCATTCTACTTTTATATTTTTTATGTATTTCACACAAAATTATTTTTTATTTTTTTGTCAATATATTTGTTCTCCTCACCCCACTTACTTTTTTCTTTTTTTCCTAAACTCTCAACCGGTCAACCCACTAACTCATTTTATAATTTTTTATTATTTTATATATGAGTAAATTGCAATTTGACTATCCAGATAAAACATTATTACAAGCGAAACTAACTGTTTACTTTAATTACAATAAACCCACCCGCCGTTACTTCATCTCGGTTAGAGTTAACAATTTAAGGGATAAAATTATCTTTTCAATATCATTTATATTATTTTTTATTTTTCATCTCTCTATGTATTTTTTCTTACCCCGCCACAGTCACCGTCTTCTTCATTTTTCTTCTCCTTCTTCTTCTTCACTTCTCATTTTCTTCTTCTTCTTCTTCTCTGCTTCTTCTTTTCTTCTCCTTCAAATCCAGATTCATCTAGATTCGAATCTAGGTTCGTTCTAACCAAACATTAAAATCATCAACAATGATCCATCATCAACACAAACAATCATTAACACAAATAAGTCCAACATCATCAATAATCAACACAAACCAAAATCACTGTCATTTTCAAACAAAAATCATTACCATTATCATCAAACAGACCCAAAACATTAGCATCAACACCATCTGAAAACTAACACTGATGCAGGTCTGGGCTCCGATCTGGAAACCCAGACACTGATGTAGGTCTGGGTAGGAAACCCAGATCCACGTCGGGTCAGGGTCTGGAACCAACCCAAATCCATGTCGAGTCACGGTCTGGTTCCTCAGATCGGCGTCTGGGTTTGGATGGAAACCCAGACACCGATCTGGGTTTCCAAACCCAGAGTCGATCTGGGTTTCCAAACTCAGATCGGTGTCTGGGTTAGAAACCCAGATCCAAACGTCTGGGTTTGTCAGACGTCGATCTGGGTTTTCAAACCCAGATCGACTGGTGAAGAAGCTGAACAGAAGAAAGAGAAGAAGGAGAAGAGAGAGAGAGGAGAAGAAGGAGACTCAGATCTGTGTCTGGGTTGGAAACCCAGATCCAAACCCAGACGTCTGGGTTGGAAACCCAAATCCAGACGTCTGGGTTTGCCAGACGCCGATCTGGGTTTCCCTACCCAGATCGACTGGTGAAGAGGATGAACAAAAAAAGGAGAAGAGAGAGAGGAGAAGAAGGAGAAGAGAGAGAGAGGTGAGAGATCGGGCGTCTGGGTTCCAGACGTCGATCGGGTTCCTGTGAAGAAGACGAACGAAAAGGAGAGAAGAAGGAGAAGAAAAAGAAGAGAGAGGGAGGTATTTTTGCTGGTGATTTATGGGGGCATTTTAGGCTTTTACTTTTTATTATGGGGACATTTTGGTCTTTTAATAATATTCATATGGTTGACTGTTAAGTTTAACGAAAATTTACTAACGGAAGGGGGTTGATTGTAATAAAACTAAAAATGTTGATCCGCCTGTAATTATGTTTCAAATGGGTAACTAAATTATAATTTGCTCTTTTATATATATATAAAACATAAAGATCTTAACCCACTAACTTGGTTTTTATTCTTTTTTAATTTTTGTCACCTTTTGATTTTTTATCATGATCTCACCGATCACTTAGCTTGTTATTAACTCTCCACTCTCTACTCCTTTCGCCGACTTAGCACATCCTCCAAACAGATTCATCTGACTCTTCACCCTTCACTTCTCAAGCTTTAACTTTATCGCTCACCACCACCGTCACTCCCACCACGGTTCATCTTTCTAGTTTCTTCTCATATTCACTTAGCACCATCGACTCTATCACTTCACCTTTCTAGTTTGTTCTACATTCTCTCTACTCTCTCTTTCTCCTCTTAAAACCAGTGCTTGATTGCTTCTAAAACTAGTGTTTGTTATGATATTCTGAAAGTGGTGTGCTTGTGTTTTTTATTTTTTTGTGTGTGTTTTTTTGGTGTGGTGAATTATTCCAAGCTTCCAATTCTAAATCCAGCGTATTTGTGTTTTTTTGGTGTATTCGTATGTTTTCTGGGTGTATTTTTGGGTGTGGGAATCTGTACAAAGCTTCAAGGTTTTATTTTTTATTTTTTATGTAATAGATTGTCTGAACCGCCTCTGGACAGCCTCAGGGTGCCTCGCCTGGAGGCGGCCAGAGGCGGTCGCCTCACCCTCCAGAGGCGGCTTTGTCCAGCTGCTCCGCCTTATATGTGCGCCTTGAGGCGCCTTAGCCACCAAGGCGACGAGGCGGCCTTGCCTCACCTTTTAAAACACTATCTTAATTGATTTGAATACTTATATTAGTTTCCTTGCTATTAAGAGCTATATTGAAGCGAATTTGGCATCACAGTCTGTTTTTTTTTTTTTTTTTGGAAAATACATTAAAGTCTGTTGCTACCACTGTAATGTATGATCAAAATTCCATTCACACAACAAATGCAAGCCAATCAAATCTCAAACTTATAAGTTAAAAAAATAATAATAAAATAAAATTAAAAAAGAAATGCTTTTATACTCCATCTCAATGTTCAATACTCAAAACTGTTAATAACTCATCACTAACAAACCTAAACTAAAAAAAAAAACCTTTAAGGCCTATTGACAACAAAACCAAACTAAACAGAAAGGCAGTTAGTGTTGTACCATGATTGGAACATCCATGAGGTTAGATACGGGTGTCTGTTGTTGATGTTGTGTTGTTGATTTTGACATAGACATAACTAGTGGGACTAGAGGCTTTGGTTTGGAGAAAACAACATTGACACTACCACCACCAAAGTGTCTTCTTCGGGGTCTGTTTTCTCCACCCAACTTTGGTCCAAACTGGTTGGTGGGTGGAGCTTTGAGCATGGACGACATGGGTTTTGATTTCTGAGAGATTCAAGTTTTTGAAGTTTTGCAGATACAGAGACAGAGAGTGTGTGTGTGCGTGTGTGGAGTTGAGGGGACACTAAACCCAGTAGAGTCCAGACTCCAGACGACAAACCCGGCCAACCTGTTAACTTCATGGGTCGGTTCAAATAATAGACATGGGTCAAATACCTGACTGAATCAGGCTTGAATGTAATTGGAATCGGAACAGGCTTGGATTGAAATATATTTGAGTAACGCTACTTGCACTCCACTATAATTGAACGTGCACCTCCTTTTTGTATATACACTATTAAAGATTGTTTAATAAATGTGTACAAAATGTTTAATAACTTGCACTCCACTATAATTATAACTATGACTCACTTAATTAGATGAATTTAGTGAAAATGTGTACAAAAAATTTTAGAAGGGTGTAAATATGTACACTCAGTACATTTTTTCTTTGAAGAACCCAATAGCAGATTTTAGTAACTTTTAGATTGGATCACATAGGCTTTAAACCGGGCCGGATTAGTGTGGTATTTATATCCCACTAAATTATGTGTACACTCCTTTTACAAGTATATTCTATTATTATTATCTTTTTTTGAAAAAGATTGTTTTAAGAAATTATAACCTAGTTAATATGAAGAATATTATTTTTTTAAATTATATTATATATATAAATAGATATCGTAAAAATTTGAATAATGATAAATATCCAATATTTTTATCTAAATTTTTATTAATCTTACTAGCAGTTGATAAATTATTAAAATTATTGGGCTTGAAGTTGACAGGACAATTTACACCATAATGACATTAATTTGTATATAATATTAGGAGAGAAAAGTTGGATAAAAGTATTAAATGTTTAATGTTATCCTAAAAATTATTTGTTTTACATATATTAGATAAAGGAGTGTACATATAATTGGAAGAGATTTAGATATTAATATTGTTCAAAATGAATGAAATTGAACTCGAATCCGACTAGATCAAGTGCATCAAAGGACTTTGATGCCAATAATTTGGATTGATTTTAGCTATAACTAAATTAAGACGTTATCAAATTGATTTGACGATTTGCAACCAAAACCAAACAATTTAGCTGTCAAAACCAAACCAATAAAATTGTGTGGTTCTGTTTGATTTATTAGTAGGAGTCTGTAAATATTATAGGTAGTATGTTTCTCTTTTTTATACATTCAACCTTTTTCTAAAAGTATATATAATATTATTTATACGAGTAGCTAAATTCTAATTCATACAAATTAAATTTAATAAGTATGCAAGAAAGTCATATTATGAGTAGATTATCGATAAACACTTATATAATATATACTTTCTAGGAATATTCTTAAAAAAGAAAGCAGTAATTCAATGCTTATGAAAATATAAAATCAAACTAATTTTCTTGAATTGAAGTAAATCAGCTTAAAGCATATCCTGTGGTTTGCATTAGGTTATTCAATTCCAAAAGATACAATTCACAAGTCATTCCTAGGGGTGGGTGAAAAATGGGGAATCGAACAAAATTGGCTCAAACCGATAATAACGATTTTTAATTTGTATTTAGTGCATTTCGGTTTTTTATGTTAAAAATAAAATTTTTTGGGTTTTGACTCGGTTTTGGGTCAAAAAAATCGACCTAATTTGAAATTGAACTAAAATCCAATAATTGGGATATAAAGGCTCACAATTTAAAAAAAAAATAAAATACCGATCCAACTCAAAAATCAAACAGAACCAATATAAGTCGGTTCTGTTTGATTTATTTATACAATTTAATCCAGTTTGATTTTCTATTTAAAAAGCCTACTTTTTTTTTTTTTGTTTGATTTGATTTTACCTAAAATCAAAGCAAATTGAACTATGCCCATCCCTAGTCATTTCAAACTGTTCGGGCTACTTTTAAGCAGTACAATGTGCTTAGTTTTTTTTAACCAAGCTAATATGTCTAAAAGTAGTTATTACTTCATACAACATTGGATGTAATAAATATGTGACCGACTGCTATAAAGAAAAATTATATATAAGAAAAACTATTATTGAAAATTTCATTTTGAACAAAACAAGTAAGAAATAAATAGGATTATAATATGAAAAATTGAAAAGAACGTCAGAAAATGGAAAAGCACGCCCAGTGGGACTCGAACCCACAATCGCCTGATTAGAAGTCAGACGCCTTATCCATTAGGCCATGGGCGCTCACGCAGAACACGACCTTTTTATAACTATAAATAGCAATACTGTTCCCTAGTAATTTTGTCCCTCGTCAACAATTAATTTTTTTAAAATATTAATTTTTAAAAGTGAAAAGACCAAAAGGACCGAATTTCGTAATCAAGGTCACTGAATAGTTCGTATTTATTAATGCATGGTTTAACCTAAAGTAGACATTTCCCTAAAATTAAGTTAGAAAAACCTTATTTTGTATTTACAAAAATTAAAAAAAAAAATTGTTTTATTGTTAAAAAAACAAAAACACATTGACTCGTTCACTCGACTATGATTTATTTTCTATTACCCATATTTGATTTTTAATTTCTACAATTAAATTAGATAAAATATACGATCTTTGAATATATACATACGTGTGTATATATATATAAGCAACTTGTTTGTAGGGGTCCCTATTTATAATCAATAATAAATAAAATAAATTCAATTATCATCCAGTAATAATTGATCTTTGTACAATAATTATTCAATACACTTTCATACAGAAAGTCTTTGTTTAATATAACAATAACAATCAAATTCCAATGATTACACCCGAAATGGGAAAAAAAAAAATGAAAAATCCATGAAAAGGGAGAAATTTTAATTTAGTCGCTAATGTTTCATAAAATATTATTTTTTACAAACATTTGTATTTCGAATTCTTATTGTCCCTAATATTTTGAAAATATATCAATTTAGTCATTCTGACATAAAAAATGACAATCAAACATGATAGAAGTGGCAAAAAAATGGATTTACCATTGATATAATTTAAAATAGTTAAAATGATGTAATTACCCTTTTAAAAATTGATAATTATAAAATAAGCATCTCTATTATTATAAAATTGTTATTGACCACCTTCCAATCAAATTGTGACACATTATGGAATCAATTTTGTCTTCTACATTCATTAAAACCATCATCTCTATCATTTTCATCAAATCAACATCATCTAAATTAAACATCAACATCAAACCAAACATCTCCTAAAATATATATATAAAAAAGAAAGTTTATGCAAATTAAAAAAATTTGTTTATGTAAATTAAAAAAAAAAATTGAAGATGACATATCAATCTCCACTGTCAGAGACTGGAGACCCTCTGGTCTGCCCGTTAAAGACCTGGTCTTCAGCTAGAAGCCTCTCCAGATGTTGGAGACTCGATGGAGTTTCATAGCGTCTCCGGTAATGGAGACTAGTTGGTCTCCAACGTGGAGATCAAGCTAGAGACTAGGTTTGGTTTGTAACTTGGTCTTCACTCTGATGATGGAGACCAGTTTTCTGGTCTTCTCGTTGGAAGGAGAATGGTCTCCATGGGAAACCTATGAAGATATATATATTTTTTTAATAACTTAAAAATATTTTTATATATTACACTAAAAGTATAAAAGTATATATTATATTAAATATATATATTAAAAATATATAAATATATTCAAGTTAAAATTACTAAACTAACCCTTTCTCTGTTAAAATTGACTAATATTTGATTAACAGAATGACTAAATTAATATATTTTCTAAACGTTAGGGATGATGAGAATTCAAAATATAAACGTTAGTAAAAAATTAAAATTTTTCCTAAAAATTTCATGAGATTTGGTATAATCTATAAATTATAGGTATAATCCCAATTTGCCCTATAGTTTAAAATAATCCCTAATCACCCTATAGTTTCTAAAAATCTCATTGTACCAATTCTGTTAACTCCGTTAGTGAGAGGTGGAGTCTAATCATCACAGTACGCGAAAAGATTAAACTGTCCCCAATTATAAATAAAAAATAAAAAATAATTAAAATTTTTTTATGCAATAAAATTAAAAAATAATAATAATAAAGTAGAGATCCAATATATCTCTATCGTTTATCAAAAGTTAATGAATTGTAGAGATCCAATATGAAGATTCAATCTCCAGTATACTATATCTTGTTCTTCTTAACATGAAAAACATCATCCTCACCCATTCAACCAATCTAGACATCTTCATTCAACAATCTATTAAACCACATCATTAGCAACAATAAAACATAACAACAACATAAAAATAAAAAATAAAAAATAAAAAAAAAAAACTCAACTTTTTGAGCTTTCAATGCAGGAAAAGAATTTTTGGGTTTTTGGTACGGAAACCTAGAAATACATAGGTTTCAGGCGCCATAAACCTAATAATTTTTGGGTTTTCACTAAAAATCCAGAAATCTTAAGGTTTTCAATGCTGAAAACTCAGAGAATTATGAGTTTATGTGCTGGAAACTCATTGATTTATGGGTGTTTGGTTCTTTGGGTTTTTGACAGAAACTTTGTTTGGGTCTTCATTGATTGAAGTCTCTACCGACGGAGGGATATTAGCGATTTCTTAAAGGAAGAGGAGATTTTAACTATTTCATCGATCTACAAAATTGAGATTATCTCTAAATTATATAAGGATAAATTAAAAAAAGAAAAAAAAAAGGGAAAACAGAGAAAATGACATTGTCAGAAATAGAAAGGAAAAAGGACAGGTGGCGCAATATTAAAGCGAGTATAGTAGGTTACTAAAAATGTGAGTGAGTGTCTTTGGTTTCATCGACCTCAAGCATCCAAGTAAGCTCCGGCGTATTTTCCCACACTTTCTCGCTCTAATTTTCCCGAGAAAATTCTTGTCTCTTTTCTCTCTCTTCTTCTTCTAAATAATAACACACCTCAAATCGCTCTCTGTTTCTGTTCGTAGCGAGGACAAGACAAGACAACAATGGCGTCGGTTTCATCAACTGTGGCCGCAGCAGCTTCGGCTTCTTCTTCAATCTCGCCTTCCAAAAACGCCTCCAGTTTACTCCATAATTACCATTATGCCACTGTCTCCTTCCGCTTCCCTTCCAAGCCCCGACCGCCCCGATTCTTCACCAAGGTGATGGGATTTGGATTTTCTGTTTGTGTTCTGTTCTGTTTTGTTTAGTTTTGGATTTGAATGTAGAAATGAGAGAGATTTGGCGAGGAAAATTGTGGATTTTGAGGTTTGAAATTTATGAGACTTGATTTGGTTGTTAGAATTGGAACATTTTTTTTTTAGAGAGATTGGAATTGGAAACTTGAGGTGGGTTTGGATTAGGAAGTTGAATTGAGAGAGATTTGGTTAATTAGATATGATGTGTAGGTTAGAATTAGGAAGTTGAAATGAGGGAGATTTGATGAAGAAAAATTGAAAAATTAGATTCTTGTTAGATTGTGAGAAATTTAAGTGGGTTTTGATACATGAGACTTGATTTGGTTTAGTTGGCTACAATGGGTGGATTAGAATTGGAAACTCAAAAAGGGTTTGAATTAGAAACTTGAAAATGAAGAAAATAGGAAATTTAGAGTCTTGTTGTAAGTTTGTTAAAATTTGAGCGAGTTTTGATTTGGTTGCGTTGGTGGTAGGAGGTTTGCATCCAAAAGACACTCAAGATCTTAGGTTTAAACCTTAGGACATTACTTACCCTACGGGGTAAAAAGGATAAAATCCTATGAGGACAAATGAGTGAAGGATTGGACTGAGATCCGAACATCTTATGAGACTTGATTTGGCTATTTAGTTATAATGTGTAGGTTAGAATTGGAACGTTGTTATGATAATCTTTTAATTGAGGTTATAATTGGAAACTGAAAGCGGGTTTGAAACTTTGAATTAGAAAGTTGATGTGAGAGAGATTTGATTAAGAAAATAGGAAATTTGGACTCTTGTATGTTTGAAGAAGTTTTGTTTTAAGCTGTGGTATATCAGTCATGATTTGGTTAATTAGAATGATTGATGAATTGGGGTCCAATGTTATAGATTTTGGGTGTTAATGTGCAGTCTGAATGGATCTTGAAATGCTCAAGTGGGTTGATTAGATTAGCACTGAGTCTTTGTGTCGGATGGATAATTGCTTATGGTTTACTTATAATGAGAATGAATGAGTCTGTCATGTTTTAAGACAGCGGCGAGGCATGTTTAGGGCATACCTTTTTCTCAGTCACTTTATGTCTCATCTGTAAATGAAGCTAAAGTGTAATTTGTCAGTGCTAAGAGGTTGTGCATTCGTTTCGGTAGGCTGATGAGCATCTTTGGTTGTTTTCTCCCTGACTAGATCCTAGGGGCAATTGTTGTAAATGTATGTGAAGTAAAGCATCATGAGTGTGTGATAATTCGAAGTCTGACACTAATGTGTGTTGTGTTCAGGGTTTGCAGCCTAGTTGGAGAAGTTCCAGTGTGGTGAGAGCACAATTGAAAGAGGTAAGGTTGTTTCAATGGTTTTCGTTAGTGGATCTGTTTTCGAATTTTCGTTCCTTCCTGGACATGCTTTTGGGATCATCTGTTGCCTTCAAGGTTGCAGCTACATCCCCCAAAAAATCGGCACTATCATCTGTTCAAGCAAAGGACTCCAAGACATCAAATGAGTCTTCTCCAGCAACTTTGGCAACAGAGGAATCTATTTCAGAGTTCATCTCTCAAGTTGCAAGTCTTGTCAAGTGAGCAAGTTCTGTCCTTTAGTTCCTTACCATCCTTTAGATCACGATTGGAAAAGCTGACGTTTCATCTGCATTTTCAGACTTGTTGATTCAAGAGACATAGTGGAGTTGCAGTTGAAACAGCTGGACTGTGAAGTAATTATCCGGAAAAAGGAGGCATTGCCACAACCACCGTCTCCTCCCCCGATGGTTATGATGCATTCACCCTCCCCACAATCTGTAATGCCACAAGCCTCACCTGCACCTGCCCCTGCACCTTCCGCACCAGCTCCTTCTTCGACTCCATCCCCACCACCTTCTCCTTCTGCTGCCAAATCAGCCAAGTCATCTTCTCCATCTCTTAAATGTCCCATGGCAGGTACATTCTACCGAAGTCCAGGGCCTGGTGAACCACCATTTGTAAAGGTCTGTGACTATCTTGTATTCAAACCATGATACCTGTATTAGCAATATATCTAAATTTTGCTGCTGCACATTTTTCTTATTGGCTGACATGAGCAGCTTTTCCCTAGGTTGGAGACAAAGTACAGAAAGGCCAGGTGGTGTGCATCATTGAGGCTATGAAATTGATGAATGAAATAGAAGTGAGTTCTATTCTCTGCTGTTCTGTTTTTACTTTTTCATAAAATGACTTTTTTCTTTTCTTATCTTATTGTTATTGTTTTACTTGTGAGTAGATTATTTTGACTTCCTTCCCTGCTTAAAATATGATGAATTTGATTTGGTTGGATCAGAAATATGCACGGGTCACAGTTAATCATTCTATTTTAACAAGCCAGCCTTTATTATTATTATTATTTTGATAGGAAACAGCCTTTGTTATTATTATTATTATTATCATTTTAATTTCATGCAAAGTTGTTATTCTAACAAATTTGTTTTCATTTAAAAAAAAAAAAAAAAAAATCTTGTTAACTTAACTAATTTAATCTCATACTCAATCTCAAATTTTCATAGTTTTTACTACTGTTTTAGTGAACAAAACAAAGGATATGCCTGCTAAGAAATTTTGTTTCTTTGATATGAATTTGGGGTTTCTTCCCAGCCCTTGTTCTAAATGACTGTACTTAAAATTTTTATCTATTGTGATCTTTGCTTCTGAAAGCAGCATTTTAATTGATAACTTGACATTTTAACTCAGTTAAGAGTTGAGCAGTATCGGCCAGATCAGGTCTGAATAATTGGGCTGATGAAAGAAAATTAAACTTTGATAAAATGACTTCCTAGAATTTGTTCCAATCCGGGATTTTATAGTTCTTTGTACTTGCAAATTTTTTACTCCATGAGCTGAAAGTTGGTGTTAAATTTTTCGGTATTGGGTACCACATAATTATCATGGTAAAGACAAGGGGTGGTGACAAAAGGGAAAATATAAGAGACAAAAAGTTTTTGATACTCCTCCAAATTTATTTGGACAAACATATTTGTTTACTAAATCATGGGTGCACACTTTAATTGATGCTTGTTTACCTGATTAAAGGAAAAGTGAAGATGATAATTTTTATTGCGTTTAAACTGTTGTACAATGAGTGTCAGCATGTATGCTTTTGTCGTTCTATGGATTTGTCGTCAAGAAGTCGTTCTATGAGTTTACTTCTGATAAATTCATACATTTTGTAGCATGAAGCCCTAATCTCTGCATAATAAAACTTGCCTAGAAAGTCTGCAAAACTCACATCTCCATGACAGTGTTAATTTTTGGCTAAAGATAGGGGAAAAAAAAAAAAAAAGTGCATTCTTCAACTTGTATTCATTATCAGATCATTGGAATTGATTACTGCTGGCTGCTTTCCTAGTGTCTGCCCGCTTCTGCAGTTGCATTTACAAAGATCTGTCCTTTGAACAACTTGTATGACTACAATTTACACCTTTTTTTTTTTTTCAGGCTGATCGATCTGGAACCATAGTTGAGATTATTGCGGAAGATGGAAAGCCTGTTAGCGTTGATACAGTAAGTTTCCTCCTAGTCTTGGTTGACAAATAATAATTACTGTGAATTTATAAATACTCTTAGCGGTGGTAATGACTTGCTTAATTGGTCTCTTTACAGCCTCTGTTCGTGATTGAACCCTAGAGTTGTTGGAGTAGGCAAGTAAACAGATTGAGTAAAGATTAGAAGGTGGATGAATTTCTTGGTAATGCTGTGTTGTTTTGTTGCGGTAGTAGATTGTTTTGTCTGGAATGAGTTGGTAGATAGAGATATAAAATGAACAATGTTCATTTTATCTTTAAGTACTGAAATTGAGAATAATTAATTTTATATTTTTGGTTTATTGTAAGAACTAGTCAAATAAGCTTACGTAAAATGAATGTATGCAAGTGAATTTGATTATGTTACCTTGAAAACTGGCAAATGAGGATCCTGTATGTGTCCTAATTTCTGTGCTATTGCTTACATACAAACTAGAGTGTTTTTCAAATATTCATACACAAGTTAGGTTGTTCTCTTGTTAAGATTACATTGCATGAAAGTAGTTCAGAATTTTGTTTGTTGAACTTCGCAAGATTACATAGCATGGTTATTCAAATAATCTCCCAGTTTTTTCTTCACATTGCCACTTCTTCAATTTCTATCATGTTAAGTCAGCTTCTTGTTTCTATTGTACACCGTCACTTCTTTAATCTCTACTTTGCGAAGTCAATTCAGTTGAAAAATGTTTTCTGCTGTGCTTTGAGAATGATCTCCGAATACCTGCTTTTTAGCGTTGCAGCTCGAAGAGCCTTCTCATCTGAACGCATAGAATCATGTGGACTGTTTTTTCACTTCTCTTCAACAATCATGTTGCTATCGCCGTAACACTCTACTGAATGACTTTCGTCCTTCTCAAAGATTGCATCTTCATCATCGAGGTAGCACTCATCCATGCCATAGCTCTCCTCCAAATGATTTTCATCTTTCTCAAAGATTGCATCATCTTCATCGTCGTGGTGGTGGTAGCACTCATCCTTCAGTTTCAAACCAAACTCCGCCAGAGGGTGTTCTGAAAGGGAGTATCCTGATATACTCCAGTAATCCAGTCACAACGTGCCTTTCAAGAACAGTAAAAGAGAGATTACACCCACTTAGATACTCCGGTTCCCTGAAACTGTCAAGGCTTCGTTCAATTTTCGCAGTGTTCTCCACCTTCTGCAACTTAATAAGCTTAGCAGCTCTTTCACTTTTCATTTTGGGTTTCTTCTAATGTCATCTCCCTTTTGGGTTTCAAACTGCGTTTTTTCCGCATGATTCTTCTCCCAACTGTCCTCTCTCCCCCTGACTTCCCTTTACAGCTCTCTAAATCTATACAGGTTTGCGTCAATTCCTGCAGCAATTTCCATCTTTCGCAACTTAATCTGCGCACCACCCCTTTCACTGTCCCTTTTCTGTTGTCTTCTAATGTCATCTCCTTTTCGGGTTTCAAACCTCGTCTTTTCTGCATGATTCTTCTCCCAACTGTCCCAGACTTCCCTTTCCAAGTCTCCGATTTTTACCATAATTACCCTAAAAAAAAAAAAGAGCCTTGTTAAAAAAATTCGTTGATTCATGATTTTCACATTTATCTGCAAAATTAATGTAAACATTTTGTTTTCTCAATTCAAATAAATGTAATTGTAAACAACAATTTAAATACTTTTATATTAAACTAAAATTGTGGAATCTAATTTGATTAAAATAAATTATAGTACCATTGTCTAGTATAACTTGATAGTATGAAGTCTATCGACCTTCTATTCAATTTAATAATATTATAGATTTGAATTTTTCTAGTGTAGATGATATTTAAATAATAATAAAATTGGGTTCAACTGAGACTGCACTTTAATTAAAATTGCAGGTGTCAGCTCTTTGAACATCTTTTGATATCTCTTGAAAGTTCTTGGAATTGGAATCTAGTAGTTATGAATTTGTTTTTTCTTTTAAACCTGCAAACAAACAATTTTCATTTTATGTTCAAGGTTACCAAATTTGTTTTTGCCCATTTTTTTTTTTTTTAATATAGATCCATAAAAAAAGAAGGATGAAATTCACTTTTATCCAAAAATAAGAGAAAAAATTTGATTTTGCCCACTTTTTAAGATTTTTTTTTTTAAACCCGCAAACAAACTATTTTCATTTTATGTCCAAGTTTATCAAATTATCTTTAAATCAAAATTTAAAAACATGAAATTTAAACTCGATATTGGGTTTTATGGGGCCATGAAACTCGAATAAGGTTTTGTGATCCTATAAAACTCGATGGATTTTATTGTGCCACAAAATCTGGTATCTTTGGTTGTCGCCTTCATTGCTATAACTGACCGAAAGCTTCCATTTTTAAATTAAATTTAACCAAATCTAACTTTAAACATTAATATTCAAGATCCAAAAAAAAAACCTTGAAAAATCACAAAAAACTCAAAAAATCTCAACAAAACTCAAACAATCAACAAGAAAACTAAAGATCTCATATTATAAGTAATGGAGGAGGAGAACGAGATATGCAATGGAAATTTGGACAATCTAGGTATAGACTGTAGTTAACTTGTTTGAAGGGTTAAAATGAATATTTTTAACAAAGTAGGTAAAAATGAATTTTTCTTTTTAAAAATGAGCATTTTTTGTAATTTCCACTAAAAAAGTTATAGAAATGCATATATTCTGTGTCAGTGTAATTATGTGAAGCAAAATATGCATCATTTTTCGACCAATCAATATAATATATGTCTTCTCTCTCTCATTTTATAATTTACAACTATGGCAGATAAGTGACACAAATCTCCATATTTTCAATTGGTTAGAACAAGTGAGAAATCCTAATTAGCCTTTCTATGAGAGTTTCTCAATTGAGAAATATGATCTAAGCTTTTTCTTAATCTTTTTAAAGCATGTGATTCATGGTTGAAAAATTAAATGTAAAAAATAATCAAATCTCAATCATTCATTGATTGTAGTGCTTATGTATCATGATGTTAGAATAAGTCAACAAAAGGTTCAAATTAGGGTAGGATCCAAATTAATTCACATTAGGATTTTTTTTTTTTTTTTTTTTTTGCCTCATTGTTATTCCATCCTATATGGTAAGAAATTCAAAAATTTCATTGGAGATGCTCTTAAAGGTGAGCTAATTTTTCAAATATTCATTGATTCATATTGAAATGAATTAAAATTTGGATAGACTCGAATTCGTCTTTATATTCTGCCATGATGAGCTAATTTTTATTTTTATTTTTAAATTTCTCTCAGTACATTATTGCTCGGTGCCTATTGTAGTGTTAAAATTAAAATTACTAACAGTGTTGGACAGGGATTATAGTTCATGAACATTAGAAAAAAAAAAAGAAAAAGAAAAAAGGCTCATTTATGAGTTCATTGATAATTCAAAAATTCACATTAATTTGAATACTTTTTTGTCGTTGAAATTTTTACTAATTAATGTGTTATTAAGCCCCATGAAAACTGCAATAGAGTAAGTAGCTGAAAATTATATAATATCTTGGTATAAATTCATTCCATTTAAGATTTAGTTACAATCACATACATCACATTGATTTCAAAATTGCCAGCATAATGTTATTTATGGTTTAATTATTAATTCATAATTAAATATCTCTCCATCTGCATGACAATGGAGAACAAATAGACTTATGAATCACATGATTAGAACATCATTCATCAAATCACATGACCAAATTCCGTAAAGAATGATATATTTATGAAGAATGAAATTTAATTAGGTTATCATAACCATTATTTTTTACAAATTTTATTGTTTTGATAAAAATAAACTTTTTTTCTAAATTTAGCATATAAACCTACTTTCGCTTTTCAACATAACGCGTATAGTTGCTACCCTTGAGAGATTGGAGAAAACCAAATTTATCAATATTTTTCTTGGCTTTCAACCGACACAAAGACATATTCATCTACAAAGCTTTCGCCGCTTTGTATGTTAATCAATCTAATTCCCTTACAAAGAAAAAGAAAACAAACGAATAAAAAGTATATTAAATTCCCTAAAACAATAGTCTTAATTGTATTAGCAAAGTAATGTAAACCTTTTGTTTTTTCAATTCAAATAAATGAAATTATAAACAACAATTTAAATATTTTTATATTATTAAACTAAAATTATGGAATGTAATTTGATTAAAATAAATTATAATGTCATTGTCTAATATAACTTGATGGTATAGAATTTTTATTCAATTTAAATTTGAATGTCATTGTCTAATGTAAATTTGAATTTTTCCATGGTATACGACACTTAAAAAATAATAATGATAATAATAATAATAAATTGGGTTCAAGTGAGACTGTACTTTAATTAAAATGATGGGTCGCAGCTCCTTCAACATTTTTTAAGATCTTTTGAAAGTTCTTGGAATTGGATTCTAAAAGTTATGGAATTGGAAATTTATCATTTTCATTTGAAGAGGTTTGAGTATCTCCGATGCTATTATGATGTACTTTTGAGTTTTTATTTGTGACATATCATCAATTTTTTTTTTTTTTTTTTTTGAATATGGATCCGAAAAGAAAATTATAAAATTGCATATTTTCTTCTTCAATATGAACAATCAAGCTGGCTCTCACAAAAAATAGAGAAAACTTCGCATGTGAACTCATACATACACGAGATGAGACTTAAACTTCTATCACAGATGTAAATGTAAATTGCACTAATCATTTGAGTTATAAGTGAAAATGAATTTGAAGTGAGCAAATCAATTTTATCACCATTGAGTTCCATAAATTTATTATTTAACATAGATAATTCTTATAATGTGAAAAAAAATTAATATATAGCATGTAATTTTGTAAGAAAATTATTGAATAAAAAATTCATAACAAATCGAAATAACACACGTAATAAATGAACTTAATTGGATAAAATCATAGTTATATTATAATTAAAATATTTTTGAGAAAAAAATCAATAAAATAGTAAAACTAATGCTATCTTATAATAAAAAGAAAGGGATATTATTACTTTACCTTCTAGATTTTAAAATAATGTTAAACCATCTTTGGTATTGAAAATATTATCTAAACTGATCCAACCGTTAGAGAGATTGTGATTTTCGTTATTAAATTGACAATTTCGTGAAGATAGAAGAGTATAAAGGTAAATGGAATTAAGAAGGACAACTAATTGGTTATCACAATAATGAAATTTTTAATTATTAAATAAAATAAAGAGCAAATTACAATTTTATTATCCAGTTAAAATGTAATTACAGACGGAGTGATACTTTCAGTTTTATTACAATTAACCCCCTTCCATTAGAGAATCTTCATTAAATTTAACAGCCAATAGTATGAATATGATCAAAAGACCAAAATGCTCTTATAATAAAAAATAAATAAATAATTTATTTAAAAAATGAAAGTTAAAAGAAAAAAAAAATGTTCTTCATATGATCGTCCATCTATTAACAAAATCATCAGTAGAAATTGACCCAAAAAAAATCACCAACCCAATGTGAGATCATTAATCTTCAACCTGCAAAAATCATTAACCATCTATCAATTGCAAACTTATTCACCTATTGCAATCACCAATTTCAAAGATCATCAACAATTACTAGTAAAAAAATCTTCAAGAATCACTAGTTTAACCCCATTAACAAACAATAATCAACATCTTCAAAAAAAAAAAAAAAAAAAAATCAACAATCAACCTAAAAATATCAGGGACCCAGATGAATATGGATTTTGAAACAAACCCAGATGAATCTGGATTCAAAAGAGAAGAAAAGAAGAAGAAAGAAGAAGAAAAAGAATAAGAAAATGAGAAGAGACAAAAAAGAAGAAGGAGAAGAAAGATGAAAAACAAGGAAAAGACGATGACTATGACTGGTGGGTGTAAGAAAAAGGATAAAGAAATTTTATTGAAACAATTAATTTTAAAAGAAAATAAAAAATAATGTAAATAATGTTAAAAAACAATTTCATCCCTCAATTTGTTAACTTTAACCAAGATGAGTTAACGACAGGTGAGTTTATTGTAATAAAAGTAACAAGTTAGTTCCGTTTGTAATTACGTTTCAATTGAGTAGTTAAATTGTAATTTACTTTAAAATAAAAAATAATAATTATTTTTTAAATATCATCGCTATTTTCTCTTTCTAATCTCACCAATCCCTCACAATCTCTCACCAGGCTTGCCGATCAGATCTTAGTACAAAAGGTAGCCCCAACCGGCTTTAGCTTCTTAGGACAGTCGGGCACTAGCCGCTCTCAGTGGATACCTTCTGGATGACGATCGGCCCACCAATCTTCTTTGGATGACCCCCTCCCACGCTTACTCGTGTTAGCTGCTGCTATGAATTTATATATATATATATATATATATATATATATATTACCCTGTGTTATCCACGCTTACATTAATTTTAATATATATATATATAGTTGCATTTTTCACTAATTAATATGCTATGAAGCCGCATGAAAACTGCAATTGAGTAGCTTAAAATTATATTACAGTTAATTAGTATAAATCCATTTCCATTTAAGATTTTAGTTACAATCACATATATCCCATTGATTTTAAAATTGCCAACGTAATTTTAAGTAAAGTTTAATTCATAATTAAATATCTCTCCATCAGCATGATAATTGAGAACAAATAGACTTATGAATCACATGATTAGGACATCATTCGTCAAATCACATGACCAAATTCTGTAAAACAATGATACATTTATGAAGAATGAAATTTAATTAAGGTTTAATACCCACGAATATATATATATATATATATACATACATATATATATAAATTTTATTATTTTGGTAAAAATAATCTTATTTTCTAAGTTTTGCATATAAACCTACTTTCACCTTACAACATAATGCATGTAGCTACTACCTTGAGAGATTGGAGAAAACCAATTTTATTAGTACTTTTGTTAGCTTTCAACAAACACAAAAACAACTTCATCTGCATGCACAGGCTGCTCCTGCTACTCCAGCATCTGCTACTCTATCAGTTTCAAATTGAAATGAGAGATCTGAGCGACAAAGTGAGCCAATAAATTCAAATTCATTGAGTGATGAATAAAAAATTACAAACAACCCCTATTGTTAAGAGATGTTTGTATAATTAATAATTTATTTTTTAGTAATACAACATATATATTAAAATTAGTAAACTAGTTTCAATAAGATTATAATCAAATTTTCAAATAATTTAAATTTTTAAATTTAATAATGAGTCAACATCTAGATTTACTGTGTAAATAATATTTATGAGTTTCAATATTGTCACAAATTTACAAAACATTGTATTTTTGTTTTTCTCTTATTGCGCTTTCAGAAATCTCTTGATCCACAATATTAACAGATAATAAATTTTTTAATCACATAATTGATATTACAGATAAAAAAAATTCCCAACCCTTTTCATTTTTGTAAATACACACTCTCAAGTCTCAACCATCAAGTCACATTGGGGCAAAGGTAGCAAAAAATTATATACAATGCAAGAATTTGTCTAAATATGTGAGTGTTCAGTGTAGTTAAAAATTAAATGTTTGTGTTTAGTGTCATAATATTCTTTTTATTAATTATTAATTTAAAAGTTGACACCGAATAGATCAGAGGACTACTTATATTAATTGAGATAAAATACTACTTTGCGTCCTAGATATTTGACTTTTATAAGCGAAAGATAACTACTATCTTAAAATTAAATTCTATGAATAAGGAACTTGAAGAAATTTTTTTTATATGTTTTTATTAAATTTCAACTATTTGCATCTTTATATTTAGCAATGATCAAGTCCTGATGTTTAATTAAGTCACACTAGCAGTTAAAAAATTTGAGTTAAAAAAAATGCATGTGGTTATATTAATTGCTCCAATAAAATTAATAAAAATGGCTCTATTGCCATCCAAAAAACTTCACTCCACACCCATTTTTAAATAAGATTTATTATTATCAAGATACTAGTGAGTAAATTATTTTTAAGGACATAGTAATGTAACTTAACAAAATAAAATAAAACATTGCCACCTATCATAGATAATAAAACATCTCTAGATTTAGAATTTTTATGAAACAACTTATATGCATCATTAAAACAAAGGAAAATGGTTTTGTTTAAACAAAAAAAAAAAAGGTTTTATTTCATATAATTCAGATCAGTCTTTGAAAATTTATATTATTTGATATAGAAAGAAAAGTTACGTGGATCAATGTTTGAAAAGAGGAATAAGAGTTCTATTTTTTATCTTTAACACAAGTATCATTTGAAACTTGACACCACAAAATTATTACTTTTGTTACAAACGTCTAAATGCAGTAGAGCATGAGCAGTTTGAATTGTTCTATCACTTTAATGAATTATATTTTTATTGTTGTCCAAGTAAAAATTTAACACTACTCTTTCAAATTAAAAAAAAAAAAAAAAAAAATCTTAACAATACTTTGTTTCAAAAATAATCACTCTGGTATTTAGCACTATTCTTTGGGACATCTCATTGAACACAAATTCAATAAATGAAATATCTACAATCAAAAAAGCCAAACCAATAAGAAAAAAAACTTGAATAAGAGATAACAAAGAAGAAGACAAAAAGAAAGATATAAGAGCGAGAATCTAGATACAAATAATACGAAATCTTATTACAAACACTCAAATTCAAATCAATTATGAAAAACTAGAATTATTTTGTAAATGGGTGTAATGAAAAAAAAAAAGAAGATTAAAATTATCATTAACATTGAAGGATAGTTTTGGGATTTTAGAGGGTGTAGGAAGTAAAAAGTTAACTTTAAGTCTTTAATACGGGTGTATAAAGTAAACGAGTGTTACAAGAAATATTTTGGTGGCAATAAAGCCACCCAATTAATAAATATAATATAGATATAGATTAATAATTCCTATTAGTTATACAATATTAAATCATTTAACAGATTAATAAAATAGCTTTTGTTGGAATAAGTTCATCTACAATAGTAAATGTTTTCAATCAAATTACATACAAGACTTTGGATCTTGTCATCGCTAAATGTAACTTATTATTAAAACTTGGATCTACTCAAATTCGTCTTTATATTTTGCCATGATGAGCTAATTTTTTTTAAAAAATTTCTCCTAGTACATTATTCCGCGCGGTGCCTACAAATTAAAATTACTATCCCTATTTGAGAAGGATTATGATTAATGAATATAAAAAAATTAAAAAAAAAAAACTCTTATTTATGAGTTTATTGACAATTCAGAAATTCACATTGATTTTATTTCATTTTTTGAATTTTTCACTAGTTAATATGTTAATAAGCCACATGAAAACTGCAATAGTAAGTAGCTTAAAATTATATAATTTTTTGGTATAAATTTATTTTCAATTAATATTTTAGTTACAAGTTACAATCAACATCCCATTGATTTCAAAATTAACAATATAATTTTAATTAAAGTTTAATTGTTAATTCGTGATTAAATATCTCTCCATTTGCATGATAATGGAGAACAAATAGACTCATGAATCACATGATTAGGACATCATTTATCAAATCGCATGACCAAATTTCATAAAGAATGATATGTTTGTGAAGAATGAAATTTAATTAGGTTATCATACCAATTTTATTATTATTATTATAATTATTATTTACAAATTTTGTTGTTTTGATAAAAATAAACTTATTTTCTAAATTTAGTATATAAACCTACTTTCCCTTTACATCATAACGCATAAAACTCTAGAGAGATTGGAGGAAACCAATTTTATCAATAATTTTCTTGACTTTCAACAAACACAAAATCAAAGCTATATTTTTTCAACACGTAGCCCATCTCTCCTTTACTTCACTCTCAAGCCTCTCTTCAACCGTAACTAGTTTTTCAAACCTTCTCCTCTTTGCTGCACGTTCATAGTCATGATGAACACCCTCATTCACATAGCCGTCATTAGGGAAGCCGCTTGCCATCATTCAAGAAAGTGTTTCACAATCTAATTCCCTTACAAAGAAAATGAAAAAAACGAATAAAATTAGTATATTACTCCCTAAAACAATAGTCTTAATTATGTTAAGAATGAAATAAAGATTTAGTTTGAAACTATTTATAAACAATAGTGCAGATAAATCTGTCTTTAATGTAAGAAAGATAATGAAACAATTTACTAGTATCAATATCGTTACAAATTTATATTCTCTAACATTTTATTCTTATTTTATCTTGTTGCTTCAGAAATCTCTTGATCTACAATATTCACAAATAATAAATTTCTTAATCACATAGTTGATATTACGGATGCAAAAAATTCCCAACCCTCTTTGTGTTTATAAATACACACTCTCAATCATCAAGTTACATTGGGCGGAGGTAGCAAAAACACATCATACAATGCAAGAATTTGAATAAAACATGTAAGTATCCAGTGTAGTCAAAAATTAAATGTTCATGTTTTGCGCAAGATTATTGTTTTTAAATAATTATTAATTTGAAAGTTGACATTGAATATGTTAGAGGACTGTTGAGATTAATTGAGATCAAATATTACTTTCTCGTTCTAGATATTTGACTCTTATAAACGAAAGACAGCTACTGTCTTAAAATTAAATTCTATAAATAAGGAATTTGGAGATTTTAATTTTTTTTAATGTTTTTATTATTTTTGAACTATTTACATCTTTATATTTAACAATGATCATGTCATGTCATGTCATGATGTTCAATTAAGCCACACTAATAGTTAAAAAATTTGAGTAAAAAAATGCATGTGGTAATATTAATTGCTTGAATAAAATTAGTAAGTTGGATATATTGTCACTCAAAAAAGTTCACTCGACACTCATTTTTAAATAAAATTTATTATTATTAAAATATTAATGAGTATTTCAAAATATATATATATATATATATTAGTGAGTAAATTACTTTAAGGACATAGCGATGTAAGCAATAACGGAATCATAAATTTATATGAGGTGAGGCACGAGAGTAAATATAATATATATAATAATGCTAAAACCTAACTAAGATGTAAGGACTATTAATTGACATACCAATACATATCAAACTAAATTATATATATGCATACATATATATAATTCTAAGTTAATTATACTGAAGATATATTAAAACCTATCGAGTTGATTATATGTATGACTTGAAAATTAACACATTATATTTATTATGAGACTTTCACAATAAATAAAGAAAACTCCCTATATAGGCTCATAAATACACGGGATCAGATTTAAACTCCTATCACATATATAAATGAGAAATACACTAATTATTTAAGTTACAAACGGATGTGAATTTGAAGTAAATAAATCAATTATATCACTATTGAGTTTCATAGTATTATTATTTACCATAAATAATACTTATAATGTTAAGAAAAAAAATTAATATCTAGTATGTGATTTTATAAGAAAATTATTGAATAAAAAATTCATAACAAATCGAAATAATAAACAGAATAAATGAACTCAATTTGATAAAATCATAGTTACACTATAGTTAAAATATTCTTGAGAAAAAATCAAGAAAATAATAAAACCAATGCTATCTTACAATAAAAGAAATGAAAGATAAAAAATAATTTAGACATCCTAGTCTATTGTCAATTTTGATCTTATAAATTTAGATAAGGAAAATCCACAAATTAGATGTTGGTTAAATCAAAAATTTATAAAACAAGAAATTCAAAACAATATATAAAAATAGTGTAAAAATTTAGTAAAAAAAATTAACAATTGACTAATTTTTCTCATGAAAATATAAATACATTTAGGAATATCCTGAATATGGCATGCAATTCATTTATTGAAACATCTGAATAAGACATACAATATAAGTCATGCACGTTGCAGGCACAGATGGAACTGAATAATACGTGCATTGAAATTCGTAGTGTAATAATACAAGATTACATTGCAGGAAAGTAACTTCGCAAGATTACATGGCATGGTTATTCAAATGATCTCTACTTTGCTCATTAGTGAAGTCAGTTGAACAATGTTTTCTGCTGTGCTTTGAGAATGATCTTCGAATACCTGCTTTTTAGCATTGCAGCCCGAAGAGTCTTGTCATCCGAAGGCATAGAATCATCTGGATTGTTTTTGCATTTCTCTTCAACAGTCACGTTGCTATCGCCATAGCTCTCTTCCATGTGACTTCCGTCTCTCTCAAAGATTGCAGCATCATCTTCATCATCCTCATCGAGGTAGGACTTATCCTTCAGCTTCAAACCTAACTCTGCCAGAGGGTTCCAAAACCAAGAACCCCGGTATACTCCAGTCACAATCTGACTTTCAACAACACTAAAACACAGTTTACACTCACTTAGATCCTCCAGCTCCCTGAAACTCTCATGGTTTTGCTCAATCTCCGCAGTGTTCTCCATCTCCTGCAACTTAATAAGCTCAGCAGCTTTTTCACTCTCCCTTTTCTGTTCTCTTCCAATGTCATCTGTCTTCCAGGTTTCAAACCTCGTCTTTTTTGCACGATTATTCTTTTCCCTACCGTCCCAGACTTCCCTTTCCAACTCTCCAAATCTGCTGCGTTCATGTTCCATCTTTCGCACCCTAATATGCCCAATTAGCCTTTCAAAACCCAGCCTTTTCTGTTGTCTTCTACGAGCAGCAGCTTCGACTAACCTAGCCGGATATTCTGCACAATATCGAGTCCTATCCCTTCTTTGCTTGACTTCACTTTCACGTTTCCGGAAACTGTCATCGTTTTCCATCCTCCTCCGCTTCGTCATCCGTGTAGCAGCTCTTTCACCACCCCTCCATTGGGTTTCAAACCTCATTCTTTCGGGTTTCCTTCTGAAATCATTTTCCTTGCGGGTTTCAAACCTAGTCGGATTGAGGAAGCGGTTTGCCATCCAGAAAGTGTTACAAAGAAAAAAGAAAACAGGGAAAACTCACTTACGAGTTGTAGTATAATAGGCATACAATTATAGTCCTAATCCGATAAGATATAGGATTCCATTCTCTAGGGGGAAAATTTAGTACTTTACACATACCTATCCATTAATATGTAGAATTCCATCCTGTAAGAGGTTTAAGCGGTAGATTATTCCTTTATATGGCGGCAATTTAGTACTTTCGCCCCTTGCATGGTACATCCTGTTTATATGTGGAATTCCGTCTTGTAGGAGGTTTCAGCGGTAGATTATTCCTTACTGTGGGGGCAATTTAGTACTTTCACCACTCCTGTCCCGTTAATGTTAGAATTCCATTTTTGTAAGAGGTTTAAGCGGCAGATAATTCCTTACTACGGGGGCAATTTAGTACTTTCCTTCATGAATAATGACTATCCCGAAGTAACCGAAACGGACCAGCCCAGCAAACTCCAAACACACGCTCTCTCTCTATGTCCTCCCTAAAAAAAAAACCGAAACCAAAACGGTGCGTTTAACGCCCGTGTTAACAATGTGGCGGCGATCGCGGCGGAGTCCGGCTTTCCGCCGCCGCCGCCACAGCAGCGACGACAATTTACCAACTGATGGCGGAGAACGGGCTGCCGACGGGGATCCTCCCAAAGGGGATAACGGAGTACATGGTGGACCCCGCGACGGGGTTCTTCGAGTGCGGCTGGCGCGTCCGTGCAACGCGGCGTTCGAGAACCAGCTCCACTACGACTTCAACGCGTCGGGGCAGCTCTCGTTCGGGAAGAACGGGTAGCTATCCGGTGTGTCGCGGCAGGAGCTCTTCCTCTGGTTCCCCGTCAGAGGCATCCGCGTCGACGTCCCTAGCTCCGGCCTCATTTACTTCGACGTCGGCGTCGTCGACAAGCAACTCTCTCTCTCTCTCTCTCTTTGAGATCCCGCGCGATTGTACGGCCTCCGATCCCCTTCACACCCTCACCACCCTCGATACGTCGTCGTTTAGTCGCGCCTCTTAAGTTCAATTTTCAATTTTTTTAATTATTATTTATTAGTTTTAAATTATTGATTTTTAATAATTTGTTTGAGAAATTTAATTGATTCGTTGATTGGGTAATGAGCGTGAATTTGTGATTGTTGTGATGAATGATATGCAAAGATTAGGCATTGAATTTGTTCGAAATGTGATTCGCAAAAACGAATTAGGTTTTGGGGATCTAAAAGATTCGCGAAAACGAAATGCGAGGAGTGTCTAATCTTTTGATAGTGATTGAGAATTACTACCGGTTTTCACTGACGTGGTGTTAAACATTGTCCCATTTTTAGGATAAGCTCGTAGATCTTGGACGTAAAACTGGTCAGGAAGGCGCATTAAAGGCTGCTTTGTATACTTTGGAGTCTGATGAATTACTAATCTCAGTTCAAGATAGTTCGATCAACCGGTTGATATTCTTTTACTTTTGCCGTCAAAGACTGATGGAGAGTCTGGTTTGGCAGGTTTTGCGCTTTCATTATGTGTGCGTGTTTGTGTTGTTGTACAGACATTTTGTCTGAATGCTTCCGTCTTTGTGGGATGTAGCATTGCAACTTTCGTAAAAGGAAGAGGAAAAGTCGAAAGGTAATATACATTGGGTTGTACATTAGAGATAAGGTCAGAATGGGCAATTAGTCAGATTGGTTTTAGCTAATAAGTTCAGTAGAATCTGTTTGTTGTTATTCGTTGTCTTTGTCTTCATACTGTATGCATATGAATGTTGTATTCTTGTTATGTACATAACAGAAGTGGTCTCTGTTTTTTCTGTTGTCTTCTTATGTTCAGTTGAATATATGAGCCTAATGATAAATTGGACTTCTAGTACGATCATCAATTGTGTTGTGTTGTGTTGTGTGTGTGTGTGTGTGTGTGTGTGTGTGTGTGTTTTGAATGTGAGTATATGTGTAACACTTTTTTCGATTTTCGATAAATTGAGATTTTCGTGTTTTTGCTGTTACCTTCTCCCCTGGAAACCAGTATAGGTATTCTTTTTATCAGCTGATGGATATTCAGCCATGGCATGTGCAGAGTGTTTATATTGACTTTTAGGTTCTTGTCAATTCGGGGGAGGTTTGTACTTCTTTTAATCTTGTGTTTGTGGATCTACCAAAATTATGACAATTGAATGTGTAGCATCGAAGAATTAACATCCTGCAAACTCTAGCTTTGAACTTTGTTTGGAAGAGTAATTGAGGGAGCTGTAATGTAGTTTTTCAATAAAATTACTCTTCAGGACTAGCCTGCAAATAAGAAACTTGTAAGATTGGTGGTTTTGAATTGAAACATTGAGGGATAGGTTGACTAGTAAGACTTTCAGCTCTGACCAGAATGACGTTGTTTGTTGATATTTAGCCTTTTATAGGCATTTGAATGTCTTAAAAACCCTTTTATCATAAATTTTTACCCATGGACACCTATCTAGGATATAATATTTTACAAGTTTCCTGAGTATCAAAGTTGTAGGGTTCCACAATGCCTTATATAAAACCGAACAAATAAAAGATTGGGAGAGTTCTTGGCGTTTATTAGTTCACCTTGTTGGTATCTCCTCACAGTTGATATCTCTAAATGATTTATGAAAAAGGTTAAGTTGTGGCTGATTCTATGCTAGAATTAATATTTGTACAATTTTATAGTTGGTTTTTCAAAATGCTTATATTATTATAGTGCTTGTTTAACTCCTAAAGTTATACATGTAGAATGTTGTAAAATAGCTTACCATAATTATGATGAAGTTATATTTGCATAATTTGGTTGAATTACAGGTAAATTTGAGTGGTTCTCCATTGGTTACTCTTAAATTTAAGTTTCAACCTACCAAATGGTAACCTTAATCATCAAAATATATATTAAACTACCCTTGTCATCTAAAAATAATGATAAAATGTTTCTTCAAATCTTTCCTAAATCCATGGTCGTTAGGATGATGAACAAGGGAGTGGGGGTAATGTGATGGGTTTCAGTTTGGATAATTTTAAAAGTTATTTATATTTGGTGTTGGTTAGTTGTATAATTTATCTATATAGTATATGTAATTTTATTTATTTATTTATTTTTTTATATTCTGTTTTCCAAAGATTAGAATATCTCTAAACTGATAAATTCTAATAGAAAACTAATGGAAGAAGGCACAGGTGCATGCAATTTAGTTTAAATTATAATTTTTATTTACTGATTGTTAAATTGCACATGTCTTTACACACCGTACACTATAAATTGACATTGTCTAAATTCATTTTTACCATTCTTGTATTTCAATTATAATATATTAATGATGCATCTACTGATAGTTCAAATAACTAGCTACTTATGTGTAACGTTTGGAATAGGGATTGGAGTCCTGCTACATATATCATGTATGGTTTAATTTTGGTTGGGGTCAATGACTTCTAATTGTTGGTGTCATATTATAGAAGATATAATTTGTTGGTTAAGTAGAACATTACGGTTGGACCATAGCTTGTTGCCTTAATCATAATTTTAGTTTTGAGTGGCAGTAGTTGTACCCTTAAAAAGCTTTATGTACATTTAGGGGTGGGTACAGGTAGGGTCGGGTCGGGTTGGAAAAAAATTGATCCGAAACTGACATGGATTGGTTTTCAAAATTGAAAAGGAACCGACTCGAAATAAGGGTAGAACTTGGCATGGATCAACTTGCTCTAGTCGGTTCGATTCAAGTTGGTCCATGTCTGTTTGGGCTTGTACATAGGTCTCTAGTTTCATCCATTTAACCATCGTCAACTGCTCCACACCAACAACCTCAACCACTGAAAACTTTATCTCACAACACAACCAATGTCCACCATTTTAAAACCCAACCCCACTCAAGTTCCCAATCTTTGAAAACCCACAAAAGAAAAAGAGAAGATAGGAGATTGATGATGAACCTGAAACACCAAAAAAGAAATTCTAACCTTAACAACCGATACAATAGGCCTCACACTCCATTCCACCACCATCAGAGCTAACTCAGTTGCACCACTCTCTCTGTCATAGTTGCTCGCCATTCTCGGTGACGCCACTTTGTTTTTTGAGATTTACGAACAAATCCCATCACTCAATCTCCCAAATACCTTGTCGTTGGTCATCCGATTACCAAAGAAAGGTCATGAAGTTTTGAGATATGGTGCGAATGGCGATAAAAGACTGAGATGATGAGAATGATGATGAAGAATTGAGATTTGAGTTTCGAGAGTTTTTAGGTCAGCGGCTAAAAAGTGAAGCGTGAGGAGATAATACTGATTAGGCTTTTTTTTTTTTTTTTTTTTAATTTTTTATTTAATTGGTTTTTGGTTCAGGTTAGTTCTTTCCACCCAAAACCTATCAGGGTCAGTTTTTTACATTCAAAATTGACTTGGCTTGAAGACAAATTAAAAAACGATATTTTTGGGTCGATTGAATCTCGATTTTTTGCCCACTTCTGCGTATATCACAAAGTTGATATATATACATATTTATTTATTTATCCTCAAAATCTGAACATTGTCATTAAGTTACACTTTATTGAGTATTTGAGTATATATAACATTATTGCATTGTAAGTAAGGGATATTTATAATTTGTCACCCAATGTTTGATCCTAATATGAAATTGCTTCTTTTAATTTCGTAATTAGCAATGTGCCTCCTTAAAAGTTTAATTAAGTAGAGAAGTAATTCCTTGTCATTATGAATTCCGTCCATTATTGTTAGGGGTGGAAGGGTAAAATGGTAAATATAGGTGATAAGTAAGTATAAATTATTAAAAAATAATATATAAAAACCACAAAAATTAAAATTAAAAATTTATTTATTTGAAAAAAATTAAAAAAAAAATGATTGATCTCCATCTTTTAGATGGATGGTAGAGATCAAATTAAAAATTAATTTGATATAAAAAAAAATTTAAAAAAAAATCTCTCTTTATTTGTTCTCTCTCTACAAACTCACTCTCTCTCTCTCTCTCCCTTTCTCTCCATCTGGTTGTCGTCCATGGGTGGGTTCTTTTGCTTCTCTTCATCTCTTCTTCTCTTTTCTTCATCTTCTCAAACCCTGTTTCTGAGTTCGAATCAAACCTAGATTTTGGTGATTTGGGTTGGATGTTGTGTTAGTTGGTGTTAACAGGTTTTGGTGATTTGTTTTTGGTTTCAATGGTGGTGTTGGTTGGTGTTAATGGGTTTTGGTGGTTTTAGTTGGAGGTTATGTTGTTGGCTGCTGTTGGGTTTGGTGGTGGTGTGTGGTGAAGTTCTGGATTAAGGATGGTGGATTGATCGTCAATTAGAAATTTAGAATGGTGAATTGAAGTTTTGGATTGAGATTTGGATAGGTTTGTTGGATGGTAATTTTTTTTTATTATTTATTTATTTTAAATATTTTGAAGATCTAGGTTATCTTTAAGTTGAATATATGAGTTCATAACCCAGATCTTTAGTTAGATTTTTCTTTTCTTTTTTTTATTATCTCTTTTTTCAACAATTTTCTTCTTTTAATTTTTTTTTTCTTTTTTTTTTAATTCTTTGATCTCCTCCATCCATGTCTGTCCATCTTAGAGATGGACGATGAAGATTTATTGTTTTTATTTTTAATAAAATTTTAAAAATTAATTTTTTAAGCAAATATAAATATTAAAATTTATTTTTAAATTAATCTCCATTGTCCATTTCAAATATGGACAATGAAGATCCTTTTTTATAATTTTATTTTAATTAAATGTATTTTGATTTTTCAATTTTATTTTAACTAAGTTTAAATCAAGAGCAAAATAGTCATTTAGTACTTTGATAAACTTTTTAATGAAAAAACTGACGGTGGGGCACAAAACAACTATTTATGAAATTAGGGGGAGGCGTTTCAGAATAGGATCAAACGTTGGGTGGGGGGTGGGAATTATAAATATCCCTTGCAAATAATAATGTTTTTGTTATGAATATATAGTCTTAACTCCACTTTCTTTTTGATAATATTCATTATCTTATTTGTTGATATTTCATTATGAAAATGATTCTTCAATTTACATATAAATAGGCCTATATTGTAACAATTGGAAAATACATCAATAGAATTATTTTCTCTCTTTCTCTTATACTTTTGCTTGTTTCTCTTACTTGATTATTGTTTTATATTCATTGTTTTTAGGTCATATTTTATAACACGTTATCAGCATGAATCTGATATGAGAGACTTCATTCATATGATCTACTCTCTACTATTTGATTCAAATAATCTTTGCTAGTATATGTGTTTCATATAGAGGTCATGTTATACTAACAGATGTTATGTTAAATCCAAAATAAATTTTTCTTCAAGTTTAATTGATTTTTGTCCCTTTGCTATTCTAGTTTATATGTTTATTTAAACATATCTAATATGAATCTTGTTTTGAAAGCATATGTTAAGAGTTTCAGATCCATATATTGTTTGCATGATTGAATCGAAAAATTTGTTTTATTGATTTTGATGCAAAAGGAAAGAAAAGCAAAAATTATATGAAGTTTGTTCTATATAAGAAAAAAAAATATTTTTTCCTTATTTATGTACTATACAGAAAATATATAAAGTATATATATATATATTAACTCTCTATGAGATATCAATTTTCTTGGTATTTATTTAAATAATTTTATGAACATTGCTATATGGAAATTGCAATTTTTGAATCTTTTGCATTTGAAAGTAAGTTTAATATCATTGAACTTTTATTTTAATATTTTGTTTAATATGATATTTCTTCTAGCTTTCGAATATGCAATCTGAAGTTTGCAAGCGATAATTAAAACTAAAAGTTTTAGTTTTCAAATAAAACCAGAAGTTCTATATTATAAATTTGTTTAGAACCAAAAGTTTCTAAACTTGAATTTAATTAGAATTAAAAATTCTGATATATTTATCAATTAGAATCAGAAGTTCTATAGTGATAATTTATCTGAAACTAAAAATTCTAGTTAAATTCTAATTAAATTCTGTTGGCTTTCACACTTAGTACTGACAATTCTATATGTTAAATTATTGTTGCCTAAAACAATATAATTGTCTATTGTATAGAAAGAGTATGTCTTAAACCATGAATATAAACATAACAGGCAACAAAATAGACAAATTTGTATTTTATGCATGAAGCCAATGTTATGCATATACATATAGACAGAAAATAATGCGACTCTTTCGAATTATGAAAAATTAAATAAAGATCGAACAGATTTGATCTTGTGATATTATGTTCTTGCTTTCTACATATGACATAATGGTTTCATCAAATTCGTTTTAATTGATTGGATTTTCAATAAATGATTTGAATCTGAATTTTTGTATTCTAAATTTGAATCAGAAGTTTCAGATTCTAAATAAATTTATTCTCAATTTTATTTGGATCTTAAAACCTGAAGTTTCAGATTCTAACTTCAGTTCTAGATTATAATTTATTTAGATTTTGGAACCAGAAGTTTCAAAATTACAAATGAAAAAAAATTGAGAAAAATTAAATCAATTTGAATTTGATACAAAAAGAACCCGTCTCGAACTCAAGTTTGTAGATTTGAAAATATGTCTCCTCATCGAAGTTGAGTAGAGACCTGAAGATCTTTTATATTAACTTTTATTTATGATTTCAGAATATAAATCGTGAAATTTAGATTCGTAAATACATTAAAGCATTCTATTTTTCTGTTTATAAATTTCAACGCATCGAGGTATGTATTTTCATATTTATATATTTAATACGGATTACTTGATCGAATATATATATAACGATCTCATGTCTCATGTCATATGATTAAAATCTATTGGTATTATGGTTAAGTTGTTACATCTCTAGTGACGGCATGTGTCTGATAGTCGTATAAGTTATTGTATGTGAAAACCAGATAGAGGCGATGATTAATGTATGATTGTAATTTACTTAGAACCTGAAGTTCTAATACTAATTATAGTAACTGATGTGATTTGGAAAAGAATTTCATCCTCAATTCTATCAAAACCTGAAGTTTTGAGTTACTATTATATTGAATATGTAATTATGATATACAATCACATCATAGCTTGAAACTTTGAGTTTTTGAGAAGAAAATGTACAATATTTTTATTCTTCTTATTATATAATTATTGTTATTTCTCATAAAATTTTTGGTTAGCGAAGGTCGTGTTATTTTCGTTCTTCAAAGCAAGATGCGAAATAAGGTACATGACATATATTTTCTTATACCTTATTTGATTATTATATATTTGTTACAATTTGTCGTAATAGTATTTTGAGAAATTGTTCATTAGTTCACTGTATTTACAATTTATATATCTTGGTAAAACGATAAATTTATATTTTTAAAGAAATATATATATTTGATCACCAAATGAATGAAGTCAGGTGATTGAAATAATTTGTACTTCAAATTTGCTCATGAAGTAGCAATGTTAATGATTATGAGGTGAAAAATCATTTATCTCGCATGGCTAAATTGATTAATATCATTCTCTGAAGTGAATGTTAAATCATCTTATAGTCATGACGATTATTATGGTCAGTAAAGTCTTGGTGATCATATAAATTTTAACCACCTAAAGTGGAATTCACACCAAAGCAAAGCAAACAAAATGTTTACTATTCGTGGAATATGAAATTATAATAATTGTATATCTAAAGTATACATAAATATTATATTAATCTTTTACCGATATGTAAAGGCTCCAAAAGAGCAAATTTGCATATTACAAAGTGAAAAACAACAACGTTATATACGTGAAACTTTGTTGCTTTAATAGATTCTAAAGAAATCTATTTAGATATACATTAATAAAAGTATATCGTATTTGTATTATTCATACTGTTATATACCAGAAACATGTTTTACGATAACTATCATTATAGAATCTGAAGATTTTTACCTAATAAATGTCCCTGAAGGATAATAATTGATATCACAATTTGGTCCCTGAAGGACACTATTTGTTTAGTCTCTAAAAGACATTATGTGACATTTTAGTCATAGAAGAATAATATGATAGTCTAATATATTCCTGAAGGATAGTAAGACAGTATAGTCCCAGAAGAATATTATGATGATGCAAATAAATTCATGATGCCAACAAATAAATTTTCTCGTCGTTAGGGGGAGAAAAATAATAAGAAAATTTAATGACGTGAAATTATAATTGACATGCATAATTTATTATGACGATTATTGTAAAAGTCATATGAACCTGAAGTTCAAAGGATTGTTTACTTGAAAATTGAATACTCGAATAATTTTATACTCATTGCCAATATATTAACCCGGGTGATTGTTTCTGAAGAACAATTTACGTAAATGACAATAAAGAAATCATTAGAGTCTCGTAGAATTGTGAAAAATAAATTTGATTGTAAAGTTATTATTCCTTGAAGTGAATAATAAAAAATCATGATCATTTTAAAGATCACGCTCGTGTTGTGTATAATCTTCATCATATAAATACAACTCTTGAAGAGCTAAATGTTTTTAAAAAGATAGAACTCTTTAAATCTCTCCCTATAAAACTCACAAGGGATCTTAATTACATATGAAAAAGTCCATGTGCGCAAACTATAAATATTATAGTTTGTCATAAGAATATGTGAAAGTTTATAGTTGCCCCTAAAGAGGCATATGTATTGAGAACTTAAAGAATATTAAGATATTATATTTTATTGCTCTACATATTATAGAAAAATGATGAGGATATTGAATAACGTATTGTAGATAAATGTCGATATCAAAATTATTAATCAAAACAAAAGCAGTGCTATACTTATATAGTTGTATTAAACTTGTCATATGAACGTTTGAAGATGTCATATGTTTTGATTAAAATAATTACTCATATGAAAATTGAGACAGTGAGATATAATTATATTTCATAGGTTTACTACAAAAATCTAATATTGATAATAGTTAATTTCATATGATGAGAATTAACAGCTCTTACAGAGACTAGTGCCCCAGAAATAGTACAATCTCCTGAAGAGATACAAAATCTTGAAAAAAAATTTCTTTGGAGAATTTTGGAGTCATGATTGTAAATGATGATCATAAACTACATAGTATCAATGACTATTGAAAATATATGATTAACCTAAGTAGAATGAAACAATTCAAACAGAATTGACTTTATTAACCAAACATGATATATTTGGAGATATCAAACTCGTTGGGTATAAATGAGTATTTGTTCGAAAATGTAATGAAAAAAATGAAGTCGTGAGATATAAGGCATGATTCGTAGCACAGGGTTTCTCATAAAGACCTGGTATTGATTATGATGAAACGTATTCACTTGTGATGGATACGATTACGTTTCGATCTTTAATTAGTTTGGCAGTTTCCAAATAACTTTAAATATGTCTTATGGATGTGGTAATGACATATGGATCATTAGATACCAATATATACATGAAAATCCCTGAATGATTTAAAATGCCCGAAGCATATAATTCAAATTCTCGTAACTTATTTTCAATAAAGTTACAATGATCTTTATATGACTTAAAGCAATCTAGATGGATATCATATAATCGTCTTAGTGAATACCTCACAAAAGAATGATATATTAACGATATATATGTCCTTGTGTATTCATAAAAAAAAAAATTAAAATTTGTATTTGCAAGTGTATCAATATATGTCAATGACATGAATTAAATTGAAACTCCTGAAGAGCTCCTAAGAATTGTTGAATATTTGAAAAGAGAATTTGAGATGAAAAATTTGGGGAAAATAAAATATTGTCTCGGCCTGGAGATCGAGCACAAATTAAAGGGAATGCTAGTCCATCAATCAGCTTATGTTGAAAAGATCCTAAAAAGATTCAACATAAATAAGGCTTATCCCTTAAGTACTCTTATGGTTGTCCGATCTTTGGACCAAAAGAAAGATCAATTTCGATCGAAAGATGATGGTGAAAAGATACTTGGTGTAGAAGTACCGTATCTTATGCCATTGGTGCCTTATTATATTTGACACAATGCACGAGACCAGATATTGTATTTTCGATAAATCTTTTGGCAAGATTTAGTTCTGCACCAATCCGAAGACACTAGAACGGAATCAAACATATTTTTTAATATCTTCGAAGAACTACAAAAGTAACAGTTGTACACATTTCAAGAGGGAGTATATTAAGTCAATATGAACATATGTGCACTGTACTCTTTTTTTCTTCGATCAAGTTTTGTCTCACTGGGTTTTCCTGATAAGGTTTTTAACGAGGCAGTCACTTTAAGCACGTTCAAATACTATTGAATTCATAAGATTATTGAATTTTTGATCCAGCAGATCATGACGTATCTTTTGCTTTCATCAAAAGAATAGGTCATTTTTTTCGGAGTTTTGTATCCTGCACTATTTTTCCTTTTTGATTAGTTTTCATCTCATTGAGTTTTACTAGTAAAGTTTTTAATGAGACAGTATTTGGTACATCCAGAATCTTAAAGAGTATTATTAAGTGGTGTACACCCAATAAGGAGTGTTATTGGAGTGTTATGAATATATGGTATTAACTCCACTGTTTTTTTGATAATATTCATTACCTTATTTGTTGATATTTCATTATGAAAATGATTCTTCAATTTGTCTATAAATAGACTTATATTGTAACTATTGGAAGACACATCAATAGAATTATTTTCTCTTTTTCTCTCCTACTTTTGTTTGTTTCTTTTATTTGATTATTGTTCTATATTCATTACTTTTAGACCATGTTTTATAACAGTTTTAGTATTATTTTTACAATGTTTTAGTATTATTAGTTACACTTAATATTTTTTAGGACTAGAATATTTATCAATTTACTAAATTATTTTTGTTTTTAAACATTCCTTTAGAAAAAAATTGTGATAATCATGTTTTTCAACAGTAGTAAGATTTGAAAGTAGGGTTTAATATATTAGGACAAATTGATGAATGTGGAAAGTATTTTCATTAGATTATTTAAATGTTAAATTAGGGTTTAAACATATTAGAAAAGATTAACAGATGTGAAAAATATTTTAATTAATTTATTTTAATTAGATTGTCAATAAATGGTCATTTTTGTAAGGTCTCATTTCTTGTTTATTTTTCGCTCCATGATGAGCCAACAATAAATAGGGTTTTATTGAAATCTAACCCTTTTTTGATAACCCATTTGAAAAATAACATTTTTTTTTAAATCCCAACCTCAAGGTAGAGAATCTCAACCTCTAGGTTCGGAATCCCAACTTCCAGGTTGTGAGACATAGTGTTAATTCAAATCAATCTCAACTTCAGGGTTGAGATTTTTTCAACTTAAAAAAAAATGGGTTAGTTTTTAAATTGATTCTAAAAAATGGGTTATTTTATGCATTTTCTCCAATAAATATTACATGGACTAGCCCAGTAGAATCTTCAAGAGTATAAATTGTAGCCCAATTGTTTAATTTTTGGATGAGAAAATACCTAAACTAACTCTTTTTTTAGAGTCTATTTCAAAACTAACCTTTTTTTTTTTAGGTTAAAAAAATCTCAACCCTGAAGTTAAGATTGAATTAAATTAACACTATGACTCACAACCTAAAAATTGGGATTCCGAACCTAGTGATTGAGATTCTCTACCTTGAGATTGGGATTTAAAAAAAAAGGTTATTTTTCAAATGGGTTATCAAAATGGGGTTAGATTTCAATTAAACCCTTTTTGGATTTATTGAAGCCCAAATTTTAAGTGGGTTAAGCCTAAATAATAACACACCTCAATCCTCTATCTATTTCTGTTCGTAGAGAGGACGACTGGACAAGACAAGACAACAATGGCGTCGGTTTCATCAACTGTGGCTGCAGCAGCTTTGGCTTCTTCTTCGATTTCACCTTCCAAAAATGCCTCCAGTTTGCTCCATACTTACCATTCTGCCACTGCCTCCTTCCGCTTCCCTTCCAAGCCCCAACTGCCCCGATTCTTCACCAAGGTGATGATGGGATTTGGATTCTGTTTGTGTTCTGTTCTGTTTTGTTTTGTGTTGGATTTGAATGTAGAAATGAGAGAGATTTGGTGAGGAAAATTGTGGATTTTGAGGTTTGAATTTAGGAGACTTGGTTTGGTTGTTAGAATTGGAACATTTTTTTAGAGAGATTGGAATTGGAAACTTGAGGTGGGTTTGGATTAGGAAGTTGAAATGAGAGAGATTTGGTTAATTAGATATGATGTGTAGGTTAGAATTAGGAAGTTGAAATGAGAGGGATTTGATGAAGAAAAATTGGAAAACTAGACTCTTGTTAGATTGTGAGAAATTTAAGTGAGTTTTGATTTATGAGACTTGAATTGTTTGAGTTAGCTACAATGGGTGGATTAGAATTGGAAACTTGAAAAGGGTTTGAATTAGAAACTTGAAAATGAAGAAAATTGGAAATTTAGAGTCTTGTTGTAAGTTTGTTAAAATTTGAGCGAGTTTTGATTTGGTTGCGTTGGTGGTAGAAGGTTTGTATCCGGAAGGCACTCAAGATCTCGGGTTTAAACCTTAAAGACATTACTTACCTTACAGGGCAAAAAGGATAGAACCTGCGAGGACAAATGAGCGAAGGATAAGGCTGAGGTCCGAACATCTTATGAGACTTGATTTGTCTATTTAGTTATAATGTGTAGGTTAGAATTGGAATGTTGTTATGATAATCTTTTAATTGAGATTACAATTGGAAACTGAAAGCGGGTTTGAATTAGAAAGCTGATGTGAGAGAGATTTGATAAAGAAAATAGGAAAATTTGGACTCTTGTTTGTTTGAAGAAGTTTTGTTTTAAGCTGTGGTAGACATGATTTGGTTAATTAGAATGATTGATGAATTTCAATGTTATAGATTTTGGGTGTTAATGTGAAGTCTGAATGGATCTTGAAATGGTCGAGTGGGTGGATTAGATTAGCACTGAGTCTTTGTGTCGGATGGATAATTGCTTATGGTTTACTTATAATGAAAATGAATGAGTCAGTTATGTTTTAAGACAGCGGCGAGGCATGTTCAGGGCATGCTCTCTTTCTTAGTCACTTTATGTCTCATCTGCAAATGAAGCTAAGGTGTAATTTGTCAGTGCTAAGAGATGGTGCATTCTTTTCAGAGGTTGATGAGCATCTTTGGTCGTTTTTCTCCCTGACTAGATCCTAGGGGCAATTGTTGTAAATGTATGTGAAGTAAAGCATCATGTGTGTGTGATAATTTGAAGTCTGACGCTGGTGTGTGTTGTGTTCAGGATTTGCAGTGTAGTTGGAGAAGTTCCAGTGTGGTGAGAGCACAATTGAATGAGGTAAGGTTGTTTCAATGGTTTTCGTTAGTGGATCTGTTTTCGAATTTTCATTCCTTCCTCAACATGCTTTTGGGATCATCTGTTGCCTTCAAGGTTGCAGCTACGTCCCCCAAAAAATGGGAACTATCATCTGTTGAAGCAAAGGACTCCAAGACATCAAATGAGCCTTCTCCAGCAAATTTGGCGACAGAGGAATCTATTTCAGAGTTCATCTCTCAAGTTGCAAGTCTTTTTAAGTGAGCAAGTTCTGTCTTTTAGTTCCTTACCATCCTTTAGATCGTGATTGGAAAAGTTGACGTTTCATCTGCATTTTCAGGCTTGTTGATTCAAGAAACATAGTGGAGTTGCAGTTGAAACAGCTGGACTGTGAAGTAATTATCTGGAAAAGGAGGCATTGCCGCAACCACCGTCTCCTCCCCCAATGGTTATGATGCATTCACCCTCCCCTCAATCTGTAATGCCACAAGCCTCACCTGCACCTGCCCCTGCACCTTCCTCGCCAGCTCCTTCTTCGGCTCCATCCCCACCACCTTCTCCTTCTGCTGCCAAATCAGCCAAGTCATCTTCTCCACTTCTTAAATGTCCCATGGCAGATACATTCTACTGAAGTCCAGCGCCTGGTGGACCACCATTTGTGAAGGTCTGTGACTGTCTTGTATTCAAACCATGGTATCTGTACTAGCAAAATATCTAAAGTTTGCTGCTGCACATTTTTTCTTATTGGCTGACTTGAGCGGCTTTTTCCTAGGTTGGAGACAAAGTACAGAAAGGCCAGGTGGTGTGCATCATTGAGGCTATGAAATTGATGAATGAAATAGAAGTGAGTTCTATTCTCTGCTGTTCTGTTTTTACTTTTTCATAAAATGACTTTTTCTTTCCTTAACTTATTGTTATTGTTTTGCTTGTGAGTTGATTATTTTGACTTTCTTCCCTGCTTAAAATATGATGAATTTGATTTGGTTGGATCAGAAAGATGCACGGGTCACAGTTATTCATTCTATTTTAACAAGCCAGCCTTTATTATTGTTATTATTATTATTGTTTTGATAGGAAACAGCCTTTGTTATTATTATTATTATTTTATTTTCATGCAAAGTTGTTATTCTAACAAATTTGTTTTCATTTAAATAAAAAAAAAGTTCTTGTTAACTTAACTAATTTAATTTCACACTCAATCTCAACTTTTCATAGTTTTTACTACTGTTTCAGTGAACAAACCAAAGGACAAGCAGGGGTCCTGCCTCAAATTTTGTTTCTTTGATATGAATTTGGGGTTTGTTCCCAGCCCTTGTTCTAAATGACTGTACTTAAAATTTTTATCTCTTGTGATCTTTACTTCTGAAAGCAGCGTTTTAAGTGATAACTTGACATTTCAACTCAGTTAAGAGTTGGGCAGTTTGTATTAGCCGGATCAGGTCTGAATAATTTGGCTGATGAAAGAAAATTAAACTTTGATAAAATGACTTTCTAGAATTTGTTCCAATCTGGGATTTTTTAGCTGAAAGTTGGTGTTAAATTTTTCTGTATTTGGTACAACAAAATTATCATGGTAAAGATAAGGGGCGGTGACAAACGGGAAAATATATGTGTCTGGTAGAGACAGATAGTTTCTGAAACTCCTGCAAATTTATTTGGACAAACATATTTGCTTACTAAATCATGAGTGCACAATTTAATTGATGCTTGTTTACCTGATTAAAGGAAAAGTGAAGATGATAATTTTTATTCCGTTTAAACTGTTGTACAATGAGTGTCAGCATGTATGGTTTTGTTGTTCTATGGATTTGTCGTCGAGAAGTTGTTCTATGAGTTTACTTCTGATAAATTTATGCATTTTGTAGCATGAAGCCCTAATCTCTGCGTAATAAAACTTGCCTGGAAAGTCTGCAAAACTCACATCTCCATGACACTGTTAATTTTTGGCTAAAGAGAAAAAAAAAGTGCATTTCTTCAACTTGTATTAATTATTAGCTCATTGGAATTGATTACTGCTGGCTGCTTTCTTATTGTATGCCCGTACTGCATCTGCAGTTGCATTTATAAAGATCTGTCCTTTGAACAACTTGTATGACTATAATTTACACCTTTTTTTTTTTTTTTTTCTCAGGCTGATCGATCTGGAACCATAGTTGAGATTATTGCAGAAGATGGAAAGCCTGTTAGCGTTGATACAGTGAGTTTCCTCCTAGTCTTGGTTGACAACTAATAATTACTGTGAAATTATAAATACTCTTATCGGTGGTAATGACTTGCTTAATTGGTCTCTTTACAGCCCCTGTTCATGATTGAACCCTAGAGTTGTCGCAGTAGGCAAGTAAACAGATCGAGTAAAGATTAGAAAGTAGATGCAGTTCTTGGTAATGCTGTGAGTTGTGGCGTTGTTTTGTTGCGGTAGATTGTTTTGTCTGGAATGAGTTGGTAGATAGAGATATAAAATGAGCAATGTTCATTTTATCTTTTAGTACTCAAACCGAGAATAATTAATTTTATATTTTTGGTTTATTGTAAGAACTAGTCAAATAAGCTTACGTAAAATGAATGTATGCAAGTGAATTTGATTATGTTACTTTGAAAACCGACAAATGAGGATTCTGTACGTGTCCTATTTTCTGTGCTATTGCTTATATACAAACTGGAGTGTTTTTCAAATATTCATACACAGGTTAGGTTGTTCTGTTGTTAAGATTGGCTGCGAAGTAATGCCTGAAGCAAAAAATAAAAAAATCATTTATGAATATCCTGAATATGGCATGCAATTAATTTATTGATATATCTGAATAAGACGTACATTACAAGTCCTGTGCATTTCAGTCGTAGATGGAACTGAATAATACTAGCATTTCATTCGTATTAGAACAGTACAATATTACATTGGATGAAAGTAGTTCAGAATTTTGTTCGTTGAACTTCGCAAGATTACATAGCATGGTTATTCAAATAATCTCCTAGTTTTTTATTCACATTGCCACTTCTTCGATTTCGACCATGTTAAGTCAGCTTCTTGTTTCTATTGTATGCCGTCACTTCTTTAATCTCTACTTTGCGAAGTCAATTCAGTTGAATAATGTTTTCTACTGTGCTTTGAGAATGATCTCCGAATACTTGCTTTTTAGCATTGCAGCCCGAAGAGCCTTCTCATCCGAACGCATAGAATCATGTGGACTGTTTTTGCACTTCTCTTCAACAGTTATGTTGCTATCGCCATAACACTACCGAACGACTTTCATCTTTCTCAAAGATTGCATCTTCATCATCGAGGTAGCACTCATCCATGCCATAGCTCTCCTCCAAATGATTTTCATCTTTCTCAAAGATTGCATCATCTTCATCGTCGTGGTGGTGGTAGCACTCATCCTTCAGTTTCAAACCAAACTCCGCCAGAGGGTGTTCCGAAAGGGAGTATCCTGATATACTCCAGTAATCCAGTTACAACGTGCCTTTCAAGAACAGTAAAAGAGAGATTACACCCACTTAGATACTCCGGTTCCCTGAAACTGTCAAGGCTTCGTTCAATTTTCGCAGTGTTCTCCACCTTCTGCAACTTAATAAGCTTAGCAGCTCTTTCACTCTTCATTTTGGGTTTCTTCTAATGTCATCTCCCTTTTGGGTTTCAAACTGCGTTTTTTCCGCATGATTCTTCTCCCAACTGTCCTCTCTCCCCCTGACTTCCCTTTACAGCTCTCTAAATCTATTCAGGTTTGCGTCAATTCCTGCAGCAATTTCCATCTTTCGCAACTTAATCTGCGCAGCACCCCTTTCACTGTCCCTTTTCTGTTGTCTTCTAATGTCATCTCCTTTTCGGGTTTCAAACCTCGTCTTTTCTGCATGGTTCTTCTCCCAACTGTCCCAGACTTCCCTTTCCAAGTCTCCGATTTTTACCATAATTACCCTAAAAAAAAAAGAGCCTTGTTAAAACAATTCGTTGATTCATGATTTTCATATTTATCTACAAAATTAATGTAAACATTTTGTTTTCTCAATTCAAATAAATGTAATTGTAAACAACAATTTAAATACTTTTATATTAAACTAAAATTGTGGAATCTAATTTGATTAAAATAAATTATAGTACCATTGTCTAGTATAACTTGATAGTATGAAGTCTATAGACCTTCTATTCAATTTAATAATATTATAGATTTGAATTTTTCCAGTGTAGATGATATTTAAATAATAATAAAATTGGGTTCAACTGAGACTGCACTTTAATTAAAATTGCAGGTGTCAGCTCTTTGAACATCTTTTAATATCTCTTGAAAGTTCTTGGAATTGGAATCTAGTAGTTATGAAATTGTTTTTTCTTTTAAACCTGCAAACAAACTATTTTCATTTTATGTCCAAGGTTACCAAATTTGTTTTTGCCCTTTTTTTTTTTTTAATATAAATCCATAAAAAAGGAAGGATGAAATTCACTTTTACCCAAAAATAAGAGAAAAAATTTGTTTTTGCCCACTTTTTAAGATTTTTTTTTTTTCAAACTCGTAAACTCCAAGTTTATCAAATTACTTTTAAATCAAAATTTAAAAACATGAAATTTAAACTCGATATTGGGTTTTATGAGGCCATGAAACTCGAATAATGTTTTATGATCTTATAAAACTCGATGGATTTTATTGTGCCACAAAATCCGGTATCTTTGGTTGTCGCCTTCATTGCTACAACTCACCGAAAGCTTCCATTTTTAAATTAAATTTAACCAAATCTAACTTTAAACATTAATATTCAAGATCCAAAAAAAAAAAAGCTTGAAAAATCACAAAAAACTCAAAAAATTCCAACAAAACTCAAACAATCAACAAGAAAACTAAAGATCTCATATTATAAGTAATGGAGGAGGAGAACGAGATATGCAATGGAAATTTGGATAATCTAGGTATAGACTATAGTTAACTTGTTTGAAGGGTTAAAATGAATATTTTTAACAAAGTAGGTAAAAATGAATTTTTCTTTTTGAAAATGAGCATTTTTTGTAATTTCCACTAAAAAAGTTATAGAAATGCATATATTCTTTGTCAATGTAATTATGTGAAGCAAAATATGCATCATTTTTCGACCAATCAATATAATATATGTCTTCTCTCTCTCATTTTATATTTTACAACTATGGCAGATAAGTGACACAAATCTCCATATTTTCAATTGGTTAGAACAAGTGAGAAATCCTAATTAGCCTTTCTACGAGAGTTTCTCAATTGAGAAATATGATCTAAGCTTTTTCTTAATCTTTTTAAAGCATGTGATTCATGGTTGAAAAATTAAATGTAAAAAATAATCAAATCTCAATCATTCATTGATTGTAGTGCTTATGTATCATGATGTTAGAATAAGTCAACAAAAGGTTCAAATTAGGGTAGGATCCAAATTAATTCACATTAGGATTTTTTTTTTGCCTCATTGTTATTCCATCCTATATGGTAAGAAATTCAAAAATTTCATTGGAGATGCTCTTAAAGGTGAGCTAATTTTTCAAATATTCATTGATTCATATTGAAATGAATTAAAATTTGGATAGACTCAAATTCGTCTTTATATTCTGCTATGATGAGCTAATTTTTATTTTTATTTTTAAATTTCTCTCAGTACATTATTGCTCGGTACCTATTGTAGTGTTAAAATTAAAATTACTAACAGTGTTGGACAGGGATTATAGTTCATGAACATTAGAAAAAAAAAAAAAGAAAAAGAAAAAAGGCTCATTTATGAGTTCATTGATAATTCAAAAATTCACATTCATTTGAATACTTTTTTTTTTCTTTGAAATTTTTACTAATTAATGTGTTATTAAGCCCCATGAAAACTGCAATAGAGTAAGTAGCTGAAAATTATAAATATCTTGGTATAAATTCATTCCATTTAAGATTTAGTTACAGTCACATACATCACATTGATTTCAAAATTGCCAGCATAATTTTATTTATGGTTTAATTGTTAATTCATAATTAAATATCTCTCCATCTGCATGACAATGGAGAACAAATAGACTTATGAATCACATGATTAGGACATCATTCATCAAATCAAATGACCAAATTCCGTAAAGAATGATATATTTATGAAGAATGAAATTTAATTAGATTATCATAACCATTATTTTTTACAAATTTTATTGTTTTGGTAAAAATAAACTTATTTTGTAAATTTGGCATATAAATCTCCTTTCGCTTTTTAACATAACGTGTATAGCTGCTACCCTTGAGAGATTGGAGAAAACCAAATTTATCAATATTTTTCTTGGCTTGCAACAGACACAAAAACATCTTCATTTGCGTAGCTCCCGCCGCTCTGTATGTTAGTCAATCTAATTCCCTTACAAAGAAAAAGAAAACAAACGAATAAAAAGTATATTACAAAGAAAAAGAAAACAAATGAATAAAAAGTATATTAAATTCCCTAAAATAATAGTCTTAATTGTATTAGCAAAGTAATATAAACATTTTGTTTTTTCAATTCAAATAAATGAAATTATAAACAACAATTTAAATATTTTTATATTATTAAACTAAAATTATGGAATGTAATTTGATTAAAATAAATTATAATGTCATTGTCTAATATAACTTGATGGTATAGAATTTTTATTCAATTTAATAATATTGTAAATTTGAATTTTTCCATGGTATATGATACTTAAAAAATAATAATGATAAGTGAGACTGTACTTTAATTAAAATGATGGGTTGCAGCTCCTTCAACATCTTTTAAGATCTTTTGAAAGTTCTTGGAATTGGATTCTAACAGTTATGAAATTGGAAAATTATAATTTTCATTTGAAGAGGTTTGAGTATCTCCAATGCTATTATGTTGCATTTTTGAGTTTTTATTTGTGACATATCATCAATTTTTTTTTTTTTTTTTTGAATATGGATCCGAAAAGAAAATTATAAAATTGCATATTTTCTTCTTCAATATGAACTATAAAGCTGGCTCTCACAAAAAATAGAGAAAACTCCGAATGTGAACTCATACATATACGAGATGAGACTTAAACTCCTATCACATGTAAATGAAAATTGCACTAATCATTTGAGCTATAAGTGAAAATGAATTTGAAGTGAATAAATCAATTATATCACCATTAGGTTCCATAAATTTATTGTTTACCATAAATAATACTTATAATGTGAAAAAAATATATATATAGTATATGATTTTGTAAGAAAATTATTGAATAAAAAATTCATAACAAATCGAAATAACACACGTAATAAATGAACTTAATTGGATAAAATCACAGTTATATTATAATTAAAATATTTTTGAGAAAAAAATCAATAAAATAGTAAAATTAACACTATCTTATAATAAAAAGAAAGGGATATTATTACTTTACCTTTTAGATTTTAAAATAATGTTAAACCATCATTGGTTTTGAAAATATTATCTAAACTGGTCCAATTGTTAGAGAGATTGTGATTTACTGACGATTTCGTGAAGATAAAAGAGTATAAAAGTAAATGGAATTAAGAAGGACAACTAATTGGTTATCACAATAATGAAATTTTTAATTATTAAATAAAATAAAGAGCAAATTATAATTTTGTTATCCAGTTAAATATAATTACAGACGGAGTGATACTTTCAGTTTTATTACAATTAATCCCCTTCCATTAGGGAATATTCGTTAAATTTAACAGCCTCAATAGGAATATGATCAAAAGACCAAAATGCTCTCATAATAAAAAATAAATAAATAATTTATTTAAAAAAATGAAAGTTAATTAAAAAAAAATGGATATTCTTCATCTGAGAAGAAACATAGTCCATCTATTAACAAAATCATAAGTAGAAATTGACCCAAAAAAAATCACCAACCCAATGTGCAATCGTCAATCTTCAACTTGCAAAAATCATTAACCATCTATCCATTGCAAACTCATTCACCAGTTGCAATCACTAGTTTCAAAAATTATCAACAATTACTAATAAAAAAATCTTCAACAATCACTAGATTAACCCCATTAACAAAAAATTATCAACATCTTAAAAAAAAAAATCAACAATCAACCTAAAAATATCAAGGACCCAGATGAATCTGGGTTTTGAAACGAACCTAGATGAATCTGGATTCGAAAGAGAAGAAAAGAAAAAAAAAAAAAAAAAAAGAAGAAAATGAGAAGAGAAGAAAAAGAAGAAGGAGAAGAAAGATGAGAAACAAGGAAGAGACGGTAATTGTGACTGGTGGGGGTAAGAAAAAGGATAAAGAGATTTTATTGAAACAATTAATTTTAAAAGAAAATAAAAAATAATGTATAATGTTAAAAAAACAATTTTATTCCTTAATCCGTTAACTTTAACCAAGATGAGTTAACGACAGATGAGTTTATTACAATAAAAGTAAAAAGTTAATTCCACTTGTAATTACGTTTCAATTGGATAATTAAATTGTAATTTGCTCTAAAATAAAAAAATAATAATTATTTTTTAAATATCACCGCTATTTTCTCTTTCCGATCTCACCAGTCCCTCACAATCTCTCACCATGCTCACCGATCGGATCTTACAAAAGGTAGCCCCAACTAGCTAGCTTCAGCTTCTTAGGACAGCCGGCGTGCTAGCCGCTCTCAGTGGATATCTTCTGGATGATGACCGGCCCACCAATCTTCTTCGGAAGACCCCTCCCACGCTTACCTTGTGTTAGCTGCTGCTATGATTTTAATATATATATTACCCTGTGTTACCCACGCTTACATTAATTTTAATATATATTATATATTTTTTGAATTTTTCACTAATTAATATGCTATGAAGCCACATGAAAACTGCAATTGAGTAGCTTAAAATTATATTATAGTTAATTAGTATAAATCCATTTCCATTTAAGATTTTAGTTACAATCACATATATCCCATTGATTTTAAAATTGCCAACATAATTTTAATTAAAGTTTAATTCATAATTAAATATCTCTCCATCAGCATGATAATGGAGAACAAATAGACTTATGAATCACGTGATTAGGACATCATTCGTCAAATCACATGACCAAATTCTGTAAAACAATGATATATTTGTGAAGAATGAAATTTAATTAAGTTATCACACCCACGAATATATATATATATATATATATATATACATACACATGTATATTTAAATTTTATTGCTTTGGTAAAAATAATCTTATTTTTTAAGTTTAGCATATAAACCTACTTTCACCTTACAACATAGTGCATGTAGCTAGCTGCTACCCTTGAGAGATTGGAGAAAACCAATTTTATTAGTACTTTTGTTAGCTTTCAACAAACACAAAAACAATTTCATCTGCATGCACAGGCCGCTCCTGCTACTCCAGCATCTCCTACTCTATCAGTTTCAAATTGAAATGAGAGATGTGAGAGACAAAGTGAGCCAATAAAATTCAAATTCATTGAGTGATGAATAAAAAATACAAACAACCCCTATTGTTAGGAGGTGTTTGTATAATTAATAATTTATTTTTTAGTAATGCAACATATATATTAAAATTAGTAGACAAGTTTCAATAAGATTATAATCAAATTTTCAAATAATTTAAATTTTTAAATTTAATAATGAGTCACCATCTAGATTTACTGTGTAAATAATATTTATGAGTATCAATAGTGTCACAAATTTATATACGAAACATTGTATTTTTGTTTTTCTCTTATTGCGCTTTCTAAAATCTCTTGATCCACAATATCAACAAATAATAAATTTTTTAATCACATAATTGATATTACAGATAAAAAAAATTCCCAACCCTTTTCATGTTTGTAAATACACATTCTCAAGTCTCAACCATCAAGTTACATTGGGCAAAGGTAGCAAAAAATTATATACAATGCAAGAATTTATCTAAACACGTGAGTGTTCAGTGTAGTTAAAAATTAAACGTTCGTGTTTAGTAGCAGACTATTCTTTTTATTAATTATTTATTTGAAAGTTGACATTGAATAGATCAAATGACTATTCACATTAATTGAAATAAAATACTATTTTTGCGTCCTAGATATTTGACTTCTATAAACGGAAGATAACTACTATCTTAAAATTAAATTCTACGAATAAGGAACTTGAAGAAATTTTTTTTTTATACGTTTTTATTAAATTTCAACTATTTGCATCTTTATATATTTAGCAATGATCAAGTCCTGATGTTTAATTAAGTTACACTAGCAGTTAAAAAACTTGAGTTAAAAAAAATGCATGTGGTAATATAAATTGCTCCAATAAAATTAATAAAGATGGCTCTATTGCCATCCAAAAAACTTCACTCCACACCCATTTTTAAATAAGATTTATTATTATCAAAATACTAGTGAGTAAATTATTTTTAAGGACATAGTAATGTAACTTAACAAAATAAAATAAAATAAAATAAAACATTGCCACCTATCATAGATAATGAAACATCTCTAGATTTAGAATTTTTATGAAACAACTTATATGCATCATTAAAACAAAGGAAAATGGTTTTGTTTAAAAGGAAAAAAAAATGTTTTGTTTCATATAATTCAGATCAGTCTTTGAAAATTTATATTATTTGATATAGAAAGAAAAGTTACGTGGATCAAAGTTTGAAAAGATGAATAAGAGTTCTATTTTTTATCTTTAACACAAGTATCATTTGAAACTTGACACCACAAAATTATTACTTACAAACGTCTAAATGCAGTAGAGCATGAGCAGTTTAAATTGTTCTATCACTTTAATGAATTATATTTTATTGTTGTTCAAGTAAAAATTTAACACTACTCTTTCAATTTTTTTTTTAAAAAAAATCTTAACAGTACTTTGTTTCAAAAATAATCACTCTGGTATAGCACTATTCTTTGGGACATCTCATTGAACACAAATTCAATAAATGAAATATCTACAATAAAAAAAGCCAAACCAATAAGAAAAAAAAACTTGAATAAGAGATAACAAAGAAGAAGACAAAAAGAAAGATATAAGAGCGAGAATCTAGATACAAGTAATACGAAATCGTATTACAAACACTCAAATTCAAATCAATTATGAAAAACTAGAATTATGTTGTAAATGGGTGTAATGAAAAAAAAAAAAAAAGAAGATTAAAATTATCATTAATATTGAAGGATAGTTTTGGTATTTTAGAGGGTGTAGGAAGTAAAAAGTTAACTTTAAGTTTTTAATATGGGTGTATAAAGTAAATGAGTGTTACAAGAAATATTTTGGTGGCAATAAAGCCGCCCAATTAATAAATATAATATAGATATAGATTAATAATTCCTATTAGTTATAAAATATTAAATCATTTAACAGAATAATAAAATAGCTTTTGTTGGAATAAGTTCAGCTACAATAGTAAATTTTTTCAATCAAATTACATACAAAACTTTGGATCTTGTCATCGCTAAATGTAACTTATTATTAAAACTTGGATTTACTCAAATTTGTCTTTATATTTTGCCATGATGAGCTAATTTTTTTAAAAAATTTCTCCTAGTACATTATTCCGCGCGGTGCCTACAAATTAAAATTACTATCCCTATTTGAGAAAGATTATGATTAATGAATATAAATTTTTTTTTTTAAAAAAAAAACTCTCATTTATGAGTTTATTGACAATTCAGAAATTCACATTGATTTTATTTCATTTTTTGAATTTTTCACTAATTAATATGTTAGTAAGCCACATGAAAACTGCAATAGTAACTAGCTTAAAATTATATAATTTTTTGGTATAAATTCATTCTCATTTAATCTTTTAGTTACAAGTTACAATCAATATCCCATTGATTCAAAATTGACAACATAATTTTAATTAAAGTTTAATTGTTAATTCATAATTAAATATCTCTCCATCTGCACGATAATGGAAAACAAATAGACTCACGAATCATATGATTAGGACATCATTCATCAAATCGCATGACCAAATTTCATAAAGAATGATATGTTTGTAAAGAATGAAATTTAATTAGGTTATCATACCAATTTTATTATTATTATTATTTTTTACAAATTTTGTTGTTTTGATAAAAATAAACTTATTTTCTAAATTTAGTACATAAACCTACTTTCGCTTTACATCATAACGCATAAAACTCTAGAGAGACTGGAGGAAACCAATTTTATGATTAATTTTCTTGACTTTCAACGAACACAAAATCAAAGCTATATTTTTTCAACGCATAGCCCATCTCTCCTTTACTTCACTCTCAAACCTCTCTTCAACCCTAACTAGTTTTTCAAACCTTCTCCTCTTTGCTGCACGTTCATAGTCATGATGAACACCCTCATTCATATAGCGGTCATTAGGGAAGCCGCTTGCCATCATTCAAGAAAGTGTTTCACAATCTAATTCCCTTAAAAAGAAAATGAAAAAACCGAATAAAATTGGTATATTACTCCCTAAAGCAATAGTCTTAATTATGTTAGGAATGAAATAAAGATTTAGTTATCTGAAACTTTCAATAAACAATAGTGCAGATAAATCTGTCTTTAATGTAAGAAAGATAATGAAACAATTTACTAGTATCAATATCGTTACAAATTTATATTCTCTAACATTTTATTCTTATTTTATCTTATTGCTTCAGAAATCTCTTGATCTACAATATTCACAAATAATAAATTTCTTAATCACATAGTTGATATTACGATGCAAAAAATTCCCAACCCTCTTTGTGTTTATAAATACACACTCTCAACCATCAAGTTACATTGGGCGGAGGTAGCAAAAACACATCATACAATGCAAGAATTTGAATAAAACGTGTGGGTATTCAGTGTAGTAAAAAATTAAATGTTCATGTTTAGTGCAAGATTATTGTTTTTAAATAATTATTAATTTGAAAGTTGACACTGAATATGTTAGAGGACTGCTGAGATTAATTGAGATTAAATATTACTTTCTCGTTCTAGATATTTGACTCTCATAAACGAAAGACAACTACTGTCTTAAAATTAAATTCTATAAATAAGGAATTTGGAGATTTTAAATTTATTTTTTAATGTTTTTAATAGTTTTGAACTATTTGCATCTTTATATTTAATAATGATCATATCATGTCATGTCATGATGTTCAAATAAGCCACACTAATAGTTAAAAAATTTGAGTAAAAAAATGCATGTGGTAATATTAATTGCTTGAATAAAATTAGTAAGTTGGCTCTATTGCCACTCAAAAAAGTTCACTCCACACTCATTTTTAAATAAAATTTATTATTATTAAAATATTAATGAGTATTTCAAAAAAAAAAAATTAGTGAGTAAATTACTTTAAGGACATAGTAATGTAAACAATAGCGGAATCATAAATTTATATGAGGTGAGGCATGAGAGTAAATATAATATATACAATAATGCTAAAATCTAACTATGATGTAAGGACTATTAATTGACATACCAATACATATCAAACTAAATTATATATATATATACGTATATATAATTCTAAGTTAATCATACAAAATATATATTAAAACCTATCGAGTTGATTATATATATGACTTGAAAATTAACACATATAACACTATGAGATTTTCACAATAAATAAAGAAAACTCCCTATATAGGCTCATAAATACACGAGATCAAATTTAAACTTCTATCACATATGTAAATGAGAAATACACTAATTATTTGAGTTACAAGCGGATGTGAATTTGAAGTGAATAAACCAATTATATATATCACTATTGAGTTCCATAGTATCATTATTTACCATAAATAATACTTATAATGTTAAGAAAAAAAATTAAAATCTAGCGTGTGATTTTATAAGAAAATTATTGAATAAAAAATTCATACCAAATTGAAATAACAAACATAATAAATGAACTCAATTGGATAAAATCATAGTTATATTATAGTTAAAATATTCTTGAGAAAAAAATCAAGAAAATAATAAAATCAACGCTATCTTACAATAAAAGAAATGAAAGATAAAAAATAATTTAAACATCCTAGTCTATTGTCAATTTTGATGTTATAAATTTAGATAAGGAAAATCCACAAAATTAGATGTTGGTTAAATCAAAAATTTATAAAACAAAAAATTCAAAACAATATATAAAAATAGTGTAAAAATTTAGTAAAAAAATTAACAATCGACTAATTTTTCTCGTGAAAATATAAATACATTTATGATCAATATCCTGAATATGGCATCCAATTCATTTATTGAAACATCCGAATAAGACATACATTATAAGTTTTAAAAAAAAAAAAAAAGACATACATTATAAGTCATGCACGTTGCAGGCACAGATGGAACTTAATAATACGTGCATTGAAATTCGTAGTATAACAATACAAGATTACATTTCATAAAAGTAACTTCGCAAGATTACATAGCATGGTTATTCAAATCATCTCTACTTTGCTCATTAGTGAAGTCAGTTGAACAATGTTTTCTGCTGTGCTTTGAGAATGATCTTCGAATACCTGCTTTTTAGCATCGCAGCCCGAAGAGTCTTGTCATCCGAAGGCATAGAATCATCTGGATTGTTTTTGCATTTCTCTTCAACAGTCACGTTGCTATCGCCATAGCTCTCTTCCATATCACTTCCGTCTCTCTCAAAGATTGCAGCATCATCTTCATCATCCTCATCGAGGTAGCACTTATCCTTCAGCTTCAAACCTAACTCCGCCAGAGGGTTCCAAAACCAAGAACCCCGGTATACTCCAGTCACAATCTGACTTTCAACAACAGTAAAACACAGTTTACACCCACTTAGATCCTCCAGCTCCCTGAAACTCTCACGGTTTTGTTCAATCTCCGCAGTGTTCTCCATGTCCTGCAACTTAATAAGCTCAGCAGCTCTTTCACTCTCCCTTTTCTGTTCTCTTCCAATGTCATCTCCCTTCCGGGTTTCAAACCTCGTCTTTTCTGCGCGATTATTCTTTTCCCTGCCGTCCCAGACTTCCCTTTCCAACTCTCCAAATCTGCTGCGTTCATGTTCCATCTTTCGCACCCTAATATGCCCAACTCGCCTTTCACAACCCTTCTGTTGTCTTCTACGAGCAGCAGCTTCGACTAACCTAGTCGGATATTCTGCACAATATCGAGTCCTATCCCTTCTTTGCTTGACTTCACTGTCACGTTTCCGGAAACTGTCATCGTTTTCCATCCTCCTCCGCTTCTTCATCGGTGTAGCAGCTCTTTCACCACCCCTCCATTGGGTTTCAAACCTCATTCTTTCGGGTTTCCTTCTGAAATCATCTTCCTTTCGGGTTTCAAACCTAGTCGGATTAAGGAAGCGGTTTGCCATCCAGAAAGTGTTACAAAGAAAAAAGAAAACAGGAAAAACTCCCTTGCGAGTTGTAGTGTAATAGGCATACAATTAGAGTCCTAATCCGATAAGATATAGGATTCCATTCTCTATGGGGAAAATTTAGTACTTTACACATACCTATCCGTTAATATGTAGAATTCCATTCTATTAGAGGTTTAAGCGGTAGATTATTCTTTTCTATGGGGGCAATTTAGTACTTTCGTCCCTTGTACGGTACCATCCTGTTTATATGTGGAATTCCGTTTTGTAGGAGGTTTCAGCGGTAGATTATTCCTTACTGTGGGGTAATTTAGTACTTTCACCACTAATAATAGCTGTCCCGTTAATGTTAGAATTCCATTTTTGTAAGAGGTTTAAGCGGTAGATAATTCCTTATACGGGGCAATTTAGTAATTTCACTCATGAATAATGACTATCCCGAGATAACCGAAACGGACGAGCCCAGCAAACCCCAAACGCACGCTCTCTCTCTATCTCCTCCAAAAAACAAAACCCAAACTAAAACGATGCGTTTAACGCTCGTATTAACAATACTGGCGACGCCGGCCGCCGCGCAGCGACGACAATCTACCAACTGATGGAGGAGAATGGGCTGCCGACGGGGATCCTCCCGAAGGGGATAACGGAGTACACGGCGGACCCCGCGACGGGGTTCTTCGAGGTGCGGCTGGCTAGTCCGTGCAACGCGGCGTTCGAGAACCAGCTCCACTACTACTTCAACGTGTCGGGGCAGCTCTCGTTCGGGAAGATCGGGGAGCTATCCGGTGTGTCGCAGCAGGAGCTCTTCCTCTGGTTCCCCGTCAAAGGCATCCGCGTCGACGTCCCTAGCTCCGGCCTCATTTACTTCGACGTCGGCGTCGTCGACAAGTAACACTCTCTCTCTCTCTTCGAGATCCCGCGCGATTGTAGGGTCTCCGATCCCCGTCACACCCCCCACCACCCTCGATACGTCGTCGTTTAGTCGCGCCACTCAGGTTCAATTTCAGTTTTTTTAATAATTATTTATTTGTTTTAAATTATTGATTTTTAATAATTTGTTTGAGAAATTTAATTGATTCGTTGATTGGGTAATGAGTGTGAATTTGTGATTGTTGTGATGAATGATATGCAAAGATTAGGCATTGAATTTGTTCGAAATGTGATTCGTGAAAATGAATTAGGTTTTGGGGATCTAAAAGATTTGCGAAAATGAAATGTGGGGAGTGTCTAATCTTCTGATATTGATTGAGAATTACTATCGGTTTTCACTGACATGGTGTTAAACATTGTCACATTTTTAGGATATGCTCGTAAATCTTGGATGTAAAACTGGTCAGGAAGGCGCATTAAAGGCTGCTTCTTAGACTTTGAAAGCAGAGGAATTATTAATCTCAGTTCAAGATAGTTCGATCAACCAGTTGATATTTTTTTACTTTTGTCGTAAAAGACCGATGGAGAGTCTGGTTTGGCAGGTTTTGCGCTTTCGTTATGTGTGCATATTTGCGTTGTACAGACCTTTTGTCTGAATGCTTCCGTCTTTGCAGGGTGTAGCATTGCAGCTTTTGTAAAAGAGGAAAAGTCGAAAGGTAATATACATTGGGTCGTACAGTAGAGATAAGGTCAGAATGGGCAATTAGTCAGATTGGTTTTGGCTAATAAGGTCAGTAGAATCCGTTTGTTGTTATTTGCTGTCTTTGTCTTCATACTGTATGCATATGAATGTCGTATTATTGTTATGTACATAACAGAAGTGGTCTGTGTTTTTTCTGTTTTCTTCTTATTTTCAGTTGAATATACGCGCCTTATCATAAATTGGACTTCTAGTACAATCATCAATTGTGTTGTCTTGTGTTGTGTTGTGTTGTGTGTGTGTGTGTGTGTGTGTGTGTTTTGATTGTGAGTATACGTGTAACACTTTTTTCGATTTTGGATAAATTGAGATTTTCGTGTTTTTGCTGTTACCTTCTCCCTTGGAAACCAGTCTAGGTATTCTTTTTATCAGCTGATGGATATTCAGCCATGGTATATGCAGAGTGTTTATATTGACTTTTAGGTTCTTGTCAATTCGGGGGAGGTTTGTAATTGTTTTAATCTTGTGTTTGTGGATCTACCAAAATTATGACAATTGAATGTGTAGCTTCGAAGAATTAACATCCTGTAAACTGTAGCTTTGAACTTTGTTTGGAAGAGTAGTTGAGGGAGCTGTAATGTAGATTTTCGATAATATTACTCTTTAGGACTAGCCTGCAAATAAGAAACTTGTAAGACTGGTGGTTTTGAATTGAAACATTGAGGGATAGGTTGACTAGTAAGACTCTTAGCTCTGACCTGAGCGACATTTTTCGTTGATATTTAGCCTTTTACAGGCATTTTTGATGTCTTAAAAACCCTTTTATCATAAATTTTTACCCATGGACACCTATCTAGGATATAATATTTTAAAAGTTTCTTGAGTATCAAAGTTGTAGGGTTCCACAATGCCTTTTATAAAACCGAACAAATAAAATATTGGTAGAGTTCTTGGCGTTTATTGGTTCACCTTGTTGGTATCTCCTCACGGCTGATATCTGTAAATGATTTATGAAAAAATTTAAGTCGTGGCTGATTCTATGCTGGAATTAATATTTGTACAATTTTATAGTTGGTTCTCCAAAATGCTTATATTATTATAGTGCGTGTTTAACTCCTAAAGTTATACATGTAGAATGTTGTAAAATAGCTTACCATAATTATGATGAAGTTATATTTGCATAATTTGGTTTAATGACAGGTAAATTGGAGTGGTTCTCCATTGGTTACTCTTAAATTTAAGTTTCAACCTACCAAATGATAACCTTAATCATCAAAATATATATTAAATTACCCTTGTCATCTAAAAAAAATGATAAAATGTTTCTTCAAATCTTTCCCAAATCCATGGTGGTTAGGATGATGAACAAGGGAGTGGGGGTAATGTGTTGGGTTTCAGTTTGGATAATTTTAAAAGTTATTATATTTGGTGTTGGTTAGTTGTATAATTTATATATATATATTATTTGTAATTTTATTTATTTATTTTTTTTTTTATATTCTGTTTTCCAAAGATTAGAATATCTCTAAACTGATAAATTCTAATAGAAAACTAACGGAAGAAGGCACAGGTGCATACAATTTAGTTTAAATTATAATTTTTATTTATTGATTGTTAAATTGCACACGTCTTGACACATCGTACACTCTAAATTGACATTATCTAAATTCATTTTTACCATTCTTATATTTTAATTATAATATATTGACGATACATCTACTGATAGTTCAAATAACTAGCTACTTATGTGTAACGTTTGGAATAGGGATTGGAGTTATGCTATATATATCTTGTATGGTTTAATTTTGGTTGGGGTCAATGACTTCTAATTGTTGGTGTCATATTATAGAAGATATAATTTGTTGGTTAAGTAGAACATTACGGTTGGACCATAGCTTGTTGCCTTAATCATAATTTTAGTTTTGAGTGGCAGTAGTTGTACCCTTAAAAAGCTTTATGTACATTTAGGGGTGGGTATAGGTAGGGTCGGGTCGAGTTGGTTTTGAAGAAAATTGATCCGAAACTGACATGGATTGGTTTTCAAAACTGAAAAAGAACTGACTTGAAATAAGGGTAGAACTTGGCATGGATTGACTTGCTCGGGTTGGTTCGATTCAAGTTGGTCCATGTCAGTTTGGGCTTGTACATAGGTCTCTAGTTTCATCCATTTAACCATCGTCAACCGCTCTACACCAACAACCTCAACCATTGAAAACTTTATCTCACAACACAGCCAATGTCCACCAATTCAAAACCCAACCCTAATCAAATTCCCAATCTTTGAAAACCCACAAAAGGAAAAAGAGAAGATAGGAGATTGATGATGAACCTGAAACACTGAAAAAGAAATTCTAACCTTAACAGCCGATACGGTAGGCCTTACACTCCATTCCACCACCATCGGACTTAACTCAGTTGCACCACTCACTATGTCATAGTTGCTTGGCATCGTCGGTGACGCCGCTTTGTTTTTCAAGATTTACAAACAAATCCCATCACTCAATCTCACAAATACCTTGTCGTTGGTCATTCGATTACCAAAGAAAAGTCATGAAGTTTTAATATATGGTGTGGACGGCGATAAAAGACTGAGATGGTGAGAATGATGATGAAGGATTGAGATTTGAGTTTTGAGAGTTTTTAGGTCGGTAGCTAAAAAGTGAAGCAGGAGGAGAGAATACTGATTGGGCCTCTTTTTTTAGTTTTTTTTTTTTTAATTGGTTTTTGGTTCGGGTTAGTTCTTTCCACCCAAAACCGACCCAAAACCGATCAGGGTCAGTTTTTTACATTCAAAACTAACTTGGCTTGAAGTCCAATTAAAAAACGATATTTTTGTGTCGATTGAATCCCAGCTTCTTGCCCATTTCTATGTACATCACAAAGTTGATATATATATTTATTTATCCTCAAAATCTCAACATTGTCATTAATTTACACTTTATCGAGTATTTTGAGTATATATAACATTGTTGCATTGGAAGGGATATTTATAATTTGTCATCCAACGTTTGATCCTAATCTGAAATTGCTCCCTTTAATTTCATAATTAGCAATGTGCCTCCTTAAAAGTTTAATTAAATAGAGAATCAATTCCTCGCCGTTATGAATTCCATCCATTGCCGTTAGGGGTGGAAGGGTAAAATGGTAAATACAGGTGATAAGTAAATATAAATTAATACAAAGTAATATAAAAAAACCACAAAAATTAAAAATTAAAAATATATTTATTTGAAAAAAATTAAAAAAATGATTGATCTCCATCTTTTAGATGAACGGTAGAGTTCAAATTAAAAATTAATTTGATATAAAAAAATTAAAAAAAAAAAGAAAAACTCTCTCTCTTCATTTGTTCTCTCTCTACCAACTCTCTCTCTCTCTCTCTCTCTCTGTGGTTGTCGTCCATGGGTGGGTTCTTCTACTTCTCTTCATCTCTTCTTCTCTTTTTCTTCATTTTCTCGAACCTTATTTTTGGGTCCGAATCAAACCCAGATTTTGGTGATTTGGGTTGGAGGTTGTGTTGGTTGGTGTTAATAGGTTTTGGTGATTTGTTTTGGGTTTCAGTGGTGGTGTTGGTTGGTGTTAATGGGTTTTGGTGGTTTTAGTTGGAGGTTATGTTGTTGGCTGCTGTTGGGTTTAGTGGTGGTGTGTGGTGAAGTTCTGCATTGAGGATGGTGGATTGATCGTCAATTAGAAATTTAGAATGGTGAATTGAGGATGGTGGATTGAAGTTTTGGACTGAGATTTGGGTAGGTATGTTGGATTGTAATTTTTTTCTTTATTATTTATTTATTTTAAATATTTTGAAGATCTAGGTTATCTTTAAGTTGAAGATATAGGTTCATAACCCAGATCTTCAATTAGATTTTTTTTTTTCTTTATAATATCTCTTTTTTCAACAATTTTCTTCTTTTAATTTCATTTTTTTTTAATTCTTTAATCTCCACCATCCATGTCCATCCACGGATGGTGAAGATCTATTGTCTTTATTTTTAATAAAATTTTAAAAATTAATATTTTAAGCAAATATAGATATTAAAATTTATTTTTAAATTAATCCCCACTGTCCATTTCAAAGATGGACAGTGGAGATCTTTTTTTATAATTTTATTTTAATTAAATGTACTTTGATTTTTCAATTTTATTTTAACCAAGTTTAAATCAGGGGCAAAATAGTCATTTAGTGCTCTGATCAACTTTTTAACGAAAAAACTGGCGGTGGGGCACAAAACAACTATTTATGAAATTAGGGGGAGACGTTTCAGAATAGGATCAAACGTTGGGTGGGGGGTGGGAATTATAAATATCCCTTGCAAATAATAATGTTTTAGTATTATTAGTTACACTTAATATTTTTTAGGACTAGAATATTTATCAATTTACTAAATTATTTTTGTTTTTAAATTTTCCTTTAGAAAAAATTGTGATAATCATGTTTTTCAACAGTAGTAAGTTTCAAAGTAGGGTTTAATATATTAGGACGAATGTGGAAAGTATTTTCATTCTATTATTTAAATGTTAAATTAGGGTTTAAACATATTAGAAAAGATTAACAGATGTGAAAAATATTTTAATTAATTTATTTTAATTAGATTGTCAATAAATGGTCATTTTTGTAAGGTCTCATTTCTTGTTTATTTTTCGCTCCATGATGAGCCAACAATAAATATTAAATGGACTAGCCCAGTAGAATTTTCAAGAGTATAAATTGTAGCCCAATTGTTTAATTTTTGGATTTATTGAAGCCCAAATTTTAAGTGGGTTAAGCCTAAATAATAACACACCTCAATTCTCTCTCTATTTCTGTTCGTAGAGAGGACGACTGGACAAGACAAGACAACAATGGCATTGGTTTCATCAACTGTGGCTGCAGCAGCTTTGGATTCTTCTTCAATTTCACCTTCCAAAAATGCCTCCAGTTTGCTCCATAATTACCATTCTGCCACTGTCTCCCTCCGCTTCTCTTCCAAGCCCCAACTGCCCCAATTCTTCACCAAGGTGATGATGGGATTTGGATTCTGTTTGTGTTCTGTTCTGTTTTGTTTTGTGTTGGATTTGAATGTAGAAATGAGAGAGATTTGGTGAGGAAATTGTGGATTTTGAGGTTTGAATTTATGAGACTTGATTTGGTTGTTAGAATTGGAACATTTTTTAAGAAAGATTGGAATTGGAAACTTGAGGTGGGTTTGGATTAGGAAGTTGAAATGAGATAGATTTGGTTAATTAGATATGACGTGTAGGTTAGAATTAGGAAGTTGAAATGAGAGAGAGATTTGATGAAGAAAAATTGGAAAACTAGGCTCTTGTTAGGTTGTGAGAAATTTAAGTGAGTTTTGATTTATGAAATTTGAATTGGTTTAGTTAGCTACAATGGGTGGATTAGAATTGGAAACTTGAAAAGGGTTTGAATTAGAAACTTGAAAATGAAGAAAATTGGAAATTTAGAGTCTTGTTGTAAGTTTGTTAAAATTTGAGCGAGTTTTGATTTGGTTGCGTTGGTGGTAGAAGGTTTGTATCTGGAAGGTTTGTATCCGGAAGGTTTGTATCCGGAAGACACTCAAGATCTCGGGTTTAAACCTTGAGACATTACTTACCCTACAGGGCAAAAAGGATAGAACCTAAGAGGACAAATGAGCGAAGGATGAGGCTGAGGTCCGAACATCTTATGAGACTTGATTTGTCTATTTAGTTATAATGTATAGATTAGAATTGGAATGTTGTTATGATAATCTTTTAATTGAGATTATAATTGGAAATTGAAAGCGGGTTTCAATTAGAAAGCTGATGTGAGAGAGATTTGATAAAGAAAATAGGAAATTGGACTCTTGTATGTTTGAAGAAGTTTTGTTTTAAGCTGTGGTATATTAGACATGATTTGGTTAATTAGAATGATTGATGAATTTCAATGTTATAGATTTTGGGTGTTAATTTGAAGTCTGAATGGATCTTGAAATGGTTGAGTGGGTGGATTAGATTAGCACTGAGTCTTTGTGTTGGATGGATAATTGCTTATGGTCTACTTATAATGAAAATGAATGAGTCTGTTATGTTTTAAGACAGCAGCGAGGCATGTTCAGGGCATGCTCTCTTTCTTAGTCACTTTATGTCTCATCTGTAAATGAAGCTAAGGTGTAATTTGTCAGTGCTAAGAGATGGTGCATTCATTTCAGTAGGTTGATGAGCATCTTTGGTCGTTTTTTTCCCTGACTAGATCCTAGGGGCAATTGTTGTAAATATATGTGAAGTAAAGCATCATGTGTGTGTGGTAATTTGAAGTCTGACACTGGTGTGTGTTGTGTTCAGGGTTTGCAGCTAGTTGGAGAAGTTCCAGTGTGGTGAGAACGCAATTGAATGAGGTAAGGTTGTTTCAATGGTTTTCGTCAGTGGATCTGTTTTCGAATTTTTGCTCCTTCCTGGACATGCTTTTGGGATCATCTGTTGCCTTCAAGGTTGCAGCTACGTCCCCCCAAAAAATCAGAATTATCGTCTGTCGAAGCAAAGGACTCCAAGACATCAAATGTGCCTTCTCCAGCAACTTTGGCAACAGAGGAATCTATTTCAGAGTTCATCTCTCAAGTTGCAAGTCTTGTTAAGTGAGCAAGTTCTGTCTTTTAGTTCCTGACCATCCTTTAGATCATGATTGGAAAAGTTGACATTTCATCTGCATTTTCATACTCGGTGGTTCAAGAGACATAGTGGTGTTGCAGTTGAAACAGCTGGACTGTGAAGTAATTATCCGGAAAAAGGAGGCATTGCCGCAACCACCGTCTCCTCCCTCAATGTTTATGATGCATTCACCCTCCCCTCAATCTGTAATGCCACAAGCCTCACCTGCACCTGCTCCTGCACCTTCCGCACCAGCTCCTTCTTCGGCTCCATACCCACCACCTTCTCCTTCTGCTGCCAAATCAGCCAAGTCATCTTCTCCCCCTCTTAAATGTCCCATGGCAGGTACATTCTACCGAAGTCCAGCGCCTGGTGGAACACCATTTGTGAAGGTCTGTGACTGTCTTGTATTCAAACCAAGGTATCTGTATTAGCAAAATATCTAAATTTTGCTGCTGCACATTTTTCTTGTTGGCTGACATGAGCGGCTTTTTCCTAGGTTGGAGACAAAGTACAGAAAGGCCAGGTGGTGTGCATCATTGAGGCTATGAAATTGATGAATGAAATAGAAGTGAGTTCTATTCTCTGCTGTTCTGTTTTTACTTTTTCATAAAATGACTTTTTTCTTTCCTTATTGTTATTGTTTTGCTTGTGAGTTGATTATTTTGACTTTCTTCCCTGCTTAAAATATGATGAATTTGATTTGGTTGGATCCGACTGATGCATGGGTCACAGTTATTCATTCTATTTAACAAGCCAGCCTTTATTATTATTATTATTATTATTATTATTTTGATAGGAAACAGTCTTTGTTATTATTATTATTATTTTAATTTCATGCAAAGTTGTTATTCTAACAAATTTGTTTTCATTTAAATTAAAAAAAATCTTGTTAACTTAACTAATTTAATTTCACACTCAATCTCAAATTTTCATAGTTTTTACTATTGTTTCAGTGAACAAAACAAAGGATAAGCAGGGGTCCTGCTTGCTAACAAATTCCGTTTCTTTGATATGAATTTAGGGTTTCTTCCCAGCCCCTTGTTCTAAATGACTGTACTTAAAATTTTTATCTCTTGTGATCTTTACTTCTGAAAGCTGCGTTTTAAGTGATAACTAGACATTTCAACTCAGTTAAGAGTTGAGCAGTTTGTATTGGCCAGATCAGGTCTGAATAATTAGGCTGATGAAAGAAAGTTAAACTTTGATAAAATGACTTTCTAGAATTCGTTCCAATCTGGGATTTTTTAGCTGAAAGTCGGTGTTAAATTTTTCTGTATTTGGTACAACAAAATTATCATGGTAAAGATAAGGGGCGGTGACAAACGGGAAAATATATGTGTCTGGTAGAGACAGATAGTTTCTGATACTCCTGCAAATTTATTTGGACAAACATATTTGCTTACTAAATCATGAGTGCACAATTTAATTGATGCTTGTTTACCTGATTAAAGGAAAAGTGAAGATGATAATTTTTATTCTGTTTAAACTGTTGTACAATGAGTGTCAGCATGTATGATTTTGTCGTTCTATGGACTTGTTGTCAAGAAGTCGTTCTATGAGTTTACTTCAGATAAATTCATACATTTTGTAGCATGAAGCCCTAGTCTCTGGGTAATTAAACTTGCCTAGAAAGACTGCAAAACTGACATCTCCATGACAGTGTTAATTTTTGGCTAAGGAGAAAAAAAAGTGCATTCTTCAACTTGTATTCATTATCAGATCATTGGAATTGATTACTGCTGGCTGCTTTCCTATTGTATGCCTGTACTGCTTCTGCAGTCTCATTTATAAAGATCTGTCCTTTGAACAACTTGTATGACCATAATTTACACCTATTTTTTTTTTTTTTTTCCAGGCTGATCGATCTGGAACCATAGTTGAAATTATTGCAGAAGATGGAAAGCCCGTTAGCATTGATACAGTGAGTTTCCTCCTAGTCTTGGTTGATAACTAATAATTACTGTGAATTTATAAATACTCTTATCAGTGGTAATGACTTGCTTAATTGGTCTCTTTACAGCCTCTGTTCGTGATTGAACCCTAGAGTTGTCGGAGTAGACAAGTAAACAGATTGAGTAAAGATTAGAAAGTAGATGCAGTTCTTGGTAATGCTGTGATTTGTGGGGTTGTTTTGTTGTGGTAGATTGTTTGGTCTGGAATGAGTTGGTAGATAGAGATATAAAATGAACAATGTTCACTTTAACTTTTAGTACTCAAACTGAGAATAATTAATTTTATATTTTTAGTTTATTCTAAGAACTGGTCAAATAAGCTTACGTAAAATGAATGTATACAAGTGAATTTGATTATGTTACTTTGAAAACCGACGAATGAGGATTCTGTATGTGTCCTATTTTCTGTGCTATTGCTTATATACAAACTGGAGTGTTTTTCAAATATTCATACACACGTTAGGTTGTTCTGCTGTTAAGATTGGCTGCGAAGTAATGCCTGAAGCAAAAAATAAAAAAATCATTTATGAATATCCTGAATATAGCATGCAATTCATTTATCGATATATCTGATAAGATGTACATTACAAGTCCTGGGCATTTCAGTCATAAATGGAACTGAATAATACTTGCATTTCATTCGTGTTAGAACAGTACAAGATTACATTGGCATGAAAGTAGTTCAGAATTTTGTTCGTTGAACTTCGCAAGGTTACATAGCATGGTTATTCAAATCATCTCCTAGTTTTTTCTTCACACTGCCAATTCTGTCATTTTTACTCTGTGAAGTCAGCTTCTAGTTTCTATTGTACACCGTCACTTCTTTAATCTTTACTTTGCTAAGTCAAGTCAGTCGAATAATGTTTTCTGCTGTGCTTTGAGAATGATCTCCGAATACCTGCACTCTAGCATTGCAGCCCGAAGAGCCTTCTCATCCGAACGCATAGAATCATGTGGACTGTTTTTGCCCTTCTCTTCAACAATCACGTTGCTATTGCGGTAACTCTCTACCAAATGGCTTTCGTCTTTCTCAAAGACTGCATCTTCATCATCGAGTTAGCACTTATTCTTGCCATAGCTCTCTTCCAAATGACTTTCGTCTTTCTCAAAGATTGCATCCTCTTCATGATCGAGGTGGTGGTAGCACTCATCCTTCCTTCACTTTCAAATCTAACTCTGCCAGAGGGTTCCAAAAGCGAGAATCCTGGTATACTCCAGTCATAACTTGACTTTCAAGAACAGTAAAAGAGAGATTACACCCAATTAGATACTACAGTTCCCTGAAACTGTCAAGGTTTCGTTCAATTTTTGCAGTGCTCTCCACCTTCTGCAACTTAATAAGCTCAGCAGCTCTTTCACTCTTCCTTTTCTGTTTTCTTCTAATGTCATCTCCCTTTTGGGTTTCAAACCACGTTTTTTCCGCATGATTCTTCTCCCAACTGTCCTGGATCTCACTGACTTCCTTTCCAGCTCTCCAATCTATCCAGGTGTGCACCTCCCCTCCTTTCACAACCCCTTTTCTGTTGTCTTCCATGATCAGCATCGATTAGGGTTTCAAACCTAGTGCGATATTCTGCACATCGAGTCTTGTCCCATCTTTGCTGGACTTGAATTTCTCGCTTCTTGAAACCCCGCCATTGGGTTTCAAACCTCATTCTTTCTTCGCGTCGACTCTTCTCCCTTCTATTTCATCTCCGCCTGACTTCACTTTCTAGTTCTCTAAAGCTGACAAGGTTTCGTTCAATTCTCGCAGCATGCAACTTGCTCCATGCAACACCTCTTTCACTACCGGTCTGCCATATCCTTCTAAAATCATCATCCTTTCAGGCTTTGAACCTTGCCGGTTCTCCATATCGTCTCCTCGCCCATTTCTCCTTACTTCCCTCGCAAACCTCCCTTCAAACTGGGCTATTTTTTAAAACCTTCTCCACTTTGCTGCACCTTCATAGTCATCAACACCCTCGTTGTCATAATCATCAATGTAGCCTCTTGCCATCATTCAAAGAAAGAGAAATTGTCTTACAAACAAAAAGAAAACAGAAATATACCCTTAAAGCTATGCCTCTTGCCTTCATATGCGAATTAAAAAAGGTAGAAAGGGACTAATGGCCATAAAAGTGGATCTAGAAAAAGCGTACGATAGGTTGGACTGGAATTTTGTTCACAATACGCTGGATGAAGTTGGTATACCCTTAAAGCTCAAGAATGTCATTATGGAGTGCATTACTTCTTCAACTATGCAAATTATGTGGAATGGGGAACCGACAGATAGCTTTACTCCTTGTAGAGGTGTGCGTCAGGGGGATCCTCTTTCACCTTATATTTTTGTTCTTTGCATTGAGAGGTTGGCGCATGGTATTTTAAAAGAGGTGAATGCGGGTAATTGGAAACCTATTAGGATGGGGCGTAATGGAATTCCGATATCACACCTATTCTTTGCTGATGATCTCCTCTTATTTTCTGAAGCTACTATAGATAATATAGAGGTGATAATGCGAGTGTTGGACGAGTTTTGCTTGTGCTCAGGAGAGAAAGTAAATAAGGACAAAACCCATATATTTTTCTCAAAGAATGTTTCTCATAGAGATGCAAGGTCCTTTAGCAAAAAATCAGGATTCATTGCAACTGACAACCTTGGAAAATATCTGGGATCTCCTCTTTTGCACAATCGGGTAAAAAAGGAAACGTATCAAGAAGTGCTCGATCGAGTTGGGAAGCGCCTCTCAGGCTGGAATGCAATGCATTTGTCTTTGGCTGGAAGAGTGACTTTAACCAAGGCTGTATTGGAGGCCATTCCCATTTACCAAATGCAAACAACAAAACTTCCAAGCACGGTGTGTAATAAAATAGAGCAATTATGTCGAAGGTTTATTTGGGGTGGTTCTCAGGAGAGAAGGAAATTAAGTTTAGTTAGCTGGCAGTCAGTTTGTCAATCGAAGGATCGAGGAGGGCTTGGAATCCGACGAATGGAAAAAATGAATAAGGCGATATTGATGAAGCTGGGATGGGGTCTGATGACTCAGCCTGATAGTTTGTGGGTTCAAGTTCTGAAAGCAAAGTATAAGTTGGATTTGACAAAAATCCCGACTACTCTTAACAGAACGTCAGGATCTTTTCTGTGGAGACAGATTGGTAAGACATGGGCAGAGGTACTGACAGGTATTCAATGGGTGATTGGGGATGGAAAAAGGATACGTTTTTGGCTTGATGTGTGGGTTCCAGAGTTGCAACCTTTGATTTTCTATGTGAATAACCCGGTGTCACCAGATGAGTTAGAGTGTTTAATTATTGATTATGTTACTGCTGATGGAAGTTGGAATTGGCTTTATTTTGCAAATCGGTTACCGTTGGCAGTCCAACTCAGAATTGCTGCTATTAAAACACCTAGGCCGGATGGAGGGGAGGATCAAATATATTGGGCTCATTCGAAACAGGGACAGTTCACAATAGGATCAGCTTATAATGTTTTGAATCAAAATGAATGGAAGACAGTGAGTTTGAGATGGCAATTGGCGTGGAAATGGAAAGGCCCTCAGCGAATACGTGTTTTCATTTGGCTTCTATTGAATGGAAGGTTGAATACGAAAGATGAGCTGCATAGGAGACGCATTGTGTATGATCCTATATGTGATATATGCAGATGTGAGAATGAAAACTTGTTACATGTGTTGCGAGACTGTTTTTTTGCTCGACAAGTTTGGATTGGATTGAGGCCCTCAAATATCCACCATGGTTTCTTCACTTCAGATTTTAGATCATGGTTGTGTGACAATCTAATGCAAGGGATGGGGAATCAAAGGAACTCGAATTGGGATGTGATTTTTGGTGTTGCACTTTGGAAAATCTGGAAATGGAGAAATGAATTCATTTTTAATTCCATTTCAAATGGAGTTGGAAGCATTATTAACAACATTAACAGTCTGGTAACTGAGATTCTGAGGATGACAGATAATGGGGGCAGGCCAGAAAGGAAAGAGAAATGGATCAATTGGACGCCTCCAAGCTGGCCGTCTTTCAAACTTAATACGGATGGAGCTTTTAATTCAAGTACAGGACAAGCGAAAGCTGGAGGGATAATTCGTGATTGGGATGGAAATTGGCGAGGAGGTTTTGTTATGAACATAGGCTGCTGTTCCATACTAGAAGCTGAGTTGTGGGGTCTTTTCCAAGGATTGTCGAGTGCGTGGAATGCTGGGATTCGACGGCTTTGCGTAGAGGTCGATAGTATTTGTGTGGTCCACCTGATTCAGAACCAAATGGATCAAGTGAATAGCCATTACCAGTTAGTGAGAGAAATTAAAACGATGTTAGCTAAGGATTGGGAGATATCTTTTTGTCATATTTATAGAGAAGCGAATAAGGCAGCTGATGCTCTTGCAAACTATGCGGGCTCATTCCCTATTGGTTACCATTGGATAGAAGACGCACCCATGGGGATTAGTAGCATTATTTGGCAAGATAAACTTGGTAGTGCAATGTGTCGGGACATTGTTGTGGTTTAGCTTTTTTAAGCTCTCTTTTGTGTACCAAAAAAAAAAAAAAAGAAAACAGAAATAAACAAGTAATACTAAATTTTCTAAAAGTCTTAATTATATTAGCGAATAAATAAAGATTTAGTAATCTCCAACAATTTTCGTGTCTTAATGCAAGAAGAGTACTGAAACAATTTACGTTAATTTGTTTTTATATTTTAAAGTATTATTTCTATCGATTTAATATTTTTAATATAAATTAGTTTTCTTCTTTTAAAAAATTATAAATTAGTTTTCTTGTCACTCCATTATTTTAATGGTATTCGTATTTAAAATGAATTTTGATCACTATATTACTTTTATAATTTTTTTAATTTCTAAGTAGTACTTGTTACTTTATTATTTTGATACAATTTTTAAGAAAATATAATAACCAAAAGTCGTGTTATATGAATTGTTGTTTTATGATTAAAAATAGAGCAAATTACAATTTAGCTATCCAGTTGAAACACATTCATAGACGGAGTAATTGTTTCGCTTTTATTACAATTGACCTCACTACCGTTACTGGACTTAAGTTAGTTTTAACGGTTTAGGGGTAAAATTGTCTTTTGATAGTTTATTTTTTTAAAAAATAAATTTTAAAAAATTTTAAATGTTTAATTTTTTTTAAAAAATAAACTTTAAGGGTATTTTGGTCTTTTCACTATTTTATACTGTTTACCGTCAAAACTAACCGAACTTTATTAACGGCAGAGGGGTTAATTGTAATAAAAGCGAAACAGTTGCTCCGCCTGTGAATGCGTTTCAACTGGGTAACTAAATTGTAATTTGCTCAATTTTTTAATCACATAGTTGATGTTACAGATAAAAAAGATTCCCAACCCTATTTATTTTCATAAATACACACTTTCAAGTCTCAATCATCAAGTCACATTGGACAAAGGTAGCAAAAACATATATACAATGCAAGAATTTGTCTAAATATGTGAGTGTTCAAGATCAAATAGTACTTCGCATCCCAGATATTTGACTCCCATAAATGAAAGACAACTACTATCTTAAAATTAAATTATATGAATAAGGAATTTGGAGATTTTTTTTAATTTTTTTTTTTTTTTAGTTTGAACTATTTGCATCTTTATATTTAACAATGATCAAGTCATGTCATGATGTTCAATTAAGTCACCCTAATAGTTAAAAATTTTGAGTACAAATAAATGCATGTGGTAATATTAATTACTCGAATAAAATTAATAAGGTGGCTTTGGTGCCAACCAAAAAATTTCACTTTCCACCCATTTTTAAATAAAATTTTTTATTATTAAAATATTAATGATTATTTTAAAAAAAATATATTAGTGAATAAATTACTTTAAGGATATAGTAACGCAAACAATAGCGGAACTATAAATTTATATGAGATGAGGCACTAAAGTAAACATATTATATACAATAATACTAAAATCTAACTATGATGTAAATACTATTAATTAACAAATCAATACATGTCAAACTTATATATATGTTATGGACATTTTTGCGATCATAGAAAATGATCCCCAAGAATGAGCTCAGTATGTTATTTTATGAGTAAAGCCCAAGAGGCTGGTCCAATACCGAAGGAAGGAGCATGTGGTCGTTTCTTAACTTATAAATCTGAGCATATCTGATCGTTTTAATTGTTATATGATTGATCGTATCGTTTGATCACGTGGTAGCCTGGTCGCGAGTTGTGATCATTAAGCTGATCTGATCGTGGATTAATAACTGTTCGATAGATTCTTCAAGAGGCAATCAAAGCGATCAGGAGACCGTCCATTGTGCGACTAGATGCCATGATCTTTCCACAATGATTGATAAGTCATGGGTTGACTGTTCATCTCTTTATCCGCTCGCTGCAAATAATATCTGATCACCTAATTTGCTCGTTCAAAGTGCTCGACAAGTTTGATCAGTTGACCTTCTAGAAGTTTAGAGTGGTTCAATTAAGGAAAAAGTCAACTTGCCTATTTTCATGCAAATCAAATTATGACATTCTTGACAATTATTGCTGATATGGTGGAGAGAATCTTGGAAGATATTATTTTAATTAATGTATTTTATTTTTTATCTTATCTGTAAGATTATGAAATCAATTCAAATTGTAACATCCCTATCTATAAATAGAGGATAAAATTCATAGTAAAAGGGGGACTGAAAAAATATATATACTGTTATTCTGTAAAAATAAGAGTGACAGTCATGAACGTAGGCCATTACTTTACTGAACCACGTAAAAGTTAGTGTGTCCAATCTATTTTGATCCTGGTATTCCATATTTCTCTTTGTTATTTGCTGTTTCGCAGGTGTTGGACTTCAAGAGTCAAGTTGACTAGAAAACAGTGTCAACAATATATATATAATTCTAAGTTAATTATACCAAAGATATGTTAAAACCTATCGAGCTAACTATATGTATGAACTATGAGATTGACTCCCACAATAAATAGAGAAAACTCCACATGTGGGCTTGTAAATACGCGAGATGAGACTTAAACTTCTATCACAGATGTAAATAAAAAATAAACTAATTATTTGAGCTATAAGCGAATGTAAATTTGAAGTGAGTAAATCATTTATATCACTATTGAGTTCCATAGTATTATTATTTACTATGAATAATACTTATAATGTTAAAAAAAAAAAAATATCCAGAATGTGATTTTATAAGAAAATTATTGAATAAAAAAATCATAACAAATCGAAATAACGCACGTAATAAATGAACTTAATTAGATAAAATCACAGTTATATTAAAATTAAAATATTTTTGAGAAAAAAAATCAATAAAATAATAAAATTAACACTATCTTATAATAAAAGAAAGGGATATTATTAATTTACCTTCTAAATTTCAAAATAATATCAAATCATTCTTGATATTGAAAATATTATCTAAACTGGTTCAACCATTAGAGAGATTGTGATTGTCGTTGATAAACTGACGGTTTTGCTAAGATATAAAAGTTTAAAGGTAAATGGAATTAAGAAGGACAACTGATTGGTTATCACAATAATGAATTTTTTATTGCTAAATAAAATAAAGAGTAAATTACAATTTAATTATTCAGTTGAAATATAATTACAGATGGAGTGATACTTTTAGTTTTATTACAATTAACCCCCTTTCATTAGAGAATCTTCGTTAAATTTAACAGTCAACAGTATAAATATGATCAAAAGACCAAAATGTCCTCATAATAAAAAATAAATAAATAATTTATTTAAAAAAATGAAAGTACAAAAAAAAAGAAGATGTTCTTCATCTGAGAAGAAACATCGTCCATCCATTGACAAAATCACTAACAGAAATTGACAAAAAAAAAATCACTAATCCAATGTGCAATCGTCAATCTTCAACCTATAAAAATAATTAATCATCTACCCATTGCAAACTTATTCACTCATTGTAATAACCAATTTCAAAAATCATCAATAATTACCAATAAAAAAATCTTCGACAATCACAAGTTCAACCCCATCAACAAGCAATCATATACATCTTAAAAAAATTAAAAAAAAAAATCAACAATCAACACAAAAATATCAAGGATCTAGATGAATTTGGGTTTTGAAACGAACCCAAATGAATGAGTTAGTTTCAGAACCCGGATGCATTTGGGTTTGAGAACAGTACATTTTAGAACCCAGGTTTATCTAGGTTTTGAAATGAGCCCATTCATCTTGGTTTGTTTCAGAACCCAAATCTGGGTTCTGTTGAACAAACCCAGATGATTTCATCTGGGTTCATTCAATAAAACCCAGTCTGAGTTCTGTTGAACAAACACAAATTTTATCTGGGTTCGAATGAACTCAGATGAATTTGAATTCGAAGGAGAAGAAAAGAAGAAGAAGAAGAAAATGAGAAGAGAAGAAGAAGAAGAAGGAAAAAAAGATGAAGAACAAGGAAAGGACGATGATTGTGGCTGGTGGGGGTAAGAAAAAGTATAGAGAGATTTTATTGAAACAATTAATTTTAAAAGAAAATAAAAATAATATAAATAGTATTAAAAGATAATTTTCGTCTTAATCTGTTAACTCTAATTAAGACGAGCTAACGAACAATAAGTGGGTTTATTATAATAAAAATCAAAAGTTAGCTCCGCTTTTAGGCTTCAAGTGTATAGTCAATTTGTTCTAAAATAAAAAATAATAATTATTTTTTAAAGAGCAAATTACAATTTAGTTACCCAATTAAAACGCTTTCACAGACGGAGTAAATATTTTCATGTTATTGCAATTTACCCCCTTACCATTAATGAATTCAGTTACACTTAACTGAGAGAGAGGTAAAATTATCTTTTGATATTAATTTTATTTTTTTTTTTAAATTTTAAAATAAATTAAATAAAAAATATATATTAAATAAAGATTGATTTAAAAATATATATTAATAAAATAAAATAAAATAAATAAAACTTAAACATTTTAATTTGATCATCCCCTTCAAAATCATAATCCTAAAATCATAATTACAACCAGTTCAACAGATGACTGGAAACCCAAAAAATGATCTCAAACATCATTAATCAATTGGCCAACATCATAATCCACTTCTAAAAACCCAAAAAATGAGCTCAAACATCATCTATCAAACCTAACATTATCAATCTTCCACAAAACCATCAAACCCAACATCATCTAAAATCAAAACCATCAAACTGGATAAAAAATATATATACCCAGATTCTGGGTTTATCGTGAACCCAGAATCTGGGTTCACGAAATAAACCCAGAATCCTGGGTTCATCAGAGTGAACCCAGACTGGGTTCACGAACGAACCCAGCTCAAACCCAGTGACGAACCCAGCTGGGTTCGTCAGGAACCCAGATCTGGGTTCTTGAGAACCTAGATCTGGGTTCGTCAGCGAACCCAGTTAGAAATCCGGATCTGGGTTCGTGATGAACCCAACTGGGTTTATGATGAACCCGGCCGGGTTTGTGATAGGTTCGTCAGCGAACCCGGATCAGAGTGGGTTCACTCCGAGGAAAAAGAATAACAGAAGAAGGGAAGAAGAAGAAAAAGCGAAAGAAAAGGAGAAGAAGAAGAAGAAGAAGAATGAGTGGAAGAGAGAATAGCAGAATGAATGACTGATAAGTTACCATACATTTGGTCAACTGATCAACTTCAATCAAAGGGTAATTTCGTCGTTTTACCTTTTTGGTATCGTTTACCGTTAAATGTAATGAATTTTACTAACGATAAGGGATAAATTGCAATAATATTGAAACATTTGCTCTATCTGTGAAAACGTTTTAATTGGATAGCTAAATTGTAATTTACTAATTTTTAAATATCACCACTATTTTTTCTTCCACTGTTTCGATCTCGCCAGTCTCTCACAGTCTCTCTTTCTCTATTTCTCTCCTTGTCTTTGTTTCTCTTGGTCTCTCTTTACTGTTTGTCTTTCTACCTTTCTCACAATCTCTCACCATGCTCGGCGATCGGATCTTACAAAAGGTCGCCCCAACCGGCTTCAGCTTCTTAAGACGACCGGGCGTTGCCGCTCTCAGTGGATACCTTCTGGATGACGACCGGCCCACCAATCTTCTTCGGATGACCCCTCCCACGCTTACCCTGTGTTAGTTGCTGTTGCTGGGTAGGAGGAGGCTGGGCAACTAGACCAACGGAGACCAGAACGGACTCTTAGGCGGATGACCGTGTAAGCGTGGGTCTTAGGCGGACGATTGCGTCGCCGCTCCATTTTGGTTAATCGGGCCTGGAGTTGGGCCAGAGGGGGGTGCGGGGGGGTGGTGTGGGTGGGAGAGGGCGGGGTTAAGCATTTTGTTGGTGGTTGTTTGGAAGAATGGTGGGAATAGGAGCATCTTATCTGGGGGGCATGTAAGACTTCTTGACCGTGAGGAGGTGACCAGTGTTCTTCAAGCGCTTCAATTTTTTTTGTTTTTGTTTTTGTTTTAATGGGTTTGTTGATTTTTAGATTTTAGTTCGATTTGTGTGTTTTGTTTTGTGGGTATGGTGCGATACTTGACATGTTTCATGGGAGGCAGGACTTGTTTGAGAAGATTAGAGGGTGTGTTGTTGACTCCGGTGGTGGATGAGTTTGTGATCCTAAGGTTTTGTGTTTGTGAATTGGATTTCTGTTGTAAAATTTGTACTTGTTAGTGGTTGTTTAATTGGTTTATATGTTTTGGTTTTGGTTTTTTGTTGTGATTCAATGTTGGTTTGCTATGTAGTCAAAGATTAGTTAGCGTTTGATGGATTTGTGAGATATAATTAGATGTTTAAGAAGTGAAAATCGAAAATAGTGACGCCTGGGATATAATTAGATGTCTGTTGGAGCTGCATTTTTTTTTTGTTTCTTATTTTTAATCTTGAAGAATCTAGAGATTTCACTTTTTTATTATTCTTATTTTCTTTCTAATGACCTAGATCTTCATTCTTTTAGTTTTAATTAAATTTTAATTATTAAATACTAAATAATTATATTTAATTATAATTATATTTAAATTTTAAATTTTAATTTTTTAATATAATAAAGATATTTTCATATTTTTATGAATTTATCATAAAATTACTAAACATTTGGATGAAACCATATTTAAATTGATGGTAAGGGATTTTTATGTTAATATTTTCAAAAGTTGGGATAATCTGACTATACTTTCCATTTCAAGTGGTATTTTAGATTTTTTTCTAAAAGAAATAAAGATAAAAACTAATTTAAATGTCCTAATCTATTAGCAATTTTAATCACAATTATATTATAATTATAATATTTTGGAGAAAAAAATTAATAAAATAATAAAATCAATATTATCTTACAATAACTCTAAAAGAAAGGAAGATAAAAAATAATTTAAACAGTCTAATCTATAGGCAATTTTGATGCTACAAATTTAGATGAGGAAAATTCATAAATTATATACTGGTTAAATCGATAAATTATAAAACAAAAAATTCAAAAAAATATGTAAAAATAGTGTGAAAATTTAGCAAAAAAATTAAGAATTGACAAATTTTTCTCATGAAAATATGGATATATTTATGAATATCCTGAATATGGCATGCCATTTATATAAGATATATCTGAGTAAGACATACAATATTACAAGCCATGCACATCGCAGTCATAGATGGTACTGAATAATACGTGCATTTCATTCGTAGCATAACAATACAAGATTACATTGCATGAAAGTAACTTCGCAAGATTACATAGCATGGTTATTCAAATAATCTCTACTTTGCTAATTAAGTGATGAAGTCAGTTGAACAATGTTTTCTGCTGTGCTTTGAGAATGATCTTCGAATACTTGCTCTTTAGCATTGCAGCCCGAAGAGCGTTGTCATCCGAAGGCATAGAATCATGTTGACTGTATCTGCACTTCTCTTCAACAATCACGTTGCTATCGCCATAGCTCTCTTCCATATGACTTCCGTCTCTATCAAAGATTGCAGCATCATCTTCATCATCCTCATCGAGGTAGCATTTATCCTTCAGCTTCAAACCTAACTCCGCCAGAGGGTTCCAAAACCGAGAACCCCGGTATACTCCAGTCACAACCTGACTTCCAACAATAGTAAGAGACAGTTTACACCCACTTAGATACTCCAGCTCCCTGAAACCCTCATGGTTTCGTTCAATCTCCGCAGTGTTCTCCATGTCCTGCAACTTAATAAGCTCAGCAGCTCTTTCACTCTCCCTTTTCTGTTCTCTTCCAATGTCATCTCCCTTCCGGGTTTCAAACCTCGTCTTTTCTGCGCGATTATTCTTTTCCCTGCCGTCCCAGACTTCCCTTTCCAACTCTCCAAATCTGCTGCGTTCATGTTCCATCTTTCGCACCCTAATATGCCCAACTCGCCTTTCACAACCCAGCCTTTTCTGTTGTCTTCTGCGAGCAGCAGTTTCGACTAACCTAGTCGGATATTCTGCACATCGAGTCCTATCCCTTCTTTGCTTGACTTCACTTTCACGTTTCCGGAAACTGTCATCGTTTTCCATCCTCCTCCGTATCTTCATCCGTGTAGCAGCTCTTTCACCACCCCGCCATTGGGTTTCAAACCTCATTCTTTCAGGTTTCCTTCTGAAATCATCTTCCTTTCGGGTTTCAAACCTAGTCGGATTAGGGAAGGCTTTTGCCATAAAGAAAGTGTTACAAAGAAAAAAGAAAACAGGGAAAACTCACTTACGAGTTGTAATATATTAGGCTTACAATTAAAGTCCTAATCCGTTAAGATATAGGATTCCATTCCCTATGGGGGCAATTTAGTACTTCACACATACCTATCCATTAATATGTAGAATTCCATTCTGTAAGTGGTTTAAGCGGTAGATTATTCATTTCTATGGGGGCAATTTAGTACTTTCGCCCCTTATATAGTACCAACCCGTTCATTTGAAGAATTCCGTTTTGTAGGAGGTTTATTCCTTACTGTGGGGGCAATTTAGTACTTTCACACCTTGAATGATACCTGTCCCGTTAATATTAGAATTCCATTTTTGTTAGTGGTTTAAGCGGTCGCTAATTCCCTACTATGGGGGCAATTTAGTACTTTCACTGCATGAATAATAACTATCCCGAGGTAACAGAAACCAACCAGTCCAGCAAACTCCAAACACACGCTCTCTCTCTCTCTCCTCCCAAAAAAAAACCGAAGCCAAGACGATGCGTTTGACGCTCGTTTTAACAATACTGGCGGCGGCGATCGCGGCGGAGTCCGGCGTGGCCACCGCCGCCGCAGCAGAGACGACAATCTACCAACTGCTGGCGGAGAAGGGGCTGCCGACGGGGATCCTCCCGAAGGGGATAACGGAGTACACGGCGGACCCCGCGACGGGGTTCTTCGAGGTGCGGCTGGCGCGTCCGTGCAACGCGGCGTTCGAGAACCAGCTCCACTACGACTTCAACGTGTCGGGGCAGCTCTCGTTCGGGAAGATCGGGGAGCTATCCGGTGTGTCGCAGCAGGAGCTCTTCCTCTGGTTCCCCGTCAAAGGCATCCGCGTCGACGTCCCTAGCTCCGGCCTCATTTACTTCGACGTCGGCGTCGTCGACAAGCAATTCTCTCTCTCTCTTTTCGAGAACCCGCGCGATTGTACGGCCTCCGATCCCCTTCACATCCCTACCACCGTCGATACGTCGTCGTTTAGTCGCGCCTCTCAGGTTCAATTTTCAGTTTTTTTAATAATTATTTATTAGTTTTAAATTATTGATTTTTAATAATTTGTTTGAGAAATTTAATTGATTCGTTGATTGGGTAATGAGTGTGTGAATTTGTGATTGTTGTGATGAATGATATTCAAAGATTAGGCATTGGATTTGTTCAAAATGTGATTTGTGAAAACGAATTAGGTTTTGGGGATCTAAAAGATTTGCGAAAATGAAATGTGAGGAGTGTCTAATCGTTTGATATTGATTGAGAATTACTATTGGTTTTCGCTGACGTGGTGTTAAACATTGTCACATTTTTAGGATAAGCTCATAAATCTTGGACGTAAAACTGGTCAGGAAGGCGCATTAAAGGCTGCTTCATAGACTTTGGAAGCAGAGGAATTATTAGTCTCAGTTCAAGATAGTTCGATCAACGGGTTGATATTCTTTTACTTTTGCCGTAAAAGACCGATGGAGAGTCTGGTTTGGCAGGTTTTGTGCTTTCGTTATGTGTGCGTGTTTGCTTTGTTGTACAGACCTTTTGTCTGAATGCTTCCGCCTTTGCGGGATGAAGCATTGCAACTTTTGTAAAAGGAAGAGGAAAAGTTGAAAGGTAATATACATTGGGTCGTACATTAGCGATAAGGTCAGAATGGGCAATTAGTCAGATTGGTTTTGGCTAATAAGGTCAGTAGAATCCGTCTGTTGTTGTTTGTTGTCTTTTTCTTTGTACCATATACATATGAGTGTCGTATTCTTGTTCTGTACATAACGGAAGTGGTTTGTGTTTTTTCTGTTGTCTTATTATGTTCAGTTAAATATATGAGTTTTATGATAAATAGGACTTCTAGTACAATCATCAATTGTGTTGTGTTGTGTGTGTGTGTGTGTGTTTTGATTGTGAGTATATGTGTAACACTTTTTTCAATTTTGGATAAATTGAGATTTTCATGTTTTCGCTGTTACCTTCTCCCCTGGAAACCAGTCTAGGTATTCTTTTTATCGGCTGATGGATATTTAGCCATGGCACATGCAGTGCGTTTATATTGACTTTTAGATTCTTGTCAAATTGGGGGAGGTTTGTACTTCTTTAATCTTGTTTTTGTGGATCTACCAAAATTATGACAATTGAATGTTTAGCATCGAAGAATTAACATCCTGTAAACTGTCGCTTTGAACTTTGTTGGAAGAGTAGTTGAGGGAGCTATAATGTAGATTTTCGATAAAATTACTCTTTAGAACTAGCCTGCAAATAATAAACTTGTAAGACTGGTGGTTTTTGAATTGAAACATTGAGGGATAGGTTAACTAGTAAGACTTTTAGCTCTGACCAGAACGACATTTTTCGTTGATATTTAGCCTTTTACAGGCATTTTTGATGTCTTAAAAACCCTTTTATTATAAATTTTTACCCATGGACACCTATCTAGGATATAATATTTTACAAGTTTCTTGAGTATCAAAGTTGTAGGGTTCCACAATACCTTACATAAAACCAAACAAATAAAAGATTGATAGAGTTCTTGGCGTTTATTAGTTCACCTTGTTGGTATCTCTCACGGTTGATATCTCTAAATGATTTATGAAAAAATTTAAGTCGTGGCTGATTCTATGCTAGAATTAATATTTGTACAATTTTATAGTTAGTTCTTCAAAATGCTTATATTATTATAATGCTTGTTTAACTCCTGAAGTTATACATATAGAATGTTGTAAAATAGCTTACCATAATTATGATGAAGTTACATTGAGATAATTTGGTTGAATTACAAGTAAATTTGAGTGTTTCTCCATTGGTTACTCTTTACATTTAAGTTTCAACCTACCAAATGATAACCTTAATCATCAAAATATATACTACTAAATTACCCTTGTCATCTAACAATAATGATAAAATGTTTCTTCAAATCTTTCCCAAATCCATGGTGGTTAGGATGAACAATGGAGTGGGGGTAATGTGTTGGGTTTTAGTTTGGATAATTTTAAAAGTTATATTTGGTGTTTGGTTAGTTGTATAATTTATACATATTACATGCAATTTATTGTTTTCTTTTTTTCCTTGTTTTCCAAAGATAAGAATATCTCTAAACTGATAAATTCTAACATGATACATCTACTGATAGTTCAAATAACTACCTGCTTATGTGTAACGTTCGTAATATATCATGTATGGTTTAATTTTGGTTGGGGTTAATGACTCCTAATTATTGGTGTCATATTATAAAAGATATAATTAGTTGGTTAAGTGGAACATTACGGTTAGACCATAGCTTGTTGCCTTAATCATAATTTTAGTTTTGAGTTATGGTATTTGTACCCTTAAAAAGCTTTATATAGATCTAGGGGTGGATACAGGTTAGGTCGAGTCGGTTTTAGAGAAAATCGACCTAAAACTAACATGGGTTGGTTTTTAAAATTAAAAAATAACTGACTCAAAATGGGGTGGAACTCGACATGGATCAACTTGCTCGGATCGTTTCGATTCAAGTTGGCCTATGTCGGTTTGGGCCTGTACATGGGCCTCTAGTTTCAACCATTTAACCATTGTCAATCTCCGTACACCAACAAACTTAACCACTGAAAACTCTATCTCACGACACAACCAACATCGACCACTCCAAAACCCAACCCTAATCAAATTCCCAATCTTTGAAAACTTATTAAAAAAGAAGAAGAAGAAGAAGAAGAAGAAGAAAAACACTGAAGAAGAAATTCTAACCTTAATTGCCAATACAATAGACCTCCCACTCTATTCCACCACCATCAGACCTAACTCAATTGCACCACTCACTCCGTCTTAGCTACTCGCCATTGTTGGTGGTGTTGCTTTGTTTTTCGAGATTTACAAACAAAGCCAATCACTCAGTCTCACAAATACCTTGTCGTTGATTGTTCGATTATCAAAGAAAGGGGATAAAGTTTTGAGATATGATGCGAACTGCAATGAAGGACTGAGATTGTGAGAACTGTGATGAAGGATTGAGATTTGAGTTTTGAGAGTTTTTAGGTTGTTGGCTAAAGAGTGAAGCGTGAAGAGAGAATACTGATTAGTTTTTTTTTTTTTTTTTTTTTTTTTTTCAATTTTTTTTTTTTTTAAAATCCGTTTTTCGTTCGAGTTAGGTTTTTTCACCCAAAACGATCGGGGTTGGTTTTTCACATTCATAGCTGACTTGGCTTGAAGTAAAATATCAAAACCGATATTTTCAGGTTGGTTTGATCCCAGGCTTTTTGCCTGCCCCTATGTACATCACAAACTTAATATAATATATATATATATATTCAAAATCTCAACGTGGTCATTAAGTTACACTTTATTGAGTATTTTGAGTATATATAACATTATTGCATTGCAAATAAGGGATATTTTTAATTTGCCATGCAACGTTTGATCCTAATCTGAAATTGCTCCCTCTAGTTTCATAATTAACAATTTGTCTCCCTAAAGTTTAAATAAATAGAGAATTAACACATTGTTGGTATGAATTCTGTCCATTGCCATTAGGGGTGAAAAGGTAAAATGGTAAATACAGGTGATGAGTAAATATAAATTAATAAAAAATAGAGCAAATTACAATTTAGCTACCCAGTTGAAACGCTTTTACGGGCGGAGCAATTGTTTTGATGTTATTACAATTTACTCCCCTACCGTTAGTAAGATCAGTTAAATGTAACGATAAACAGTGTCAAAACAGTAAAAGGATGAAAATACCCTTTGACTGAAATTGACCAAAAATTTCATCAGTTAAACATAATCATCCCAAAAATAAATCATCCCAAAGTACAGTTAATCAAATTTAAACATTTCAGCATAAACTTCACCATCACCAATTAAACATAATCAACCCAAAAACTTCATCGGTTAAACATAATCAATCCAAAGTACAGTTCATCAAAATTAAATATTTCAGCATCAACTTCACCATCACTAGTTAAACATAATCAACCCAAAACCTTCATCAGTTAAACATAATCAACCCAAAGTACATTTCAACATAATCTTCACCAGTGAAACATAATCAACCCAAAGTCATCAACTTCACCATTTCAGCATCAAAAAATCGCCCAAATCACTGGTTAAACAAATAAAAAAAAATTGATAATTCTGAGTTCATGAACCCAGATTTCTGGGTTTGTCGGAACCCAGAAATCTGGGTTCGTCAGAACCCAGAGATCTGGGTTCGTGACCCAGACCTCTGGGTTCCTGAGAACCAAGAGTCTGGGTTCTTCAGGAACCCAGAGTCTGGGTTCCTGACGAACCCAGTCAAGAACCCAGATCTGGGTTCGTGTCACGAACCCAGATTTCTGTGTTCGTCAAGATCGACGAACCCAGATCTGGGTTCCCGTCAACCCAGATCTGGGTTCGTCGACCCAGATCTTTCAGATCGGGGTTCATTCAGATCGGAGTGAACCCGATCTGTAGAAGAAGAAGCAGAAGAAAGGAAGAAGAAGAAGAAGTGGAAGAAGAGAAGAAGAAGCGGAAGAATAGAAGAAGAAGAGGAAGAATGAGAAGAAGAAGCGGAAGAATAGAAGAAGAAGAATGAGAGGAAGAGGGAGACTGGTAGAAGACTGACCAGAGAGAGAGTAATCAGTTGACCAGCTTTATATTTGGTTAACTGGTTAATTTCAGTCAAAGGGTATTTTCGTTCTTTTACTGTTTTGATACTGTTTATCGTTACATTTAACTGACCTTACTAACGGTAGGGAGGTAAATTGTAATAACATCAAAACAATTGCTCCGCCCGTAAAAGCGTTTCAACCGGGTAGCTAAATTGTAATTTATTCTAAAAAATAATATAAAAATAAAAAAATATTTATTTAAAAAAATTTTAAAAAACTGATTGATCTTCACCATCCAATAATTAAATTAAAAATTAATTTGATATGAAAAAAAAAAAAAACACTCTCTCCTCTTCATCCTCTCTGTCTCTCTTTATCTGGGTGTTGTCCATAGGTGGGTTCTTCTTCATCTTCTCAAACCCGTTTCTAGGTTCGAATCAAACCCAAATTTTGGTGATTTGGGTTGGAGGTTGTATTGGTGGTGTTGATTGGTGTTAACAGGTTTTAGTGGTGGTGGTGGTGGTGGTTGGTGTTAATTGGTTTTGGTGGTTTCAGTTGGAGCCTTGGAGGTTGTGTTGTTGGCTGGTGTTGAGTTTGGTGATGGTGTGTGATGAAGTTCTGGATTGAGGATGGTGGATTGATCGTCAATTAGAAATTTAGAATGGTGAATTGAGGATGGTGGATTGATTTTTTGTATTGAGATTTGGATGGGTTTTGGTGTGTGGTGATGTTAGATGGTGATTTTTATTTTTTATTTTTAATATATTTGAAGATCTTCAAGTTAAAGATATGAGTTCATAATCAGATCTTCAATTATATATATTTTAATATCTCTTTTTTCAATAATTTTTTTTTTCATTTTATTTCATTTTTTTTTAATTCTTTGATCTCTACCGTCCATTTTAAAGATGGATGGTGAAGGTCAATTGTCTTTATTTTTAATAAAATTTTAAAAATTAATTTTTTAAACAAATATAAATATGAAAATTTATTTTAAATTAATCCTTACTGTCCATTTCACAGATGGAAGGTGGAGATTTTCTTTTATAATTTTAATTTTATAATTTTATTTTAATTAAATGTATTTTAATTATTTTATTTTATTTTAATTAAGTTTAAATTAGGGATAAAATAGTCATTTAGTGCTTTGATAAACTTTTTAATGAAAAAACTTATTGTAGGGGACAAAACGGTTATTTATAAAATTAGGGGGAGATGTTTTAGAATGGGATCAAACGTTTTGGGGTGGGTTGATATCCCTTGTAAATAATAATGTTTTAGTATTATTATTTGCAATGTTTAGTATTACTAGTTACGCTTAATATTTTTTGGAACTATAATACTTATTAATTTACTAAATTATTTTCGTTTTTAAACTTTCTTTTAGAAAAAAATTGTGATAATAATGTATTTCAATAGTAGTTAGATTTCAAATTAGGGTTTAATATATTAGGACAAATTGATGAATATAGAAAGTATTTTCATTCAATTATTTAAATATTAAATTAGGGTTTAAATATATTAGGAAAGATTCATATAGGTGAAAAATATTTTAATTATATTATCAATAAATGGTCATTTTGTAAGGTCCCATTTTTTGTTTAATTTTTTGCTCCGTGATGAGCCCACAATAAATATTAAATGGACTAGCCCAGTAGAATTTTCAAGAGTATAAATTGTAGCCCAATCGTTTAATTGTTGGATTAATTGAGGTCCAATTTTAAGTGGGTTGAATTATGAGGTGAGCCCAAATTTGAAATTGAATGCAATCAAAGTCGAAATTGAGAATTGAAATAAGAAAAAGGCTTGAATAGGGAGTCGGTCACAAGCAATAAGCAAAAGCAAAGCTAATATTAAGAAAGAGACGAAAAAAAAAAAAAGGCATGGAGATGAAGAGAGAGTTAGTGGGTGACTTAAGGACAAGTGTCATGATAGTACAGTCACCATATGAGACAAAAGGATGAAGAAATGCCCTTGGGGTGTCATTGTAGTGGTAAAAACTGTATCTACCTTCCAATCGTGGGATCAAAGATAGCGCATCCCATATTCATTAATAAAAGATGAAATTTTTTTTCACGTATATGGGTTGTTTTTTATTCAGGTATAGATAGTTCCCAATCATATGAAAATTGTTTATTTGGGCTGTGTACTACCAGTTTGATTCCAATCATTCTTGAGCTAGTCCTAATATCTAAAAGAAAAAAAATGATGTTGCAATGAAAGGAGAGAACGAGAGACAGCTAGCACTTGGGGACATTTTTTTTTTTTAAGGAAAAAAAGGGTCAGGTGTTGTGTCAAGGGTCGCATCAAGCAAGAGTCAATTTGGAAGTGAAATAGGACTAAGATTACGTGTTGGTCGAGACAAGAATAGTGGCCAAATTTTTTATTAAAGGAAAAATTACAAGTGTTTGGCACACAAGCATAAGAACATTTCCAATCCTTTCATAGATCGTGCAAAATTATATGCCATATAGGATGAATAAATATTGGATTAAAATAAATCTCTCTAATACAATAATCGCTCATCAATATCAAGCTAAGGAGGCGAAATAAAAAAAAAAAAAATAGACGTTGTCAATATGACTATTTATTTTCAAAGAGTATGTTAGATAGTTATGTCAGTAAATCAATAATTATTTAATTCTAATTTTTAAATTTAATTAAAAATAAAAAAATGGAATTATTAAATGAAAAATATGGAAGTATTATATGGAAATACATTGAGACATTAAATAAAAATGGATGGAGACGTTGAAGAATAATTTTTCAATTTAATTGTCTATTAAATGATACTTATGTCATGTAGGAAACAAATTCATTGATATTGATAACATGTCATTTTTTTTTCTAAAACACAATCTATGAAAACATTGAAGATATTTTAATAAATAATATTACGGTAGCAATGAAAGAGGTGAGGTGGCTATGTTAATTTACTATATATATACCCACAAATACATAGAAAGGATGAGTTCACCCAAAAAAAAAAAAAAGAAAGAATGTGACGGGCCTTTTTTTCATAACTCTAAAATTAGGCAGCCCGCCCAGTAATTTCACAGTTGCTTTCCAAGCGGGATCTGTTCCGACTAAAAAGTTTCCACAAAGCTAAACTTTTTTCTTTGTTGAAAACGTTTTAAAACTCTTTTTAGAATTTATTTTTGTTACGAAAATAGATGGAAAATTTTTCTTTTTAAATTGACACTTTCAAAATTGGATTCTAATGGAAATCCGGCAGTACAATGACTGTTCTTCAAGGATTTCCGCCCCTGTAAAAGCTCATAAAAAAATTTGTACACTTTAAGAATCATCAAAATCTCAACTTCTTGACCTCAAATCCTTTTTTCCATTTCACAAACAATCATAACAATTTCCAAATCAAATGATAAATGCGAAATCTTTCAGTTAAACCCAAACATCATGTACATAGTATTTTAAAAACATAAATATATGCACCTCTAAAACAATATTTACAAAACTAGTATCAAATTAAAATCATAAATCAAACTTAAAATCTGTGAATATACATGATATTTCTGAAACAATCTAGTGTAGTCGCGTCACGTCTCTAACTCGCCTACACGTTCGATGAAGATGCTTTCGTTGATTTGCTCGAACCTGTACCTGGGAAGGATTTTTATTGAAACAAGAAAAAATGCAGTGAGTAACAACTCAGTAAATGGATAATCTTTTGTAATTGAAAATTCGTTTCAAGAATATATCTATCATTTCAAAATAGTTTTGAAAACTAATAATAATATAATACTATTTACTGAAAACTATAAATCTAGCATAAAACTTTAGAATTTCACATGCTTGAAATTTTATAATAATTTCCTAAAATATACTTTTCTTCTTTTCTAATTCTTACGTCAAATGACATTTGTTTTTTTTTTTTTTTTTTTTTTTTTTTTTTTTTTTTTAAATCTCTCTATTTTCCTTCAACTGGTAACCTAGGGAAACTTATCATTTTGTGACGATACCTATACATAATAGTAATAGAACTCGCACACGTCACTAAGATTGGGGAAATGCTCTCCGTGTAGTTGCCGATAAAAGACCTCAGGGATCGCGACACCCACCCTAACATAAGGTAGATCTATACTACCGTATATGTACAGAGGACAATAGTTTGACTCAAACCCCCCAAAGTTAGTGATTCTCCCAACCACTCTTGTCATACACGTGTACGGTACTCTGGCCGGTAACTTTGGGATTAGGGTAAACCATATGCATTAAAATTATTTCAATATATTTGCAACTTTCTTTTCATTCGCTTGAAACATAAAGTTTTCACTAGTAAACATTATTTTCTAATGTAAACTTTATAACCGAAAAACTTACGAAACAATTTTATCAAATCATTTCTATGTATGTATATATCATAAACTTACTAATTTACATTATCTTTGAATAAATACACTCCAATATAACTTTAAGAATTATACATGCATGATAAAAATATAATAGTAAGCTAGAAATTTAATAAAATTTAATAACTTAGAATAATAAAAATCAGCATTGCATTTAAGTAACTTGAATACTAAAATGTACGTTTGCAAATATCGATAATTAACTTATAAATTCGTAAAAGCTTCGGAAATAAACTACACTTACAACTTGCTTCCAAACAATATAAAAACCACTCATTCTTATGTTTCCCTTCCGTTCGCCGATTTACCTACATTTTATTATAATCGAATTTCTATTAAAACTAATATTCGCATTAACATTTAAACTTTTAACTACACGAGGGCATCAAATCATTATTTTTCAATTCGTAACTTTGATTAATCGCACATAATATTAATTCAAAAATCTTGACATCCACACACGAAATCACTTCCATATAACATAATTTCATTATTAACGAATAAAACGGAACTTATAATAATTTTAATTATTCGACCAAGTTTAAACCAATATTTACGCCATCCATCTCATTTAAATATTTTCATCGCAATTATATTTAAACATATTCACTATGGTGAAATTTTTAATCGAAACCATAAAATGCAATATTTTCGCGATTACAAAAGGTTTTGTCGCGAATTATTCTTTTTAACATTTCTAGCATTTCTTTTAACTTTCCAATAAATTCTAACGTCAATACAACTTATAATTTCATGTAAATCATATAAAAAATAAAAGTCTCACACTTCGATATTCACATTATCAATACATGGCGGCTTACTATTCACTTAATCGATACTCATTTCGACTTCGGAATTCAACGATTAAACACATTCGCACGCAATGAAAATTATCCTAATCACTTAAACATAACTTAAACCATCCTAAAATCATGATTTAACATTTTAATACTCTCAAACTAAAATCATGGTAGCCTATATACACATTTAATTTAACTTTCCATTTCGTCATCCAATTAATCCATAAATCATCCAACCACACGAAAACAATTTTCGATTATCAAAACAGCACTTTGACACCTTCAAACACATCGAAATTCATCATTTTTCATGACAACGAAATTGAAAATAAAATCGAACATGACAGATTTTGACAATATTTCCAACATAAAAATTCATCCATTATCACACTAAAATCACATACAATCAAACCTTCGCACTAATGAGGTTTTAAATCCTAAAACCCAAATATTTCATCATGTAAATTTATCAAATATCATAACCTAAACACTTTCAACAAAATGAGAATCATAAAAATACAAACTTACCTCTTAAATTCAACTAAAAAACAACTCAAACACCACATGCAACTACTGCCCATATGCTTTCCCTTTGTCCGAATGCTTTTTCTTTAATTTAATGGGCTGTATGGGTTAGAAAACACATCAAAAACACAAAAAAAAAAAAAAAAAAAAATCATCAAGGCAGCAGCTTACTTAATTTTTTCCTTGACCGAGAGCTAGCTTCGATCCAAAGGGACATGTATGCATAAAAACCCCCTCAAAATCAGTTTATAAAGGTTTAACAAGACAACAACTTACCTTTAATCCTTTGCATGTAGCTCAAAAGCTTGAAATCTTTCCAAAATCCTCTTGAAACATTAACACAAAGCTGCTGTCCTCCTTGATGAGTCTCGGCAGAACACATCGAAACAATTTCATCATGTAAATTCATCCATTATCACACTAAAATCACATACAATCAAACCTTCGCACTAATGAGGTTTTAAATCCTAAAACCCAAACATTTCATCATGTAAATTCATCAAATATCATAACCTAAACACTTTTAACAAAATGAGAATCATAAAAATACAAACTTACCTCTTAAATTCAACTAAAAAACAACTCAAACACCACATGCAACTACTGCCCATATGCTTTCCCTTTGTCCGAATGCTTTTTCTTTAATTTAATGGGCTGTATGGGTTAGAAAACACATCAAAAACACAAAAAAAAAAAAAAAAATCATCAAGGCAACAACTTACTTAATTTTTTCCTTGACCGAGAGCTAGCTTCGATCCAAAGGGACATGTATGCATAAAAACCCCTTCAAAATCAGTTTATAAAAGTTTAACAAGACAACAACTTACCTCTAATCCTTTGCATGTAGCTCAAAAGCTTGAAATCTTTCCAAAATCCTCTTGAAACATTAACACAAAGCTGCTGTCCTCCTTGATGAGTCTCGGCAGAACACATCGAAACAATTTCATCATGTAAATTCATCCATTATCACACTAAAATCACATACAATCAAACCTTCGCACTAATGAGGTTTTAAATCCTAAAACCCAAACATTTCATCATGTAAATTCATCAAATATCATAACCTAAACATTTTTAACAAAATGAGAATCATAAAAATACAAACTTACCTCTTAAATTCAACTAAAAAACAACTCAAACACCACATGCAACTACTGCCCATATGCTTTCCCTTTGTCCGAATGCTTTTTCTTTAATTTAATGGGCTGTATGGGTTAGAAAACATATCAAAAAAAAAAAAAAAAAAAAAAAATCATCAAGGCAGCAGCTTACTTAATTTTTTCCTTGACCGAGAGCTAGCTTCGATCCAAAGGGACATGTATGCATAAAAACCCCCTTAAAATCAGTTTATAAAGGTTTAACAAGACAACAACTTACCTCTAATCCTTTGCATGTAGCTCAAAAGCTTGAAATCTTTCCAAAATCCTCTTGAAACATTAACACAAAGCTGCTGTCCTCCTTGATGAGTCTCGACAGAACACACTTCTAAAAACCAAGACCACCCTCTCACTTCCTCCCTTGATTTGTTCTCTAGGCCATGGCACACTTCATTCACTTGAATTTGGGCTTATTTGGCCAAGTGAACTCCTTGCTTCTAGTTTTATTTTTTGACTGAGAGCTTCTCCCTCTCATTCACTTGGTTGCATGCTTCTCTCTCTCTCTTGGTCACTCTTTATTTCTCTCCAAAGTTGTCTCTTGGCTTTTGAATGTGTGTAACCGAACCACCTCTCTTATTCTCAATTCTCGGTTTAGAGCTCCTCTCTCTTGTTTGATGGTGTTTTGACAGAATGAGAATGTTGATTTTTGATTCATTTTCTTCCTTTGATTTCATAATATATATGTTCTCCAAATTTAAGCCATTTGTCACCACATTTCACATGTTAGCTTAACAATTGTCTTTATTCCTAATGTATGCATGACACGTGTCTCACATGCACTAATTTTCATGCCACGTGTTAATCCATTTACATGCATTCTCTCATTCTTCCATATTTGAATTTGATTCCGTCCATCCGGAATTTCGATTATAACTCAATTTCACCTCCAAAAATTAGTCTAAAGTTCGATTTCACCTCTGAGCACTTTAAACTATTTTATTTCTCAAAAAATATTTTATATGATCCTAAATCGAAAAGAATATTTCTGTCTGATAAATTTTCATATCACTCGAAATATATTCGAATGAATTTGTTTTTGATCCGTTTCACTTTTCTTTAATTCCAATATTAATTTCAAAACTTTTTATTCACTAATTCTGTTTTTTGAAAAATTATTATTCCCGTGGATACTTTCCGTTTAGAAATACAATCCACCGAAAAAATAATTTATTTTTCCTTGGACGAAGTTTTGGGTTTTACAAAATATACCTTTACTATAACACAAGTGGAAATCAACTTGAATTGATTTGTGTTAACTCCATTGAAAATTGCATAGTCTGTCCTCATCTGTAGTCCATGACAATTCAAGTTTTGGTGTGATTTTTGTTGATCATCTGTTACAGTGGAGTAAGTCCATCCTATAGATAGTAAAAGAAAGAAAAAAGAGAAAAAAAAGAAGAGAAAAATATTTGGGTGTCTGACTTATGCAGGTAAGTGTTTTTTATTTTATTACGATTTGAAATCTAGGAAATTAGTTAATTTTTTCATAAATTCTAATTAACTTTATGTGATTTTAGGATGGATCCAAGACTATAAGTAATTAGAGTAGAACCTATATTACACTCAGTTATGAGTATAAGAGTTCTATGAGTAGATAATTTTATTTTAATTATGTTTATTTATATTTTAGCTTTTATTATTTATTTGAAAGCAAATGATTTAATTAGTTAATTAATTTTCTTGATTATGAATTATAATTTATGATTAGATTATATAATAAGATTTTCAATTATTCTTGCAATATTCATATTTGTATTAGAAATTCCAATCAGAATTTATTATTTTTAGTTTGAATTTATTATATAAAAAGTTTCATAATATTTTAAGTATTAATTTATGGGTACTTGAGGAAAATTTACATTAAGAATTATTTGTATATTCAGAAGTAGTATTTTAGATATTTGCATATCAAATTGATTTGAGATATGAAACGAATGAAATGAAATTTTTAGAACACTAGGATTGTACCATCTCCTCTAACAGTCAGATAAGCTATACATGTATGAGTTCTAAATTTGCTTAGCACATGTATAACAGATGTCAGTGGAGTTATTGAGTTGTCAAGAGAGTCATTAAATTGCCCAACACTTATATGACGAATGTTATTTCTCGCTCTATGTGTGTTGAGTATCTTCACCACGTATGACATGTTCCTTAGGTACTAGTTGATGTAAATTTTCAAATTACATATGTTAGACACTGAGTTTGATCAATATAGAAAGAGATCTATAGAACATTAGTTTATAGAAAGAGATTTCAGAAAAATTTTATAGATTATAGTTCCAGAATATATTTTATAAAATGATAATGAAATGATTCATATAGACACTTACAACTTTATTATGATATATGATTTGAATTCAATTTTATTTTCAAATATGATTGTGTATTATTACTAACTATATGTTATGTTTTTATTTGGAAATGATTTTTAGAAAATTTATATCTACTCACTGAGCGTTAGCGCTTACTTTTTTATAAAACCCATTTTTTTAGGTATTCACCACAGGTTCGTGTAGATTGTTATATATTGTGAGAAGGGTCACATGATGATGAATATTTTGCATTAGTGTATATTAGTTTTAAGAGTAATGGTAGGCTTCTTAAAAATTTTGTCCAAATACATTCTCAAATGATATAACATGTGAGTTATTAAGATCCTATTAATTATCACATTATCTTATAATTTACAAAATTTTTACAACTCACATACCATATCATTTGGACAAAATTTTTGGTAAGTCTAGTATTACTCTATTTTTAATTAATCAGATTTCTTAAATGTATTTCAAGAATAGTTTTGGAAACGAATATCTTTTCCATTTGTTATATGAATATATATATTTATTGTAATTCTACCAGTATTTTATAACTTTAAAAAGTTAGAACGAACCAATCAAATTCATCTATTACATTATCTCTTTTAAAGCAAATTTTCTCTCCTATTTAATTAGAATGTAATAGATGAATTTGCCTAATTCGCCCAACTTTTTAAAATTTAAATGTACTAATGGTAAAATTATACATATATATATATATATATTTATATATATATATTAATTTCAAGGGTCCAACATGCGATACATACAGATTTTTGTTTTGTTGAGATTGAATAAGAAAGTCATGAGTTTATAAGAATTATTTTTTAAATGTGCTTTTAGAAAATTTGGATTTCAATCAGAAAGATCCAGTTTCCACGGGATCCTCCTGATCCTCCTGAACAGATAGGGAGTTGGGACGGATTCTGTTAGTTTTCACGAGATTTTCCAAGATTCAAAAAAGGAGTCGGGATGGGTCCCGTCCATTTTGTTTTTGGTTATTTTTGTAATAAACTTTAATTATAAAATCTGTGTATAAATAATAATTTTGGGAGGCAATATCTACATCCATTTCAAAATTGCTCAAAAGAGTAGGAAATATTTTAGTGGTAGAAGTATGATTGATTTGTATCTAATGAGGTTATAAATTAATGACGGCAAGTGTATCACAATGAACTGGTGCGTTGAAATTGGACACTCCAAATAATTTACTTTTAATCCCATCAATGGCGTGAGGGCAATCATATTCCTCAATTAATCCGTTTATCAAGCTCTTGTAAAAACTTATTGAGTCTAATTTTATTGTGTCAGATCACTAATGAAACAAACAAATACGACCAAACTAGTAACAAATTGATAACTTGAGAACTCTTTCATATGATATACCATAAAAGTTTATGAAGAAGAGATTTTGCTTTTATTCATAAATTCGCATGAATCATCATAATATCAATCTACTTATAAAAGCCTAGTTGTTATGACATCTAAAATATGACTAAAAAATAAGATATAACCGTCTCTAGTCGAAACTGAATCCACTTTCAACCCATGGCTAGCTAACCAATTCTCACACATTCGGGCACCGTCTCCGGCAACCATGACCCCGTAGTTAGCACCCGTGATGTCTTCATCTATCACGTGAAGCGAAAGGGCGAACGAGGAAATCGTGTCTTTGAAGCCGGACATACATATCTGTAGGGCTTCTTCTAGGGTGGGTTCGGTGCTCTTTCGAGCCATGTTTTCAACATATTTTTGGATGCTTGTGGTGTTTGATATTGCTAAATTAAGAACGATTTTGGCAAGGTCCTTAAGATCTGTTGCTGATGAGGCTTTTGGATCTTGCTGAAGGGCAGAGACACAGCTTGGAGGGTTATCTTCGTCTTTGCAAACGTCACTAACTAGGTTTGCTTTCGTTGGTGAAAGAAAGTGGAGGAACAAGAAGAAAAGCATGGCTATATGTATCAAAACATGACTATGAGAATGGGAAACCATTGTTGATTGAGAGCAGTTCACTTGGAGGACAATTAGAAAGTCAATGATGAAATTTATAGGGTGCACTCATTTGTGAGGATCTGTTATTGCAAAAGTTTATCCCTTTTATAGGGAGTTATATACCGCTGCTTTAAGAGGGAGAACAATTTGTTTTTAAGTTTTTCAATTTTCTTTCGATGTCTATTACGATGGCTGGGATCCACGTTACCTCTTTTTTACGCAAGATTTGATACAATAGATTGATAATCAATTTCAGTTTTGGACGGTTAAAGATATTTTATTTTTTAGGAAGATTTTGTTGTTTTTAATGATATTTTCTCTTTCTTCATTTAATATATATTTTCTTTTCCCTCTCCTATATTTTATTAATTTATTTGGAAGTGTCCACCCACAAATATGATTTTTATATCAAAATTATTAATACACAGATTAATTAAATTTAAAAATTTACATATTAATGTATACACCCATAAACATACCATTGACGTTATTTAAAAAACATTAATTATAGTTATTTAAAATAAAATTTCTATATTTATTCTTTCTTTATTTCTCTCGAATATAAATTTAAAAATTTGCATATTAATATAAGTATCCATAAATATACCATTAATCTTATTTTAAAAATATTTAATTTTATTTATTTAATTAAAATAAAAATTCTATCTTTATTCTTTTCTTATTTCTCTTAAACATGAATTTAAAAATTTTCATATTAATATAAACATCCATAAACATACCATTAACCTTATTTAAACAACATTTAATTATATTTATTTAATTAAAATAAAATTCCTATCTTTATTCTTCCATATTTAAAAATTTACATATTAATATAAGCACTCATAAATATACTATTAATTTTATTTAAACAGCATTTATTTAAAATAAAATTTCTATCTTTATTATTTCCTTATTTTTCTTAAACATAAATTCTTGACCATAATCCTAATTTTGCACATTATTAAGAAGAAGAAGAATAAGCAATACTTGAAGGCTAAAGCCACTAAGATTTTTATCAAGCATGAGACTTTATTTTATGTTTTAATCAATATTTACCATTAAGATGAATAAAATATAAAATTTGAAAATAGTGTTTGTATTTATAGAAATCTAAAGAATCATTTGATATATGTAAAAAAAAAAAAAAAATTAGTGTTTTTGTAAATTTTATGTTTGAAATATTTATAATTTTTTTTTGTTTTTTTGACTTAATATTAAAATGGAAAATTGTTTCAAGTTTTAAAAGTAAACACTATTTTTTTGTCCTTGTTTAAAATTTTATGTAAGGATAATTTTGTCATATAAATATTTTTATAAAAATTTATGTTCATATAATTTTTATGGGTGACAATAACTCTACCCATTATTTAATTATCCCCATTAATATCTTTCTCTCTCATCTTTTAATTTTTTTTTCCTCATTTTTCTTTTTTTTTCACTGTTTCTTTTTTATTTTATTTTATTTTTAAAATTACTTATTATTGAAATCTATTTCAAAATAAGAGAAAGAAAACTTATCATTTATTTCCAACAAGAAAACAAATAAAAAAATATCATTATACTTTGTCTGTGACAACTGAAAATGAAAATAATTCTAAAATAACAATATAACTTGAAAAATTTCAAACAAGATTATAATGATACACAAATTTATCTTAAATTATAAAATATAAAAAAAAAATTGTAAAAGCCAAATTTCTACTATAGTACATTAATAATTATTAACAAAAAAATAAAAATAATAAAACCATCAAATAAATGTAAAAGTTTTAAGAGTAAGAAAAATACCATTGATATGCCTTAGCACTAGATTTTTTTTTTTTTTTTTAATAAGATTGTTAGTCAAAACCAACGTTTTATTAAAAAAGAAAAAACATATAAAGCAAAGTGAGACAAAAGTCAAAACAAAACAAAAAATAAAAAGTAAAAAATTATAATCAGGTTATGGGAAGGGAAAAACAAGAAAATATTCGGCTTATAAAGTTCGAATATTATGGGAAGGGAAACTCAATTTATTGTTATTGATTTGATGTATAATTGTAAATGGACAAAAGCCCAAAATTTTTGAACATGGTAGCCGTGTCATTAAGTGGACAACATGTCCACTAAAGTAGTGAATTTTTTAATGAGAAAATGGGAGACGGTGGAGTCAAACAAAAGCAAAGCTTGAAAATGAATTAGACAAAATGGGTGTATAGAAATGAAAAGAGACTTGAGTGGTTGTGGAACAATACATATATATATATATATATATATATATACACATATACATATATATAAAATTGAGAAATAAGAGTTAGTGGAAGCATGGAAGACATGTGTCTTATGCTTAACATAGTAAGCAATTTAGAGGAGTGAAAGAGAGAAAGAGTGAGGGTGTTTTCTCCATATATATTTATAATATTATTAGAAGCCACCATAAACCAATTTCGCACAGAACTGGGCAGCGGAAGAAGAAATGAAAGAAAAATAGCGGGTTGAAACCGTGAGAGAAAAGAGAAAAAGAAGGAAATTTCGGATGGAGAAACATAATATTTGGGTGCCTAAGATATCCAAATTAGTAATTTTCTTTCAATAGGATTTGGAATCTAAAAAATTAGTTAATTTTCTCATAAGATTTAAATTGAGTTTTATGTGAATTTAGGGTGGATCCAAAATTACAAGAAATCAGATAAGAACCCATTATTTAAGGTATCCACAATAGGCTTGTGCAGATTATTTAAGATTGTGAGAAGAGCAACACGATGATGAATAGCTTGCATTTGTGCATATTATTTTTATTTTTAATTAACCAGATTTCTTAAATATGTTTCAAGAATGGTTTTACAAATGAAATGTCTTTTCGGATAATTTATGCATGTTTTATATATTTAGTAAAGGGGTCCAACATGAGAGATTTTGATTTGTTCAAATTATATTTATAACGTGACTATGAGGTTTACAAGAATTTCTCTAAAAGGCTTTTTGTAAATCCATATTTAAGTTAGAAAGATCACAGTTTTCACCTTATCTTTTTGGACTTTAGTAGGAGTCAAGTAGGGTTTAGTCAATTTTACAGGATTCTGTTGGACTTAAGAGAGGAGTCAAGATGGGTCTCATCAACCTTAGTATCATAGCAATGGTTTCATATTTAGATTACTTTTTTTTATTACATGTATTCATTTTGCATAAAATTACGGTCTTATCATACATCATTATAGCCAATCTCGCATAAAACCTATGGATGATCTGGGTTAACATCTAGAGTTTAGTGTTGATAGATTAAGCCTAATTGACTTTGATAAGAATATGAGATATATCCCTTATATAATTGTTTATGGTATTATTAATGGTGTAAGGAAAAGTGTTTTTTGTTGAGTATCAAAGTTGCATAGCAAAAGTGCGGTGTTTAATCCTTTTGTTTGAGAACATTCATGTTTATTAAGTTTGAAACTGAGTTATGGAATAATAGACTTGAACTTTGAGATAATTGGATGAGATTTATGTGAATGTGATATGGCGTTGAGGTCATAAGATATAATCCTGAATGATTTATTTGTTTCCAAAAAGTATGAACAGAAAATGATAGAAATGTATTATTAATTTTTCAATTGTGGACATTGATTCATTATTTGAAAGTTAAGAAGATTACATAAAGTATAAGAGTTACATGGAGCAATTTATTAAGGTTTGTTTATTATTAGAAGTGATAAAAAAGGAAATGATTATTATTCAAAATAATGTAGGTATTATTATTCAAAAGTGTATTGAGTGTGCTCATTGATGTGATTCTAATTGAAGAGTGTTGTTTAATGATTGTCTATGAAGGTGTTAATTATTATGATTTTGGATCTTGCATATGAGAAAATTTATAAAATATTCTATCAGGTTACGATTGAGTTGAGATAATTCATTAATTTTGAGGACGAAATTTTATAACAGGATATGATTTGTAAGACCCCCAAATTCTAATGGACCCAAAAATTTATTGTTATTGATTTGATAGATAATGGTAAGTAGACAAAAGCTCAAAATTTTTGAACATGGTGGCCATGTCATTAAGTGGATAAAATGTCTACTAAATTAGTGAATTTGAAAATGGAACATGGAGGACTCAAACAAAAGCAAAGTTTGAAAACGAATTAGACAAAATGGGTGTACAGAATGAAATGAGACTTGAGTGGTGGTGGAACAATATATACATTATAATTGAATAATAAGAGTTAGTGGAAACATGTCAATAGGTGCCTTGCCAATGTGGTTGGCAGCACAACGCAGTTCTCTCGGACTGGAGTTCGACACCTAGGCAAGTGTTGTAGCCACTTATTATGGCTGCCTTCTCCTAACTCTTCTGTGATGTTCTCCTACTTTTGTATGGATTAATCCCTCCTATGTAAGAGTTGTTTTTTGGGCGGTGCCAACAGTGCTCCATCTCACTTGGTTCTGGTGATTCCTGGATTAGTTCTAGTAAAATAAAAAAAAAAAAAAAAAAGAGAAAGAAAAGAGAAGGGTTAGTGGAAGCATGAAGGACATTTGTCTCATGTTTAACATAATTAGTAATTTGGAGGTGTGAAAGAGAATATATAAGAGTGAGGGTCTTCAATATATATATATGTATATATTGTTATTATTATAAGAAGCCACCATAAATAATTTCGAACAAAACCAGGTGGTAGATGAAGAAATGAAAGAAAAATAGTGCGAGTGAAACTGTGAAAGAGAAGGAAAAAATAAGGAAATTCTAAATGGGTGAATAGAATTTTTGGGTGCCTGAGATATTCATATAAATAATTTTATTTCAATAGGATCTGGAATATAGGAAATTAGTTAATTTTCTCATAAGTTATAAATTAAGTTTTATGTGATTTTAGGATAGTTTCAAGATTCTGAGAAATCAAATGAGAATATATTTTTCTAGGTACCCATCGTAGTTCATGCATATTATTTTAGATCGTGAGAATGGCTACATGATTATGAATAGTTTGCATTTGTGTATATTATATTTGTAATTTAATTCATCATATATGATAGTATATATATTGCATTTTAAGCATGAAAACTTACCCGGTTTATAGCAGTAGGTGGACTAAATCTCTGGTTGTTCAACTGGAGGTCGGATTTCTATCACTAAAATGGAAAGAAATATCTATTTACAATATTATTTACCATGCCCCTCTTTCTCTGTTTTCTGGTAACCTTTTTGCTCTCTTTTAATTTTTTCTCTCTAGTTTTTGGTTATCATGAAGATCAACATTCTTCTTTTTTGTTTACAGATCATCCATTTATATATTTGAGAGTGAGAGTAGTTTATCAATTAATTACTATTAGCAATTATTTGGTTTTATCCAAAAGAAACTATTTTTTGGATGTTGGATTTGTGTTTGGGTCATCTTGAGTGGACCCGACCCAACATCCAATTAACCTTATATCTCCCACTCATACAAGATGAGCCAAACTGAACTAACAGAGAAAACGTTAGTGACCCCTTTACAATAAGGAGTATAGACATTCATACAGACAAACATATTGTGTGATCTATGAACAACAATATATTTGATAGGACTTACTTTTCAAATCTCAATTGTATTTTTATATCACAGATTATCAATTTGTTCATTATTATGTTCTAGATTTAATAGAATTTTATTTGTTCAAACATATTTGATCCCTTTAACTCAACATCCTTGATCCTCTAATAACTTCATATGACGAGACTCTTCCCGAATTCCTCCTCTGGAATCGAGAAAGACCCCATAGCACCCCGAAAGAATTCCCATGAATCCTATATTTAGCCAGAAGGAACCCCGTCAAGGCACCGAAAAATCATTTAGTTAGATATTTTAACTTCTTTACAAGGTGACGGTGATAAAATTTTTTTACTTTTTAATAAAAATTTCGGCAGCATGTCATCTATTTTCTAAACTATGTCACCCTCTAAGTTTTAAATACAGTTTATAAAAACACTTCTATGAAATCTATTTCTCAACTTCTGGAGCCTCCGGCTCCTTTCTCACAAAAAAACCACAAATAAGTCAATAAAACTTGAACACTGGATTTTATAAAACGTTAATAAAACATTTTAACTAATGCATCCACTATTTCTTCAAAATATTTATAACTATGTATATCAATACATATACATGATCAAAATAACAAGATATATACATGTAGTAGGTGTCGTCCTATACGTCCGCTTGCACGCCTGACTAAACCTCGTCAGCTGGACGACTAGTTCCTGCACCTGTGAGAGAATTTTTAAGAAAAACATTTAAAGAAAAATATGAGTTTATACTCAGTGAGTGATATAATTTTTATAAACTAAATTTCTGATTCTAAAATTTCTAAATTTTCTCAAAAACATTTTATAAAACTAAAAGTATTTTTCTGAAATACTTTATAACTTATAATCTGAAAATTCTTTTGGTAACTCATTAAGAAATCTTTTTCTAAAATATTTTCTGAAATCTTTTCTTAAAAATCTTTTCTAGTTCTCGCCTAAATGGTAACCCAGGGAATATCTACTCTTGACGTGGTAGCATATAAAATCTAACCCACTAGGAGTGGGGATCTACCATGACGCCAAAAGCGAGCCCACTCTGTGGACCGACTACACTACCTTATACATGTATACAGATCACTCATGCCTCGCTCTCAAATTTCACTGACTGACTTCCTCTCATCTACCGTATCACGCATAAGGCATTCGGCCGGATACTAAACTGGGGCTAGGGTAAACCATAGGCTATTAAAATTTCTTTTTTCTTAACACACTAAAATATTCTAAATCTTAAGGCAATAAACCTAAAATATTTAATTCTAACACCTCATATACATAAATAATAAACTAAAATCTTTATGCTAGAATTATAATATAAATTCAATTAATAAATAAATAACTATTTATAATAAATTCTTTTAACTTTAAAATAAACTTTAAGACAATATAAATAAAAACTTGTAGTTCCACTCACTACACGTCATCGGATAAAATCCGAGTCTCTTCCGTATGCCTCCGAAAGTCTTCGCTTTTACCCTAAAACATCAAATATCCATTTAGGGTCATTAACTCATTCAAATAACATTCAAAATCAATAAAAATCTAATTATCTCTATATATATCCTTTAACACCTAAACTTTCGGATCTCAATTTCTATTTAACCGGGGATTTCCAAATCCGTTTTCTCTACATGAATCCTACTTATTCTTTTTTAGGAATATCTCAGTATACTCAATTTCATCGTCGAAAAATCGAAATTAAAATCGATCGGATTCGCTTACTAACGAAAATCACTTTTCGCTCCAAATTTTCGATAACTTCAAAAATCAATCCTCTAGTGTTCTAACACCCAACTATGATTATATAAACCATTTCGAATGTTAAACGAACGCGTTTCGAAGGGTTTCAGAAACCGTCCTTCAACTCGTCCGTTTAGCTCCAAAATCAATCCTATACTTTTCGTTTTCGAAATCTAACTTCAAAGATTATTCCATAACCTCTAAAACATCAATCTAATGCTTTAGAATCAAAAACGAAATAGGATCCCAAAAAAAACCCATTTTTCTCCGCGATTTCCCTCTCTCGTTTTATCTATTTTTCTTCCATCAAATCACTCATAAACCATACCAAAATCATCCTTACATATCCCTTTTATCATCCTTAATCTCATATTCGAAAATAAACGAAAGAAAAAAAAAGGGTTTCATACGAAGCATCAAGCTTAAAACTGAGATAACTCACCAAATAGGCAACCGTTTTGCTTCAAATTTGTTGGGTTAGCTAGAGGGGATGACGAGGAACAACTTTCGTGAAGAAAACATGGTGAAATTCGAACCAGATCTTTTTCCTCTTCTCTCTCTCTCTCGGACGCACGAAGCTTTCTTTTTTTCTTTATTTTTTTTTCTCGGCTTTCTCTCTACCCGAACTCTCTCTCAATTCTCTCTCTCCGTTCTCTTTTAATTCTCACGGTAACAATTGTCTCAAATGAGACAAAATCACATATATATATTTTATTACTCAATTATTAAAAGCTCCCTCAAGAAAATTTCATTTAATAACCTCAAACTTTCAATAATCTCACTAGTGCCCAAAACTAAATCATTTTATATTCTATTGGTCCACTTGGTCTATTCTAATTCACTTATTTCTTTAACCAATCCATGGATGACACATGGCACATCCATAGCCACTAATTTTTAAATCACTTTTCTCATTTCTCATTGGTTAAATTCCGTGAGCTCACCTCGCTTGGTTAACCCGTAAATCTCGCCTAATCACTTTGTAATTGTACCGAGGTCAACCAAACGATATCCGACTTATGATACAAAAATATAATAAACCTCAAATAACACTACTGGAAGCCTACAATTCGACCGTAACTCAATTCGAATATTTCTAGTACCATAAAATAATAAATCTGGGTGAAAATTTAACCTAAACACAATTTAATATACTATTCAATCCGAAAAATATTCTGAAAGTATTTCATGGTTATCTAAACTTTAAATTGACCATGAAATACTCTAATTGGTTCCCTTACCTCTCAATCTTATGTTTCGCGAAATTTTTGAATAAAGTTTAAGTCACGAAAACTTAATATTCGAAAATTATTTCAATTTGATCGGAATCTTTCGGATCTCCTAAAACTCAATCAAACGGATTCTATTGCATTTCATTTCAGTTCCCTCAAGGTTCATGACCTATTTCAGATATTTTCGGTTCTTAGGGCTCTTTTTCGAAAATCACTATTTTTCAAAAATGTTTCCATCCAAAAATACTATTCACCGAAAGTTTTCGTTTTTTGTCAAAACAAACTCTAAAAATTTTCTATACCCTAATCTAGTCTTAAATCATTATTTGGCCCTATTTTTGGATCAATATTCCCTATCCTATTCAGGTACATGGAATATAATAGAAAATCAGGTTTGGGGTCTATCATCATATACTTACAATTGTTATTCCAAATCATAATATGTCGACATGTAAATATATGAAAAATAAAATTCATTAAATCTTCCTATCTCACTTTTATCTCTTGGTCAACAAAAATGACTAACATCATAGAAATGTCTCATAGGCCGCATTATCATAACCATAGAAAACACACTAATTACTTTGTTACTTTGAGACAAAGTGAATAGTCATTGAAAACATAGTTAGAAGTTTTTATAAACTTCAATGGAACTTACACAATGAGGAATTAGGAATAAATTAACTCATTTTTCATGTCAGTCACAATAAGCACACGTGGTAAGAAACGCATATTACAGTGAATCTTGCCCCTCAATAGGGACGCGTATGTCTATTATATTTAGATTATTCACTATACAGATCTTAGTTTAGACGCTCTCCTAACGTCTAACTTGAGTTTCTAAAAAAACTCGTTTTCTAAGTGCCTCTTGTTAAAAAACTCACATTTGGTTTAATTAGGTTCTCATAATGGTGGGGATACATCGTAAGTGGTTATATTATTAATATTTAGTATAGAACCTCATCTTGGTTATGGTCAAGGCGACATTTCATATATTCTAAGTCCTTGAAAGAAAAAACTCCAATTTATTTTCTAAAATATATGTGCCTCATCTTGACTTACCTTCCTAACAACCAAGACGACTGTATGTGTAAGAATCCCAATCTGCAACCTAATGACATATTTTATATAAGTGAAATGAATATGTGCTAGTATTACGTAATAAATCTAATGTATTTATTCACAAATGGATATAGTTCAAAGTGACAATTACAGCATTATAATTTACGCAGATCTAAAGATCTAGCATGTGACTTAAAAACATCTCTCGTCATAGTTTTTGTAAGCGGATCAACAACTATCTCATGCGTAGATATATATTTGATTATTACATTTTTCTTTGTCACTATGTCTTTGACAAAATTATATTAGTCTCTATATACTTTGATTTACTGTGATACTTCGCATATTTGGTATAAGCAATGGCTGCCTGACTATCACAGTAAATGGTAACTAGTTTTTCTGCATCAACTTCTAAAATCAGATCTCCTAAAAATCACTTAAGCCACACTGCTTCTTGAATTGCTACTGAAAACATTATAAATTCAGCTTCCATGATGGATAACGTAATACATGACTGTTTTTTACTACTCCAAGAGATGACACCTTGGCTGAGTAAAAATGCATAACCTGAAGTAGATTTTCGCTAATTCAAGTCACCTCCATAATCTGCGTCTGTATACCTAACCAGACGTAAATTATCACATTGGTATCAAAGGGAGTAGTCTGTAGTCCATTTGAGATATGCTAATATTCTTTTCATGGCGATCCAATGTTTCTGATCAGGATTGGATTGATATCTACTAACTAGTTCAACTGCATACCTGACATCAGGTCTCGGACACATCATAGCATATATGAGACTTCCGATAACACTAGAGTAAGGAACTCTTTGCATTCTTTCACGCTCTTATGGAGTCTTAGGGCACATTTCGAGATTAAGAGTTTGTCTCTTCGAGATGAGAGCATCTATAGGCATACAATCTGTCATATGGAATCGTTCGAGGATATTTTTAATGTAAGACTCTTGTGATAAAGCTAGGATCCTCCTTGAATGATCTCTTTTGATCTTAACTCCTAAAATATAGGTAGCTTTTCTCATATCTTTCATTTCGAAAGTTGAAGATAACCATTCCTTTATAATCATCATAAACTCCTTATCATTTTCGGCTAATAAAATATCATTCACATATAAAGACGGAATTATGAACTTGTCTTTTACCCATTTGAAATACACAAAATGGTCATCTTCAGTCATCTAAAATTCATAAGACATTACTGCTTCATGAAAACGAAGGTACCATTGTCTAGAGGATTGTTTCAAACCATAAATAGATCTCTGGAGCTTACAAAACTTTCACTCGTAACATTTTGAAAAGGAATTCACTAGCTGTTCTATGTAAATTTCTTCCTCCAGTTCTTAAAAAAGTTGTCTTTACATCCATCTGATGCAATTTCAAATCCATGTATGCGACGATTGTTAATATAAGGCGAAATAAAGCAAACCTTATCACAGGGAAGAAGGTTACTTCATAATCTATACCCTTCTGTTGAGTATATCCTTTTGTTACTAATCTCATCTTATATCTTTCTATTGAGCTGTCTACCTTACGCTTGATTCGAAGAACCCATTTGTTTCCAATGACTTTTCGATCAAGTGGCAATTCAATAAAGTCCCAGACGTGGTTGTTTTCATTGACTCCATCTTTCTTGCATAACTTTAATTCAAAATTCTTTAACAAGTGAGTTGAGGGCCTCATTCACATTCTTTAGCTTATCACTATCATGTGAAGCAACCATAAAAGCTTCCCCTTCTATCTCAAATAGATGACGAGGTGCGGCTTTACGGTCGCTTCTACGAATTGATGATTTCAAGGGTACTAATTCATTAGTTCTTATGCTCCCACTTAGAACAAATGAATGAGCACTTTCAATAGCTTTATCACTTTCACTACGGACAGAGTATTCAGGCAACTCTCTTTCTACCTCTGGTTGAGTGTTCGAATGCTTAACATCATGAGATTTACTCAATTTGTAAAATTGAAAATCTTTTTCAACTTCATCTCCGCTAGAAAATTCATTCTTCAAGAAATTCACATCATGTGACTCCAATTCAGTTATGCTTCCATTTGAATTTTCTCCTATGAATACATATCCTTTAGAGTGCTTAAAGTATTTGATAAAGATACATTTCTTTACTCTAGCACCCAACTTTCCATATTTGTTGGACAAGTCATGTACATATCCTACGTACCCCTAAGGTCACATATAGGTGAGATCAGGTTTTTTACCTGTCCATAATTCATGGGGTATAGAAGATACTGACTTAGTAAGGACCCTATTGAGAATATAAGTAGTTGTCAGTAATGCATCTCCCCAATAAGATATTGGGAGGTTCGCTTGTGCCATCATAGATATTATAATCTCTAATAAAGTTATATTGCTTCTTTCCGTTATGCCATTTTGTTGTGGAGTACTAGGAATGGTTAATTGTTTAACAATACCTTTCTCTTGGCATAATGTCTCAAATTGTTCTAAGATGTATTCTCGTCCTCGATTAGTTCGAAGGACTTTGACTTTTCTATCTAATTGATTTTCCATCATGTTTAGTTATAATCTAAAACAATCTAATGCTTCAGATTTATGGGAGATAAGATAAACATGACCATAACGAGTGTAATCATCTATGAAAGTTATAAAGTATGAAGCACAAGTTCTAGCTCTAACATTCATAGGTCCACAAATATCAGAATGAACTAATTGTAATGAATTCTCAGCTCTAATTCCTTTTTCAAATGGTTTTCTATTTGTTTTTCCTACTAGACAATTTTCACATACAAGCAAATCTATCTTATTGAGGGAAACTATAAATCCCTCTTTGGACAATCTATTCATTTGATCTTGGCCGATATGCCCTAGTCTAGCATACCAAGTATTAACATCGACATTTGCACTGTCAGAAGAAGTAATTAATGAAAAACAACCATTATCATCATAATAACCGTTCATCTCGGTATTCAATATAATAAAACCATCCAGTAAATATACAATTCTAATCCTTACAGAATTTAAATAAATATCCATACAATCACCATGAAAGTTTAAAACATATCCTAGTTTAAGAAATACTAGTACAGAAACCAAATTTTGTCGAATATCAGGAGCAAATAATACATTATAGAGATAGAGTACTTGGCCTCCATACAAAATAAGTTTGCAAGTGTAAACACCTTTCACCTTAACACGCGAATTATTCCCCACATATATCCATCTTGATCATTGACTTATTCGACGATACTTCATAAATGCTCCTCGATCTCTAGTTACATGATCGGTTGCCCCTAAGTCTACTGTCCACAAAGGACGAGATTCAATGAGTAATACTAAGCTAGAAACATAAGCATGATTAAATGTATTGGAGTAACATTATACCTTTTATTTCTTTTGTTTAGTACATTCACGAGCAAAATAGCCCAACTGATCGCAGTTGAAACAGGTCATTTTAGCTTTATCCTTCCTAGCCCTAGAGTGCTTGCCCTTCTTACGCTTTTTGGTCTCATTCTTCTTAAACTTGGAATTTCCATTCCTTTTCTTGAAGTTCTTTTTCCATCCTTTGTGTTTAAAGCCTAAGCCTTTTCGCTTGCCGGATTCGGCCATGTAAAGCTGATCGGAAGCCTTAGCCACTTCTAAGCGCTCGTCTTCCAATTCAACATCACATGCAATGTCATCAAATGTCTTGATGTTATCATTGTGAGTTAAGTTGATCTTCATGTTCTTCCAGCTGGAGGGAAGAGACCAGATCATAGCCTGTATTTGTTGCTCATCAGTGAGATTATGCCTAGCAGTCTTAAGCTCATGAATCATGTTTGACATCTCCGTAAGGTGCTGCCTCATGGTATGATTCTAGCACTCCCTATAGGTGTCAAACTTAATGGTGAGCCTCCTCAACTTAATGGTCGAAGTACCACCATATTTGTCTTTTAAAGTCATCCATATGTCTTGGGTAGTCTTATAATCTTCATACATACACTTGAGATCACCATTTATGCTGCTCAGGATCGTAATCCGAGCAATGCTATTCTTCTTTTTTCAAGTCTGATAGATCTCCATATCTCTTCTGCTTTGAGCAAATGTACCTGATTGGGGTAATACCATAGTGTTTGTCAGGGTCTTAAGAGCATCATGCTCTTCGAGAATATATTGAATTTTTCGATGCCAGATATCATAATTGTCACAATTCAGTTTCTCTCCCTTGTTTAGTTCAGCAATTATATTCTTTGAAGTTGAAGTTATTTCCTAAAATGATATCCATTTCTATTTAGAGTCTTACTATCTATATTCTTTATGTTTATACTAGCACATCTACTATTATTTCATTATAATATTGCAGCAACTATATACTCATAAATATGAAGAAGGAATCCTTGGACAAGAATCGAAAAGGTAGTCAAGCCACCTATCATCATCCATTTCCAATTATTCACTAAACCATACTTGTAATTGTATTTGCACAAAACAGTCCTAATATCATTCCTCAATGAAATTAGGACACCCACATAGATATCATTATACATAATACAATACGAATAGAATGACATTTTATAAATGATAAATAAAGGAAAGTTACACTATCCATGAAGTATGCATAAAATAAAATATCCAACATAAAAGTCTGCATTATATAAAAGACAATAACAACAAAATAAATACAACATCAGTTAGACAGATAAAGGGTACGAGAATCAATCTCCTCCTAATACTTTCTCATGTACTAGTCGAAATCATTCGTCATCTCTAAATCCTCCTCGTCTGATGAGATGTCTATCACCTCAACTATCTCGTCATTAGAAGTATCCATGATATCGACGTCCTCATCATCATCTAATATCTCTATAATATCGATATCATCCTCGTCATCCGAAATGACTATAACATCAGTCGAATATCTAAAAGGCATATAATTTGGAGGCTCGACGCCCTCCTCGTCATCAGATATGACTATGATATTGGCTGGATAATCAGAAGATACATAATCTGGAGGCTTGACACCCTCTTCGTCATCAGATATGACTATGACATCGGTTGGATAATCAGAAGACATATAAGCTGGAGGCTTGACGCCTTTCTCGTTATCAGAAATGACTATGATATTGTCTGGATCATTAGGAATATCAATGATATCAGAACTCTCAATTATCTCGGTGACTTCCTCAACTTCCTCATCAGAATGAGTAAAGTAATAGATAACACGATAGGTCATCTACAAAATTTTATCATGTTAAACATATTAAACAATTTAGTGTTACTAACATTTAATGTAATAATCAAATTTTATAAAATTAGTTGGTTAATAAAAGAAACAAGAATTTAATTTAATATATATAAATATATATTTTTTAAATTTCGGTAGTCGGAAACCATCGTCGGCTGCGGTGCTTAGGGCTTACGCGCTGGTATCGTCGGAGTCACGCACTGCAGTCGCGGCATCGACTGTGCATGCAGTGTAAACGCGAGCGAGACTGTGTGACACATGGCAGGCTCTGGCACTTCCACACTCCATGACACACGGCCCAATCATGTGTTGCCAAGTGTAAACCCCTATATTCGATTTTATGTTTCCTAACCTTAGAAACTAAGTTATCGAATAAAAAGGACAAAATGGTCATTTAGTAAAAAAAAATATATATATATATATTATAAATGGATGACAAGATTGTAAAACTTTAGTTTAGTAAGTTAATAATTCAATTATATGAAAAAAAAAATGAGACAAATGATCATTGATTTTTATTAGTAAATAACATAACTAAGGGCAATTTTGTAAATCCAACAAGTCAATAGAGGATATGGTGGTCATTTAGCAAAAAGGTGGCCATATAATACACCACTTAGTCACTTTTTCATTCAAAATGAAGAAGTAGGCGTGAGAAACAAAAATAGAGGAGAGAGTTGAGAGGGAGAGCATGAGATGGAAGGAAATTAGAGGGGGAGAAGAACAAGTGATATTTTCAACCAATTTTCAAGCTTCCAAGCAATTGTTCTAGTTGATCCCAAGCCAAAACATCAAACCCTAAGCATAGATAAGGTAAGATCTCATCTTCTCCATAGACTTTAATGTGGTGGAAATGTGTAAAAGCATGATGTTGGGTTTGTATGATATGATGATGGATTAGTTTGTTTACTTGATGTGTTATTGGTGAGATTTTGATGTAAATCAATGTTATAGTTATAAGTTGTTAAAAAGGGAACTTGAATGATGTAAAAATGGTAGGTTAGGGTTATGGGAGAAACCCTAACTTGTGATTTAAATTGTTAGAAAAGTAAAAGTAGTTGTAGATTAAGTGTTTGATGAAAAACTTATGAGAGATAGTTTTGTAAAAACTTGAAAGTTTTACTCTAGAATGAGTGTGTGGGTGTGTATGGCTGTGAAGATCAGTGGAAAACCTCTGAGATTAGATGGTTTTGAACCCAAATTTTACCATAAATAAGATTAGGAAGATAAGTAGAAAAGATAGAAGTTCAATGGAAGTGGTTTTGAGCTTATTAGAAATCCCGAGCTTAATAAAGGGTCAGTAGAGACCTGACTTGTTTTAGCTTATTTGGGGTTGTTCTACACCTCAAAACATGCCTCGGGAACATAGAAAATCATAGGAATTGGAACGGAATCATTCCGATAAAAATTGGTGAAGTTATGGCCAAAATAGTGCGCGTAGAACGTGTCATAGAGTAAAAGTGGAATCCCGAGCTCAAACCATGAGCTAGAGAAAACCTGACCAAATCTGACATATATGGGGGTGTTCTACACCTCAAATGATGCCTAGGAATGATATAAAACCATAGAAATTGGAATGGGATCGATCCGATAAAAATTGATGAAGTTATAGCCAAAATAGTGGGCGTAGAAAACCAAGATGTGTAATAGCGATGCAAATGCATTCATTGATGCCCAAAATACATGTATCAGGTCATAATTAGGTAAAAGAACCTTAGATACGAAAGAAAAATCATCGTCGCTTGTCCGATGTAAAAGTTTGCTTTGTAAAGTGCCCAAAATGGGGCGTTTTGCCTAGATTGACATAGCAAACGATGGAGTTTCTCGACGAAACTTTACGGGCGACTTAGTTATGCGTTAAGGAGACGCTAGAAAAAGGAACGGAGGTGAAACCATGGCTGGTTTCAATTCTGTTTTTCGTGGTCAACCGTATAGTTAAAAAGTTGACTTTTTGTTTTAAGCTTCCGGAGACCAAACGAAACATAGGGGGATGATCCTAGGGGTCTAGAAATAAGACTTTTACAAAGAAACCAAATTTTGAGAGCCTCGGTCGAGTCAAAAATTGAGTTGGGAAAGTGTGATGTAGTGAGTTTTCAATGTATTGGAAACTCTATTTTTATTAGTTTTAGCTAAAAAAAAGTGAGTAAGTTATAACGAGACTATGATGTGTAGGTGACGAGCACGCGGACGAGACGCGAGAGGCTCTTTGAGGCATTGAGAGCGTTGGGATCGAGGTAAGTGTCATTCACTTCACTTACATCTAGTTTATTTCCATTTATATGGCAATGATAAAATATATTGTTTCAAAGAGTTTTGCAAAATGGATTTCCAAAATCATAAGTTTTATGTTGAGTATTGAGTTATGCCTAGAATCTAGAAATGAGATTCGAAGGCGAAAGTAAGTTGCAAAAAGGTTTAAAAGTAAAGCAAAGTAAAGTTGAATTTAGACCCATGTGCATGTTGTGGTACGATGTAAAAAATTCCGTATCTAATTGCAAGTGATGAGTAAATTGCACTACAATATGCGATGTAGAAAATTGCGCAAGTAGTTGCGTAAAGTATAAGCTATTGGCACTACAACGGCGATGTAGAAAAATTCCGCGTTGTGGTTACTTAGAGTTGAGAAAGTTCGCCCTACGTCGCGATGTAGCAAATTCCGTGCGTAGTGGCTTTGCACATGGTTGTCTTATGAGAAATGGTTTTCAAAAGAAAAAAAAAATAATAAAATCGATTATTTTCTAAGTAATGTCTATGCAGAGTTATACTATTATATATATATATATTGCCTAACCTCTATTTGTTTTGTGTAGCTTGTATACTTTAGTAGACGTTGGCACGGACGCTCTTGCATCAAAAACATTATTTTGATTAACTTTAGGTGGGGAAAATAATGAGACGAACTATATGGATGTTAATGTATTTTGACATTGTGTACATGTGTATATATTGAATCAAATAACTATGTGTTGACATGAGATACTTGACGGATTATAAATCATATTTTGATATGTATATATAAATGAACCATTACACTTGATATGCACATATTGCACAAGGCACATATTTCATATAAGTATGAGTTGTTATATGTCAATTACATATGTGAATTATGTTTGTAAAAGAATTGCATGTTTGTGAAATGAATAAAAAATGCATGTTTGAGATTGAAAGAAGTTGGACGGTGATCAAAATAGTTCGAAGTGTATTTCTTATGCAGGTTGATTTTGGAAATGTTAAACTTACAGTCGTTATGCTGTCCGATTTTTATAAAATTAGTTTTCAATCTAACGCGAAAAATTCACACCGTTTCAACTATATTAAGAGAAAATAAAAATTTTTAAGCCTAAAACGAGTAAACCGGTTAAGTAAAGTAAAGGGGTTCGCTTCTCGGATTTCTCCAATCCGACAAGTCGGGTTCGGGGAGTCCGTTGAAGTGCCCGACGGGATCCTCCAGACAAGAGCTTAGATAAGGTCTGGGAAGGGTCCTGTCACCAAGTCTTGTATATGTGGCAAAATCTAGTGCATTCATTCAATGTGACACGTGGCTGGACCAGACTTCGCCACACTTTTTACACGTGTCCTAATTAGATTCAGCCACAAGGTTACATACATGGTTCTCTCTGGTTGGGATACTTGCACCGACTCGACTCCACCAGAAAGTGACACGTCTCCCATATGATGTAGCGTCTCCCAAGGTCACCATGTGGCACACCACTGTTCATCTTCAACCTTTCGAAATTACAATTTTTCCAGAATTTCAGATTTCAAGGAGCAATTTTTAAATGTGTTTTTCTCACTCGTTTCTCATCCAAATTGATCATATAATATGCCGTTAGAAAGCTCTTTTCGAGCCCTATCCAGTGATATAACAATTACACAAAAATAAGATATTTATTAATATTTAAAGCCATGAACAGATTCAAGTTTATTGCGAAACTTATCATGATTTTCAAAGAATCAACATTCTAAATGCCTTAAAATAGACATAAAACATAAGTTTCATATTAAATGTCATCATTCCACTAGCAAACAACACAAATGTAGACTCTGATACTAAAGTAATTTAATTAATCATATATGATAGTATATATATTGCATTTTAAGCATGAAAACTTACCCAATTTACAGAAGTAGGTGAATTGGATCTCTGGTTGTTCAACTGGAGGTCGGATTTCTAACACTAAAATGGAAGGAAATCTCTATTCACAGTATTATTTACTTGCCCCTCTTTATTTGTTTTTTGGCAACCTTTTTGCTCTCTTCTTTTAATTTTTTCTCTCTGGTTTTTGGTTATCATAAAGACCAACATTCTTCTTTTCTGTTTATAGATCATCCATTTATATATTTGAGAGTGGGAGCAGTTTATCAATTACTGTTAATAATTGCATTAGCAGTTATTTGGTTTTATCCAAAAGAAACTGTCTTTTGGATGTTGGATTTGAGTTTGGGTCATCTTGGGTGGACCCGGCCCAACATCCAATTAACCCAACAATATTAATTAACTAGATTTCCTAAATATGTTTTAAGAATGGTTTTACAAATGAAATGTCTTTTTCGGATAATTTATGCATATTTTATATATTCAGTAAAGGGGTCCAACACGAGATTTTTTATTTGTTGAAATTATATTTATAACATGATTCTGAGGTTTATGAGAATTTTTTAAGAAGGCTTTTAGTAAATCCAGATTTAAGTTAGAAAGATCACAGTTTTCACCGCATCCTCTTGGACTTCTGTGTTGGTTATTTTTCAATTCCTATCGTAAGTAATAAATTTCACAAGTATACGAATCGTATAGATGCCATATAGCGGTTGTGGGATTGTCTCCACAGGGACATAAGAATCAATTACCAAACTAATCCTAGATGAAAATAAACAAATAAAAACAAGTAAATTGTGCTAGGATTGCAAATTCCACTTAGACATAAAAATTAATCATCAAAGTATCGAAGATTTATCAATTTTGTTTGTTACCAATTTATCACTAATTCTTTCAATACATCTTTTCCAGTAATGCATCGAACATACTCTTATTTACCGACACCTATCTTTTAATGGCTATCGAATGAATTAAAGCTCATTAGGTTCAAGATAATCTACTACCTAATTCGGATTGATATTTTTATGAGATACTTGGCTGTTACTCGGGCACTCACAATGACTCGACTATCATACGAGTGGCTTATTTCCCTTTCCTAACCTAGTGTAGACATTTTATCGAGCACTTCTGGTGCTATTCCTTCCGGTCTCAACATACAAACTCAAATCATGCATATAGTGGCCAATCGCATATAAGTACTATGTTTTAAAATCCCAACTGAACATGCATGCCATCCTCAAGCAATAATAATCAACTCTATTAATATTAATGATCAAATTCCATCATCATCCCAACACAACATAAATATAGCTATATACAATGGAAAAATTACAAATACAAAAGAGAAGTTAAGAAAACAAGCCATGAACCTCCTTCTTCTGAGTTTGAATTCAATGAGCTCCTCTCTTCCGAGTTTGAACCCTTGCACCCTCTTCTCCACTCATTCAAAACTTTCTTTCCAAAGCATGAGTGAATGATGTTGGTAGGTGATGTTTTGAAGGTTAAATGGAGGTGTGTGAGGTGAGAATCAAGGGTGAGAGAAGGAACTTGAGAGCCCAATTCTCAGCCCCTCAAAACTACTAAAAATGGTATGGTTTGTTTGTGATTGAATTGAATTTATTTGCCTCTTGAAGATTAGAAGTGGTATTTTCGTTGTGGATTTGGAAGTGTCAGTGTTTGCGTTTGTTTTTTAAGTTTGTTTAGTGTGAATTTGTTTGCATAAAAAACTTGGGTGCATTTGTTTTTTGCTGTGGGGTGAATTAATGGCAAAAACAAAAAGGGTGGGATTAGTTTTAAGAAGTAAAGGAAAAGGAAAAGGTAAGACTAAGCTATCATCGAGAGAACCAAACCTCGACTATGAAGAAAGATTAGGAAGGGGATCAATTAGATACGAAAGAGGCATTGACGTTGTGGATTTAGAACTTAAATGATATGAACCCCGTATATAAAGATACGACACCCACGACCAAATTGAAACACAACCCCAAGAAGATTAAAACAGGTTTATAAAATAAGAAATTTTGACCCATTGATTATATGCTAATCAAGAACCAAAGTTATAAAGAACTTTGACCCAATGATTAGAACTCAATCAAGAACCAAAATTATAAAAGAATGATATTGATGCCACTCCCAAGACATAGATGAGAAGGTAGGAGATAAGTCATGGTTTTGATTGCCACAAACATAACTTGGACAAGATCACATGTTCATGAAGAACAAGAGAAAATTCACTCTCTCAATTAAACATAATTGGCTGCATCTACATTCATCTTGTTGGTTTAGGGTTACAAGGCTTTTTATAAGCAAATAAACATAACATAACAAGAAACCCTAACCTCCTAACAATTGGGCTAACTAAATATACCCATGGGTTTAAATTAAATTAAATATCTCAGCCCAAATAACATTAATTAAAATAAAATAAACTAATTTAATTTAAAACCCATTACAATTAAAAATAAACTCAACCCAATTTATTTAAAGCCCAAATAACTCCAATAAGTCTCTAATAAAACCTAATTAACTCTATTTTGCCTTCGATTGTCTTCTATTAGCACCCAAAGCCTTCAAGATTGGTGTTTTTGAACTTGAACAATGTTTTGAATTAAGCCTTGATAACTCCTCCGAATCGTCCAAATTTGCATGCTTTCTTGGATCTCATCATTCCCTCTTTCCTCAAGATGATTTGTCCTCAAATCGTGACTCATCTTCATTGTTGTTCAATGATTTGATTGACATCTGGTGGTGGTTTGTGGCAGATTAAAGAATTGAACTTAAAGAAAGCCACTTGATGATGGAACAAATAAAACATTGAGAAGATGCGACCAAAGATGATATGACCAGAAAATAAAATAACCAGATTGCTACAAGATGATGTGAAGAGAGGAAAAGAAAAAAAAAAATAATAATAACAAATCAGACCAGTAATAACAAAATAGCTACAAGACACAAAACAAAATTGATAGATCAAACCTGATTTAATACCCAAAGCTCTGATACCAATTAATGTGAACCCTGTATATAAAGATACGACACCCACGATCAAATTAAAATACAACCCCAAGAAGATTAAAACAGGTTTATAAAATAAGAAATTTTGACCCATTGATTATATGTCAATCAAGAACCAAATTTATAAAGAACTTTGACCCAATGATTAGAACCCAATCAAGAACCAAAATTATAAAAGAATGATATTGACGCCACTCCCAAGATATAGATGAGAAGGTAGGAGATAAGTCATGGTTTTGATCGCCACAAGCATAAATTGGATAAGATCACATGTTCATGAAGAACAAGAGAGAAAATCCACTCTCTCAATTAAACATAATTGGCTGCATCTACATTCATCTTGTTTGTTTAGGGTTACAAGGCTTTTTATAAGTAAATAAACATAACATAACAAGAAACCCTAGCCCCTAACAATTGGGCTAACTAAATATACCCATGGGTTTAAATTAAATTAAATTTATCAGCCCAATTAACATTAATTAAAATAAAATAAATTAACTTAATTTAAAACCCATTACAATTAAAAATAAACTCAACCCAATTTATTTAAAGCCCAAATAACTCTAATAAGTCTCTAATAAAACCCAATTAACTCTATTTTGCCTTCGATTGTCTTCTATTAACACCCAAAGCCTTCAAGATTGGGGTTTTTGAACTTGAACAATGTTTTGAATTAAGCCTTGGTGACTCCTCCGAATCGTCCAAATTTGCATGCTTTCTTGGATCCCATCATTAAATTTGTGCTGGAAGCAGTACCGTTTCTTGGGTGGAATAGATTTGTTGAGATACCAAATTAAGCCAATATTGATGTTGTGCAAGAATTCTATGCGGCAATGGTGTTGAAAGACTTTCAAGATAAAGTTAGAGTAGTCTAGGTGAAATTAACATCAGAAGTAATCTTTGCACACTTCAACCTAGATGATCATCTTGATTTTGTAGGTGGTTACCCTTCTCACTAGTTTTTAGATAGGCGACGTCATCCTGAATTGGCTGTCGATTTGAGAATGGATTTGTGTAAAGTACGGAATATAGGTTTTGCATCGCTTAATATGGTTTTTAAGGGATTATTTATTTTTTGCACTTAACACTTAATGGTGCTGAATTAAGTCAATTAAAAGATTTTTTTTTTTTTAAGTGGTCAAACCACTTAAAATAACCAAAAAACCACTGAAAAAAAAAAGTAACATTTTTAACTTTTAACTTAATATAAAATCACTTAATGATTTTATAAATATATTATTCCAAGTTTATCATTCTTAAAATAATATGTTTTCAAGTTTGTCTTAATTTTATATTATACAAATTTCTTTTAATACTTTAACAAACAACATTGAAAAATAAAAACCTTAGACATCTCAACATCAATTTTTTTTATAACTAGATTATTATATTTCTCCGATAAAATTTCGATAAGAATCTTTATTGATCAAGTGTTTATGCAACAACTTAGAAACCAAATTGCAAATCAATTTGTTTAAGTATTTGATTATTTTTGTTTAATTATAGTAGAGAATATATATTACTTTACAATTTCAACATTTGTTGTAATAGTAATTTAATTTAAAACCAATTTATTTATTTTTATTTGAATATATAAATTTAATTAACTCTATTATTATAATTAATCTTATTTTAATTATGAATAAAAATATCATATATATATATAAGTTATAATTTCAACTTTTGTTGTAATAGTAATTCAATTTAAGACCATTTTGTTTATTTTTATTTGAATATATAAATTTAATTGACTTTACTATGATAATTAATCTTATTTTAATTATGAATAAAAATATTATATATAAGTGTTTTAATATTTGTTAAATAATTTATTATAATTGTTTATATCATATTAAATAAAGTTACACAACAACTAATAGTAAAAGAATATAAATGTTAAATTACTAGTAATCAGACAATTTTAACTTTAAAAAACAAATAAGATTATTATACATTCAGAGTTAAGAAAAGAAAAAACAAACATATCAATCAGATTTCAGATTTCAGTCACTATTCAGTTTTCAGTCTTCAACAGCACTGTTCAGTCTTCAGACAAGAAAACAAATGACCCCTAAGATGTTATTTACTTGTTTAATATGGTTTTTAAATTACTTGTTTAATTTAAGCATAGTAAGAATGACAAATTAAACTGCTTTAGAAACGAAATTAAACTATGACTTGTCTTTGATCATAAAAAATATAATAATAACGTAACTAGAACTAACTTATGCATACCTTAATATACAGGCATATGAGTGGCAATTTGGGTTCTTAGATTAGGTTTGATTAACCTGACATGACATAAAACCTATTTACATGTAACTTGACACAACTCAATTAACTGATCGAGTTGAATATTTCAAACTTGACACTATCCATTTATTAAATAGGATGAAACGATGCTACATGACAAATTGGTTTATTAATTGAATTGTTTGGGTTTCAATTGTGTACCCTAATTAACCAATTGAAAACTTGAATACTGCTAATCTTGTAAAGAATAAAAATGAAAGTGTAATAATGATATACACGAATTTTACAAAACGAAAACATTGCATTGCATTCCTCAACATCAATTGAATTTACATAAAAATCATAGCATGAAAACGTAGAAACAAATAACGGACACTTCAAATCAATTTCTAATCATAACTAAACAATCTACAAAACCATCTCAAAGTCACACTATCCTTCCTACATTTCCTTACATTTGGGTGTAAGAGGTGAGACTGATTATGAGGTGTCCGTTGGTCAATGGTGGTCAAGTGAGAGGTTGCAAGCACTATGTTGTGGATGACACAGGTTAGCTTTGAGTGGCAAGTGACATGGATAAGTGACGAGAGGCATGAGCGTTAACAACAATGACAATGGTATCCGAACAAAAGCGTGAGTGACAACGCATTAAAGAGAGGTGTGAGTGGTGAAAGTATTTGAGAGCGGCAAGAGTGATGATGGATTTTAGGTTTAGGACTAAACTTGCTAAGGAAGCCTAACATGTACCCGGTTTAAAAAATAGGTTCATGGTTAAAACAACTACAAACCCAAATCTCGATTAAGCCAACTTGGGAACTAATTACATACCACAAGTTCGTGTCGGGTTGATGGGCTATAACTCGATTTGCCACCCCTACCTGAGTGAGTTGAATATTGAGCTCACAAATACTAGCGTTACGGTGAGCTTCAATGAGTTGTAAGGTGCAAAAGGTTTGACGGGGTGTTGCATGACAAAATGATCCACCACAAATTCAACATAAGGGTGGCCGAAAGAAAATACCTTTCTTAAAAAGATTTATTTTAGCAACATCAGCATCACAGAGAGTGCAAACCTCACTAGTTTTCTCGAAGAGGCTAGATCGGTGTTAGACAAAGTCACATGGCAATAGCTCTCTTTAAGAATTATCACCATCTCTATCTTTTGCCTACCCTTACTTTGCTTCATCATGACTCACAGACTTCACTAACAAAAGACAATTAACCTATTACAAAGGTGAAAAGAAATTATAAGGTTCCATAGATGGCTTTAGGTTTTCGAGCAAACAATTTTGTTGTCTAGGATAATTATGTTTGACTTGGATAGTCATGTTTTCTTTGGTTTATATTTAACTTGCATTGGGTGAACATATTTATTACACTAGACATTTTTGGTATAAACATTTAAAACTATTAAACATCAACAAAACTCTTGTCAGTTACACTTTTCTCTAAGTCATCTTATCATTAGTAGACTTACTTAGCATTAATGGTTTGACCACTCATCTATAGTGCAATGAAATAAATACTACAATTACAAAAAATTATTATAAAATTTAAAATAATTAAAAAAATTTTGAAAAATTAAAATTGACATGAAGTGAAACTTCTACACTCCATAAAGGTCAATCTCCTCCAATGTGTGAAGAATATCAACGAGTGGGTGGAGCAAAATCACCTCTAGACGTAGATAACATCGAGGATCTTTTCTATCATCATGGGGAAAACATTGTGGAAGACTCGAGAAGGATGTCGAAGATTCGATGAGTCAATATCGAATCTTCACTTGAAAGAAAGTGGTTGTGACCAAATCACAATATTATATATGACTATTTATATTAAATGTATGAAATAATAATTTCAATGTAACGAACAGCCCCGACTTCGATCGCGAGCTGTCCGTTACATAAAAAGGCACATTTTTATGTAACAGACAGCTTGCGACTGAGGTCGGGGCTGTCCGTTACATAAGCTCTGATACCATTCGGTTCTAGCTCAAATAGTACACACTTTATATTCCCAAAGTACTTAAGCCCTCATGTCCTGGGTTCGAGCGGATATGAGAGGCGATAGAAAACCCCTAAAGGGAAGAGAAAGTACCTGCCAAGTAGTTGGGTCCTAGCCGCTCAGGGGTGAGCCCCAATTTGGCTTAACAGTCGCTGTCCAAGGTCGGGGCTGTTTGTTACATTCATAAGGTCCATGCATCCAACAAAAATGATGCATTGCTTTAAAAAAAAAAAAAAAAAAAAAAAGTTAGACTAACATTCGTAAAATGCAATGCCTTATATCACAATTTGGGTTGGGCATTTGTAACTTGACCTTACTAAGATGGCAATCAGATATGGATTTCTTGACCAAATTTGATCTAAATTCGAATTTGGTTCCAAAAAAATTTGATAACTAGTAATATGAATGTGATTTCTTTTAAAAGAAAAGTTTATGACACTATGTGAATCTTGTAAGTATGTATTTGAAAAACGTTCAAATTAAACGCAGATTTGGTCCCAGTCTAATCCAATATAATTCTAATTCCAAAAATATTTGAATCTAAACCCAATCCTAAGTAAATTCAAACAAATTTGAAAAAAAAAAAAAAAATCTAAATTTTCTAAATGGTTTTAACTTAGAGTCTTTATATTCACACTCTTCAAAAATTATGTGTACTCTATTGTTTGGGGGGAAATCTAACACCTCAAAAATCAATTGGAAATTAATCAAGACAATCCTAAATCAATTAATCCTCTTGCTCCAATAGAAATGGATGCTCGAGCCCCTAAAATCAATTTGAAGAGCCAAGCTCATGAAGAATAAATCCAAATAGAGCCTAGACCCAATCACCCTCTAGGGAATACAAGAGTAGGAAAGGTTCAAGTTCTCCTATCAAACTGGAGGGAAATAAGTTTGAGATGGGAAGGAAACCCTTAAAATGGAACCAATCCTCTCCGACCAACAAAGCCTTTCAATGTCACCCAAAGGACAAATTGCAGTATTGACACAGTGTAGGCATGGAAGGTTCTAGCAAAGGGAAAGGCCTACAATGCGCCACTTGTTCCCAAAATCAGACTAGCCAATAAAAGGGGAGCACATAACCATTGCAAAATAGCTTGAAAAAAGGCTTTGCAGCTTATAGTAAGACTAGAAAGCAATTAGACAAATGGGAAAATAAGGGATAGGAGAGAGAACTACAAGCAAAAGGGAGATGATAAGAATTCAACCACATTAGGGGAAGGGAAAATGATCTTCAACCCCCCAAAGCATAGGTAACAACATATATAAATATTAATACATCTTATGTACTTTATGTTGGGCTTGATATACTTTATCTGCTTTATTCCAGGTCTAGTATAGTAATGGGCTATTTATAAGTATGGCCTAGTTAACAATCCAGTTGGGAATTTTATTTTGTTTTATTTATTTATTTGTTTTTTACATGGGGATTATGTATTTTTTAAAATCTAGAATTGTAATCTTTTATGGGTTAGAATTCAGGCGCGCACATCATATATAGGCGATCCTACTCCCACTCACCTAGATTCAGAAACAATCTCCCCACTAGACAATCTATAAGAGTGATCAGAGAGTATAAGATTCTTCACTCTCTCTATATACTACTATTTGTTTTCTGTTTTCTTCATCATTATGGTTTCAAATAATTGGGTATGCTTTTATATTCATGTATTCAATGCATGTGTTTAATTTATAGTTTTTTATAAATTGAAAGAATGAATGAAAAAAAAAATATGAAAAACCACTTGAAAAGTGAACAAATGATGATCGACACCAATTTTTTTCTTTTTTTTCTTTTTTAAATAAGTAGGTGAACTGTCCCTTACCGTCAACTTTCTATCCAAAAAAGTAATATTTTTCATCCAAAAGTGTGAAATGACCAAAATACCCTTGTCAAGATTCTGTAAAATCCCTATCACACTTTAAACTTATGTAATAACTGAAATGTCATTTAAATTATTCTTAATAATAAAATTAAAAAAAGAAAAAAAAAATCACAAGAAAGGCCCAAAGGTCTGAAGGTCTATCTCATTCTTCTCTTTGATTTTCTTCTGTCCTAAAGTCCATAACTTCATCTTACTCCTTTCTCATCACCAGCTTCATCTTCTTCTACTTCTTTTCCTTTCACATCACCATTATCAACAACACCTAAAGGTCATAGTAAAAGCCTACCATCATTACCATTGCCGATCTCCTCCTCTTCCCATTCTATCTTTATTATTATTATTATTATTTTGAAATTTTTATTTTCTTAATTTTGGTAGATGAACCTAGATGAATCTTCATCTAGGTTTGTCAACCTAGATGATGGTTCATCTTCATATAGGTTGATGAACCCAAATGAATTCATTTGCGTTCATCAATTGATTTATTTATTTTTTTAATTATTTGATTATGTTTTGGGCATTTTTTGAGAATGATTGATTTTGTTTGAACACTTGATTTGGATGGAAGGAGAAATAGAGCAACTGGAGTTACAGGACAGTGATGAAGGACAGTGCACTTCTTTCTCTCTCTTTCTTTCTCCCGTTATTTTTTCACCCTGGGCATTTTTGGGTACACTTAGAAACCTATAAATTTGAGTTTTATTTTTTTAGGCTTAATTGAAGATGATGTTTGTTGTTTTTACAGATGATGTGTTTGAAGATGATGGTTGGGGTTTTTGGTTTGGACGTATTTAAAGATGATGTATAGATGGGTTTGTAATGAGTGGATGTTCCGGGATTTTTGCAGTGGATGATTAATTGATGATGTGCTTGTATTTTTGCAAAAGAACAAAGAGTTGTTGAGACAGTGTTTGGATAATGAGACAACGGTTGAAGAATGAAGAAGAATAAAATGATGGTTTTGATGAAGAATGAGACAGTGGAGATCTCCATTGTCCATCATCTTTAATAGACGGTGGAGATGCAATCTCTCATTTTTTTTTTTTAACTTTATTTTTTTTTATTTTGATAATATTTTAAATAATTTTGAATTTCATCTTTACCCTAATTTTTTTTTAAATGACGTCCATTATCCATCAACATGATGGACAATGGAAATCATTTAATTTTTTGAGAAAATTATTAATTTTTTAAAAAATTTTTACAATTTATTTTTTATTTTTTAAATTTATTTGATGTCCAATGTTCATATCTAAGATAGATGGTGGAGTTTTTTTAATCTAGTGTTTTTTAATTATTTTGTGTATTCTTCCTATTTTAAAATTTTAAATTTTTTCATTAGATTAGCATTTTGCCCTCAAATTTTAATAACGGTTCGGTTTTTTGGACAGCAAGAGATAGTTCATCTAATTGAAAAAAAAAAAAGGGTGCAAACCGTTAATACAATTACTGGATGTACATAATGGTGTGTGCACAAATAATATACCACACGTCTTCTTAGCATCATTTTTTAACTAAATGATGTTACAAATATTAGAAGCAATTAGAACTGAACTTGGATTATAAATTGTTGTACCTTGATTGGTTAAAATGATTGCTTTAATCAATCATAAGGCATGTTACCCTTTGAAACAGATCAAACTGATGAAACACTTCGTTTTCCTATGTTGTACAAGCCTTTGATCCATATATCATTCCTACTCAGAGAGTGTTAATGAGGACAAAATGTAGTGAGTATAGCCACATTTCCATTGTGAAACACAAATTCATTAAATAATTCCTCAACTCCAAAATGATTCTAGAATACAAAACTCATTTCAAGGGAGATTTCTAAGATCAAGAGCTAGGGGCATGGCTTCATGATTTTGTTCTGATTTTATATTTTGCACTTTTAAGTGCTATTTTATTCCCTAGCCACATAAATTATACCAACTCGTAATTAAAACCGTCAAAATTGCCAAGGGAATTAGCATCATTTTATTATTCTTCAATCAGAGAGCGAAGGAGCGGAACCAGTGATAGGCTGCCACATTCTGATATTCAGTCCTGTGCTGCGCTTTTCCCATCGGGTAATTTAGCTGTATCAAACTTTTCAACTGCTTCAGCTGCTGCAGATGCTGCCTTGTCAAGACCCAACTTTTGTAACTCATTTAAGAAGCCATCGAAATCCTTGTTGTTAATTTTATATGGACTATGGCTAGGACCAGGGAATGAACCATTTGTTACTTCTTCCTTGTACTCCAAAAGAGCCTTGTTAACGACATCTCCAACCCTCGCATACTGCTTGCAGAACTTTGGAGTAACCTGCAGAAGCATTTTTAAGTAAATTTGTTAGCAGAGATGGTAAAGGAACCGTAGTGGCAATTCTTGGATTTACCTTGGCATGATGTGGGTGCTGCACCATCCCCAATAGATCATGGTAAAAAAGAGCCTGCATAAATGATAAAATTTCTAGACAAATGAAAATGGTCCATTCATTTTATATGAAATCTGCTTAGCATGAATGGAGAAAACAAGACGAGTTAGAATGACTATAAAAGCAGCCATGACAAGAATCGTTAACATCAGTCTTTGATAAAAATCCAGTTCCCTAACTCAATCTATGTAACATTATCTTGACATATGGGGAGAGATTTATCTTCAATCAAAACCACATTAGCATTAGACGTCAACTGAAACTCTAAACATGGAAATACATACGATCATTTACATGTAAATTACAACACATTCCTTTACATGTGTGAAGTACACATATTTCTTTATATGTGTGCATGGACAATTTATATATGAGCTGACTGCTGCATATATCCCACTAGTATGATTTTAAAGTTTTGAGATCAAGTGTAAAGTAACATACCATAAGTATTATTCATCATGCAAAGCAGACATCAGAAACACCAGAAGTGATCATAAAAAACAATTATGTACCTTCATCCATCTCACTGTTGTCGACTAAATCAACCCCTCCTATCATGCAATAGAAGAAATCACAATGGAAGTGTTCAAAAGAACTGAATGTAAAAGCTAAGTACAAACATGAAGTTGCTAGCCTAAGAATTGACTAAAGCAGAGTATAAATTTTCCAGCCACCAACCCTCTCATCAATTTCCAAAAGGATGCTTTTGTTCCTCAATGATAATATTAAAGACTGCACCCAGTAAAAGTATGTAGAAGCTAAGCCTCAAGGAAACTGCTATGACATGCTGCCTTAAATTTGCAATGAAATAAAATTGACTGACCAAAAACTTGACCATAACTAGTGTTTAGCACTAGAGCAAACCTACACATTCTTTGTTTAACACAATGCAATTCTAGAACTCAATCTATTTAGCTGCTACAACGATGAAATATTCAGTATATGTTCATACACTCACAACTAGGCTACAAATGCAGTTCTATTACCATCAACAATTATCCAATTTTTTTAGATTGATTGCTAAGGAAAACAGTTCTCCCTCATTAGTATAAACCAGGAGAATTGAAAACCTGGTACATTTCAAGCTTGAACTGAATCTAAAACTAATTTTACCTCATTGCAGTCATTCCTGACTGAATAATTGTTTTCTTACTAACCTCATGATATACAGGTAATGTCATTGTAGCACAACAATTCTAAATCTACATGCTTACCACAACTAGTCTGGTAATCCTATTACCTATTGAAAGTAAAACACAAAGAAAGAAGCCAATTTCAGTTTCAATATAGAACATAAATTCTTCAAAAAAAAAAAAGTCTAAGTGAACCTGGCCACTGCAGAATGGTCCAGCTCCAAGGCCGATGGTGGGAATTCGAAGAACAGCTGTAGCTGCAGCGGCGACAGGTGCAGGTACACATTCCAAAAGAACTGAGAAACACCCAGCTTCTTGCAAGGCCAATGCAGTCTCTACAACCTACATAAACCAAAAAAAAACCAACTCAGACATACCAAACAAAAGCAACACAACCCCACCACACAGTTAAAGAATAGAAACATAGAAATGGAGACCTTGACAGCACTGGCTATGCTTTTCCCTTGTGGCCTATACCCGCCAAGAACACTAATTGCTTGAGGTGTAAGTCCCGCATGCCCCATAACTGCAATTCCAGATTCAACAATCGCTTTTGCAGCCGCGATTCGTGCAGTCGAAGCTCCCTCCAGTTTAATAGCATCCATTCCTCCTTCCTTCAAAATCCTAACTGCTGTATCAACTGCCTGCTCATAATCAAAAACTGCTACCATCACCAACCATCACACATTCAAACTCAAACCCAACAACAACAACATCACACCTTATACTTACAATTCACTTATATCTAAAAAAAAAGGGAAAATCATATATAGATTTGATGTTCTCATTCATTGAAACATCAAAAACCCACAATCTACCCATGTTAACAGAACCCTTTTTATTCTAGAATCCAAAATTTTATCAAATTCTCTGCCACTACTATTCTACAAAACATGAAAAACAAAGAAAGTCCACCCTAACACAATACTTCACATTCTAGTATCCAAACTATCAACATATTCTCACTCCTTACCATTCTACAAAACAAAAACCACCTTAAAATAACACTAACATGTAAAACAAGCCAAACCCACATGAACACTTACACAATTGATTCAAGAGTCCAAATTTTAAAACAAATTCTCTGACATTACCATTCTTGGAAAACAAAGAGAACCCATTTGAACAACAGAAAGAGCTGTGCATGCACCTGACTGGTACTAGACTCATAGCTCCCAAAGGGGAGGTCCCCAACAAGCAGCGGATACCTGGCGCCGCGAGCAACAGCTCTACAATGCACGAGCATTTCCTCAAGAGAGATGGGCAAAGTGGTGTCGTGACCATGAATCAGCATGGAAGCAGAGTCATCCACCACACACACGTCGATTCCGGCACTGTCGAGTTGCACTGCAGAAGGGTAGTCATAGGCGGAGAGGACAGTGATAGGGTCCCGCCGCTTGTACTTCTGCCTGAGGTGGGTCAGCGTCACCCGCTGGTTCGGGTTCTGCGGCTTCGGGCCTCCGTAGACGGAGTTCTCAGGGACGTTGCTCATACACCGTCGGTGCGGGAGGAAGCAGCGAGCCATTTTTTTTGCTCTGGAGAATGACATTTTTTGGGGACAAGGTAGAGAGTTGTATTGTTTTAATGGCGAGTTATAGTGAGAGCAATAAATAATACAAAGTCATGTTTAGTCTGTCTAGAAAATTATATTTAAATTTTGGGTAAGTGTCTGGTTGGTCCAAAGGGCCAGATTTTTAGGTATGTTTTGAGAAAAGATTGAAATCATTCTTAACAATCTAAAAAAAATATCAAATTAATCTTTTTTATCAGTCAACTAATGGTCTAACCTAATGAACAACATGTTAGATAGGGTAAAATTATCATTTTAAATCATGCTCCAGGATGGTAACACGTATTCGAAATAGAGAAATTGAGAAAAAGATTAAAAAGAAAGGAAATTAAATGTAAATTAAATTAAAAATAATAAAATTAAAAAATCAAACAATTAAAAAACTTTAAAAAAAAAAATCTAGAATTGTTATAAAACAAATGCAATATTAAGATATTGCAAAATAAAAACAAGAACTACAAATAAAACATAAAAAGAATTTTGGATAGAATTACTATTTTATTCTTTTATTTCTTATGCAAAGAATAAAATAGTATTTTTCTCTAAAATCCTTTTTGTGTTTTATTTTTAGTTTTTTTTTTATTTTGCAATATCTTAATATTATATTTGTTTTATAATATATTATCGGCATGAGTTCTAACCGTTTATTTTTCATCAAGGTAGAATTTTAGTCAAATAGATTTTTTTTCATAATATTTGTTTAGTTTTTTATTATGTTATTGGCATATAGTACTTCGACATGATTTATTAAGCATTCTTTCTGGATACTACATTTTATGTATTTATATGTTTATGAATTATGTTCTCCCTCTTTGTCTATATAAATTTTTATTATTATTCCCATGATCATTTACATATCTAGTTACCAATTAATATATTTTATGTTCTTGGATGAGTTATGTTTTCAATTCTTTACTTTATTAATTAATTGTTATTAACTTTGTTTTATTATACAGTTTCTTATATCGGTTATAACTTGATTATTAATTATTTTGTAATGGAGAACTTTATTATATATTTGTTTTATGTTACTGCTAATCAATATATTAATTATATGTTGAAGTATAGTTATAGGATCATCATTAATATATATTTTATAATTCCTCTATACCCTCTTGGTCAATTAGAATTTATGTCATTAAGCATGTAAATATAATTTTCTTGTTTGATGCAAAGTCAGTATATATACATCTAATAGAATAATTATTAATTGTATGTAATATTATTGATTATTATACTTGAATTATGTTATGTATGGAGAAACTGTTTATTATATACTTCATCCTTTTATACAGTTTTATTAATTTTATCATATGTTGTTAATGAATAGTTTTCAACATGTCGAATCTGACAAAACTCAAGTTCACTGCTCTTGATATTTCTGGTAGTAATTAATTGCATTACCTAGATGCCAAGAATCTTAGAGACATAATAAAAGAGAAGAATGAGATATCCCTGCAAGATCACTCGAAGACAATAATATTCCTTTGTCATCATCTCCATGAAGGTTTAAAAATCAAATATTTAATAGTAAAAGATCCATATGTCCTTTATAATAATTTGAAAGAAAAGTATGACCACCAAAAGACAGTAATACTTCTAAAAGCTCGCTATAACTGGATGCATCTGTGGTCGCAAGATTTTAAAAGTGTAAGCAAGTATAATACTATAATGTTTAAAATTACTTCTTAATTAAAATTATGTAGAGAAAGTGTTACTGATGAAGATATATTAGAAAAAACATATTCTACTTTCCATGCCTCTAATATGTTCCTATAACAACAATATCAAGCAAGAGGTTTTGAAAAATATTCTGAGCTGATATTATGTCTTCTGGTGGCTGAACATAATAATGAATTATTGATGAAAAATCATAAATCCCGAACAACTGGACCAATAACATTCCCTAAAGTGAATATTATATCTGTTAATGATCCTAGACGTGGTCGTGGTCGTGGACGTGGTTATGGTAATAATAACCAAAACTCCTAAATTTCAAGAAAGCTGCATTTTACCACCAAAAGTGAGAGAATAATGAGGAAAAACAAAAAGAAAATTGTTGTCAAAATAAGGATTTTGAAAATAATAAAAGCACTTGTCACAGATGTGGCATGAAAAGATATTGGAAGCATACATGTTGTATACCAAAACACTTTATTGATATTTACCAAGCTTCCTTAAAAGAAAAAGAAAAATGTGTCGACACAAACCTTATTGAATACCTTGATCCTATGGATTTGACACATTCACATGTTACAAATTTCTTTGAGGATTATGATGAAAATTTGACTGGTGATAGAAACATAAATATGGCTTAACTGGATGTTCTTGCAACAAGCTATTTTAAGTTTGTAATTTACAATATGTTTTAATGTATTATATCATCATTGTGTTTGGTACTTCTAATTTTTTAAAAGCGTGTTGTTTTAATATATTTTATTGCAAGTGTATTGAGTAATATTCAGTGTGTTTTATTTTCAATATGCTTTCAATGTATTCATGTTTAAAATTATAAAAAGATTGTATTTGATATTTTTTTCTCTATTCTTATAATTTTCCTTTTCTTTTATTTATAAAGAAACATAGTTTTCATTGATCACACAACTGGTGCTTAGGTTAATGATGAAGTTTTTTGTCTAGTAGATAGTAGAACTATACACATCATACTTAAAGATAAAAAATATTTTTTTAAGCTTATATTAGCTGCAGCTAATGTTAGCACAACATCTTATGTTGCAAACCTTATTAAAGGTTATGGAAGAGCTTATATATTTTCTACTAAGTTTTAGAGATATGCGTTGTAATGGTTATCATGTTGAGATGACAAATGAAAAAGACGTTGAATATCTTTATATTACGTCTATTGCCTTAGAGAAGAAACATATTGTAACGTCCCAAATCTTACATCGGTAGAGTACAGATCTGAGGAGGGTCATATAAGTAGGATGATTTGGAGACTTGTCGAGGCGTCTTTTGGAATATCGTTCCAAGGGACAAAACTGTGGGGCTATATGGGGCGACCTCGGGCCAAAGCGGATAATACCTCGGCAGGAGACCCAGGTTGTCACATTTGATATCAGAGCCAGGGACGGCTCTACACGATGGTAAGGGTAACCGTAACGTCCTGAATCCCGCAACGGTAAAGTACAAATCCGGGGAAGGCCATATAAGTAGGATGACTTGGAGACTTGTTGATGCGCCTTTTAGAATATCATTCCAAGGGACAAAACCGTGAGACTGTAAGAGGCGACCTTGGGCCAAAACAGATAATACATCGGCAGGGGACCCAGGTTGTCACACATATATTGGAAAAATTACTAGCATACTCTTCTGAATTATATTATACTTTTATAAATCCAATTGAATTGTATATGGTTATGAACCAAGAATTATTGAATCCAAGGACTTTATTGTTTGGCATGATCGATTAGGTTATCCGGTTTCAATAATGATGCAAAGAATTATAGAAAATTCGCATGGACATTCTTTAAAGAATCAGAAGATTTCTTGTCTAAAGATTTTTTACGTGTTACTTATTTTTAAGGGAAACTAATTACAAGACCATCCATAACAAAAGTTGTCATTGAATCTCCTACATTTTTAGAATGAGTTCAATGAGACATATGTAGACCTATTAATCCATCATGTGAACCATTTCAATATTTTATGGTACTAATACATGTATCAACACGTTAGTCACGTGTTTGTGTATTATCTATTCGCAATATCACATTTGCAAGGCTTCTTGCCCAAATAATTCAATTATGGGCTCAACTTTCGGATTATACAATCAAGAAAATTCATCTTGATAATATTGGAGAATTTACATCTCGAGCTTTTAGTGATTATTGCATATCCATTGGAATTATTGTTGAGCATCATATTGCTCACACACATACATAAAATATATTAGCAAAATCCTTTATTAAAAGGCTTAAATTAATTATTAGGCCCTTACTTATGAAAACAAAATTACCTAATTCTGTCTGGGGATATGCATATTACATGCGGTAGCACTTATTCGCATAAGGCCAAGTACATATCATAAATACTCCTCAATACAACTTTCTCTGGTAAAGAACATAATATTTCTCATCTAAGAGTTTTTGTGTAAACCCCAGAATTTGATTTTCAAATAAGCACTTTTCGATGAATAGTGCCAGTGAGTGAACCGTTCCGGAAATGGCACTAAGAGCAAATTCAGAATCCGATTGGAAGTTATAATTGAAATATGACATGTACTACTCAGGATATTATTGTTATAAAAAATAAAATAAAATTTTTCGATGAATAATGTTTTCAGATGAATAGTGTCTACGCGAATAGCGATTTTCGGAAAGTAAAGCCCGAAAATCAAAAGTTTTGGAATAGGTATTGGAATCTAATAAAACTAAAATAAATCAAAAATGAGTTCATCCAAGTAAATTTTAAGGGCTTCGAAGATTTTTAGGTGGAAATACCTTTTTTGGAGGATTAAAAGTATTAAAGGTTTTATACCTATTTGAAATATTTTTAAAAACATGATATTGAAAGATAAGATACCCAATTAGAACATTACATGGTCAATTTGATGATAAAATAATCATGTAATATTTTTAGAATTTATTTAGATATGAATTAGAATTAAATACAAAGGAGAATAAAATAGGCATTTCAATTTAAGCATACATGGAAATGGTATAAGTATCACATGAAGACAAGTGGCACAATTCATGTGAACTTGAATAAAGGAGTGAGAAGGAAGGCATGATAAATGTAATGTACTAAAATGCCCTCATTGATGGGAAAATAAAATCGTTAAATTTTTCGAATAGTATAATCGAATTTTAATAGAATTTTCGAATGGTTCGGAAATGAAATAGAATCCGAAAAGTGACATAACGATTTATCAATGATATAAGATGAAATTTATGATTAAGGGCTTACAAGGAAGAGTATGGATGGAATGAATTAATTTAATTGCATGGTAGGTGAAATTTTATAAAAAACTAGTAAGCATGCATGGAAATTCTAGCAACAAAAGAAGGCAAAATGGTCAAAATGAAATGATGGCATCCATGTAATTATATTTCAAACTTTAGGGGCAAATTTTATGAAATAAAAGCAATGACAAGGATTGTAATTATGTACCAAACTTGGAGGACATTTAGTTAAGATCATATATATATACACACATACACTTAGAACTCACTAGAAAAATTGAGAGAAAACTTGAAAGTGGGAAAGAAACCAGTCTCGAGCAACAACAATACCAGCCTATTCTCACCTTAATTTCAAGTGATTTTAAACTCCAAAAATGTTCTAAACAAGTCTAGGAAGGTTATACTACTTGGGTAAATGAATTTAAAGTAATATTGAGTGAGTTTTATTGAGTTTTAATGTGAAAAGGTTGATCCAAAGCTGTTCAGAAAATATGTGCAGTTTGATGATATGTTGAGATATATATTGCTATGCATATTGGTTATGTTAGGGTGAGATGATGTGAAGAAAATATAGTTAATTTGGTGTAGAATATGGGCTGTTTTATATGAGTGTAAGCATGAGAAGTAGATGAAGTTAAAATGTTTGATGAATTGCTTTTAGGTTCGGCTAACATAGAAGTTTTTGCATCAACCCTATTTTAATCAATTTTGATGAGTTTATGTGTTGGAAATCATGTTAGAATAAAGTTAGTAATGTTAAAAATAAAAAATGAAACCATGATGATGATGATGAGTAGCATTCGGTCAAAGAAATAACAAAAAAGGTGTAAGTTGTCTTTAAATTGTGTAACAGATTTTTGGACAATTTAGGGGATTGTTATGGTGTTGAAAATTTTTTGGAAATGAAGTAAGAAAGTTAAGTTTGAATATGTGTAAGTTTGGTCATGAAATAATACCATTTAGATGAGTAAATTGTGTTAAAAGTTTGGATGAAATTAGAGAATAGCTAATGTATCAAAATTTGGTAAAAATGGAATGAAGAAAAATTTGATTAGAATGCATAATTAGGTTCAGTCATATTGAAGAACGATGATGTTTCATGGATTTTGTTGTGTTTTGATAAATTTTTGTGAAGCTTATAAGTGAATAATTATGTCAAAATGAAAATGGAAAGCATAAGGTAAAGTTAGAATGAGTTGTGAAATTTAATAAAATGTTATGTTTAAGATGGTTAAAGTTATAATTGGAATTGAATGTTGAATCCTAAAAGTTAGAATGCGCATAATAGGTGGAATCAAAGCGAAAAGAAATCAAAGAAGAATTAGGAAAGTGAAGCTTAGAGAATAAGCAAGCCAGGTGAGTGCAAAATCTTTTCATAAAATGTTAAATGTGTTTTAGTTTGATTTGAAATATTTTATGAATGTTTCATTATTTATTTAGATTAATCATAATAAAAATAATGTTATATTTTAGATATTGAAAGACAGTTATTTAATTTCAACTGTTCATGAAAATTTTATAAATTAGAAAATTTTTAATGTAAAAGCTTTATAATTTTATGCCTATGGTATGAGAAAATTTAAATTTTGAATTACTAGAAATGAATGTTTTTAAAGACTAATAACATACCCATCAGATTCAGATTATAGATCTTCGGATCTCAGATTATAGATATCAACTCTCAGATTATAGATATCAGCTTTCAGATTTAGATTTAGACTCGGTCAGTATACCCCATCATGTATAGAAAGTTTGGTGGGAAGGCGACTGAGTCTATTAGAGTTAAGTTTGTTGAGTCACCCTTTACATGTGTGGGGTATTGTCTCTTTCCATGTTTATGATGTAGCATTCCATTGCGTGACTGAGGGATGTCTCAGATAGATTAGTTATAATGAGCAGCGCTAGATAGTCATCACGTGACTTAGATTGCAGCTTCGGTCGTTAGATTTGTTACATGGAGCAGTGTTAGTTTAGTCGCCATATGATTAGATTTTATGGGGAATTCCATTGGTTCAGATCTTATTAGATTTTAGAAAGAAAGATTTCAAAAATGTTTTAGAAAGATTTTAGAAATAAGATTTCAGAAATGAGATTTCATAAAAGATTTCAGAAAAAATTTCAAAAATGAGATTTCAAAAATGTTTCAGAAAGATTTCAGAAATGAGATTTTAGAAAGATTTCAGAAATGTTTATAGAAATGAGGTTTCAAAAAGAAAATTTTCCAAAAAGATTTTGAAAGCTATTATGTTTTAAGTTTTATAAATTATGCCAAAAGAAAATATTTCAAAAATTAATAATTTCTGAAATAGAAAACTATTTTAGAACAAAATCTTTTTAAAAGAAAATGTTTTTCCCAAAAAATATATATTTTTTTCATATAGAAACCCTAAGCACTCACTGAGCTCTTTGGTTCATACTTTTATTTTATATTTTTCAAAAACCTTTTCAGGGATAGGTACAGGTGCCAATTCAACTATGACAATGGTGTGGGACTTCGACACCAAGATAGGTAGACTGAATGGTGTATTGCTGTGATTGTATAAAGATATTTAGAACATATCTTAAAACTTTGTATATTATATATGATTTAGATTTTGCTTATATTCTTTTACAAAATATATAAATAGTTATATATGCATGATGTATAAATGAATTCAAATTGTTTTTAAGTTTAATTCGGTAAATATAAAGGAATTCTGGGTTGTACTTTAAAATTTGAAGTTAGTTTGTGTTTAAGAAATAATTTATTGAAAAATTTTATAGAATCATATTGTAAAAGAAATGTTAAAAAAACGAAAAAATTTCCACCACTTTCGCTTGAAAAAAAAAATCATAATGAGATTTTAGTAAAAAAGAAATGGTTTAACTTTACGAGAACTTTGCAGTCGAATTCAGATATCGACTGAAAGACTACCGTGGAGTTGCCGACAGGTTGCTGATTGTATGATAACGATATTAGAAAGTTCCCGTGTTTTAAAATTCTTATAACTTTTTTGGTCCTCTCGTGTTTCTCTCTGTTGAGATACAGTGTAGAGGTAGTGGGGTCCTGTAGTGGTAGTGGGTCTCTCACTGTGCTTAGTGAGGGCTGGTTAGGAGTCTGTCTTTCTCTTTGCTTTCTCTTTCTTATGAAGGAGGAGGAAATTGCTAACCTGTGTCAGGGCCTGTCTCTTACGGAAGAGGAAGGTGCAGTATGTAGCATCGGAGGAGCAGAAAGAGAGTTAGGGTTAGAGGATGTGGCTCATTGTCTAGTAGGGAAAGTTCTAGCCATCAAGCGAGTGAACAGAGAAGCTTTTAGATCGGTTATCGAGCATCTATGGAAGATGATTGGGAAGGTTGAGGTGGAATCGATTGAGCATAATATGTTTGTTTTCTATTTCTCGCAGAAGGAGGATCGTAACCGTATGATATCCAGGGGTCCATGGCATTTTAATAATCGTTTCATTGTTCTGGAAGCCGCTTCGGGAATGGGTGTGGTTTCAAAGTTGGGATTTGATAAAGTGGATTTTTGGGTGCAAATTCATGGCATCCCTATAATGTGCATGAACAGGATAGTGGCTGGGTTTCTTGCTAAACAGATTGGAGACCTAGTGGCATTACCAGATGAACCGACAGAGTTCAGGGGGAAGTTCCTAAGAGTTCGTGTGAAGATTGATATCAGTAAACCTCTTCGAAGGGGATTACTGATTAATACTGGTAGATCGGAAGAGACGATTTGGGCGGATCTCAAATATGAGAGGCTACCTGAATTTTGCTTTACTTGCGGCTGTATTGGTCATGGAAGTAAGGACTGTATGGATGAGGCTACAAAGGAGGATGCCAAAAACAGAAACGTGCTGAAATATGGGTCTTGGTTGAGGGCTGCTCTTCAAGACGATGGTAATGATAGGGATGTCTCTAACAAGGCTGGTGCCTCCTCAAGTGGGTTGAAGAGTGTAAGTTTTGGTGATAGAGGAAGACAGAAATCCAATTCCCCGGTGAGAGTAAAGGCATTTAAAAGAATAGATATAGAGGTGGGTAGGTCTAGTGTTATAGAAAATAGTAATAAAGTGTCGAAAGAGATCAATAACTTGGCCCACAGAGACTTAGTGAGTACGAATTTATATGGGGAAATGCAGGTGGTAAAAGTAACTTCTAAAGCCCCATTAACCACAGATTTAGGCAACAGGGAGGACCACCCTTCGCATAATCATAGTATTTCTGGTAGTCCATATTTTAGTCCTATAGGCACCAGCATTGATGGTAACAAGGAAGGTGATGTGGGGAGTGTGAAGGAGACTGAGTTGGAGGGACTAGTAAGTGATCAAAAAGGTGGGGAAATGCTCCCTGAAGCTCCTAACCAAAGTGGGACATCTATGGAGACTAGTCCTGTTAAGATTTCTTCCAAAAAGTGAAAGAGGGCAGCGAGAGGTAGTAATCTAGTGGGGAAGATGAGTAGTCCGATTAGCAAAATATTAATGGTGCAAAGATCTACCCGTAAGGGGATTAGGAGGTGTAGTGTGTCCCCAAAGGGCTCGGATAAAGGTCTCAATAGTCATCTTTTGACCCCATCTCCTGGTTGTAAGAAGAAGGATAAATATCTGTTGGAGCCAGTAGATTAAAGTGGGAGAAAGCGTAAGAAACTTGTTTTTGGGGAGATCTCTGAGAGGGATGGAAAGAAGTGTAAAGTCAGTGTTAATGAGGACAAATTTGCGGGATTATCAGCGGTGGCGCCTATGGACCAGGCCCGCCGATCACCATGAAAATCTTGAGTTGGAATGTGCGGGGTTTAGGGAACCCCTGCACATTCGCAGCCCTTCTAAGGGTTATAAAGCGTTATTCTCCTAGTGTAGTCTTTCTTTGTGAGACAAAACTTCATGATAGTTTAGGAGCTAGTATAAAGAATAAATTGGGCTTTGATGGTGCTTTTTTGGTTAGTTGTTCAGGTAAGAGTGGAGGTTTGGGTCTTTTTTAGAAGGATGAGGTAGAAGTTAAGGTGTTGTCCTTCTCATCGGGGCATATTGATGTCAGAATCAAAATGGAGGATGACTCTAGGTGGAGATTTACTGGCTTTTATGGTAACCCAAACCAATCAAAAAGAAGGGATTCTTGGGAGTTGATTAGAAGAATTAGAGATGTGGATAGTCTACCTTGGATTTTAGGAGGTGACTTCAACGAAATCCTCCACAATAAGGAGAAACAGGGGGGATCCGTTAAAGGGGGGAATGGCTTGACATCCTTCAGGGAAGTTTTACTGGATTGCGACCTATTCGACTTAGGTTTCTCTGGACCTCGTTTTACTTGGACTAACCGAAGGGATGGGAATGCAAACGTCCAGGAGCAGTTGGATAGGTTTCTGGCCGATTCGAAGGGGAGGGATCTTTTTATGGATGCTAGAGTGGAGAACCTAGGGTTTAGCTCTTCTGATTATAGGCCTATTCTTTTGAGCCTCAAGGAAGTCATCGATCAGGAGAACCGGAGGAATAAGAGGTTTAAGTTTGAACCTTTTTGGCTTAAAGAGGAGGATTGTCTGAGGGTTGTCAAAGACAATTGGAGGCTTTCGGAGGAGGCTTCTTCCCCCTCTGCTCTTGTCTCTAAGTTATCCCGGTGTGCAGCAGTTTTGTCTGGATGGAGTAGAGAGAGGTTTGGGTCCTTGAGGAAGAAGATTGGAGACAAAAACAGGTTAATTGAGGTCCTATATACGAAGGTGGCAGATTCTGGGGTTATGGAGGAGATAAGGAAGCATGAGAGAGAGTTAGATTCCCTTCTCTCAAAGGAGGAGCTGTACTGGTCTCAGAGAGCAAAATCGGACTGGCTCTCGGCGGGGGATCGAAATACTAAATTCTTTCACGCGCGCGCTAGTGCCAGGAAAAAGAGGAACCTCATTACGAAGCTGGAGGAGGAAGATGGCTCTGTCGCTACAACTGTTGATGATATGGGATCAGTTATTTGTAATTATTTCCACTAGCTTTTCTCCTCATCCTCTCCTTCGACTATAGATATTCAGAAAGCCATAGATGGGGTTAATAGCAGGCTTGATGATAACATGAAGAGTGCTTTGGCAGCTAGCTTTAGTGTTGAGGAGATTAAGAATGCCTTGTTCAGTTTGGGGTCTCTGCGGGCTCCGAGCCCTGATGGGTTCCAAGCGGTTTTCTTCCAAAAAATGTGGGGTGTGGTAAGGCAGGAGGTTACTGAGGTGTGCCTTAAAGTTCTAAGTGGAGAAGTGTCAATCAACGCCTTCAATGTTACAAATGTAATTCTCATTTCGAAATGTAAGTTTGTGGCCAGGATGAAAGACTTCAGGCCTATCAGTCTTACCTCCGTTATCTATAAAATTTAGACTAAAGTGATGGCGAACAGACTAAAGACTGTCTTGCCTTCTTTGATCTCCTCTAACCAGTCGGCCTTTATCCCTGAAAGACTGATTTTTGACAACATCCTTGTCTCCTTTGAACTTTTCCATTCCATTAACACTCGGAAAAAAGGTAAGAGGGGAGTTATGGCCATCAAGCTGGACCTTAGTAAGGCATATGACCGAGTGGAATGGAGATTCTTGGAAGCGATTATGAGACGAATGAACTTCCCTAATAGTTGGGTGCATCTGGTGTTAGATTGTATTTCCACCTCTTTTCTCTCTTTTTTTGTGAATGACAGTGAAGTGGGGGGCTTAAAACCTTCTAGAGGACTCAGGCAAGGGTGTCCTCTTTCTCCATACCTGTTTCTGTTATGTGCGGAGGCCCTTTCTTGTGGCATTCGAAAAGCTGAAAAAAATGGGAGAGGCTTGGGCATTAAGTGTGGAAAATCTGGACCCTCAATAAGTCATCTCTTTTTTGCAGACGACAGCATCCTATTCTGCAGGTCGACAGCCTCTAATTGTAGCCTTATCAGAGAGGTGCTAGACGTTTATAGTAGAGGCTCGGGCCAACAAATCAACTTGGATAAGTCTACTATCTGCTTCAGTCCTAATATCCCGTCTCATCATAAAGTCAACCTCCAGTTGCAGTTAGGTATCAAGAGCAACAGTCCCCACGACCAATACTTGGGTTTGCCTTCATTGGTGGGCAGAAGCAAACTGAAAACTTTCAACGCGATTAGGGACAGAGTTTGGAAGCGAATGCAGAGTTGGAAAAGTCACCTATTCTCTCAAGGTGGTAAGGAAATCCTTATCAAAGCAGTCTTGCAATCTATTCCCACCTACACTATGAGTATTTTTCAGCTTCCTTCTGGACTGTGTAAAGGCCTTGGCAGCCTTGCTGCTAGGTTCTGATGGGGAATGAAAGACGGTAAGCAAGAGGTGAGCTGGGTTAGCTGGGAGAAGATGTGCCTTTCGAAAAGTTTGGTGGTATGGGCTTTAGGGACCTGTCCCTTTTCAACCAATCGCTGCTGGCGAAACAAGCCTGGAGAGTGATGAATTGCCCAGAATCGCTGACAGCACGTGTGTTGAAAGCGAAGTACTTCCCCAACTCGGATTTTCTACAATCGAAGTGCAAACCGGGAGTGTCTCATGCTTGGAGGAGCTTACTGTGGGGTAGAAGCCTGTTGTTGAAAGGGCTAATTTGGCAGGTAGGAAATGGTAAGGATATCCAAGTGTTTGAGGACAGGTGGATTCCTAGGTCTTCTTCTTTCAAGGTCATTTCGCCTAAGGGTGGGAGCAATATTACGGTTAAGGAGTTGATTAACCCTGTTAGTATGCAATGGGATTCCAAGAAGATAAACGATTATTTGCTTCCGATTGACAGAGACATTATCCTCTCCATTCCTCTCAGTTATAGGGATGTTCCTGACTGTAGGCGTTGGTTTTTTTATAAAAGTGGTGTTTTCACGGTGAAAAGTGGGTATAGGGTGGCTCTTGAGGACCTCCATTCCGTTAAGAGGGAATCCAGCTCCTCGAGATCCTCTTTAAAGTGGTGGCAGGTTCTGTGGAACCTTAATATCCCCCCGAAAGTTAAGATTTTTGTTTGGAGAGCCTGCCTCGAAGCTCTCCCGACCAAGCTGAATCTGGCTCGTAGAAATATCCTAGGTGATGGTTTTTGTGATCAGTGTAAGGTCAAGCCTGAGGATGGTTCCTATGCCTTTTTTTGGTGTAAGGCAGTTTCTAACGTCTGGGAGTGTTATGGCAAATGTCCAGTGCTTGAGAAAAGTCAAGGTAACTCAGTGCTGCAGATTCTGTTTGGCCTGTGGCAGGTGTTCGGGATTGCCCCCCTTGCTGAGATTTGTATGATCATTTGGGGTACCTGGAATTTTAGAAATAATCAGATCTTTCGCCCCCTTGCTTCTGATTCTGGGATGATTGTGGCCAAGGCGCTTGCCTTTCTGGTGGAGTTCCAAAATACCAGAGAAGCCGTTTCTGCTGGTCCTATCATAAATTCTTACTCTCCGCGTGCTGTCTGGTGCTCGCCTCCTGAAGGAAGTCTGAAGATTAATTCTGATGTCGCCATTCGTTTTGCTACTGGCATGTCCGGTCTGGGAGTAGCTATTCGCAATCATTTTGGGGAGGTTGTGGTGGCGTTGGCAAAGCCTTGGAAAGGTTTTGTCAGTCCTGAAGTCGTTAGTTTTTAGCTCTCAGGGAAGGTTTGCTGCTTGCTTTTGCTGTACAGCTGAAAGTTGAGTTTGTTGAGGGGGATGCTTTGAGGGTGGCTTCTGCTGTTAATGACAAGAAGATTTCTTGGGGTGAAGCCTCCTTTCTTATAGATGATATTAAGGCTTTATGTAGTGTTGTGGGTGTTTGTAAGTGTCAGGCCATTTCCAGAAACGGAAATCGCCTAGCACATAAACTCGCAACTCTTGCCTTGTCCTCTCCGGAGGCCCTCTACTGGCACAATGTCAGTGTTAATTGTATTTTCCCTCTTTCCCCTGTTTCGTAATATATATTCTCTCTTAAAAAAAAAAGATATTAGAAAGTTCGGGGTCTATCATTTTGGTTGTGCGGTATATATTCCTATTACTCCACCACAACAGACTAAAATCTGTCCACAAAGAAAATTGGAAATTTATGTTGAATTTGAATCCCCGTCAATTATTAAATATCTTGAACCTTTGATAGGTGATATTTTCATAGCACAATTTGCTAACATTCAATTTGATAAGACAATTTTCCTAATATTAAAGGGAGAGAAACAATAGTTGGAAAGACAAGAAATTTTATGAAATGCATCATCATTATCTACTTTTTATCCTTGTACAAATCAATGTGAATTGAAAGTTCAGAAAATAATTCACTTACAAGAAATTGCAAATTAATTATCGGATGTATTTACTGATGATCCAAAGGTGACAAAGTCACATATACTAGTTGTTAATGCTCCGATTCGTATTGATGTCCCTGAAGGACAAGTTGCTAATATGTCAGTAAATGAGTCTAATGCACACCAAAAGCGTGGTAGATGACTTGATTCCAAGGATAAAAATTCTAGAAAGAAAAAGGAGCAAAATAAGAAAGTTGACACATCAAAGGTTATTAATACTCCTAAAAAGCCCATAAAAGAAATAATTGATATAACAGAACAAATAACCCCAAAAGAGGGTTAGATTCATGAAAATAACTATGATGAAGAGATCTTAATAAATTATGTTATTTCAGGAAAGAGATAGAACTGAAAGGAAACTGTTATTAATGATATATTTGCATATGCAATAGCTCTTGATATTATAAATGAGGATCTTGAACCAAAATCCGTTGATGAATGTAGACGTAGAACTGATTGGCCAAATTAAAAAGACGCTATCCAAGCAAAATTAAATTCACTTTAAAAACATCAAGTCTTTGGATCTATTATCCTAACATCTAAAAATGTGAAACCTATAAGCTACAAATGGGTATTTGTGCGAGAACATAATGAGAGAAATGAAGTTGTAAGGTATAAAGCACAACTTGTAGCACAAGATTTCACTCAAAGACCTGGTATTGATTATGAGGAGACTTATTCTCCAATGGTGGATGCAATCACATTTAAATTTCTAATTAGCTTGACAATTATAGAAGGACTTCATATGCATTAAATGGATGTTGTGACAACTAATCTGTATTGATCACTTGATAGTGACATTTATATGAAAGTCCCTGAATGACTGAAAATGCTTGATGCATGCAATTTGAAGCCCCAGGAAATGTATTTGATTAAATTATAAAGATCTCTGTATGGATTAAAGCAATTTAGACTGATATGGTATAATTGTTTCAGTGAATATCTTTCAAAGGAAGTGTATATTAACAATCCAATTTACCAATGTGTGTTTATTAAGAAATCAAAATCTAGATTTGCTATTATCGCAGTTTATATTGATGATTTGAATACTATCGAGACTCATGAAGAGCTAATAGAGACAATAATATTTTTGAAAAATGAGTTTGAGATGAAATATTTGGGTCAAATAAAATTCTGTCTGTACTTGTAGATCGAGCATCTATCTAAAGAGATTTTTCTTCACCAACCAACTTATACCGAAAAGGTATTAAAGTGCTTTAACATAAATAAGTCTCATCCAATAAGTTTTCTTATGGTTATTCGATCCCTTCATGTGAAAAATGATCATTTTCGTCTTCAAGAGGATAATGAAGACATTCTTGGTTTAGAAGTACCATATCTTAGTGCTATTGGTACATGAATGTATCTTACTAATTGCACAAGCCCTGATATAGCCTTCTCTGTTAATTTACTAGCAAGATATAGTTCTTCACCAACTCGAAGACATTGGAATAGTGTTAAACAAGTACTTCGTTATCTTCGAGGAACATTAGACATGAGTTTGTTTTATTCAAAGGACTCAAAGGCAGAATTGGTCAAATATACTGATGCTGGATAATTATCAGATCCATATAAAGCACGATTTCAAACAGGTTATTCGTTTATATATCGTGGTACTGCTATATCATGGCATTCTACAAAGTAAACTCTAACTGCCACATTTTCAAATAATGCTGAAATATTAGCGTTATATGAGGCAAGTCGAGAATGCGTATGGTTGAGATCTCTGACTCAAAATATCCATAAACATGTGATCTTCCATTTGTTAAAGAAAGTCCAACAATTTTGTGTGAGGAGAATGCAGCTTGTATCACCCAAATCAAAGGAGATCACATAAAAGGAGACAAAACCAAACACATTTTGTAGAACTCTAGGTTTCATTTTCTAGAAAAATAATTTTATTAGATGAATAGTATTTTTGGACGGAAAGTGTTCACGTGAATAGTGATTTTTGAAAAATGGACTTCGGACATCAAAAGTCTCGAAATAGGAATTAGAGTTATTAAAAACTGAAATAGATAAAAAATGAGTTCATTTGAATAAGTTTTGAGTGATCCGAAAATAAATTACGATAACACTATTTTTGACGAATAATGAGTATTAGTAATTTAGCACCCATTTGAATTTTTTTAAAAGCATGACATTGAGAGATTTTTTTACCCAATTAGAGTATTATATGGTCAATTTGATGATAGGATGACCATCGAATATTTTTGAAATTTATTAAATTAAAATGATGACTAAATGTATTTAAGGGCAAAATGGTCATTTTAAACTCAAATAACAAATGGATTTTGGTGGGAGCACTACATGGAATGAACTTGAGTGAGAAACACAATCTATGTGAACTTGAATTAACCAATGAGAGAGTGACAAAATTAAATTAAGTTATTGAATTATTTGGAAATGAGTTGACATGCACAAATAAAGTATTGATATTTTAATCGTCAAGTGACCAGTTTGACCATCAACTAATTAATTGAATGTGAGATATAATTAAGGGCATTGTGGTAATTATAATTGGAGGATTTAATGGCAATTTGATGAATTGAAGAGGGACATTTTAGTCAATTGCATAAGCACTATATAAAGTGATGGGTGGTGAATTTTCTAGCAATTTTGGATGGCAAAAAGGAGAGCAAAACAGTGAGGTCAGGGTAGCAAGGTATTCGGCCATCAAGAGGAGAAAATAAGTGAGTTTGATCCTTGATTTTATGCCAAAAATGATTAAGTAAGAAGCTAGAGTGAAGATTAAGCAAAAGAGTGGAGAAAACTAGGTAAGAAAGTTGAGTTTTGATGATTTTTTTTTAATGAGATTTTCATGGGTTTTGATGGTTTTGTGATAGTTTGATTTATTGATGGAATTTTTTGTGTGATTAAAGGTTATTTACCTTGTATTTGATGCTTGGAATTGGAAGGAGTGCAAAAGAAGCAAGTTAGTAGGCAACCTAGTAAGGTAATGTTTAGGGTTTTAAGTGATTTTTCAAGTAAATTTCAATTGAGTTATTATTATGATACTAGATGGATTATGATGTGTTTTTAAGGTGTTTGATGAGCTTAAAATTAAAGAAAATATATGGGATGCATTAGGGGAGAATTCGGCCAAGCTAGCTTAGTTAGGTGATGGAGTGGATTTTGACATTTGATGAAATTAATGGATGTTTGACATAAATTTAAGTTGATATGGATTATTGGAATTGAAAAGAAAAAGTTTGTACTTGATGGTTAGTATTCGATCAACGTAGGGAATTTATGCATGCGAATTGATTTTTATCGTTTGATGAATTTAGTTGATGTGTGACATGAATTTAAGATGATATAAGTCAAGAAAGTGAAAAAAAAAAAATGGTTGGATCAGTGTGTTAGGTAATTCGGCTAATGGGGGGCTAATTAGTGTTCAAGCGGTTGTTCGATTATCTTGATGAGTTTTAATGTGTTTACAGATGTAATTGAGTAAGTTCTAAATAGAATTTATATTATTCTAAGTGTAGGAGGAGTTCAGATTAAGAAAAGCGAAAGAAAAGGCTCGAAAGAGTAGTGTACTAGTTGGAAATCAAGTTGTGAGTGTGGTTGTGTTTAATGTTTTTATGAATTTTAATGTTAGTGATTTATATTTGCAAGCATATAATTTAGTATTCAATTTATTTAATTGATTTGAATAGATTTTTAGCATGTAACTCTTTTATTTTATGATGCTAGTAAGTTTTTTGCATTATGTTATAAATGTATTTATATTTTAGAATTAAAGCAAATTAATAAGTTAAGAGAATTACATGCTAAGAGTACTTACAAATATTTAGGCAAATACATGCTAAGAGTACTTGCAAACAATTCAAGTCATGATCCTTTTTTGATTGAGAATTTTATACTAAAGAATGAAGATTTTCTAACTGAGTTAAATTATTTTTATGTTTAGTGAAGTTAAGAATTTCTTATCAAATCAAAAGAAATCATAAAGGTAAGGTTTACTCTAATCCCCAATATACCTGACCAAAATACCTTATGCGTATACGGTAAGAGTATGGAGAGTCACTAACTTGAGAGTGGAGTCAAAGTGACTCATGAGAGATAAGTTAGTGTGTCATCCTCTGCACGTATGAGGTAGTATAGACTTGTCTGATGTTGAGAGAGGATCATGATCCCAGAGTTTCCTACATCTGCGACTACATATGGTAGCATTCCCAAGCTTTAGTGGCGATGAGAAATTCCGTCATCACAGAGCAAGTTTTCCTGGGTTGCCTTAACTAGTTCTTGAAAGAAAAAGAGCGCGTCGTTAAGCGTGAAGTTTAAAAAGCAAAGAAATTTTGTTAAGGAAAGAATTTATGCTTTACTAAAGTTATTTATATTAGTTTTATAGTTTTATAAAATTTCAGTGAAATCGATAGTTTTCTAAAATTATTTTGGGAGGACATTATTATTTTTAGAAAGTAATTTATTATTGGAAAAGTTTACCCACTCACTGAGTTATATACTCATCGCTCTGTTTTTATATTTTTTGAAAAATCCTCCCTAGGTGTATGAATGAGCCAGCATACAGATGCAGCACCATCAAATGGTCCACACTCTGCTTTCCCAGTGCATTTAAGGGCAAGTGCTGGGTTTGAGTGAGGAGTGTGGGAGGCATATGAAAACTCTGTGGGCCTAAAGGATAGTACTTGTCCACCAGCCTTATGGGGTATCCCTCAAGGGTCAAGACCCGAGAGTGGGATGGGTTGGACGGTCGCCACATGTGAGAGCATGGGGCAGGTCGATCTATTACAAACACTAAAATAGAATTAAGTGAAAAATGACAAACAAATAATGTTGGAGTCATTTCTTGCTTAATATATACAAAACAAATAAATTAGATAAATGGAAGGGTGTATCCAATCTAGAATTTATGTAGGATTTGAATTCAAATAAATCTAAAAGATTAATTGAAATCCATTTTATTGTTATTAATTACGTTAGGTCAAGTTTTAGAAATAGATGGGTATATGGACAAATATCCATTTGGAGGATATTTTTAAAAGAGACCAACAAAGTTAGGTACAAAAGGAAAAAAAAACCATAGCAAAAGATTGGATCTAAAATAAATAATAATAATAATAATAATAAGCAAAAAGCAAGAAAATGAAGAGGAAGGCCAAGTAAGAAAAACATTAGTGGCAAAATTTTTATAAAATAAAAGGCAAATTGTACAAACCCCCTTGAGGTTTGGCAAAATTGCATACAAATGATGATATAGGGGTAACTTACACTCTGATCCCTTGAGATTCCAATAACTTAATACAAACTTCCCTTATAATAGAGATGTTAATAGGCTATTATTAAGTGCCATTGGGTAAGAGTAAAATCATCAAAAGACATTATGCCTTTGAGTATCTAATAATTTAATAATTAATATTAATATATTTTTTTATTTAATTAAAATATATATAATTATAAAAATAATATATATATATATATAAGGACACTAAACAGGGCTTGAACACACCTAACTCTCAAGAGCTTTTTCGCCTTCTTCACTTAAAAGGACAACACCAAGTCAACCAATAGCAGTAGCGTGTAGATTGCCTTTTCTAACTTCTCCATTCTCTTTTCCTTCCATCTCTCTCTACTTCTCAATGGTCTAATACGGCGGAGCCGTCACCACTTTCGAACTATTGTGCTCTCCAGTGTATTCATCTAGGGCTCCATTTGGGTCTCTTGGTCTCCATTGGAGACCATTCGGATCTCTAATGATGAAAACCTAGTTTCGGGTTTCCATCGTAGCAACCCAAAACTAGTTGGTTTAGGATCTCCACGATGAAGACCTAAAAATGATGAAGACTCGCTGTCATTTGTATTTTTATTTTTTTGAATTTTCTTTTCATGTGTTTTTTTTTTTTTATAGTGAGTTTATGTGATCTAGTTTATGTGAATTTTCTGGTTGATGTTGTGTTTTTTTTTTTTTTTTTTGAATTAAATTGATATTAGGTTCTTTTCTACATATCCTTCTTACATTTTAGAGACTTGATGCCTATAATTGACTTGAGTTGGACGGGATTGGCTTTTATGCCTCTCTAAGTGACGAGGTAGTCTAGCAATTTGCCCGACGACACTCTAAAGGAACATTTAATTAGATTAAGCTTCTTGTTATATTTCCTAAGGATGTTGAACACTTGGCTAAGATGCTCAAGTTAGTTGTCGGCTAACAATGACTTGACCAACATGTCATCGATGTAGACCTTTATGGTTTTCCCAAGTTTTTCCTCCAATATCTTATTCACTAGATGCTAGTAAGTGACTCTAATGTTTTTTAATCCAAAAGGCATCACTTTGTACCAGTAAATGCCACGCTCTTATTATAAACGATGTTTTTTCTTAGTTGTCCATATGCATAAAGATTTGATTATATCCAAAAAATGCATCCATGAAACTTAGGAGCTTGTGTCTAGTTATTGCTTCAACTATTATATCAATATGAGACAAAGGGATAGGGTCTATTAGACACATCTTATTAAGGTTCATGAAATCAATGCAGAGTTGCCATTTCCCATTCCTTTCTTGGACAACAACAATATTAGCTAGCCAATCGGGGTATTGGACTTCCCTAATTGATCCAATTTCAACCAATTTTTGGACTTCCTCATTGATCACTTGATTCTTTCTGAAGTAGACCTAGACCTTTTCTACTTCATTGGTATGTACATAGGGTCAACGTTCAACTTGCAAGTAATGATAGATGGATCAATCTCTATCACGTCAGCATACAGACATGCAAAGCAGTCGTGATATCGAGTGAGGAAGTCGATTAGTTTGGCTCTTAGGTCCAGCTTTAATGTTAACCCAATCTATACTTTGTGATCATTATAGACTAGGCAGATCGACATTTCCATTTGGGGCTGGTTTGGCTCGACACTTCGATAGCTTTGTTATAGTTGCTATAAGTTTTCTTTATGAGTGTTTTGATGACACTGTTATGATATCCTTTACTCATTCTTGATTTCTTTGACTCCCCAATTCAAGGGAAATCTGATGAACTGGTGTTAGGTTAAAGATATCGCTTTCATCTTATGGATCTAAGGTTGACACCCATGATAACATTGTAAGTTGTGCCAATGTCCATAATCAAGAATTTGGTGTAAAGGTTAATTTTTCAGCGTAGAGTAACAGCACGATTTCTTCAATGGTGCTTTTTTGTTAATCACGAAATCCTATCAGAAGTGTCGACCGTCTATTTATATATGACATGTCGATCTACATATCTTTAAGTGTTGACAAAAAAAGTTCATTTGCAGAACTCTCATCGTCGATCAAAATTCATTTGGTCAAGTAGTTGGCTAGATAAAGACTTATAACCAATATGTCATGAAGCAGAGTGAGTATTTTTGTGGTCTCATTTCTAGAAAAGGATAGAGTGTAGTTATCTTGGTGATCCACTTAGGACGGTCGACTAATAGATTGTACAACATCCCTTATATGCTTTCTTATGGTTGAATGGGTTATCCCATTGATCTATGATCCTTCGATGATCATATTAATACTTTTTCATAAACTAGGGGTGTTAGAGGAGTAGGCTTATTGTCATGGCATTGCTCATCTGCTCGTTGTATGGTTTCCTTTCCTTTGTCACCCAAAAATTCTCATAATTAACCATTTCTAAAAAGCTCCATAGCTTTAAGGAATTCGCATAATTTGGTTTGGTCTGATGACCATAGCCATTATGGAATTCGCATAATTTGGTTTGGTCTTTAGAGCTTGTTGGCTTCTTAGACTTTACAGGCCATTTAACCATGTTCCCTATGTCTTTCAAGATAATAACAAACTTTGCTGGACGAATCGTGAGATTATAATTAGGAAAAGGTCTGCAAGAACCTAGTGAATGCTTAGGATGACTATTTGGTCGATTATAATGGTCTAGTCAATCATTGCGATGATTTTTGCTGACTCGATAATCTTGCTTGATGTTGTTGGAATCAACTTTTTTAGGGTTGTTGGACCCTGATTGACTATCCTATTGATCTAACTTGTTGCCTTTCTTGAGATTTGATGTGCTTGGTCGGTGATTACATCTTCTTCTTATTTCATTTGTGTCCATGCTTTTGTGAGCATATCATCCATGGTCTACGGTAGCAATATTACAGTTGATGATAGATACATTCTCCTTATTAAAGCGATCGATATAGTCTCTCAGTCACTCTCTTGGTCATTAAAAGATCATGAAAAGATCATTTGAATGCTTCTCTAGGCTTTGACTGTTAGAGAATTGTTCAACAAATTCATTTGTCAAGTGCATGAATGAATTAATGTTGCCATTTGGTAAGTTAATGAACCATTGAAAGGTTGGTCCTACCAAGCTTGAACCAAAATTTTGCACATGACATCTTCCTTCATATCCTTAGGAATTGTGACCTTATGCATTCTTTGTTTGTAAAAGGTGATGTGGTTGTTTATATCTATCATCCCAACGTATACCTTAAAGTTAGGAAGTGTGAATTTTTTTGGCATCTCTACCATCATAATTGAGTCTGCAAATGGTGAATTAGTGAAACTGGTTGAGATGCTTTTCTTAAGTGATATTAGGACTTCATGTATATGGTTGATCAGTGCCTCTAGCTATGCCAATTTTTTTGATACTTCATCCGACACTGGTTTAGCCTGCCTCTTATTCTTTTGGCCATCTTCATCGCAAACCAACTTTTTAAGAGTTGGGTCGATGCTTGTTTGTCGGTCGACTAATGCTCTACGTCTGGTTTTATTGAAGTCATTCAGTTGCCTTAGGTTAACTCTCTTATCAAGGTCACCCTTAAATCCGATTGCAATGAAGTTTACTGTTGGTGGATCTTATTATCATGTAACCTACTCTAGAACCTAAGAATCGATTGCTAGTAATTAGAGGTGTTCTTCCATCAACTTCTGAAGCTCCAACCTTATTTTGTTGATCCAGTTCAACATTGACATTAATTAGTTGTTAATCTTGTATCGCAAGTTGATATTATTAGCCCAGAATGTTTTGTTTTTAGCTTGAAAGTTTTTAAGTTTCTCTGTATGCACTGCCATTTGTTCTATCTGGGTGGTTAACAAAGAGTTAGTGTCGTCAACTGACATGTTAACATACTAAAGTATCAGTTTATTTTATTTGTATAGGATCAAGTTGCCAGATTCTTAACAGATGGTGCCAAACTGTAATGGGGTAGAACTACAGTATATCGACAGAAAGCAAGCCTCATCGGTTGACTTCTTTAGAACTCGATAACCTGTATTCTGCACAAATCAAACAAAGAATATGGATAATCTTGGCATCGTAGGGTACCGGCCAAAGACCCTTCGATACTCTAGTCAATAGATTGAATATCAAAAATAATAGAAAAATAGTAAAGCGTTGTCCTAGTAGAGATGGGATGGAAAATATATGTGATCGATATAGATAGCATAGACCGAATGGAATATAAGGTAGTTATAGGTAGAAGGCAATGGCGATAAGGTGGATCAAGTTTGTTGGCTAAAGCATCATTTACGGTGACCCAAGTTAGTGGCGGTCCAGTACTGAAATGATTACACCAAATAATAGTGGGCATCATATTGGTGAATTAGACTGAGCTGACGAAAGAGGGAAAGTGTTGGATGACAATGTATACGATACTATAAGGGTTCTATCGTAGTCGGTGATTGAGGTTGGATCTCAAAGATGTCTGATGGCAATCTAACAGAGTGATGGTGTATGTGAGAGATTGGATGCCTGACTCAAGGGTGTAATAACCCTTTTATAGGCAACTCACCCTACACAGTTGAATGAGCCTAGTTTCAGTAGTCTTAGTAGTTTGAGTTTAAGTAAAATGAAGGATGGTCGTAGTTATCCCTAAATTGTAAGGAAAAATAAGGATGAGTCTAAGATAGATTGTGCCTTATCTTATGAATGGTTGAGTCCTAATGTAATTGGACTCACGGAGGAGAAGTTGGAATCTAATTATGAACCCTAGGTTGGTGTTTTCTCGACCAACCTGTTGGGTAGATTAATAGTAAATATCCTAGGTCATGCAAGCCTAACCTTTAGGTTTAGTCAGCTGTTAGTCATTAGGCTCGTTGATCAAAGTGTATTGGGTCATAAGCCCACGTCGACCAACACATTAAGCCAACCTCAAATAAGCTTCTAGGCTTACGTATATCAGGCCTGGACCTATGGCCATTACAACAGCCTTTTCATGTTCAAATCACAACTAAGTTAGAGTGAACTTCATTTTTCTAGTTTAGAATTTTTTAACTTTTTCCACAAACATATCTTATTTTTCTGTTCATTGTGAACATGTCATCGAAATTCATTAGATTTCATTAAAAATTGAATGGTTTGGATATAAGTCTGATATTACAAAGCTAGTGTGCATGTGTGTGTATTGATTTTATCATCAGTGCCTAAAATTAGGACGAATTATGGTTTTGGTTTTTTTTATTAATACTTTTTTTTTTCTATTTGTTAGATCTTGGTTTAATTTTGGTTTTTTGGTGTCAGATCTTGGTTTTCTAATTTTGGTGTTATATCTTGGTAATTTTGGGACTTTGATCCAATAATTTGGTCAATAATCAGTTAAATTAAAGATAGTGTTGATGGTTGTTGGTGATACCAAGTTCTTAGAGTAATTATTTTGGTGGAATACATTTTTGTGTAGAGAATATATGCACATAGAAAGTAGTACCGGAATATTTAGTTGCATGAAACTAGGCTTGTCTACTTATGTTATTTGTAAGTTTATCCCCATGCCTAATTTATTTATTTATTTTATATTTGGGTAAGGAAGAATGATAGAATAGGGAAAGCAATTTTGAATTGGTGTAAGATGGTTTTTTAATTTTGATGTTAGATTTAGTAATTGGTGTGAAACTAATGGAAATCAATTGGACCGAACCAACCTAGCACTAGTTGGTTCAAGGTCATTTTTTCTCTCTAAATTGGGTTGAGTTGGTTTTCGCTTCGACAAGTAAAAAATAGTCAATTTTGGTTCAATTTTGCCCAAAACCGACTCATCCTAACCCATGCCCACCCCTACCTAAGAATAAGCTTATCCCTACGTTACGTTGTATGTCATCATAATCTAGTGATGGGAACAAGGAAAGGTTAAAAAGATGGAGTAGAAGAAGAACAACAACAAGAAAAGCAACTCCAAGTGATGATAGTAAGTGTCATTGTTTAAGACATGTCATTCAACCTAAAATTGGATTGTCGATGATATCTACCTCCATTGGTAGTTAAGGTTGGTATATATATATTTTATGTCTCAAAATGCATTTGGGATCAGTTCCGCTTATGAAATAATTACTTATTTAATAAGTTCTAAGCAAGAAGATGTTTGGTAAACTTTTCATAATCTGTTGATTTCATAATATGTTTCTCTCATAATTATTATCTTTTAGAAATTGGTTAGGGTACTTATAGAAGTTGATTGTCGAATAATCTACTTCCTGATTGCATTAGTCATAGGCTAGATTTTCTTTGTTTAGGTAAGCCTTTTCATTCTTTTGATAGTGTTCATTCTTGATATTGTGATTCCTTATGGTTTACGAAGTTTGCTTGAATAATCACTCTCATCCGAATTTGTAGATGTTTGTTTCTGTCATCCAAATTTGTGGATGTTTTATTTTCTCAAATTTTGGATGCTTCTGTATATATGATTTTTGCCTAAAAGTCACAATTTTAGTTTCTTTTAATGGGTCTTTGCATTTTCTTACCTTTGTTTACGAGAGTGTTAACTATGTTACTCATAACTCTCTTTGGAATTCTTTACTTGACATGATTGATGTTAGATCTCATTGAATGGTAATTAGTGATTTCCATGCTATTGTGGGACCTTCAGATGATTTTATGGCTACCATTACAGCTTATAATCTTTTAAGAAATTCAAAATAAGAGTGTTTTCTTCACTAGAGTAGGGCATTCTTCACGTGGCATTTCTCTTTCCAAACTAGATAGATCTTTTTGCTCACCTTCTTTTCTTAACTCTTGGACAGCTGGCTCTAGCACCATTTTTCCTAAATTGTATTTAGATCATCATCCTATCTTGGTTGTTTGTAGTGGTTTTGATTCTTAAAAGCTTCGTCCCTTCTGATTTTAGACTGTGTGGACTTCTCATACTTCCTTTTTGGATTTAGTCAAGGCTTCGTGAAATGTCATTTTGAAAGGTTCTCTTATGAGTATTATTTCCTACGAATCATCATTTTACAACAATTGAAAACCCATTACTAGGTTTCTAATGGTGGAACCTAAAGTGCTACTAAAAACATCTGGGTTTCCAACTATGAAAATAAAGAGGAAACAACATTTTTTAGGTTTCAATAGAGGCAAAGATAGCAGAGAGAGAGGAAATAGAGAGACACATGGTCTTCATCTTTGAAAAAGACATCGGCAAAAGGGAAGATGGCAAGTCCAAGAATGAGAGAAGAGAGAGATTGGTAAAGAAAGAATCGACAAATCAGAGAAGAGGACGATAGTGTAACTATAGTGATAGAGAGAGAGCTGAAGGAGGAAGGTAGAGAAAGAGACGGTGAGTGACAAGTGACTGGTGAGAGAGAGAAAAAATATATATATATGTTGTGTTGGTGACTAATTGGAGTAGGTGTTCTTTTGATGACATCTATATGCTGATAGCATCTAGGTCCTCCAATGAAGCTTATGTCATATTAAGGATCAAGACTAGATCTTCAACATATTCGATCTCTTTTTTAAATTTTTTTCTATAATTTTTAAGTTAATCCCTACCATCCATCATGTGATGGACAGTGGAGATTTTTTCTAATTTTTTTAATTTTTATTTCTTTTTAATTTTCTATAATTTTACAATAGCTAAGGGCATTTTTGTCATTGGATTAAAAAACATAGTTGTTACAAAATCGAAACTTCAACTCCGTGTATTTAAGGACTTACCTTAAGGAGTATCGTGTAATTTGCATAAAATTTGGAGTAGCAATATTCACACTTCCAAAACACCGAATAAATTGTTTTATTCGTTTTTAAAATAATTTTAATTGATAGTTATAATTCATTTTAATATTAATAATATTGTTTCTTTAAATTTATAGTATTATATTATTATAAAGACACCACACTTGTAACTATATTGCTATACTTCTCTTTTATTATTATTATTTTTTTCCTGAAGCACCTATTTTGCTATTCATTGGATCTTTATAATTATTTAATTTTTTTATTGATTATTTTACAAAAATTAATGTATTTTTATTTCTAATAAATTTTTATAAAATTATTTTTTAAAAAAATTATAAAATTATTGAGTTGCATATGCCGTTTTGTTTGAAACTTGTGAAAATTGAATTGATTGGGATGTTAAGAATAGACAGCTAACCAGACTACTTTGTTTATTTTGTGATCAATATTGGTTTATTGGGATTGGTACAGTTTAATCTACTTTATCTTGGGCTTGATATGTTTTATCTGTTTTGTGTTGGGCTTGGTACAGTAATGGGTTATTTTATAAGTGTAGGCCTGATTAAATATCCTGTTAGGACTATGTATTCTAGAAGGTATAGGATTGTAAATCCCTTATTTTAGGAGTGTGATGTATAGATAATATATAGGAGTTTTACTCTCACTGGCAAATTAAGATTCAACAATAGTATCCTCATCAGACAATCTGTGAAAGGAGTCACTTTTTATTTTCTAATGTTTGTTTTCGGTTTTCTTCATTATTGTGGTTTCACATAATCCAAGTTCGCTTTCATATTTATATATTCAATAAGTGTCTTCCACATTATAGTTTTAACATTATTTTTTACAATTTGAAGAATGAATTAAAAAAGTAATCATATCCAAAACCTTTTACAAATTAAAAAAGTATGTATAAAACATTAGTAACATTACTAGATGCACATAAAGGTGGTTAAAATAATTGCATTAATCAGTCATAAGGTATGTTACCAATGTAAATATATCAGATTGATCATACACATATCTTCCACAGTTTCACAAGCCTTAATCCACCTATCCTTTCTAGTTCTGAGCACACCAATGATGACAAAATGCAGAGAGTGTAGCTACATTTCCATTGTGAAACACAAATTCATTAATTAATTCCTTAACTCCGAAATGATTCTAAATGCACATACAAAGTTCATATCAAGAAAGAGTCTATGATCAAAAGCTAGAGACATGGACCACCTGTTGCTTCTTCCTTGTACTCCAAAAGAGCTTTGTTAACATCTCCAACATGTGCATACTGCTTTCAGAACTGCGGAGTTACCTGCATAAAGTAAAGCACTTTTATGCAAATTAGTTAACAGGAGATGGCCAAGGAACCATGGTCGCAATTCTTGGATTAACCTTGGCATGATATAGGAGTTGCATCATTTTCAATAGATCATGATGAACAAGAACCTACATAGATGATAAATTAGAAATGTGGTTAGCATGAATGAAAAGAAAGAAATGAATTAGAATGAACGAAAATAGTCCATTCATTTTATTTGATTAGCATGGATGAAAAGATCAAGATGACTTAGAGTGACTACAAAATTTACCGAGGCAAGAATTGTCAATCTTTATAGAAATCGAGTTCCTTAGCTCATTCTAACAAAACATTTTCTTGATGATTTCACTTAAAGGAAGGGACAGATTCTGTTTACATTAAGTTAGAACAATTTTTTCAAATTTTGCTCAACACAATAAGCTCAGGGTATGTTTTTATAATTAACCCAAAATATTATTATTTAAATACAAACATTAAATATGGTTTTTAAGATGTTACTTGTTTAATTAAATATGTATTAGGAGTGACAATTTAACTACTTTGGAAAGAAGATAAAACTGTGACTTATCATTGATTATCAAAAATAAAATAACAATGCAACTAGAACTAACTTTAAGTATAATGTAAGGCTCGAATCCTAATGAAAATAGAGGATTAATTAAGGTCCAAAATTTAAATGGGTCAAAGTTAATTTAAGAGAGCCAAAATGAGGAAGAAAAAAAAAAAAACCAAAAAACAAAAACAAAACAAAGGGCGTGTGTTGTGTGATTAGGCTTAACATAATGAGGCATCAAATTACTTGCTTAAAAAAATAAAAGAGAGAGGGATTGAGGCTGCCACCATGTATATATATACATACATACATACATATATATATATATATATATATAAATTGTCAGTGACACAAAGCAAACAAACACAGAGCCAAAGAAAAAAAAAAAAACACAGCCAAAGAAATTGCAGCGAAAAGGAAAAAAAAAAAGGGAAAGCGGGTGTATTGGGTTTAAATGTTTGGGCCAAATTTGGCCCAATGTAAATTGGGCCATTATAATTGAACAAGCCCAATCAATGGGCTGACGTGCATCCAACAAAAAGGGTGAATCAGGTGGCCGGTCAAAGTAATGTTGGTGGGTTGGAATTTTTTTTTTTTTTAAAAGGTGGCAATATTGGCACCCCAAAAATATTGTATGTACACCTCTTTGAGTATGGAGTGGCCATATTTCTACCCCTCAAAAATTGTGTGTACACCCCTTTTGCCATAAAAACTTTAAAATTTTCCTAGTTTGTTTTTAAACTCCACTTAATACCAAGAATACTCTTTTTGTTAATTTTATTATACTATATTTTTATAAATATACTTCATTTTATTACACTATATTTTTATGAGGAACAATAACACATTCCTTATAAAAAAATTTAAACTTCAACCATTTTTTATTATCATATCAAAAATTATTATCTAAAATTGTGAATAGTTTTTTGACTAGATAAAAACTATATCTACCACATATAACAATTTTATGTGAACAATTCTATATTCGCTTTTAGTGGAACATTACTTTTGACATAAATAATAACATTTCATTATAGATACTACAAGATTTAAATATTAAGCAAATGATTCATTGATGTTCATAAGATTAATTATATAATTACCATGCTTTGGGGCATGTTTTCTAATTGTTCAAATCTATCTCATTCGGTAAATTGTCATTCAATGCTTGAAAATTGGATTTCGATATTTGAAGCTTGCCTCTAATAATACATTTATGTATCTATTTGCTCTCAATTTAATGGTTGTAATAAAATTTTCATTATTTTCTAGTTTACACAATTAAATTAAAAACAATGATAGAATAAATATTAAATCACAAATCTTGATTTTAAATTTTAAATTAATATATTTTTACTTGCATAAACATGTGCATTAGATTAATATAACAACGTCGACCTCAATCTAACAACCTACCAACAATGGAGTTTTACTATGGTTGGTATGTACTATTACAAAGTTAGCTTCATGTTAAATTGTGTTACAATTTTGAAAGAGTAGTAATATTCATACTCATTTACATCTTAAAATTAGGATTCACTATTACTTAGGGGTGACAAAACGAGTTGACGTGTCGGGTTAAGCTGAATTCGATTCGATTCGTTTATGAATTCGACCAATTTGATATGAATTCGTTTATAAACGAATTACACGACATGACACGATTAATTCATTTAGTACTTGGATCATAAAGGATTCTAACCTATTAACTCGTTAATTCATTTAACTCATTTAATTCATTTAACAATTCAATTCGTTTAACTCATTTAATCTTAATAATATTTTAAACATAAATATAATAAATAATTCACAATTAAATATTAACACACCAAATTCAACATAATCAACACATAAAAACCAAACACAAAATTTAACATAATCAACACATAAAAACCACATACCAAATTCTATAGAATCATCCCATAAAAATCAAACACCAAATTTAACAGAATCAACACATAAAAATCAAATACCAAATTCAACAGAATCGAACGCATAAAAACCAATACATTAATTTAAAAAAAAACTAGTAAATTAAATCAACAATAAAATCAAATCAAATCATGCTCAAACTCAATCCAAATCCATGAAAATTAAAATTGTATAACATTATGGTGGTGGATCTGGTGGTGGAGCATGGTAGATTGTGGAGAAGAGACAGTGATCTTGAGGAGAAGTGGGGAAAGGGAGCCAACTGTGAGGAAGGAGGGGAGAACGGGCGTCGACCGTGAGGGGGGAAGGAAGAATGACTAGCAACTATGAAGAAGGAGGGAAGAACGACTAGCGATCGTGAGGGAGGAGGGAAGATCAGATGGCAATCGTGAAGGACGAAGGGAGAACGAGTGGCCATTATGGGGAGAAGGTGGCGATCAGACGGCGACCATGAGGGAGAAATGGGTGATTCGACGAAATAGGTGGTGGGGTGTGGGTGTAGCTACTGAAATGAGCTTGAAATGGCCAAATGAGTTAGATTGTTTAGGTTTTGGATGAATATGTGTATACATATAAATGTATAATTATACACTAACCCCTCTAATATGTTAAATTACAATTTATCCCTATTTTGATTGTGTTAACTCGCGATTCGCTAAGTAAACCCGATTCAATTCGTTTAATAAATAGGTTAAGCGGATTAACATAATTATAGCACGAATTCGTTTAACTTTAACTCATACCCATTTATTTTTTATGAATTCGCATCGATCCGTCGTATCGTAACCTATATTGCCACCCTTACTATTACTATAATTTCAAAACTAAAATGTAATAAAAAAAAAAAAAAAAAACATAAAAAGAACAAAAACAACAATCAAAGTTACTATATATTAATTTTTTTAAAGACAGTCTATCATTTTAAAAACAATGTATTATTATTTTTTATTAGTTAATATATTATTTTTTTATAGAATTAGTTTACTTGATTTCAAAAGTTGTCTCAACAACCATATTAGTTTTTTATAGTAATTTTTTTTATAATAATTAATGATGGTTGAAGTTTAAATCTTTTTACAAGGAATATGTTATCATTCCTTGTTATCATTCCTTATAAAAAAAGAGTGTAATAAAATGGGGTGTGCTTATAAAATTGTATTAAGAAAAAATGGGTATTCTTGGTATTAAATAAAGTTTAAAAACAAAAGAGAAAAATTTTAAATTTTTTATAGCAAAAGGGTTATACAAACAATTTTTGAGGTGTGGAAACATAGCCACTCTTTTGTATGTTGATCCCATTAATTTTTAATATTTATTATTATATCATTTTTTTAATCGCCATTACCATCATCATCATCACTCTCACTTTCCAAAACTTCTTCATCAACAACACAAACACACAATAATACATAGCATTTCATCTTCTTCATTACAAACCGTACAACCACTTCAATTTCTATATTAACATATAAATCAAACCTAAAACTTCTTCATATCAACACAAATTCACGAAACCCAAATCATTCAAACAAAATAAAAAAATTATTATAATTTTAGTTAAATATTTTTGGAAACCCCAAAAACCCATCATCCTCACGAATGATTTTCTTAATTACAGCATTAGTTTGAGAACCAATAGAAGCTGTTGCCTCATCCAAAAACAAAATTTTGCTGCGTTTCAGTATTACCCGAGCCAAGCACACAAGTTGTCTTTGTCCTACACTCTAGTTTTTTTTTTTTGAAAAAAGTCCCACACTCCAGTTGTCTCACTATCAATCACTAAATCATAAAATCATATCTAACCCGATCATATGATTTCCAGTGGAGTTATTATTTCCAAAGGAAACCATTATGTGCATACAGTTTTAGAGGATAATATTGGAATTTAAAAAAATTATATTTTGGGGTGCACATATAGATTTAGAGGGGTGGAAATATCACCACTAAAAAGAGATATCAAAGAAAATGGGCAAGTGGGCTGAGTGTCTTAACTCCGTGAACAATTGCAAAAGCAATGAGAAGTGGCAAATTTTTTATATAAAACAAAGGACAAGTGTCGTACATATAGACACGCATAAGCAATATGAAGCAGCAACATGTAAATATTTAGAAGCAAACAATAACACAGAGCCGAAGTTATTAGCAGAAGAAAAAAGTCGGTGAGCCCATGCAATAAAAGAAGAAAAAAATAATAATAAGGAAATAAATCGAGGGCTGATTCAGTGCTGATTTGACGTGCAATAAATTCTATTTCAAATTCATTTTTCTGATTTGATTTTTATAAGTTCTGAATATATCTTTGTGTTGTGTTTAGGTGGAGAAGACTCTAAGAATAACATAACTGCTATTGGTTTGAAATAAAATTTAAATTTAATTAGTGAGTAGATTATTTTATTTAAATTTAATTATTTGTTTACAGTTATATATATTTCAGATTTTATTATTTATGGATTATTAGAAATGAATTATTTATGAGTTAATTAATTTTTTGAATTATTAATTTTGTGTTATATTTGAAATTAGAATTTAATTGTATTTGTCTATACATATACATATTGAAAATTTCAATCGAAATTTATTGTTTTCAGGTCAAGTTATTATATGAAAAAGTTCAAGATATTTTAAGTATTATTGATGTATGTTTGAGAAAAATATTTATTGAGAATTATTTATATATTCGGAAATAGAATTCCAAATAATTGCACATGAAAATTATTTGAGTTACAAAACGAATGAAATGAGATTTTTAGAATATCAAAACTGTACTCTTCCTTCTAACGATCATCAGGCAACACGAGTATAAGTCTTAAAAAGTTAGCCAACACATGTATAACATATGCCTAAGGAGTTATAAAGTTGCCTAACATGTGTATGGCCAGATGATATGATAGGACCCGACCTGACCCAATCCCTACTTTGAGTTTGGAAGGATCCTGTGAAAACTGGGATTTTCTGGATTTAAAAATCTGAATTTACTGAAACTTTTTTCGATTGCAATCAAATTTAAATAAATCGGAAGTCTTTGAAACTTCTCTTTTTGAACTCATAAACTTAACACATAAAATATTTTTCAAGTATCTAGAAAAGAATTTTCAATTTGTAAAACTATTTTGGAAATACACTTACAAATTTTGGTAAATAAAAATAATATACACAAATTTAGTTATTTATTATCATGTGGTCTCCCTCGCGATACGTAGTAATTTACACGAGCCTATGATGGATACCTGGGAAAAAAATATTTTATAAAAGGGTGAGCCTAATGCCTAGTGAGTGAATATAAATTTTTCAAAAACATTTCTAAATAAAACAAAAACATGTTGCTGATAACAAAAACTACTTCTCAATGAAATAATAAAACTAAATCTGAAACATAATTTCAAGGTAAAACTATGAACTTTGGTATAATTTTCTAAAATATTTCTCAATAATGCGCAAAACTTATCATGAATAAAAAGAAATAATTTTAATAATTCATAAATAATTATATTTGAAGATTTATATAAACATCCTATCATTGTAATACTGTAACTTCTATATAAAACATTTTTGTAAAATTTCTCTATAAAACTTTTCTAAAAAGAAAAAAAAAAATTCAATAACTTTGATACTCTGTAAATTTTCGTTTTTTTCATATAAAATTTGAAAATCCATAACCTGTAAAGCTTTTCTGGAAATTCGGTACTCTCTAAGTTTTCGTTCTATGCATATAATATAAAATATGAAAATCCATAATTTGTAATTCGAAATAGTCAAATTTAAACGTGATCTTGTTGATAAAAAGAAATAATTTAAATGATTATAATTAGAATTAAAACGGAATATAAATTTTATGTCGTCGCAAAACTATATTTTCTATATAAATTATCTTAATAACTTTGATAATATAAAATTGAAATCGGAAATCCGTAATACTTTTCAGAAAATCTCTTTATGTAACTTTGGTATTCTGTAAATTATTTTCTCTGAAAAATCTCTTTCGGAAACTCTGATACTTTATAAATACTTTTTCTGTTCATATAAAATATGAAAATCCATAATTTGTAAAACTTTTCTGAAAATATGATTTTAGATTCATTCTCTACACCAAATTAGTACCTAGAAACTCTATCATACGTGTGGGGCTTAGAAGCATATTTTACATGCAGCCTCTTGACTATGCAAATGGCACAAGAGGCCACGCTTGCCCAGATGTGTCGGGGTAAGAATTAATACTCAGCCAGCCTTACTCATACTCTAAGAGCCCCAATCACGTAAGTCAATTATTATTTGGTTCTCATCCTTTAACACGCTCTGCTTACCTAGTACACATGCGCAGGGTAGGTGACAGGACCCGATCCAGACCTTCTCTAGGCTCTTGTCTGGAGGATCCTACCGGGTACTTCAACAGGCTTCCTGAATCCAACTCGTCGGATTGAAGAAACCTGGGAAGCGAACCCTTAACTTTCTTAGCCGGTTTACTCGTTTAAACTTAAAAATGTGTTTTTCTTTAAAATAGTTGGGATTGGTGTAAATTTTTCGCATTATCTCAAAACAATTTTTATAAAAATTTTAACTGCATAACGACTGTAATTTGAACATTTTCAAAATTTAACCTGCATAAAAATACACTTCGAACTATCCTTGATCACCTCCCAACTTCTTTTATTCTACAAACATGTAATTTCACATATATAAATTGTCACAAACATACTATTTCAACAACATGCAATTTTATAAACGTTTCAAATACTTTGCATGTGCATCAAGTATGAATGTTGCAACCGTGTATATATATACATGTCAAAACAATAATTACAAATATTATACACATTCTTATTCAAATTAATTAATCTTTTAATTAACATATTTACAACATCCAAGTTTGTTCGATGTTTATACAATGCATCGAGACGATGCCTACCTAAAGTATCCGACAAGGTTTTATGCATACAAAATCACCTACACGGTACCTAAATGAATATACAAGCTATATCAAAAACAAAGGCATTAGTTCAAGTATATGGAAATAACAAGAATATATTCACATAAAAATCATGATTTATCAAATTCCATTTTCAATTTTGAGAATTTTCTTTTCTAAACCCACCATGTATACCCTAAACACTCTGTCCATCACGAGATGATTTCGACTAACATCAATCGTGAAGCTAATGAGATATCTTAATCACTACGATGCGGAATTTACTACATCGCAAGCGTAGTGTGAAACGATCTCAAATCTAAGCAACCATAATGCAGCATTTTCTGCATCGCAATTGTAGTGCTATAACTCTGGGTGACTACAGGCGGAATGTGCTGCATCGCAACGTAGTGCCAAACTGTGAATCTAAACGACTACGTCCGGAATTATCTGCGTCACAACGTAGCGCTAAAAACTCTAGAGACTGAGCAACTATAGACGAAATTTTCTGCATCGTCACGTAGCACTAAATCTCATATACTTTAAGGGCATATACATGGGTTTTGAAACTGTTTCATTAAGTACAAAAGCACAAAACCTCTTACTTTTCAAAGTTTTAGGATTTTTCTCGATTCACCCATTTTGAAATAGACTTTATTTTAATTCCTTCACTTTGCAAATTTCATATGGAAATCACATTTTCAACACTTAATTTTAGAACTCAAAAATCCTTTTTAATTTCATAACATAACACATTACAAAGTTTAAAATAAAAATTTAAATAGATGCAAGTGGTAAGACACTTACCTCCAAGTCGCACAAATCCAAATCAAACGTCACAATGAGTCTATCAGACTTCACACGCTCGTCACTTCCATGAAAATTTCTTATTATCACTAGTGACAATCTCATAACTCAACTTTAACTTTAAATTAACATTCTCCAATAAAGACTCTTTTTACACTATAACTTTTCAACTTATTTCTAACTCAATCGAGACTCACTAATTCTAATTTTTTCACAAAAGTTTCAGTTTTAGATCCCTAGGGAACCCTTACGCAGTCCGTATAATTTTTAGAGACCCGAAATGAAAAATCTAAATTTTTCACCCCTTTTGACACCCTATAACAGAATGTAACGCAGCAGCCTATTCGGGGCTCCATTTTCCTTTGATCTTTTTCCTATGGTCCTCTTATCTCACATTCTGGTCACACGTCAAATTTCGTTGAAAAATTCTATCGTTTGCTATATTAAATCTAAGAAAAACGCCATGTTTTGGGAACTCTTTGATGCATGTTTTCACATCGGACAAACGACAATGATTTTTCTTTTGTATCTAACATTATTTTACCTAATTATGATCAATTAAATTTATTCCATGCAATAAAAATTGCATTTACATAATTATTTCACTTAACGACTCTCTAACGGCACTATTTTGGCCATAACTTGCGTAATTTTTATTGGAATCGATCCGTTCCAAAACCTATAGTTTTCTATGACTCCTAGACATCATTTGAGGTGTAGAACAACCCCATATATGTCAGACTTGCATAGGTTGTCTCTATCCCATGGTTTGAACTCGAGAATCTCAATTTGCTCAAAACTACTATCATTGAGCTTCTATCCCTTCTACTTATCTTCCTAACCTTATTTATGCTAAAATTTGGGTTCAAAACTATATAATCTCAGAGGTTTTCCACTGTTCTTCATGTCCATAACACACCCACGTACTCATTCTAGAGTAAAACTTTCAAGTTTTTACAAAACTATCTCTCACAAGCTTTTCATCAAACATTTACTCTACAACTATCTTCACTTTTAAACAAACTATGAAATCAAGTTTCCTTGTTCAATTCTATCTTTTAAATGTGACATCTAAACATGTTTTTATACTTAAAAGTAACTTAAATTGATCATTTATTAGTTAGCCCTCAAAACAGCCCCTAAACTTTAGTTTTTTTTTCTACATACACAAACTTTTCTTCATTAAGTATTTCCAACTCCATTGTAGTTGAGCTAAGACATAATTGCTACTCAAAACTCATATCATTTAAAGGAAAACACCCTTTTTCACACACATACAAGGCTGATCGAAACACTAACACCCTCCTTTTCATTTTGCTTCTTCAATTTCTTATCACAACTAAGCATAAAATCAATTACATGCAGTTTTTGTAACCACATGACAGCTCACATGCATTTTCCATCAACATAATCATATAAACCCTAACTTACACTACTTAAATCTTGAGTTGGATGATTCCTTCAACCTTTGAGCTTGATTTTAAACACAAAAATCACTTCAATCTAATTCAAAACACACTTGAATCAATTAATCACCCAAAACAGCCCCTATCTTGGAAAATCATCAATAAATTCACCATAACTCACCTTGATTTCCTTAGCTCTTTCTTGCTTGGTTTCCACTTGGATGACTTGAGTATTTCTTGGGCTGAAATCTGCAGATGATCCTCTTCCTTTTCCTCTCTTGCAGCTGATCGAACAGCCCTTTCTTCTTCCTTCACGGCTGCACGTTTCTTGGTTCTGCTTCAGCTCAAGTTCTGCTCTTGCTTCTCACAATTTCAGCTTGCTTTGACCGAATGAATCACTCCCTCAAGCTCTCATGCACTTCCACTTTATATACTCATACTTGCCAATGTCTAAATTACCCTTTAACTTACTTAAAAATCACACAAGTGCCACTAGTTATCAATTAAAACTTTTGATTGGTCATTTAATTCCATTCACTTAATAACTAACCAATCACTCAATTTCTTAATTCAATTTCATTAATCACTTTGCTTTTTTTCTTTTTTTTTTTCTTTTGACTTTCAATGTGTCACAACACCATTGGTTCCCACTTAATCACATGGATTGTGCTTCTTTGGATGATTATCTTCTCATAAATCTTTAATAATTTACTAACTTAAATTTAATTCCTCGTTTAACACTAATAAATTCCACAAATATTTTATGGTCATCTTATCATCAAATTGACCATGTAATACTCTAATTGGGTGTTTAACTAATCAATCTTGAGCTTCGAAAAAAAAATTTAAATGGCCTTCGGGTCATTATTATTTTTAATAACTCAAAAATGACGTTTTAATAATTTTCGTTTGGACCGTTCGAAATCTATTCAAATGAACTTATTTTTAATCCGTTTCAGTTCCTATGGACTACATTATTCATTCCAGGATTTTTGAATCCTAAAGTAAAATTTTCAAAATTTACTATTGACCCGAGCACTATTCATCGAAAGTCACTATTTACACGAAAAATCACTATTCATCCAAAATTAAAAGTTAGGGTATTACAGTAGGGGATCTCTATCATCCATATGCTAGGCGACTTAATGACTCTCTCTCTCAATTCCTAATGACTCATGTCTCTGACCTCTGCACTAGCATGTGGTAGGCTACTTCTTGGACTTACTCACGTGATGCTAATGACTGTTAGAAAAGAGGGTACACTTTGATGTTCTAAAAATATTTCTATTTCTCTTTCTTTTGTCAACTCTTTTCTAAAAACATTTTTGTTTCTCTTCCTTTCTCAATTTTTTTCTAAAAACATTTTCACAATTGAAATTTCAAATATATTTCCATAAAATTTTTAGTTTCTAACAAAAATCTTTTCAAAGCATATGTATACAAAAATCATAGATTCTCATATAATTTATAAAACAAGTTATAAACTTTTATAAATTAAATAATTACTTCATAAACCATAAAACATAAATTGCTTTATTAGTTTGTAAAACATTCTTTGGAAACTCAATACAACTTATAAAGTTCACAATTCATAAATCATACTTTAAATTCACCAAAAGCATAGTTTCTAATTTTATAAAACATAAGTTTATGAAACAAAATCTCAAACTCATAAATTACAAAATATACTTTAAGATTGTAAAAAAAAAAAAAAAATACCTTGTTTCAAAAACCATAAAACAAAATTTACTTTATTAGTTTGTAAAATACCTTTTGAATTCTCAATATAAATCATAAATTTTACAAATCATCAAATATACTTTAAAATCATCAAAATACATAGTTTCCAATATATAAATCATAAGGTATACTTTAAAAATCATAAAACATACTTTGAAAATCATAAAATCCAAACTTACTTTGTTAACTTAGAAAATATAATTTGGAATTCCAATACATAGTATAAGGTTCTCAAATCACCAAACATGTTCTAAAACCACCAAAAACATGATTCCTAATATAAGTTATGTTTTAATTATCATAAAACAAAATCTTAAATTAAAGTATACTTTTATATTTCAAAACAAAATCCATACTTTATACTTCGTAAATCACCTTTTAAGATTAATAAAACATAATCTAAAGTTTACAAAACATAATCTAAAATTGATGGATTCTAAGCATACTTTAAAATCTCTAAATATATTCTAGAATTCATACTTCATAAAATATGTATTCTAACAAAAATTCATCTTTCTCAATACATGAAACATGCTTCAAATTCTTAAAACTTACTTCAAAATCATAAGGTATACTTTAAAAATTTCCAAAACATATTCTTTAAAAGTCTTCAAAATATGTTCTAAAAATCATTCATTATACAACATTCAAACTAAACAAAATCCATCTCAAATAATGAAATACAATTGAAATTCTTAAAAACATATTTCACAACCTTAGAACACACATCAAAGCTCATAGATCACAAAACATAATTCAATCATCAAAACTAATAAAAATTGAAACATGACAAAAACACTTTCATAATCAAGTTTAAAAGAAAACATCCACTCACTAGATTATTTCTAAGCCCTATGGAACTCCTCTTGCCTTGTCTTCTCCTTGGAACACTTTTTACTTAAAACAACATCAAAATTTATTTAAAATCTATAAAAACTTAAACTAAGAAAATTGATTCTAATCTTGAAACTAGTTTCTCACCATAAATCATTCTCCAAACTCCTTTGATTTTCCGCTCCTCTTCTTGGTTCTCTTTCCTTCTTTCCTCTCTCTCTCATTTGATTTTTCCTTCTTCCTTTAAGAGGTGTTCGGCCAAAGAGAGAAAAATGGTGGAATGGCCTTTTTAATTTACAAAAATCACACATATATATAACCTCATGCATAGCCCAAAGTTAATACACCTAACCAACTTTTTCACCACTCATTTTGTCATCAAGTAAAAATCTAATCAAATGTTCTTTTAAAATTCCAATCTTGTACAAAATGAAATAAGCACATAAAATCATAAAATAATTTTAAATAAAACTACGCTTGAAAATAGTGAATTTCTACTCACAGAACGCCTTCCGATCGAAAGCAAACCTCCTTCGAAAAATATCCGATACTTCCCGCCTTCACCCTATTACAACCAATACTCATTTAGAATCAATAAATTTACTAACACAAAGCTATAAATTAATTCTAATGCAACTAACTTTATAAAAGCCCTTTTTAGCCTAAACTTCGCAATTAAGTTTTTACTCATCCGAGGCTTTCGAATTCCAATTTCTTTTTACGAAACCTATTTATTATCACTTAGAAACACCTCGGAATGCTCAAAATAATTTTCTGAAGCTCGAAACGAAAAATCACCAAATTTGATACCCCTTGGCCGAATGCATGCTAGGGAGAAATCCCTAGCTTTTCGTAATTTCATTTTTGTTTCAATCATCTCCCTAACTTGCGTTTAGGTCAGCTATGAAGTGAATTCAGAAAGAAACGACCGCCGGGTGGACATTTCTAGCCAAAAAGCACACTTTTTCAACACTTTTAAAGGTCAACTTTTAACTCACTTGCACCCTAAGTTCAATTCCTTCATATCTAATGTTCTTTCACTCAAATATACTCAAACATATCCAAATTAAGCATTAAAAGAACCTTTAACCATAAGATTCACTCATGCTCTTCAACTAACTCAAAAACACTAAACTTATCTCTATATATTAACTTTTTCAATTCTAACCTTCTAATAGGTTTCTTACATCTAAAATGTATGTATTAAGCCTCAAATGGATGAAAGCAAGATGGGTTACACAAACCATAAGCTTGGCCGAACGCACCTCAACCAAGAGTCATCAACTTTCTTTCAATTTCCAACATAAAAATAACCCTAAACTCATCGCCAACCAACTAAAAATCAAACCATAAACTCAAAACAACATTTGGAGCAAATTAAGGAATGGGTTTTCCACACATACAAGGTGATTTAACACAAGTAAATTCACTTACTTAAGCTTTGCTTTTGCTCCAAACTTGCTCTAACAAGGATGGTTGATGACAAGCTTGAAATAGATGGTGAAAGACTTGAAGAATATTGCATAAAATCCTATGATTTCTTCTCCCTTATGGTCGGTGCCACTTCTCCACCTCTCTCTCAGTTTTTCACGCCCAAAAATGAATGAAGGAGTGACTTGCTTCCAATTTATATAGTGGTGCAACAATTGCCAATTATTCCCTCTTGAAAATCATCAAAATAGCCCTTAAACTTTTCTAATTCTTACCATAACCCTAAACTGAATAAACTTGATTCTAATTGGTTCATTTGTCACATTAAAATCCACTAATTCCATCCACCAATCAAAGAGCTTCAAATGGCTCACCTATACACCATAACTTTTATCGCACTTGGTTAATTTCTATTGGATGAACTTTTTGTCTTTTCAACTTTTTAACTTTAGGTGATAAGCTCATCTCACCTAATTCTCTCCCATCTTATTTCCTAATACCCTTGGGTCCTCTAATCGACATTTCTATTCACGATACGAAAATAAATTAAACTTGAAAAACTATTGCCGGAACTATACCATTTAACCGTTGCTAGATTCGAGGGTTTACAATTTCTCCCCCTCTTATAAAAATTTCGATCTCGAAATTTAAATCACATACCTGTATAGAAAAGATGTGGGTACTGTTTCTGCATCTACTCCTCAGGCTCCCACGTAGCCTCCTAGATTGAATGATTCCTCCACAGAACTTTCACCAATGGAATTATCTTGTTGCATAGACACTGCTCTCTCCTGTCTAAAATCTAGATTGGACTTTCTTCATAAGTTAGATTCTCTCTCAATTCCACTGCTTGCTTGGTTAATACATGTGAAGGATCTAGCATGTACTTGCGGAGCATCAAGACATGAAATACATTATGAATCCTAGACAACTCTGGTGGAAGCTCCAAACGATAAGCCACGTCTCCAACTCTACCGATCACCTCATAGGGACCAATATATCATGGACTAAGCTTTCCACGTCTACCAAATCTGATGATCCCTTTCCACGGTGATATCTTCAAAAATACTTTATCCCCTACCTGAAACTCCAAATCTCGTCTTCGATTATCTCATAACTTTTCTAGCGATCCGGGGCGATCTTCAATTTGTCCCGAATAATCTTGATCTTGTCTGTAGTTATCTGAACTACTTCGGGTCCCAAAAGTTTCCTTTCACCCACTTCATCCCAACATACTGGTGTCCTGCACCACCTCCCATAAAGAGCCTCATAAGGTGCCATGTCGATACTGGCCTGATAACTATTATTATAGGCGAACTCTATCAGAGGCAAATAAGAATCCTAACTACCTCCAAACTTGATCACACAGGATCTCAACATATACTCTAAAGTCTGAATGGTACGCTCGGACTGTCCGTCCGTATGAGGATGAAAGGTTGTGCTGAAGTGTAACCGAGTGCCTAAAGCTCTTTGCAGACTAGGCCAGAATCTGAATGTGAATCTGGGATCTCGGTCAGATACAATCGAAACTGGAGTTCCATATAACTTGACGATCTCGTCAACATAAAAACTGGCCAACTTGTCTAGGGAATAAGTACTGCGAACCAGTAGAAAATGAGCTGACTTCATGAGTCGATCAACTATCACCCAAATACTATCATGCCCACTCCGACTGCGGGGAAAACCAACCATGAAATCCATGGTGATATGCTCCTATTTCCACTTTGGGATCGAGAGAGGCTGAGATAAACCTGCTGGTCTCTGATGTTCTGCCTTAACTTGCTGGCATATCAGACATCTAGATACATACTCAGCTATCTCCCTCTTAATACCTTTCCACCAGTAGTGCTCACTCAAGGTATGATACATCTTTGTACTCCCTAGATGCATCACATAAGCAGAAGAATGAGCTTCATCCAGAATCTCTTTCTTACGATCTGTCAGGTCTGGAACACACAATCTCTGACCCATCATCAGTGTACCATCTTCTCTCACCAAGAATTCCTGACGGATCTTGATCAGTTGAAGATCCTGACCCTGTAACTCTTGAACCCGATCTACGAGTACTGGTCAGACTTGAAAGGAGGCTAGCAGTGCACCTGAATTTGAAATCTCCAGATGAACTCCTAAGGATCTCATATCCTTCAACAATGGAAGGTACCCTGCCTTTAAATGAGATACCAAACTGCTGGGTTGTCTACTCAAGGCGTCAGCTACCACATTGGCCTTCCCTGGATGGTACTGGATAGTACAGTCGTAGTCCTTGAGTAACTCTACCCACCTTCTCTGCCTCATGTTTAATTCTTTTTGAGAGAATAAATACTGGAGGCTCTTATGATATGTAAATATCTGACAAGGAACTCCATAAAGATAATGTCTCCAGATCCGCAGTGTGAATACTACTGCAGCTAGCTCCAGATCATGTGTAGGATAATTCTACTCGTGCTTCTTCAATTGTTTGGATGTGTAAGTTATTACTTTTCCATTCTGCATCAAAACACACCCTAGACCCTATCTGGAAGCATCGCTATACACCATAAAGACCTCTGTTCCGGAAGGGAGTGTAAGAACGGGAGCTGTGGTTAATCTAACCTTCAACTTATCAAAACTTTTCTGACAGGCTTCTGACCATTCGAACTTAACATCTTTTCTGGTCAGCTTTGTCAAAGGAATGACTATTCTAAAGAATCCTTCCACAAACTTCCGGTAATACCTTGTCAAGCCCAAGAAACTCCTAACCTCTGTAATCGAAGTCGACGGCTTCCAATTTAGAATTGTTTCAATTTTCTGGGGGTTTACACTGATCTCATTTGCTAATACCACATGCCCTAAAAATGAGACTCTGTCTAACCAGAACTGACACTTGCTGAATTTAGCATACAGTCGGCAATCCCTGAGTGTCTGCCAAACCAATCTCAAATGCTAGACATAGGCCTCCTTACTGCCGGAATACACTAAGATGTCGTCAATGAACACTATCACAAACTTGTCAAGAAAGTCATGGAACACCCTGTTCATCAGATTCATAAATACTATGGGTGCATTGGTTAGTCCAAACTGCATCATCAAGAACTTATAGTGTCCATAACGAGTCCTGAAGGCTGTCTTGGGAACATCATCTTCTTTAATCTTCAACTGATGGTATCTGGATCTCAGATCTATTTTTAAAAATACATAAGACCCTGAAGCTGATCAAACAAATCATCAATACGAGGAAGCGGATACTGGTTTCGAATAGTTACTTTATTCAACTCCCTATAGTCAATGCATAATCGCATACTACCATCATTTTTCTTTACAAATAAAACTGGTGCTCTCTAGGGAGAACATTAGGCCGAACGAAACCTTTATCCACCAACTCCTTTGACTGCACTTTCAGTTCCTTTAACTCAGTAGGTGTCATCCTATAGGGTGATCTGGCTGTAGGCGCTGTCCTCGAAGTTAGATTAATCTCAAACTCTATCTCCCTGTCTGGAGGTAACTTAGGAAGATCCTCCGGGAACACATCTGAAAATTCCCTAACCATGGGGATATCCTCTAATCTGACCTCTCTCTCTGAAGTATCTACCACGTAGGCCAAATAACCCTCACATTGCTTTCTTAACATCTTTCTAGTTGTCATAGCTGAGATTACATAAGAAAAAAGCATCCAGCGCTCACCCTTGAATACCACATCTGACTCCTCTGGGATACTAAATCTGACTTCCTTACAATAATAATCAACTGTAGCGTGGTGGGTAGCTAACCAGTCCATCCCTAGAATCACATCAAAATCATGAATGTCCATCACTACTAAACTAACTGGAAATGCTCTGCCCTCAATCACAACTTCACCGCCCCTGAACTCCCTCTCGGCAACTAATACATCTCACACTACTAATACATCAAAATCATGAATGTCCATCACTACTAAACCAGTAGGGGTAGTCACCACCATCTCACACTCTAATGGCTCTAAGGACAATCCGGCTCAACTAGCAAAACTCTCAGAAATGGAGTGAGTAGCTCTCAGATTTACTAACACATGGATATTAAAACCAAAGAGTGAAATTGCACTTGTAAGCACCTCGGGCGTCGCTTCTGCCTCCTGTTGAGTGACAGCAAACACCCTGACCTGAACTAGAGGTCTCCCTGACTGGCCTCTAAAAGGGGTATCTCGACCCATACCTCTGCCTGACTGACTAGAGGTCCCTGGTCCTCTCCCCTGCAGACCTCCTCTGCCTCGCAATTACCCTCCACTGGGCCGAACCGGAGTTGCTGGTCTCGACTCACTACTCTCTACAGTAGTCCTCTGCGAGCAATCTCTTTTCAGGTGTCCCTCCTGACCACAGTAGTAACATCCCGTACGACCAAAGTGACACTCTCCCCGAGGTACCCTACTCTGGCTACTACCTCGGTCCTGAGAACCTGATGGCTGCCTCACTGAACCCTAGTTGGAAGTGACTCTCTGACTTTACGGCCTCACAGAAGGTTCTCTAAACTTGCTTCCGGTCTTAGGGGTTTTATTAGGTCCCCTTGTCTACCATCCCTGGCTCGGTCTCCTCTTCTACTGTTGCGACCCTCTCTCAGCCTGAACAATCCTCTCAACCCTCAAAGCTGCCTCTACTAATCTCTCATACTTTCTTTACTCGGTAGCAGCTACATATGCCTTGATTCTGAAATTCAGGCCCTGCAGGAATTTATGGCACTTATTGGCTTCGTCATCAACAATGAATGGCGCCACTTGAGATAACTCTGTAAACTTCTTTTCATACTCTTCTATCGTCATACTACCTTGAACCAGGCAGTAGAACTCCTCAATCCTTGCATCCCTGTAAGCCCTAGGATAGAACCTCTCATTGAAATACTCTTTAAATTGCTCCCATGAAAGCGGAGTGGTCACTCTCCTCCTCATCGAATCCCATCAGTCTCTGGCCGAAGCTCACAGGAGAAATGAAGCAATAGATACTCGTTGCTGATCCTTGCACTCCATCTGCTTTAGGACTCTTTTTGTACTCTCCAGCCACTCTAGAGCTGCATCTGGGCCTCTTGCTCCATCGAAACCCTCAGTACCTAACTTCCGTGTTCTCTCTATGGTGGCGCCTGGTGCACGAGGTCTCATGCCCTGCATAATCTGAGCTAGTCTTTCAATAGGATCAACTGCTGGCCCTGCCATTGGTGCCTCTGGCTGCCTTCCAAACTTAGGCTCATTTATGAACTCATAAATGGGCTCCTCAGCCTCTGGTGGAAGAGAAGGAATAGGTGGAGTCTCAACGGCGGCTCTGCGCGTACGAGGACGACTAGCTGAACGCATAGCTCTACTACAACCAAAACAATGAGAGTCATGCCACCTTTTATAACAAAATGCAATAAAATGCATAAATAACTTTTGGATGCATAATTTTTTCAAAAATTTTCTAAACAGCTTTAAACCGAAAGCTCTAATACCAAATTGACAAGACCCTTCCCGAATCCTTCCTCTGAACTAGAGAAAAACCCCGTAGCACCCCGACAGAACTCAAACGAACTCTAACTTTGACCGGAAGAAATTTCGTCGGAGCATCGAGACTCATTTTAAACTTATTTTCAAAATCATTTATTAGGTGGCAAGGGTAAGAATTTTTTGTTTCTCGAATGAAAATCTGACAGCATGCCGACCATTTATTAAACTATACCACCCTGCAATTTCAAAAGCAATTTAAAGACACTTATATGGCATACAATCTCCCCTACCAAGGGCCTTTGGCCCTCATCCAAAATCAATCACAACATAAATCATCCCATTTATAAAATCGATGGAAATCTGAAATTTTCTTTTCAAAACATTTTCATAAAACGTGTATCCAACAACTGATATTTATGTTTTCTAATTTACATCATTTACACCATGATTTATATACAACACATACACGACAAATGTGAGCTATACAATGGGGTATAGTTGCCCGTTAGTCTATCCGCGCATTAGTCTGAGTCTCTTCTGCTGGACGACTCACTCCTGTACCTGAGGGAATAATTTAAGAAACACATGGAAAACAAACGGTGAGTATAACTCAGTGAGATAAATCTTAAACAACTTAATGAACTAAAGTATTTTTCTAAAATACTTTTTAACATTTCAAACAAAAATGTTTCTGAAACTCATTTCTAATTTCTTTCAAAAACTTTCTCATTTCTCGCCTTGATGGTAACTCAAGAAAACTACTCCTATCGTGGCAGCTTAAATATCTAGCTAGCCACTAGGAATTAATGAACTTACCCTGTGTTGTCACCGATGCGCGAACTCTAGGCACGCATTACCCTTACGCAATAGGTCTGAACTACACTACCCTATACGTGCAGAGGGTAACTCAACTGACTCTCTCCCTCTCAATTAGTAATTCTCTCATATCTACCATGCACGTATAAAGCAATCAACTGGGTACTCAACTGGGGCTAGGGTAAACCATAGGCGTAATAAAATACTTTCCTCGATATTCTCAATTAATCTCGTTTTTAAGACAAAAAGCCTAAAAACTTTGAATTCTCATAACTTCTTAATATAAATACATACTCAACTTAACTATTCACGAAATAGAATCTAGATATGTTATAATACATAAACCAATTACAAAATGAAATAAGCGCGTAAAACCATAAAATAACTTTAAATAAAACTACGCTTGGAAATAGTGAATTTCTACTCACAAAACGCCTTCTGATCGAAAGCAAACCTCCTTCGAAAATCTCTGATACTTTCTACCTTCAGCCTATTACAACTAATACTCATTTAGAATCAATAAATTTACTAACATAAAGTTATAAATTGATTCTAACACAACTAACTTTATAAAATCCCTTTTTCGTCTAAACTTCGCAATTAAGTTTTTACTCATCCGAGGCTTTTGAATTCCAATTTCTTTTTATGAAACCTATTTATTATCACCTAGGAACACCTCGAAATGCTCAAAATAATTTTCTGAAGCTTAAAACGAAAAATCACCAAATTTGATACCCTTTGACCGAATGCATGCTAGGGAGAAATCCCTAGCTTTTTGTCATTCCATTTTCACTCCAATGACCTCTCTAACTCACGTTTAGGTCAGTTATGAAGCGAGTTCGGAAAGAAACGACCGCCGGGTGGATATTTCTAGCCAAAAAGCACACTTTTTCAACACTTTTAAATGTTAACTTTTAACTCACTTACACCCTAAGTTCAATTCCTTCATATCTAATGTTCTTTCACTCAAATATACTCAAACATATCCAAATTAAGCATTAAAAGAACCCTTAACTACAAAATTCACTCATGCCCTTCAACTAACTCAAAAACACTAAACTTGTCTCTATATATTAGCTTTTTTAATTCTAACACTTCTAATAGGTTTCTTAGCATATAAAATGCATGTATTAAGCCTTAAATGGATGAAAGCAAGATGGATTACACAAACCCTAAGCTTGGCCGAACACACCTCAACCAAGAGTCATCGACTTTCTTTCAATTTTCAACATAAAAATCACCCTAAACTCATCACCAACCAACTAAAAATCAAACCATAAACTCAAAACAACATTTGGAGCAAATTAAGGAATGAGTTTTTCACACATGCAAGGTGATTTAACACAAGTAAATTCACTTACTTAAGCTTTGCTTTTGCTGCAAACTTGCTTTAATGAGGATGGTTGATGACAAGTTTGAAATGGATGGTGAAAGACTTGAAGAAGATTTCATAAAATCCTATGATTTCTTCTCACTTATGGCAGGCACCACTTCTTTGTCTCTCTCTCAGTTTTTCACGCCCAAAAATGAATGAAGGAGTGACTTGCTTCCATTTTATATAGTGGTGCAACAATTGCCAATTGGTCCCTCTTGAAAATCATCAAAATAGCCCTTAAACTTTTCTAATTCTTGCCATGACCCCAAACTAGATAAACTTGATTCTAATTGGTCCATTTGTCATATTAAAATCCACTAATTCCATCTACTAATCAAAGAGCTCCAAATGGCTCACCTATACACCATAACTTTTATCACACTTGGTTAATTTCTATTGGATGAACCTTTTGACTTTTCAACTTTTTAACTTTAGGTGATACGCTCATCTCACCTAATTCTCTCATATCTCATTTTCTAATACTCTTTGGTCCTCCAATCGACATCCTTTTCGCGATACGAAAATAAGTTAAACTTTAAAAACTATTGTTGGAACTATCCCATTTAACCGTTACTAGATTTGAGGGTTTACAAATGTCATTAAAATGGAAATTTTATATATATTGAAACCAAAAGAAGAAAAAATGATGCAAAAGTAACATTTTCATTTCGGTCAAGTGAATGAGAGAAGCAAGGGATGTCTCATGGCCATTTGAGAAGAGAGAAAGGGAGAGGCAAGTTGTCGAGAGAGGGAGAGTAAGAAAGAAAGAGACCAAATCCAAGAGGAAGTGAGAGAGAGAAGCAAGAACTCAAGCAAGAAAGGAGCTGCTGAGAGCCCAAAAACCCTAGAGTGAGAGGAGTTCTAGGTCGTGAGAGGGAAGAGAGGTTTACTCGGCCATTTTGAAGAGAGAACGAGAGAGGAGCTGTTTAGAGGGCTCTCGAGAAGAAGAGAGAGTGAAGTGGTGTCTTGGCTAAGAATAAATCAAAGGAGGAAGTTGCTATTTTGGTGAGATTGAAAGCAAATTTGAAAGGATTTCACTTGCATGCAAGCTCATTTGGGAAGAGGATACTCACGGCCAAAAGGATAGCAGCTATTTTAGAGGTTTCAAGGTGAGTTTTGAAAGGACTCTCAAGCCATTGAAGTTGCATGCAAAAGAATAAAGGTAAACATGCTGTCTTGTTGAATTTTTTAAGCTGATTTTGAGGGATATTTAAGCATGCATGCTATTTGGATTGAAGGGAACACAAAGAAACCAAAGAGGAAGCTTAAGGGCAGTAACTTTGCATGTAAATTTTGAAGCTTTTGAGTTGATTTTCAAGAGGTACATTTGAGTTTCCATGGTTTTCATTTTGGTGGAAAATGTTTGGGTTATGATATTAATGGATATTGCGATAATATGTTTGGGTTTTAGGATTTGGAATCTCATTAATGTAGAGGTTAATTTACATGTGATTTTGGTGTGAAAATGGATGAAAATTTGATATTGGTAAGCACATAGATTTTGGCCAAATAGGGGCTGTTATAGTCTAATTTTATTTTTGGTTGTGTGGCTATGAAAAATGATGAATTTAGTTGTGTTTGAAAGTGTTGAGGTGATGTTTTTATGTTAGGAAATTGTTTTTGGATGGTTTGTATGATTTATGGATTATTTAGATAATGAAATAGGGAGTAAAAAAGAATGATGTACAAGCTGTCATGGTTTTATTTTGAGAGTATTGAAATGTTAAACCATGATTTTTGAATGATTTGGATGGTTTTATAGGTTATTTTGATGTTAGGATTATCTTGGAAATCAAAAGAAACCATCAAAATGTTAAAAAGATAATTTGCGACGAAACTTTACATTATTACGAAAATGTGGTGTTTTATGATTTTGATTAGAATTTACACCATATGGAATATGTTTAAGTATGATTGCGATGAAAATAATCGAAATTGATGGATGGTGTAAAGGTTGGTATAAATTATATTAAAGTGATTAGAATAATTTTAAAATTTAAGTTGATGCGTTAATAGGAAATTTAGGATTAACTTGAAGTGATTTTCATGCATGAATGTTAAGAAATTCAAATTGATGTTTTGTACGAATATTCAAAGTTGTTATGACTTGAGAAAGAATAATTTGATGCACTCACGTAGTTAAAAGTTTATATGTTAATGTATGCGTTAATTTTAAATGTAAATTTACTCGTATTATAATGTAGGTAAATCGACGAGCGGAAGGAAAGCGTAAAAAGAGTGGGTTAGATTAATTGAAAGCAAGTTGTGAGTGAAAACATATTTTTTATGAAAGTTAAATACATTAATAGTCTACTTTCCAAGCATTTCTTAGTTAAATGCATTTCTATTACGAAAGTTAGTTTATGAATACATTTCAATATCATTCTAGAAGTAAATATTTTAAGCATGAAATTATAGAAATATCGAGCTTTTACGCTCTAACATGATTTATGTAATATGTTATAGTATTTTCATGCTTATAGAAAGAAATATTAAAGTTGATTTAATTATAAAGAAAATTTTCAAAAGCTAATGACTTACCTAAATTTATAGATATATTTTAGATTCAGACCTGACCGGAATATTCTATACATGTATGATAAGTTTGGGAGGGCGTGTTACTAACATATGTGTGTGGGGGTTTGAGTCAGTTGTGTCGCCTTTTATACGTGTGGGATATTATCTTATTCTATATATGCAATGATAGAATTCCACTGCGTGGTAGTTGAGGTGTCCTTGTAGTTTGTCATGGTGAGCCCCGTTAGCAATTTTGCCACATGACTTCACATTGAGCGGCACTAGTTTAGTCGTCTTGTGATTGTAGTCTTTTGGGTTTCTATTGGTGCATTTTAGAAAGAAACGTATAATACTATTTGTGAGATTTAGAAAAATAACATTTTAACTACTTCCGAAAAGTTTACGAAATGCATTATTATGTTATGATTTCATTTAATATATGGATTTACAAAATCCATTAATAGATTTATCAAGTGTATGATTTAAAAATAAGAATGTTTATAAAATAAAGATTTCTTTTAAATGAATTTCATGAGGCTAATTAGAAAGTAAGCATTTTATAGAAACTTATATCACTTACTGAGCTCCTTTAGCTTACTATTTATTGTCTGTTTTTATGAAAAACCTCCCCAGGGTGCAGAGACAGGTGCCTAAAGCGAGTAGTTACGATGTAGTGTGTGGCGAACCCATTCGACGATCTCAACTGTTAATTCAATGTACATAGTTTTATGTATCATAAACATGCATGAAGTGAATATTTTTCTTTGATCATATGTAAATATTTGAGATTTTTGTACGATGAAATATTTCGAAATTTAACGTGATTTCTAAGTTAATTATTTTATTTTATGATTGAGTTTGATTATGAAGAGGACTTGATGTCCATATTAGAAGTGGAGAAATGAATGAATGATTATAGACGTGTTTATATATTAATTTACAGGTCTTTTACAAGGGTTGGAAAGGTCAGAAAACAGTCATTGTGTTGCCGAAATTTGTTCACCTTAATTTTTAGATGATTATAAGATGAAAATTTATTTTGGGTTTGCTTTACGGAGTTGTTTTTAAGTCACTCACCGGTATGAAAACTATAAGGACTTCTGTTGGGGTGTCGGGAGGGTTCCGTTCGGGTTCCTATAGGGAGAAATCTGCGTCGAGTCCTTTTATAGAAGCAGTGCCATGCAACAAATCAATTCCAACTCAATCTAATGATCGAGCGGCAACCCACTGAAATCTTTGAGGAAACACATTAGTGAATTTACTAATTACCTGAATGTCTTTCAAACACATGTGATTATCGTAATTCGCCATTACCTAAGCCAAATGCCTTTCACATCCTTTCATTAACAATTTTGTAGCCATTGCAAGAGTTTTGTTTTCCCTGAACTTGAAATTCCTTCTCCACAAAAATATGGATTATAATCTCCTTAGTGAAACCAATGTTGTGGAAATTGCTAAACGCTAATCGATTGACAAGACAGCGATTAACGATTTATTGATTACCTAGTGATTAATCGGTGAGTACTGTTCACTAACGGTCGAAGTGAGTCAAACCCGGTCAAACCTGTTCTCAATGCTTCTCCACCTCGACTTCCTTCTTAACCTTGGCATACTTATACACCGGCCTTTTATTTGACGAGAGCGTCATCACTCTCAATAGCCAAAACTCACTGCACGACCTTCTTCAGTTCGCTCTTCGCTCTATTCAGATGAAGTCTGACCTTGCAATTGCATGAATACCTTCCTCATAAGTCAAAGTGATACGGACATAATTTGAAAGGGCAGCACGATAGGTTTAGACACGTCAGCTTTACCAGTGAGCTTAAGCTCCCAGCCCGCAGAGCGTACTAAGAGCTGGGGGGCTAATGTTATGGGTATTTTTGGGACACCAGAAATAGACTGATAAAAGCCCAATAAAGTGGTCTAACAAGCCGATCTAATAAGCAAAGACCTAGCTGGCTAGCATCCAGTTCACAGAAGCCAGCCCTCAGATCATAAGACAATCAGCTCGTAGATATAAACCTTCAGTGTACCAAATGTTCAGTTGGCATAGACATGACCTCAGCTCGCTGCTCAGTCATAGTCAGAGCTGCCTAACACTTAACTCCAGGTTGCCTAGAGCAGCATCCAGCTCGTGGTGTGCACGTTGGGTTTTTCCAAAAATATGATAGCGTGATTTAAGGAAAACTCAACTACCCATTATGGAGATAATGACAAGATCGTATTTTTACGGGATTTGACTTTATACTGATAAGTGTCAGTCTTGAAAAGTGTAATTAATGTAAAAATATTTCCTATTTACAATTTACTGAAAATGTAGCACCACTCTCTCTATAAATAGGGGTAAAAAATCACTTGTAAAAGGGGACACACTAATAATATACTGCCACTCTGCCTAAAAATAATCAACGAAGGTAGTCATGGATGTAGGCACTTTCATTAGCTGAACCACGTAAAAAATCTTATGTTCTCTATTCTTCCTCTCTGCCTCTCTTCTCTCGCTTTTCTGCTTTGTTTTTGGATTAATTATAGTACTAGGCTTCAAGAACTTGAGTTGACTGAATCCGTACGTCAACAGCATCAGAGTCACTTTTTCTCCTATTGTTCCTCAATAATTTGTGTACATGTAGGCCCATTTTTCTCATGATATATTTTCTTGGGACACCAAGCATCGTACCGTGTTGGTAGATTTAAAATAGACTTTCACGAAATTTTAAAATCAATACTTTGTAATATAGGTCTATTGGTGTCTTGAAAAATGTAATAATACGTCTTTCCTAGTGGCAAATTTTCATGGTATAGTGTCACATATCATCTTTTAGTAGAAGTGATTGAGTAGTCACCTTAACTTTAACCTTATTTGTTACAAGGGATTGGGTTGAGATTGGATAATTTCCAATCCAATCCCTTGTTTGGTGGTTGCATGGGATTGAATTTTCTCAAATTCCAAGCAACCATTTTATCTCATGTTGGTGGGATAAATTTGGTGGGTTAAATTTATCCCACCAATATGAGAGACTTCTTTTTTCTTTTTTCTTTTTGCTTTTAATTTTTTATTTCCTTTTTTTCATTAATTATATCATTAATATTATTTTTATATATTTTACTAAAATATTAAAAATAATATATTTTAATAATAATAAAATAAATATTATTTTAAAATTAATTTTAAAGAGTTAGATTTTACTTTTTAAATAATATTAAAACATTTATAGTTTTATTGTATAAAAAATAATGTAACACATAATTAATTTTTGTTTAATCCATAATAGATCTAACAATAGACAATATTATTTTTAATTCAATTCCATACAGAACTAAACACATCACAACATGAATTTATCTAATCCAATCATATCCTATCATATCTAATCTAATCTCATCAAAACTATTCAATCCAATTTCGCATGTTAAACGAGACCTAAAAGGTTAAGAGTGCAACTTTCATCATTATCTTTTAGGTTGCTCTCTCTTTAGTTGTAAAGGTAGTCATTTGAAGTGTACTGTTTATCTTAATAGGTCTCAATAATTTTTTAATCCATAAGGTGTTTGCATTGAAAAAAAGAAAAAAAAAAATCCATGGCGTGGCTAAGATATATTTTGCTTTGAAAAAAGAAAAGTGACACACTTTGGACCCAAGCCAGTAAGTCACAAGTCTATTGTAGGCCTATTGGTGCCTTGACGAAGACGTGGCACAGTATATATACGATGACATATTTGAGAAATATCAACGAAGAACCAAAAAAAAGCTAGCAGTACCGTGTTACGTTGTTTAGTATTGTGGGTCCAATAGGTGTAATGGCAAGAATGCGACAAAACATCTTTCACAGTGCAAAATCTTCAAGATGAGGTACGAAAAGACATGTAGGGGGATTGGCTCAGGCTGATTTAATTTTAAATTATTATTTTTAATGTCACTTCTTAAATTTTAAAGTTTGTTATGACTTATCAAATTAAATATCATTTGTACGTTCTATATATATATATATACATATCCGTTGGAAGTTGCAAAACATCACCACCCACTTCAACTGCCGTCAAATTAACATTGTAATGTTGCCTACAGTTGTCAATAAAAGTGTAAGTACATGATTCATAAACCCAGATGTAAATTAGAAAGTAAAGCTGTCAATGAGTAATCCGTGAAAGTTAGTGGGATAACTTTCAGCAGTTGAAGTGGAGGTGGTGTGTATATATATATATATATATTATGTATTCATTTGTATATAAAAGGTATTCTTAATGAGGTGAGAATCTGAATAATTTCAGTTCTAAGTAGAAAAACAATTTATGTCATATGTATGCATTTATTAGTCTTTTTATCGGTAATGAAACGTTTCACACACCTCACATATTTTATTTTCACAAAAGACTTCCACATACGAAATATTATATGAATATTATTTTTTTGCTTCTTTGAAGTTTCTTGAAGACTTAATAAAATGAAGCATCTTTGTAGTTTCTCCTTCCGGTCAATGAGAAGGTGACCAAGAAACTCCCTCGTTAAGGTATTTTGACTGATACTGCTAGTTTCCTTTTTATGCAGTCTCCAATTGGTACTCCTCAAATTTATGGTTTCCAGTTGGGAATATCGAAAGAGAAAGTAATTGAAAATTATATCCCTGATTGACATAATTTTAATGAAATAACATGCCCCCTGATTGATTAGATCCCGGAGAGGGAAAAATAATAGTAGATCAGTTCCCTTTCATTGATTGATTATTGCTTCACTTCGTTTGGCATTGGCAGACAAAATTCGTTTTCGTATGGTTTTCTAACTTCCCTCCGCTCTCTGCAGGATCATGACCCCATTAAATTAATTGTTTTGATAAAGTCTGTGGACCATACAATAACGTTTTTGTTCTGATATGACAATAATGCACTTCCGTCACTATCATTTATGCAAGTCTTGCTATTCGATTTTCAAGTCAACTGACGTGGAAGAAACTGTGAAGAAGAAAACAAAACTAATGCAACAAGAGTCATGAAAATCACATCCTTGTGTTTATTGTTAGAGCAAAAGTCTGATGCTTGCTTTGAAAAAAAAGAAGCCACTTTCATACAAGGAAAACGATTACTTAAAAGATGAAAAATACAATATTTTTATTTTATTTAAAAAATAATATAATATTTTATTTTATTTTATAAAAATAATACAATACATAATTAAAATATTTTTATTTTATTTTATAAAAATAATATAATACACAATTAAAATATTTTATTAAAAATTCCAATAAATAAATAAATACAAGATGATAGTTTAATTAAAAATATTTTAACATCAGCTCCTGAAGTGGCTGACTATTCAATAATTTTAAGTCAACGTCAATAAATCCGACAGTTATTATGTTAGATAAGTATTCATCTTTCAAATTCAACATGGTCGGCAAGCAATCGAAGTAGATTTTTATTTTGGATGACAACAACCGTGATTATTATACAGTTTGGTTGATGTCATTAACAAACAAAACAAAGATATATATGTATATATTTATATATATAAGAATATTAAAAAAGAAATAAATATTATTATTATTATTTTTTAAATTAAACCAAACTTCCTGTAGGTTTGAGGAAGTAGTCAAAGTATATATATAAAAAATTTTCCAGTAGAGAGGGATTATTTTTCTGTATGATTTAATATATTTATATGCTATATAAAAAGCTTCGGTGAAGCTTCTTTGAATATAGAGTCCCATTAAAAGGGTTATAGTATATATAGTGAAAGAATTTGGTAATCTCACCGCAACATCATTTATGGAATTGAGTTTGATTTCTTCTTCTTCTTCTGTTCCTCAACAAATAAAACATGATGTTTTTATCAGTTTTAGAGGTAAGGATACTCGTAAAAATTTCACAAGCCATCTTTACAAAGCTTTGCGAGACAAACAAATTCAAGCTTTCATTGATGATAAACTTGATAGGGGGAATGAAATTTCCTCGTCTCTTGTCAAAGCAATTGAAGAGTCACATATTTCTATCATCATTTTCTCAAAAAACTATGCCTCTTCCAAATGGTGTCTAGAAGAACTTGTGAAGATCTTGGAATGCAAAAGGAGGTATGGGCAAACTATAATACCTGTTCTTTATAAGGTAGATCCGTCAGATGTCAGAAATCAGACTGGACCTTTTAGGGATGCATTCACAAAGCATGAAGTCCGTTTTAAGGAGAATTTAGACAAAGTGCAGAGGTGGAAGAATGCTCTCAACGAAGCAGCCAATCTTTCGGGGTGGCATTCAAGTACTAAGAAGTAAGCTTTCAGTTTCTCTTGTAACAACTATATATCTAGATGAAGTTTTACTGTTACTAGGATACATGTTGCAGAGTTCAGTTCCATCAACACCACCACTCAACCCACCATCACACTTCACTCCACCAACACAACCACTCAACCTGCTGCCATCCCCTCTCTTTTCCCTCTCCATCCTCCATCCACGCTCTCTTTTCCCCTTCCACCTTCATCATCACTCTCTCTTTCCTCTCCACCCTCCGCCGTTGCTTTCTTTTCTCCCTCCACCCTAAACCGTCGCTCTCTCTTGGCCCGATCTCCAAACCTTCAAGGTCTCCAACACTACCTGATGGAGGCCTATCAGATCTGGGTCTCCATCTTGAAGATGGAGACCTTCTGGTTTCTCCCTCTCTCTTTCTAGAGAGTTTTTAAAAACCTTCTGGTTTCATTTTTTTTTTCAAATTTTTGTTGGATCTTTTTGTGTGGTGGTGATGACGGGCGAAGGGGGATGATAGTAGTGTGTTGTGATGGAGGGTCATGATGGAGCTGTGATGGACGGTGGCGATGGATAGTTGTAATGAATGGTTGTGATTGTGATGTTGGTAGATGAAATGAGATAAAAGCTATGAACTTTCCTTAGAGAACCATGACTCTTTTTTTTTTAATCCTTTTATTTTTTATATTTATTTGTTAGGGTTATTATTAATTATTATTGTTTTTATTGTTTAGTAATTTATTTATTTTTAATATAAATTTATCTCTCCCAATCCATCAATTGGTAGACGGTGAAGACTGATCTATTTAATTTTATATCTTTCGAAAATTTTTATTTTTATATATTTTTTTTAATTTTTTTTTTTATTTTGGTGATGTATAGGTAGTTTGGTAATTGAATTAATAATTTAATTTATTTTCTAATTTTTAATTTGTTAGTGTATTATAATATGAATTTTAATATCTAAGGATATTTTTGTATTTTCCATATTTATGTCCGAAATCATTTATCTTTTGAATGAAACTACTATTCCATTAATGGTAAAGGGTTGTTTTGATAATATCCCTTTATTATATAATAGCTCACAATTTGTTGTTTTACATATTTGATAGGCTTGAGTCTATACTTATAGAGGACATTGTCGAAGATATTTTGAAGAGGTTGTACACCATGTCCCCAAGTGATAACAAGGATTTAATTGGTATTGATACAAGAATCAAAAAAATTATATCATTGTTAAACATTGGGACAAAGGTTGCACACAGACTAGGAATTTGGGGATTCGGTGGTGTAGGCAAGACAACTCTTGCTGAAGCTGTATTTGACAAGATCTCTGGGCACTTTGAAGGTTCTTGTTTCATTTACAATATTAGGGAAGAGTCAGAAAAAGTTGGACTAAATCGCTTGCGAGGAGAACTTCTTTCAACAGTATTAGGGGATGGAAATATGAATATAGGTACTTCTATTGTGAGACACACCGTCACAATGAATAGACTTGGACGTAAGAATATTCTAATTATTTTTGATGATGTGTCTGATTTTAGCCAAATGGAATATTTGATTGGAAATCTTAATTATCTCAGTCCACAAAGTCGAATTATTATAACAACAAGAGACAAACAGGTTCTTAGAAATTGTGGGGTGGATCAATGTTATGAAGTTAAAGAATTGTTTCATCATGAGGCTCTTGAGCTTTTTTGTCGCTATGCCTTCAAAGGAAAAAATCCAACGAAAGATTACATCGAACTATCAGAAAGGGTAGCAAGATATGCTGGAGGCATTCCTTTGGCTCTAAAAGTTTTGGGGTCCTCTTTACTTGACAAGAGCAAAGAAGTTTGGGACGATACAGTTGGGAAACTAGAAAAAAATATTGATAGGAATATCCAAAAGGTATTGGAAATAAGTTATGATGAACTTGAAGATGAAGTGAAGAAGATATTTTTGGATATTGCAATTTTTTTCAATAGAAGTGATGTTGGAGTTGTAAAACAGTTCTTTGAGGCTTGTGGCTTTTTTTGCAAAGAGCGTGCAATAAGTATTCTCGTTGATAAGTGTTTAATAGCTATATCAGACAACAACATAATAATAGTGCATGATTTGCTACAAGCAATGGCTAAGGAAATTGTCCGTAAAGAATCTGTAGAAGATCCTGGAAAGCGTAGTAGATTGTGAGATCAGGAAGATATCTACTCTGTTTTAGAAAAAAATACAGTAAGATTTAATTACCTGTTTTATTAATTATCTTTTGGTGCTAACCTATAAGATTTTGGTGGATATTTATTTTTGTGCTAGAACAACATGAGGGATCTCTTAAATTGGTGTAGATGTAAACATTTTTTTTTTGAACAATATAATTCATTTAAACATACTAATTTGTTAACTTTAGAAAAATAGAGCTTGGCACTACTATATTTTTTTTCTAACTCCAGTTTGGCAGTTCTGTTAAATTCTCTTATAAATTTATGTATTTGATTCGAATTTTCTGTTATTTCTTTTTCATTTTTAGGCTACTAAAACCATTGAGGGTATCTCATTGGATGTGTCTAAAGTAAAAGCTATAAAGTTGAATCCGCTTGCTTTTTCAAAGATGCGAAAGCTAAGGGTGCTCAATTTCTATAGTTCATGCCACAACAAAAAGAGTAGAGTGCATGTCGTAAATGACATGAAATCAGTTTTTACTGAGCTAAGGTATCTTCATTGGCACGAGTACCCGTTTACATCAATATCATCAAATTTTTGTCCACAAAACCTTGCTGCACTTAAAATGCCCCATAGCAACGTTACACAACTTTGGGACGGCATCCAGGTATTGTATTATTAATAAACCAGCATTCTTAGATTGTGTTTATTTTTTATCTGAAAACTAAAAATTACTGAATTTTATTAAATACTAAATAGTAATCAAGAATCAAAAACTCAATACTAAATATTTTGTTTGTTTTTCTATTAAATTGAAAAATTAATTATATAGATTAAAAAAGGCAGCTCTATTGCCACCCAAAAAAGTTTTACCCACACCCATTTTTTAAATTATTTTTTTATCACTAAAATATCCTTATATTAAATTACTTAAAAGTACATAACTAGCTATGGAAAGAAATTAAAAAAAAAAAATTACTTTGTATACCAACTCTATCACAAACCCTAATATTCACATTCACATTCAAAATTAAATTTTATTGTAGTTAAATTTACTTTTGATATAGATTTGAAGAATGAAAGAAACAAAACCATTACTTAAAAGTTTTGAGTAGATTTAAATGTTATTGTAAAATTCTTTCTATGTGAAAAGATGGGTTTGTTTTTGTTCTTCCTAACCAAAAGCAATTATATTTTTTCTTCGTCCATATAATGCATATGTCAACTGTTTCCACTCTTGATAGAAGGGAGAATTTGTATTAATCAATATCCCAACTATCGATGTAGAAATTTGAGTTAACCACCAATTTTGATCCTAGTAATTCTACCTTTTTTTTTATTTTTAAATTTGCATCAAGTAGATGAATGATTGCATTGGTTAAAAAAAAGTTTACACAATTTTTTTTTTTAACGGATTTGGGTACTTGGAAAGGAAAAAGATATAATTAAAGAAATTATATTATTTAGGATTAGTTTTAATATTTTAAAAGGATTTATTTTTGAAAAATTTTTAATATGGATATGAAAAGTAATGGTGTGAGTAGAACTATTATGGGTGGTAATTGGGAGACCATTAAGAAATAAGATATTAAAATTTAATTCTATTAAAGTGAAAATTTAATTAAGATTTTAGGAGTTATTTAAGTGATTTTATTACTTAAAAAATCAAACAAAATAATTTAATGAAACACTTTAAATGTTATTAAATTAAAATTGAAAAAATCAAACAAGGCATAGCGTTACAAACTCATATAGCAGATGTTCTAACTTGTGTTGGTTAATTGTGGATTATTCCCATTTTCTTTAATTACAGGTTCTTCCCAACTTGAAAGAGATGGACTTCAGACGCTCTAGACACCTGACTTGTATCCCTGACCTCTCACAAGCTCCAAATCTTGAGAGGTTGACCTTAAGAGGCTGTACTAGTTTGACTGAGATCCCCTCATCTATTCAACACCTCATAAAGCTAGTTACCCTAAATCTAAGGTTGTGTGCAAACCTCCGGAAATTCCCAGCCAGCAGCGATTCAATTAAGGAACTTCTTCTATCTGGCTGCTCAAAACTCAAGGCCTTCCCGATCTCAAGTAGTTTGGAAATCCTACAGTTAAGAGATACTGCCGTGGAAGTACTGCCCTCTAATTTTGAGAGACTTTCAAGACTACTTTTATTGGATCTTCGAGGCTGTTCAAGGCTTACTTGTCTTCCTGACAGCATTTGTAGGTTGACATCTCTTCAAGTTCTTACTATTTCTGATTGCTCAAAACTTGAAAGATTGCCTGAGGAGTTGGGCAATTTAGAAAATTTGCAGTGTCTCGAAGCGGAAGGAGTTCCCATAAAAAAATTACCATCATCAATGTCACGGTTAAAACACCTTCGTGTCTTGGTTATTATAAGATCTAAGTGTCAAAAACAGCCGAGTCTGCAACTGCCTCCTTTATTGGAGTTTCACATTCTAAGTGCTTTATGTCTAGATAACTGTGGTATCACAGAGTTACCGGAGAGCCTCGGCTTATTATCATCAGCAACATCGTTATCTTTATGTCGAAACAACTTGGAGAGAATTCCAGAAAGTATCATACATCTTTCTAAGTTACTTCGTCTCAACATTAACTATTGTCAGAGGTTGCAATCCTTACCAGAGCTTCCTAGGAATTTAATGACTTTAACTGCATTAAATTGCAAATCACTGCAAGCATTGTCAAATTCGTCAACTCTTCCTGTAAATCTGACATTCAATTTCATAGAATTAAACTTCGTCAATTGCTTCAATTTGAATCAATATGCAATCAGAGACACTCTGAAAAATTTTCTACTAAAAATTGCAAGCAAGGTAACTTCTTCACCGGAAGAACATGGTAATATTTTTCTGGTTTCTCTGTCATAAGTTGAATTATTTTCTCTTTTTCCTTTAATAAACAATATATTACTTAAAGTCAAGCATGTTTACGTTTGATAATTCTTGTGCTACAGGAATGTGCTCATGGTAGTAGACATTGCAGTACTTCTATTTCTATAAATTTTCCTGGAGATGAAATTCCAGAATGGTTTAGATATCAATGTTTGGGATCTTTTATACATTTTAAGCTGCCACCAGATTGGTTTAATGATGCTTTGTTGGGTTTTGCCCTATGCATCATTATAGCATTCCGCGACCATCATGATTATGATTCTGCCTTGCATGCTATGTTTGAATGCGAAGTAAGATTGCCAGATGGTCAATCGTTTTTAGGTGGTTGGGAGTATCTAGACAATTGGGGACCCATCTATGTTGGAGTAGATCATGTGTTCCTGAATTTTGTTCCAGTGCAACATGGTGACTTTTATGGAAAATATTTCAGTGATGAGATTTCTTTTCGATTCTATCTTCAGGAGTATGCTACTAGTAAACCTATAAATTGTTGTAAGGTGAAAAAGTGTGGGGTCCATTTAATATACAAGCAAGATTTTGTAGATTCCAACTTTGATGACAACTGTATTTGGAAATCAACAGAAGAATCTGGCACTAGCAGAAGATTTAGAGTTGAGGAGGAGGAGCAAAAGGAACCAGACCCTAAGAGGTTGAAACCCATTGAATTCTTGTGAACAATGATCATAGATCACGCCAAATCAATAAGGTATTTCTAGGCACGAGTGACAGTGGCCCAAGAATACAGCTTCAGAATGCGTTATAATGCATGGTGCATCTTCCAGTCCGGTATATTTAATTTGCTTAATAACATCTGTGTTGTATAGTGCATTTTGCTTGCTTATGTTGTGTTGTCTAGTGTGCGTTTAGTGACATAAATTGGATTGGATTTTATTAAAGCTATAACTTGTGTATCATATTATGTTTGGTGATAAGTCTTAATTATTACATGAGAAAATACAAAAAATGACCCCCTTGGAGAGATCCAAGTTGAAAAGTAAGGTATCATTTATATTTTTGTCTGAAGACTAAATAGTACAGCAGAAAACTGAAGAGTGAATAATGATTAAAAATCACAAATCTGAATAACATGCTTATTTTTTGTCCGTTACCTCTGAACATACTGTAAGCTTATTTATTTTTTAAATTTAAAATTATTTGAAAACTAGTAAGATGACATTTATATTCCTTTTACTATTTGTTGTTTTGTAATTTTAATTAATTTAATACAAACATCTGAAAATAAATAATTGAATAAATTCTAAAACAACTTTTATATATATTAATAATATTTTATTCATAATTAAAATATAACTAAAGATATAATAGTATTAACCATATTTATATTTAAATATATTAATATATTTTAAAAAATAAATTAAAAAATTAATGTTTAAATTGTAAATTAAAATATATTAATTTAATTCCAAGACAATTTGGGATGAGATATATTTAGGTTTTTCTTTTAAAATATATTTTTTATAAGTATTAAGGCAAAAAAAAAAAAAAAAAATTTAATTAATATAAAATTAGAATAAATTTGAAAATATATTATATTTGGAAGGATAGGTTTGGAATAAAAATTTATAAATGTCATTAAGTGATTTACAATTAAGTGAAAAGTTTAAATTTCTTACTTAATTTTTTCATTTTTTTTTTTTTTTTTATAGTTTTAAGTGGTTTAATCATTTAAAAAAATAAATGAAAATAACTTAACAGATGTAATTTAGCACTATTAAGTTTTAAGTGAAAAAAACAAACGATTCCTAACCATTTTTTTGAAATTCTTGTAAAACTGATTTTTTGTGGCAAAAAATGCCCCTTTTTATCTTTTTAGTTTCAATAAGGGTTACACCATTAACATTTCTCAATTTTCTCTCAACACCTCTAAAGCTCTCTATATTTCAAAATGCCATTAACTTATCTTCTCCTCTTTGCAACCCTTCACACTCTCTTCCTCTTCTTTTCCTTCTTCATTCACTCGAAGCACCTATATAGCATGCGTCTTGACCCGGCCCACAAAGAAAACGGGTGGCAGCAAGAGTGAGGACCTATAGACCTACGAGCTGGTGCGAGTCCTTATGAGGAGTTTTAGCGAGAAAGAGTCGTTGGTTAAGTCCCTTAACAAGTATGTCAAGGTGGTGAGAATCTAACACTATTTTCTTCTCTTTGAAGAGCTTGACAAGAATGCCAAGTGGCTCAATTGTCTTGAGATATCCATTCTTTCATCTGGGTTCTTTGAAAAATTTCAACTTTTTTATGTATGTGCATTGGTTTGCTTTTTCTTGTGTTTTAATGGTTTTAACGAACTTGTTATATAATTTAATATGATGAATGTTGATGATGTATAATGTTAGTGAATTGAATTTAAAATTTGATATTTTTAGTGTAAATGTCTTGAGGTGTTGATTCTTTCATGTGGGTTCCTTTAAAAATTTCAGCTTTTAATGTGTATCTATTGGTTTGCTTTTGTTGGTTTGTGTGTGCGTGTTTGTGTTTGGTGTGTGTGTGTATTTTGTTTTGATGAACTCATGATAGTTTTAATAAGTTCAATGTTGATGTGTAATGTTAGTGAGTTGAGTGCAAATTTTGATTTGGTTTGTGTGAATGTCATGAGGTGTTGGTTCTTTTATGAGTTCTTCAAGAAATTTCAACTTTTAGTGTGTATGTATCGGTTTGTGTTTGCTGGTGTTTGTGTTTGGTTGTGGTTTTTGTATTGATGAACTCATTATAGTTTCATATTATGAACGTTGATGCATGACGTTAGTGACTTGAGGGGACATTTGATATTGTGCTGTATGAATTTATTGGGAAATGAGTTACTTTCATGTGAGAAATTTTAGTTTTCAATGTATACTTATTGGTTTGCTTGTGCTGATGTTTTGACTTGCTTTTGATTTTTGATTCTATTGATTGTTAGCTTGATAGATGTTTTATGTTGATGAGTGGTCCTTTTTTTTTTTTTTTGTAAATTCGGTGGAAAGATTATATCTTTGAAGTGAATTTGCAATTGGTTAGTGCATTTTATGGTGCATCCAATGTAACGTTATGGTCTTTTTAGTTGTTTTACAGTTGGGAATTATTTTTTTATTTTTTTATTTCTTTTTGTATTTTTGTATTTTTTATTTTTTGCAGAGTGAAGAATTGAATGAGTGAAAGACCAGTAAATTATGGTTTTATTGTCTTGGTCTCCTAATCTTGGTGAATTGTTGGATAATAATAGTGGCTTTCAGCATCTTAGAGTTTATCAGGATCATGGCTAAATGCATTTTATGGTATATTATCTTAGCTTATTATCGAGAAAAAGTACATAGGCTAAGTGAAAACAATCGTGCATGTCATGGGAATGAATTTTAACAGATGCTTGGGAACTTTTAAGTTTTGCAAAGTTACACTTATACCCATTAATCATAGAATATTTGTGGTTGTTGGTGCTATTTGAAAATGTTTGATATGAGTGTAATTATGTGTGATTCGTTTTAATTCTATGCATAATCATCGATTTGGATGGTGTTAGGCAATTTAATGTGCAAGATTTTACTTCTAATTATCATCGAGCACAAGTGAAAATTTGCATATAGTTTGTGATATTATATTCTCATATAGTCAGATCTTCCTTTATTTGGACATTGATTGGTAGATCATATTGGAACTTCTGTTTTATCTATCTACAGAGGGCTAACACATGCTTCTCTTGCCTGAACTTGAAAAATATGTTTATCATAACTCTAAGTTCAACAGGTATTGATATGTCAATTAGGTCTACTTCCTTTTTACACTATTGGTTTTTCTTCTTATAGGTGTTGGGTTCTAAATTTTCCATTACTGAACAAAGCTTGATAAGTTCAAGAACATATCAATGGCCTTAGCATCAATGCTTGTAGAACTGTTAGGATTAATTTAATAGAAGGAACAATTTACTATATATAGGAAAGTTAGTTTTGTGATTCTATTTACTTTTGTGATTCTATTTGGGCTTTAAGGGTGTACTGCTTGTAGGATTTTTTGAATCCTTAGCTCTATGTTTTCTTGTTTGGAAACCTCATCCTTAGTGTTTAGACTTAAATTGTTGATATAATTTAAAACCCCAATCTAACTAGACTCAAGAAATTAAATGAAATTCAATTTATTATTATTAATTTGATTCGGTTACAATTTTAGAAGTACAGAAGTTTATGGATAAATATCTCATTGGAGGATATTTTTTGGAGGATATTTTTAAAAGGAATTAAGAAAATTGGGTTAAAAGGAAAATGATCATAAGGGTATAAATGAAAATTTATATATATTGCCAAAAAAGTCAAATGAGTTGGCATGAATTTTATTAATAATAATAATAGTAAATATAATAATATATATAAGTTAGTAGTGAGACCTATTAAGAAAAATAAAAAATAAAAAATAAAAAAAGATAAAAGTAGGGTGGTTAGGAAGGAAATAATAAAATAATAGAAAAAATTAAAAATGGAAAAAAAAAAAAAAGTGGTTGAGAAATAAGAAGAAGCTGCTCGACAACAGAACTAGAAAAATAAAAAAATAAAGAAGAGGCGGTGCATGAGAGAAGATAAGGATGTGGTATGTGTATATATATAGTTCTCATAAGCAATCAAACACAAAGAGAAGCCATTCGGATAGGAAAAGAAAAAAAATTGATGAAGAAAAATAGGAGGAGCCGAGAAGGAGGAAGGGAAAAAGAAAATAAAAGAAAAATATTTTAGGTATCTGATTTATCGATATAAGTAAGTTTATTTTAATAGGATTTGAATTCTAGAAAATTAATTTATTTTTCTATTAGTTTTAAATTGAGATTTACGTGATGTTAGGATAAATTCAGGATGATGAGAAAATCAAAAGGAAATTTATTTTAGATCCAGAAATAAGTAAATGAGTTATGTGAGTGGATAGTTTTATTTTTAATTAAATTGATTGAGTTATGATTATTTATATTTAAGATTTTATTATTTATTTCAAATAAATAATTTGTTGAGTTAATTGATTTTATAAATTTTAAATTATGTTTTATAATTGAAATAAAAGTTTATTACAAAAACATATATATACTTATCGAAAATTTTAATAAGAATTTTATGTTTTCAGTTTGAGTTATTATTAGAAAGATTTCAGAATGTTTTAAATAATATGATTTTATGCTTTGAAAAAGAATATTGATTCCATTTTTTAGAAAAATATTTATTTAAAATTATATAAATATTCAGAAAAGATTTGAGAATGGAAAATAAAAATATTTTCAGAACACTAAGGTTGTACCCTCCTTTCTAACAATCAAACTAATTTCACGTGAGTAAATCCAAAAGAGTCGCTCAACATATGTATGATAAATGTCTAGAGTCATTGAGTCGCTCAGCACATGTACGATAGATATTATCTCTCACTCTGCGTGTGTATTAAATATCTTCACCACGTATGATAGATTTCCTCGAGTACTAGTTGGTGTAGATTTCTAGATTACAGATGTTACATTTTGAGTTTTATCAATACAGAAAGAGATTAATGAAAAGAAATTCCAGAAAAAGTTTAAGATTTTAGATTTTCAAATTTTATGTTAATAAAGTTATGAAGATAATTTATATAGAAGTTAATAGTTTTATTATGAGATCATATTTAAATTTATTTTCATTATTCATATATGAAGCTATATGAATTATTGAGAAATATTTATTATTATCAAAAATATTTTATATTTTATTTAGAAATATTTTTAAAAAAGTTATATCTACTCATTGAGCGTTAGTGCTCACTCTTTTATAAATCTATCTTTCCAGGTATCTGCCATAGGTTCGTGCAAATTGTTGCATATTATAAGAGAGGTCACATGATGATTTTACTAACCAGATTTCGTAAATGTATTTTCAAAAATAGTTTTACAAATAAATTATCATTTCACAGACATTTCTAAGTATTTTATACATTCAGTTTATGGGTCCAGCAAGATTTTCAAAGATTTTAGATTTATTCAATTTACATTTCGATTAAAGCGATTATTAAAATTTCGATGATTATTTGAAATGATTTTCAGTAAATTCAAATTTTAATCCCAGAAAACCCCAGTTTTTACAGGATTCTCTCAGGCTCGAGATAAGAATGAGGATAGGTTCCGTCAACTTGGTATCAGAGCAAAGGAATAGTAGGCTGATCCATGGGAATTCTCGCATGTGAGTGAGGTGGCGAAGCGTGACTCTCCACCCAAGGGCTTCATGAGGAAAAGGTTACCCTCTAGAGATGGTGGTTCGTCCCGCTCAAAGAGGTGAAGCCACCTATGAAGTGCCCCTACCAGTTGTTACCTATTAGGGATGGTGGTTCGTCCCACCCATAACACGACACTTGGTACCAGAGTAGTGGTTTTAAATTCAAATAACTTTTTCTTTTACAAACATTCAATTTTCATTTTATTAAAGATAAAGTTATAGTTTTATCATGCATTATGTTACCAATCTCACACGAAATCTGTGGAAGATCTAAGTTAGCATTTGCGATTTAGTATTAGTAGATTGAGTTGAATTGATTTTGACATGAAAGTGTGACATATTGTATGATAGTAATAAGTGATTTATCATATTGTCTAGCATTCCAAATGTTTGAACAACAATTATTGGAGTGTGTATATATATATATATTGGTGATAAGTATATTGATTGTGTAATTATTGAATATGCCTAGAAGTTGTGGTTGTTCATGATGTTTGAATGGGTTGTGAATTAAGAGTTGATATGAGTATTTAGTGATTGAGTTTTGATGTGTTTAGATAATATGATCTTATTTTTTGATCAATTAGAATAAATATGGTATTATTTTGTTTTATTATTATTTAACACAAATTGTGGAGTTTGAAAATGTTAATATTATAAATCATAAAAGTTTATGGAATCAATTGGAAAGATAATGGTAAGTGAAGTAGATCCCATGCGATTTAAGTTCTTGGTGTTTAGATAATCTTCTGATTGATCGATATGATGAGATGAGATTGAGTTGTTATATATGGATATAATTTTCCATATTTGAATGTAGATGAAATTTAAGGGTTTAAGTCCCTCTTATCAAGATTTTGAGAGTTAAATTTTAATCATTGGATAATATTTTGCTATTAAGTTTTGATTTGGAATTTATTTATGATTATAAGCTAATATATGAATTCATGCAAAGTTATGACCTAGTAGTAATTTTGATGGATTTTAATCAAGTTTAGTGATTAAAAGTATTTTCGATGGAATTTTATTCTTATTGGTGATGCATTTGATGTAGATCTTCATTGGTATTGGTGTTAGTACATTGATTTTAATTAGTGAATATTCATTGTTCGACGTTCCTTATGGGTTAATTTTATTGGTTATTTATATTTATTTGGGTGAAAAGAGTGGTAGAATTCCAAGGAAATTTTGATGGAGAATTATATATCATTAAGGAAAATTATAATATTAAGAAGGTGATATCGTGAATTATTATTATTAGTCCCTTATAGTGAATTGAGAATAAGGTAGTTTCCAATGAGGATTGTTTTCAATATATTAAATTTGAAACTATTACTTATGGATAAATATGATTTATAATATTTGATGACGATATGAATTATAGATGATGTCTTTGAATATTTATGATTTGGAGTCTTTAGGTGATTGAAATTCTGGAGTATAGAATATAGTTAATATTGATTCTTGAGATATGTGAAAAATCATATAATTGTTTTGTAGTGTTATTAATGATTATCAGAGTAAAATTCCAGATTGTTTTGTTGAATATTAGAGTTGCGCAACGGAAGTGTGGTGTTAAATCTTTTGTTTAAGAAAATTCATGTTTACTAAATTTAAAATTGAGTTATGAAGTAGTAGACTTGAATCTAAGATAATTGAATGAGATTTATGTGAATGTGATATAGTATTGGTGTCATAAGATATAATCTTGAATGATTATCATTTTCTAAAGAGTATGGATAGAAAATGACAAAAATGTGTGATTAATTATTCATTGGTTTATATTGATTCATTATTTGGAAACTACATGAAGTGTAAGAGTTATAAAGAATGATTTATTAAGTTTGGCATATTATTGGAAGTGATAAAAAGGAAAATGATTATTATTTAGAATAGTATAAATATTTATTATTTAAAATAGTGTAGATGTGATTATTCAGAAGTGTACAAGTTGATTATTAATGAAAATTGGATTGAAGAGTTTTGTTCAATGGTTGTCTATTTAGGTGTTAATTATTATAGTTTTGGATATTATATATAAAAAAATTTATAGAATATTCTATAAGGGTACAATTATGATTGTCAAAGAGTTTTGTTTAATGGTGATCTGTATAGTTGTGAATCTTTGTAGTATTGAATATATGATCTTATGTATGTAGAAAAAATTGGAGATTTATTTAGAATAGAATTATTATGATCATTGATAAGTAAATTAAAGTAATGACTTTAGAGTGAGGTATCTTAAGTTGAGATAAATCCCAAATTTCGAAAATGAAATTTTATAAAGGGAGATGAATTGTAAGGTCCTAATCTAACTGGACCTAAGAGATTAATTGAAATTCAATTTATTATTATTAATTTGGTTCGGTTTCAATTTTAAAAGTACAGAAGTTTGTGGATAAATATCTCATTAGAGAATATTTTTAAAAAGAATTAAAAAAATTTTGTTAAAAAGAAAATGGTCGTAGGGATATAAATAAAAATTTACATATATTGTCAAAAAAGTCAAATGAGTTGGTGTTATTTTTTTTAATAATAATAATAGTAAATATAATAATATATATAAATTAGTGTTGGGATCCACTGAGAAAAAAATAATTGAAAAAAAGATAAAAGTGGGGTGGTTAAGAAGGAAATAATAAAATAATAGAAAAAAATAAAAAAGAAAAAAAGAAGTGGCTAAGATGTGAGAAGAAGCTGCTCGGCAGCAGAACAAGAAAATAAATAAATAAATAAGAAGAGGCGGTGCATGAGAGGAGATAAGGATGTGGTATGTGTATATATATAGTTCTTATAAGCAATCAAACACATAGAGAAGCCATTCGGCTAGCAGAAGGAAAAAAAAATTGATGAAAAAAAAAAATGAGCCGAGAAGGAGGAAGGGAAGAAGAAAAGAAAAGAAAAATATTTTGAGTGTCTGATTTATCCAGATAAGTTTATTTTAGTAGGATTTGGATTTCAGAAAATTGGTTTGTTTTTCTATAAGTTTTAAATTGAGTTTTACGTGATGTTAGGGTGAATCCAGGATAATGTGAAAATAAGAGGAAAACTCGTTTTTGATCCAGAAATAAGTAAAGGGGTTATATGAGTAGATAGTTTTATTTTTAATTAAATTGATTGAGTTATTATTATTTATATTTTATATTTTATTATTTATTTTAAGTAAATAATTTGTTGAGTTAATTGATTTTATAGATTTTGAATTATATTTTATGATTGAAATAAAAGTTTATTACGAATGCATATATATACTTATCAGAAATTTTAGTAAAAATTTTATGTTTTCAGTTTGAGTTATTATTGGAAAGATTTCAGAATATTTTAAATAATATGATTTTATTCCTTGAAAAAAAATATTGATTCCATTTTTGAGAAAATTATTTATTTAGAATTATATAGATATTCGAAAAAGATTTGAGAAAGAAAAATAAAAATGTTTTTAGAACACAAAGGTTGTATTCTCCCCTCTAACGGTAAAGCTGGCTTCACGTGAGTAAGTTCGAGAAAGTTGCCTAGCACGTGTAGGACAGATGTCTAAAGTCATTGACTCGCCTAGCACATATATGATAGATTGTATCCATTGCTCTGCGTGTGTGTTGAGTATCTTCACCACATATGATAGATTTCCTTAAGTACTAATTGATGTAGATTTCTAGATTACAGATGTTACATTTTGAGTTTAAACAATACAGAAAGAGATTTACAAAGAGAAATTCCAGAAAAGGTTTATAGATTATAGATTTTCAAATTTTATATTAATGAAGTTATGAACATAATTTATATAGAAATTTGCCCCTCTAACGGTAAAGCTAGCTTCACATGAGTAAGTTCGAGAAAGTTGCCTAACATGTGTAGAGTAGATGTCTAGAGTCATTGAGTCGCTCAACACATATATGACAGATTTTATCTATTGCTCTGCGTGTGTTTTGAATATGTTCACCACGTATAATAGATTTTCCTATGTACTAATTAGTGTAGATTTCCAGATTACAAATGTTACATTTTAAGTTTGATCAATACAGAGAGAAATTCTAGAAAAAGTTTACAAATTATAGATTTTCAAATTTTATATTAATGAAGTTATGAAGATAATTCATATAAAAATTTTCAATTTTACTATGAGATCATATTTAAATTTAGTTTCATTATTTCATATATGAAGTTATATGAATAATTGAGAAATATTTATTGTTATCAAAATATTTTATGATTTATTTAGAAATATTTTTAGAAAAGTTATATCCACTCACTGAGTGTTAACGCTCATTATTTTATAAATCTATCTTTCCAAGTATTTGCCGCATGTTCGTGCAGATTGTTGCATATTATGAGAGAGGCCATATGATGATGAACAACTGCATTTATGTATATTATTTCTTTTACTAACCATATTTCGTAAATGTATTTTCAAAAATAGTTTTACAAATGAATTATCATTTACAGACATTTTATAAATATTTTATACATTCAGTATATGAGTCCAACACAAGATATTTCAAAGATTTTAGATTTATTCAATTTACATTTCGATTAAAGTGATTATTAAAATTTTAATGATTATTTTGAAGGATTTTCAGTAAATTTAGATTTTAATCTAAAAGACCCTAGTTTTCACGAGCTCCTCCCATACTCGAGATAGGAGTCGGGATGGATCTCGTCATATAATCATAGATAGCCTAACTTTATGATTTGTTTGCTATTAATATGGTGCTCACACATTGTTACTTGTGACCCAATTTTATTGTGGGCCAGAAGTTGTTTGAGCTTCTTGAGTAGATGTTCCAGGTTTATGCTTGGTTGAGGGAAATTTATTATGAAGTCTTATTTTAGTAGTTTTAATTTACCTATGGACTCATTTTCTTTTGAATTCTTCTTGTTGCCCAGAACTTTTGTTTGGTGACCCTTTTGGTGATTCTCTATTGAAAAACATTGTTTCTAAGAGTCTGTGGTAGTTCTCTAAATGTTGCTTCAACCTAGGCATGAGAATATTGGAATTATTTTCATGTTTTTTTAATTTTTTTTGTAAAGAGGTCGGGGATGGAGATAGGGATTGATTTCCTGGTTTATATTTCTTTTGTAGTCATTCATGCACAAAACTGTGCAAGCTAACATAAACTTTTTCTTGTTATTAAAACAGAAGGAGATTGAGATTGAGTCAAAGACTTGATGTGTTGGTAAGGCCATAGTTGTTAAGTGCATGTCCAAACCCCTCAATGGAGAGAATTTTCTTAGTGTTGATTTGAACATTGATGTTATCATATTCTATCCATACTATTTAGAAACAAATAAATCATTCAAGATCATAACTTAGGACATCAATGTCATGCTACAATTTTATAAATTCATTCAGTTATCTCAAAATTTAAGTCTATCATCTCGTAACTAAATTTCAAACCTAGACAAACATGTATTTTCGAAATAAAGCCTGAATACTATACTTCTGTTAACAACCCTGATATTAAACAAAAATATATTTACTTAACCATTACTAACACCACAAAATAATTATAAAAATTTATATCCACTTCGAGAGTTGATCTAGAACTTTATCCGATATTCTAGGATTTCAATTATCCGAAACTTGAAGTCATAAATATCTACAAATAATATTTCCTAATTCAAATATATTGAATACAATTCTAAAGGAAAGCTACTTTAGACTCAATAGGAGACTAAGAACCTAGTCAACAACACTATCCTATCTTGTCATACCAATCAATCATAAGGTTATCTAAACACCAAGTCTTTAAATTACATAAGATCTACCTCACTTATGTACTATCGTTCCAATGGATTACATAAACTCTCACATTTCAAAATGTTAACATTCTTAAGCTTTACAATTGGACCTAAGTAATAATCAAACAAAATTACACCATATTAAATTTAATTGATTAAATCACAAGATCATTTCATCTATGTACTTAAAAAACCAATCATCAAAATATTCATCTCAACTCTTAAACCGCAAATAATTAAAATCTGATTAATAATCACCAATTAACATCATGGAATGAATACAACACCTTCCATATAATATGACCATGTAATCGCATGTCACAACCACTCTATTATCTACATAATTATTGCTAAGGCAGATGTTACAAATTGTTATGAGCAAGACATCTAAACTCCTAGATAGCTTTGCAGATGCTACAAACAGTTTGTTTTCAAAACAGCTTCTAAGCTACTTCGTAGATGGCATAAACTATTTGTTGACAAGGGATCCTAGCTTCTGAGGTCGACATATCTCCCTCTTCCTTTATTTGTTCCCCCTCAATTGTACCTACAAGACAGAGAGCGAAGGTTAGGATTTGTCATTGATTTACAGACAAAAACCCTTTGATGCTTAAGTCAGTTGATTTTCGTAAAGGAAGCTCCCCTCGGCTAGAAGTTGAGGGGTTTTTTGAAGAGTTCTTAAAGGAAAAGAGATGTAAAATATCACTAAACAAGCCAAGAACGATGTCTAATATTTGTGAGAATCTTTCCCAAAGGAGTTTCCTCACGTATTAGCATGTTCCAAGCCTTTCTCAAAAACCCTTACCTCTTGGATGGATAGTTCCTCCTTATATATGTTGCTACCTTTGCTTTCGGGGCTTACTGGTCATTTTCTTCTCCTCTGATATGGTGAAATTTCCACTAGCTTCCCCTCTTCTTACATCTTTACTTCTTGTCACATGTTCCTTCAATGTTCAATCTTTTTCCAACCTTCCTTACCTCTTGTTTATGGGTTGTTTGTAGGGAATATATGTTCCCCTCTCATTGGCAGGCTTGACTCTTGGGATAAGTGGCATGCAATAAGCCTTTCCTTTTACTGAAGTCTGTTATGCTTGCACTATGTCAGTGTCGCATTAGGTGTTGAGATTGTCTTTGGGTGATGTTTAGAGTTTTATTGATCAGAAAGGATCAATTCCCTTTTTATTGGTTTCCTTTCTTTTTCAAGCTCATTTCCTTCCATTTTGCTAGGAGGTGATTGGGTTAGGGCTTTTTCTTTGGATTCACTCCTCATAGGCCTCCTCTTGGAATTATTTGGAGACTTGGGCAACTCACTTCAATTGGGCCTAAGGAAGCCAATCAATTTGTTGTTGCCTTAACTAATTCTAATTGATTTTTAGGATGTTAGATTTATCCTAAACAACAATCAAGGTCTATAAGGAAAACAAATATTTGAGCACCTATGTCTCAATCTAAACAAGCAACTAGAAATTAATCTCACTTCCATAACTTAATAATTTAACCATACTTCCCACATTCCCTTATAAGATCTACTAACTTGGTTTAATTGTTGGTAGTTGATACACAACCACATAGAACCATATTTATTCTTTACAAACAACACTAGAGCACCCCATGATGACACATTTGGCAAATAAAACCCTTGTCAAGCAACTCTTGTAGTTGAATTTTTAGCTCCTTAAGCTGAATTGGTGCCATATAACAATAAGGTGCCTTAGAAATAGAAGCAGTGCTAGGCAACAAATCAATTATAACTCAATCTAATAATCGAGCAACAACCCATTCAAATCTTTAGGGAAACACATTAGTGAATTCACTAATTACCTGAATCTCTTGCAAGCATATGTAATTACCATCATCCACCACTACCCAAGCCAAATGCCTTTCACATCCTTTCATTAACAATTTTGTAGCCTTTAGAGTAGAAATCAAACCATTACTAGAGTTTTGTTTTCCTTGAACTCGAAATTCCTTCTCCACAAGAATATGAATTATAATTTCCTTAGTGAAACAACCAACATTAGCATAATATGCTACTAACCGATCCATCCCATCGAAGTCATACATTTGCAAAGGTTAAAGATTAACCTAGAACTTCCTCTTGCCAAAAATGATCAAATAAGATATATAGACACAACTTATCACCATGTAATCACCCATAGGTGTAGTAATAGATGAACATGGATCTAATGGTTCCGCTAGTCTATCCACATAAGTAGCAAAAGCACAAGAGATAAAAGAATGAGTAATGAATTGGTAAACTATTTACTTTATGATCATCTCTCTCCATTAAATATAAAGGAGGAATGATGGAAACTAAGATAGCAATCGTGGAAACCAAGATATTAATAATGGGTCACGATTTAAGGACAAATTGTAGGGAATTATGGAAACTATGATAGCAATCATAGAGAACAATGAGACAATTAGATAACGAGGCAACTGAAGACAATTAAGCTTTATTAGAGACTTATTGAAGCAATTGGGCTTTAGTTAGTGGCAACACTTAATTATCAACATGGGCTGCATTCTATTGGGCTTTAATTAATTTTAGTTTATTTAATTTTATGTTAACTATTAATTAATGTTATTTGGACTGAGATATTTAAATAATTTAAGCTCATAAGTGTGATTAGTTAAGCCTAACTGTTAGGGAGCTAGAGCTTCATATTAAGGCTTTATTTCTTTGTCTATGAAAAGGCTCGTAATCTTAAGCAAACAAAACAATCATCATGCAGCCAATTATAGATTAAGTGAATGAGAAATCTTCTTTTTTGTTCTTTTAAAGAACATGTGATTATCAAGTTAATTCTTATATGATCAATCATGACTCATCTACCTTCTCATCTCATTCTTAGGAGTGACGTTAATATCTTACTTTGATAATTTTGGTTCTTGATTAGATTGTAATTATTAGGTCAAAGTTTTTTATAACTCTAGCTCTTAATTGACATATAATCAACGGGTCATTTTTTTTTTTTTTTTTATAAACCTATTTTAATGTTTCTTAGGGTTGTGATCTAATATTTGTTATGGGTGTCATATTAGTATATGGAGTTCATATTATTTGGTATCAAAGCTTTAGTTAATTAATTTAGGTTTGATTTATCTTTATTTTTTTTTAAGAAAAAAAAAAAAACTTCATAGTTTAAGTGTTATATTATCTTAGTTTTATCATCTTGTTTCATCATCTTGATCACGTATCATCCTTGTTCTTCACTTCAATTTGCTAGTTGCACCGCCATTAATTCCTTTAGGGTACAGACGCATATCATTAATTTTTTTTTTTTGGGTAATTGTTTGTCTTGGCCGAATCAAATTTTGATTTGTTTTGTCTTAATCTACGTAACTTTATTGCTAGTTTGATTCATTATTTTATTGAGTTTGTTTTGGCTTGGATCACACTATCATCTTGTTTCTTGTAGTGTAGTATCAAATATATTTTTTATATATTATTTTTGCTGGTCTGCACAATATACTGACTTCTTACCATAATACTTTATTTGTCAAGAATTCAATACGTTCTGCTTATCTTTGTGTCTGCATCCATAATACTATAATATATTTGGCATTCTTTTGTGTTGTGCAACCACATCAATTTTTTATTTTTTGGTCTCATCTTGTTTCTGATTTCAGCATCTTCAATTCTTACGGGTCTCTGTCATTGTTTTTTGGTCTTTCCGCATCTTGGTGTCGTTGTTTCATTGTGTTCACACCATTCTTGATTCATCATCTAGGGTTTAACTTAGTTTTGGTCGCATTTTACCAATCTTGAACCGCACATTATTGATCTTGTTGTTGGTCAAATACATTCTTGCTGCAAATATATCAATCTTGTTTGATTCTTCATGACCATCATCTTGAAACACACGGCTTAGTGTTTCTTGGTTTGCAAGATTCGTATCAATATATTGTCTCTTGATTCAATCCACAATCTGCATTGAATTTCGTGTGTCCGTTATGAATTTTTATTTTTATTTTTAGAAAAAAAGAAAATGTGAGTGAACGAAATCCAAATAGTAAAGCTCGAGTGTTGAGTGAAACACATGAGAGAGTATTGTGAAATCTCTTTTAACATTCTTTTTAAGGTTTTAATCGCATCATCGGACAATGATAAAGATAGGTCACAATTTGAGGACAAATCATTTTGAGGAAAGGAGGAATAATGGAACCTAATGAACCAAACAAATTTGGACGGTTTGGAGGAGTTATCAAGGCTTCAAAACATTATTCAAGTCCAAGATCACCAATCTTGAAGGCTTTAGGCGTTAATTGAAGGTAATTGGAAACAAACTGGAGTTAATTGGGCTTTAAATAATTTAGGTTAAGTTTATTTTAATTATAATGAGTTTTAAATCAAGTTAGTTCATTTTATTATAATTTATATTATTTGGGATGAAGCATTTAAATAATTTAAGTCTATAACTGTGTTTCTTTAAGCCTAGCTGTTAGGGGGCTAGGGTTTTATTTTTTTGTCTATAAAAAGGCTTGTAATCCTAAACAAACATAGAGCCGAATTATGGATTAGTTGAATGAGAGTTTCTTTCTTTTTTGTTCTTCATGAATATGTGATCTTATCAAGTTAATTCTTGCAACAATCAATCATGACTTATCTCTCACCTACTTATCTTGTTCTTGGCAGTGGTGTTAATATCCTTTTTTTTTTTATATATAATTTTGGTTATTGGTTATTCTATAATCAATAAGTCAAGATTTTTTATAACTTCGGTTCTTGATTATCATATAATCAAATGGGTAAAGGTTTTTTTATAAACCTGTTTCAATCTTTCTTGGGATTGTGATCTAATTTTGACTGTGGATGTCATATTAGTATATGGTGTTCACATCAATGATCCTACTGATCGATAGTCTATCACTAGTTTCTGCTTTATTTTTGGAGATTTCACTCATCTCACGACGTAATAAGAAACAAATTGTTATAGCTTAATTCAGTAGTAAGGCTAAATATCGGGCATCTCGTTGATATTACTTAAGAAATTGTTTGGTTATGCTCAAAGCTTACAGACATGAGAGTTCGTCACACCAGTGCTACTTCCCTTTGTTGTGATAATCAAAATGTTGTTCAGATTGCCTATAAAGATGTTTTTCATTAATGTACAAAATATATTGAAATTGATTATCATTTTTCTCGGTAACATGTTCATCAGGGTATAATTGAACTTCGCTTGATCTCTTTTACTAATCAATCCACTGATATCTTTACAAAAGCTCATCCTCCTAGACCTTATCATGAATTAATTTCCAAACTCAAGCTTGCCTCCATCTTGTCATCTTAAGTTTGTGGGGGAATGTTACCAATCAAATTCATATTATTTCTTGTTTTCATGATTTTCTATTTATTGTATTATTATAATTAACTTATTTAGGAGATTTAAATCTTTTTTATATCCTATAAATAGGCTCTCCATTGTAATTTAACATATAGTGAAATACACAATTAATTCATAGTTATCATTTAAGACGTTACTTGTTTAATTTAACACATATTAAGAATGACAATTTAACTACTTTGGAAAGAAAACAAAGCTGTGACCTGTTATTGATCATCAAAAGTAAAATAACAACGTCACCAGAACTAAATTATGTATAGCTTAATGTATAGGATGACAATTTGGGTTTGTAGATTAGGTTTGGGTTAATCAGACATTAGATGAACTCATTTATATGGAGATGAGTATAACTCAATTAACTAATTGGGTTGAACATTTCAAACTCGACATGATCCATTTATTAAACGGGTGACACAACGCTACACAACTAACAAATTTATTAATTGAATCATGTTGGACCATTTAACCAGATTAACCAATTGAAAACTTGAATATTGCCAATCTTATAAGGAATGGAAATGAAAGTATAATAATGGAACACAAATTTAAAAAAACAAAAGCATTACATTGTATTCATAAACAACTTGGATTGAATTTGCATCAGAATCATATCATGAAAAACATAGAAACAAATAACCAACACTTCAAATCAATTTCTAATCATAACTAAATAATCTACTACTATCCCAAAGTCACACAATCTCTTCCCATATTTTTTGACATCTGGGTGTCAGAGGTGAGTCTGATTACGAGGTGTCTATTGGTTGTTGGCGGTCGAATGAGATCTTGCGAGCAGTAGGTTGTGAATGACATGGGTTAGCATCGAGTGGTAAATGACAATGATAGATGAAGAGAGGCATGAGCAGCAATAGCAATGAAAATGGTGAGTGAGGAGAGGTGTGGGCAACAAAGTGATGAAGAGAGGTGCGAGCAGCGACAGTGACAAGGGATTTTAGGTTTAGGGATTAATTTTCTCTATAAATGAAATAATTAATTACATTTACATTCTTATATTTTTCCTATTTTTGTTTACCCATAAAGTCATATTTGTTTTCCCACTACACCTTAACTTGAAATTAAGTTATACTTATCTCTATTTGGAGACGAAAATGAGTAGTTGCAATTTAATGTTTCAAACAAAAAAAAAAAAAAAAATCCAATTTAGATGGACTGACTGTTGAATTTGGAATCCGTATATATTGCTGCTTTTTAATCACATTTACAACTTCCACTTGTGAATTTTGAGACCTCCATTAACTTCACTACTGCTACATGAATCTGATGAATCCATGCCAACATAAAGTAATTGCAGAACACGAAAAGAAAAACAATAATAAAAAAATAACCCAACAAATTGGGTGAACACTAAAAAAAAAAAAATTGTTAAGATAAGCAAGCATTTCCATGTCCAATGAGTGCCTCAAAAGGCTTTAAATAGCCACACAATAAGACCGTTGACATCTAATGATCATATTGGCTCCACTATTAGTGCAATAACATATAATCTTCTGAATATATATATATATATACTTTTTCAAAATCATTGAATATTTTAGTAAAATTTTGTTATAAAACTTATTACAAACCTTTTCAAGCATAAAAACTAATAGGGACCAAATGAATTTATCCTAAAATTAAAAACATAATAATAATAACAATAATTGCATAAGGTTCATATGTTAGCTATAGGTCAAGAACCAATTATAAAAACTAAGGGTAGAGTTCAAATATTTTTATTTTCAAAATAAATACATATTTACTAAGAAATTAAACAATGAGACGATAGTAGGGTTTTTTTAAAGAAAAGGAAAAAGATTATTGAATATAAAGTACAAGATGAGCTACTATCAACATATGTTGACTATTTATTAGAATTAATTTCCTAACCATGTACTTTACTTCATTTGATGGTATCATAGCATTGAAATTCTATATATCTGGGGTTTTTGTGATGGTCTAAGACACAGGTAGAAATATTGAAAACTCAACCCTTGAAACAGTAATCCTTGATTGGCGACCCACTACTGCCGGATTTAGTCTTGACCTCCATATGAAATGATCAAATCATCAAAACCTTGTAGAGACAATCCTAAATAATGATATATTTAAGGATCATATGCAACCATTTATAAGATTCCATCTGCCAAACTTGGAATTGAAGAGGGCAGGAAGAGATGTATAACAATTTCAGCACCAGAGAAAACCATTTGAAACTATAGTAAAGCAATCACAATAACAACAGTACATATACAACCAAAGAACTACAATGCATAATATTCATGAAAATGGTCAATCTACGTGCCTGTATAAAATCCAGACTTGTTGCAATCGTAGCGAATGTTAGAAAGGCGATCCATCATCATCAAACCATCATCTCTGAATGGCTCAACAATGCACATTGATGCGCAAGAAGATATGCAGCATCATGGGGAGATTGAAGGTCCATTAATCACCTCCATTTCTTAAGATCAATTTGCTCCTCTTGTGGAGCCCGTTCGAGAGGTTGAGCTCAGATGGATGCACTGGAACTGCATGCAAAATCAATTCTCTCGGACTGATATTCCTTTGGAAAAGTAAATTAACGGCTAGAATTAGCTCTTTATAGTTTGGTTTTGACATAATTCAAGAATTTTTAGGATTATTATTATTTAAGGTTGCCCTTAAAAATGTTAAGCACTAAAATCTCTAAGACTGTTAACTAAATGTCTTGATGGAAAGAGAATAAGGGAACTATAAATCTCCTTTTATCAAATAATATATAATAAAATGTATAGAAAACATAATTAGATTGAATCTCATATATAAGTAATTTATAGTTAATAACACAAAAAGATAAGTGTCAATTTAAGCATCTCCCTAAATCAAATGTCTATAGTTACCATGATTATCTCTTTTTAACAGTAAAACTAAAATAAAAACAATATAAAAGCATGGTTATATAAATATAATATGCAAATGGGAGAATGGAAATAGAGAGTACAAGATCGAATGTACCAGTTGCGATAAGCCACATGGTGAGTTGAGTTGTTGACCCAATAATGGTAAGACACAATCATTCCAAAGCTGCTTACACAAAAATATTTTCTTGGGAATGATGGTTTTTTTTTTTTTTTTTTTGGGAAGCACTTTCTTGTACCATGAAGAGACATAAAAGAAGTTTGAGAGCACAGAGAAGTACTTGCTTCCTGGGTAAAAATGAGTGACATCAATGGTGAACTTATATTATCATGGAAGTTTATATCGTTAATGCTCAATCATATTAATGTTATTCACCAGATTTTGTATTATTAATATTCATTTTAAGGAAACAATCAGACGGCGATGTTTCGCCAGAACACAAGATAGAAGTGTTTATTTTCTAGTTAAGAAACTAACAATTTAAAATATGTTTATGGCAGGAAGGTTTAAACCAGGATAACTTTTTTTTTAACGTTATATATATATATATATATATATATATATATATATCTATTCAAACGATACGTAATACATGTAGTAATTTGTTTATGTGTGTTGTTCATTATTTGTTTAGCTAATGCAGATGCACTTGATTGGTCCATTTGGACCAAACTTGTGTATAATGCATCATAAACATGATTGTATATAATCAAAACTTTGTAAGCTGGCTTTTATGATTTGATATCTCATATTTAGATTTTGAAAATGTTAATCATAATTACACAATTAACTTACATAGATGCTATTAGTAATTCTATATATGGTTAAACCCATTTTCATATTTGAGTAAATTGATTTTATTCTTATTTATATTTAGATATATAATTAAATATGTTTCTATATTTGGTTAAATTTATTTCCATATTTATTTATATTTTAACATATGGTGAAAAGTGTTTTCATATCTGGTTAGATTTACTTCCATTTTTATTTATACTTCTATATATAATAAAAAATCATTATTCTATATTTTTTTTTTCAAATTTACTTCCAAAATTATTCTATATAATTAAAAATATTTATTCTATCTTTATTTTTTCAAATTTACTTCCATTTTTATTTATAATTCCATATATGACTAAAAGTGATTCCATACTTGTAGAAATTTACTTCTATTTTTACGTATAATTCTACTTGTGGTTAAAGATAATTCATTTTTTGGTTGAATTTACTTCCATATTTATTTATACTTCAATATGTGGCTTAAAATGATTTCAAATTGAACTAAATTATTTTGATACATATTTTTACTCCTATATATTTATAGTTAAAAGTGATTATCTTTTCAAAAAGAAAAAAAAAAGTTATTATAAATTTGGATTTTCTGATTTTCCTTTTGAGAAATATAATCGATTTTTTTCTCCAAATTTGGTTAGTTGCTGTCATTCCTACGTATAATTTTATATGTGGTTGATTAAGAGAAGTAAGGATTCTCTTCTAGCATTTTTTTCCCTTGACTTTTTATAAGAGTGGTTTTGACTTAAATTGTGTATAAAAGAGAAAAAATCTAACAATTTTAGCCATCTTTTTTTTTTTTTTTTTAAATTTTGTTCACTGATGTGTTATAAGATCATGAAAAGTCTAAGGAAAAAAAAGTTAGAAGTGAATTTTAGCTCCGAATGATTTATTTATATACAATTATGTAAATATAAATTAATTTGCTTTCATACTAATTGAAAGGGATATTATCAGACACCCCTTTGGAATGCAAAATGATATCAAATCACCCTTGATTTTGAAACAAATTTCCAGATTCCCCAAAATTGAATCGATTAGTAGTTTTAGGTTAAAAGTAACATTTCCATCATTGTCCAAGGGTAAATAGGTAATTGCATGTTGTGTTTAATTTTTAATTTATAAGTAAATAAAAATAAATGGATTGGATGAGGACGCTTGGCATTGATCTAACCAAGTTAATAGATGGATTGGATGAAGACATTTGGCATCCATCTTACCAACATATAAATGATGCACGTTTTCGGTATTACACTTTACAACACAAAAATGCATGCAAGTATGCACGGTCTCTATGCAATATAGTGGCGAATCATGGTCGATCCCACTGAGACAATTCAAACTAGAACTAATTACTGAAATTGATTTACATATCTTTATTCATAAATTGATTAATAAAATTAATTAAAAGTAAAATTGCAAAAATCCAATAAACAAAAAAACTTAATTAAATAACAACAACCACTTGAACAAAAGGTCTAGGAAAATTCCACTTCATTTAATACTTTACTATCCTTATGTCATTTTTCTTTCAACATATCATTATTTCATATTATATTTGATCGAGTAAGCAATTATATCCATGAGTCTCTTTCCAGTTCATCACAGGTATGTTCACATTAAACACTTAGCTATATTTCTATGCTAAATGGTTGATAAAAACTCATTTCACACAAATGCTCACATAAGATCACACATGAAAACTATATATATGTCTATTCCAATTCTCAAACGCTATTTTATCAAGTTATAGTTATCAACATCTCTTTCAAGTATATTAACAACATAAAAATCATCTAATTGACTGTGCCTAAATCAACTGAAAGCATGAAGAAATGACAAAACAGAATACCAACATATGAAATCAACTCATTTAAACATTAATAAATCATCCATAAGAATATATCTATATTAAACTACATTGAACTCCCTAGAAATAACTTAGTTCTCCATAGATCTATATGAAATCAAGCCATAAATGATAAAATAATTGAACAACATAATGAATGAAAAAAATATAGAAGATAACATCACGAGTTCACCACTATTCTTGCTCTAAAATCCACCCAAATAGCCACTATGTTGCTCTTGAATGATTCCAATGAAGTCTTGCATGAACCTTCAATGGATCTTGGCTTTAACCTACACAAAATCTTTGAAGAAATGAAGAAAAATAACTTTGAAAATGTTCTGGTGCCCATTACATGACTCCTAATGTGAGAAAATCATGTATTAATAGGTGAAATCGGCTAAGGGTTTGAGAGTTTCTTCCATACACATCTAATGGCAATTCAAGACTTATGACTACAAGTTACGTTTCACTATTGTGTTTTGCGCAAATCCTTGGAAAACAGTGACGATTGACGTCTGGCTATATGTGTTAAGTAAGATCATTTGAATAATATTTCACGACCTAAGACCGCGGATCACGAAGCAAATGCCTTTTGCGAAAAGCTCCAGCTCTCTTTTGAAACTTGATTTCCTTCACCATTTTCTACCATCTTCTCCTAAATAACCATGCAAACACAAACACTAGAAAAAATACATTAAAATAATAGAATCTACTCAAATATTCCTTACAAAAGCTAGGATTAAAAATATAAAATCATATATAAAATCGACATGATTAATAAACAATATAATTCTGTTATCACTATTTATCTCACCTGCCCATTCATCATAATAATACATTTATTCCATGAACACCATTGTAGGGACCCGCCTGAGTCCCCATGTAGAACCTAATGGGAGTCCCATAGAACCCTGATGAAACTTAGTCAAACCCTCACTCTAGCTTGAAAGGGGTCCGTGAGGATACCACTCTCACTTTAAATTTTTTTTTTTCTAGTGGAAATGGAAGAAAACTTTTTCTTTTTAGTATATGTTTACAAGACAAGATTATTAAAAATTTTAGCAGTACAAGAGCTGTTTTTCTAAAAATTCCATCTTGCAAAAATTTATTGAAAATTTATACACTTCTATAGCAACAACATTTTCAACTTCTGAGCCTCAGACTCTCTTTTCCTTTTTCCACAATCAACCACAATCATACTTTCAGTTTAAAATACAACTTGAAAATAATTTAATTTACACAAAAGTATGAGGTACACAAGATTCTTTTTATAAAACATAACCTACAAAAATATATATACCCTTCAAAATAGTATTTACAAAATATATATATACCAAAGTTTAAGTAGTTATGCATGCACATGACATTTCAAAAGTAAATAAGTGCAGTAGCATTGTGTTCTTAGCCCACTTGTACGTCCAACAAAGCATCTTCCGTTTGCTGGCCCAAACCTGCACCTAGGGAGGATTTATAATATACCCTCTCGATTATCGTACTATACATGTACTGTACATTGTTAATTGTAAGTTAACCCTTAATTAAGGAATAATAAAGTGATTTTAAAGTACCTAGGTGTGTGATTAAATTTTAGTAGAATTTCTCGATTGAAAATAAATTTCGATGCCCGAAGTGGTACGGTGATTGATTTAAATTTAATGGGAGATTGTGACAAAGAAATTAACAAAAAGGAGTATCATTGGAAAAGTGGTGAAAGACAAATTTTAAGGGCAATTGGTGGAAATAAGAGAATTTTCTAGAAAGAGGCAAGGAAGTAATTAAAGTGACATGCTAAAGGCATTTTTGGGAAAGTGAAGAATTTTTTAGAAAATGGGTAAAGTTGTAATTATAATAAGATGGCAAGGGCATTTTGGGAAACTTAAAAAGTGTGGAGACAAGTATGGCATTTTGGTAAATTTGGAGACAAGGTAACTAGATTTTTGAGTTGTGATTATATTGGAATGAAATTGGTTAGAATTGAATGGATAGTTGGATGAGAACCAATCAAAAGTCATAGATTGTAACTAATGGCATTTTTATAAAATTCAAGTTAGTTTAAGGACAAATTTTAAACTAAGCAATGGCAAGCTTGTAAAAAAAGAAGATAGTTAAGGGTAATTATCAAACTAAACTAGGATATATATATATATATAATATGAATGGTGTAGAATTTAATATAAGAAATTGAAGGAAAAATTGAGAGTCAAAAGAAGGAGTGGACGGCCAAAGGAGGAAAGGAAAGGAAATAAGCTCTCTTGATCAATTTTTCATGCTAAAATCATTAAATTCACTCAAAAATTTTGTTAGGGCAAAGTTTTGGCAAAGAAAGTGAAGTGAAGAGTGGTAAGTTGATTGAATTTTTATAGTATTTTGATGAGTTTTTGGGTGAATTTAAGTTGATGATTTTATGTAATTCTTGGTATGTTTAGAAGGTGATTAACTTGTATTTAAGTAAGGAATTCCAAGGAAGCTCAAAAGAGGTTATTAATCAAGCTAGTGACCAAGGTAAGCGTTTTAATATGTTAAGGTTTTATGCCAACTTTCAAGCAAAATTTAATTGAATTGATTTTAGGGTATTAGATGAAGTTTGAGTGATTTTAATGTGATTAATGGCCATAAAAATGAAAAGATGATGTTCGATGTTTATGATGTGTGTTCGGCCATGATGAGCGTTTGATGTAAATGGATGGATTTTTTTTATGTTTTTATGTTTTGATGTGTTTATATGATGCTATACATTATTCTAACATGATGTAACTCAAGAAAATGAAAAGAGAAGTTTGGATGGGATGATTGGTGTATTTCGGCCAAAGCTAAGATTAGGAGTATATGAATTGATTTTCATAATTTAACATATTTAGGTGATGTGTTACATGAGTTTAAGATGATCTGTAACAAGAAAATGGAAGGAAAACGCTTGGATTACATGATGGGAAGTACTCGGCTAGGCATGGAATTTTAGGGTGCATTTCATGTTTCAATCATTTGAATGAGTTAAGGTGATGTTGAGATGAATTCAAAATGATACATGCATGGAAAATTAAAAGAATAAAGTTCATGTGAAAAATAGAGTAATTAGACTAGAGGAAGGGCATATTGGTTGGCATGCCCATTTGGATGAATTAGTGTGGGTTTCCAATAACTAAAGGATAGATTCTAAATTTGGAATGTGTATTGTAGGTGAAACGGAAACAAAGAAATCAAAGGAGAGGCGTTGAAGAGGTGTTCTAATAATTGGAAGCCAAATGAGTGTACAAGTGTTTTAAAATATTTAATACGTTTTAGCTGCTTTTAAAATATTTATAAATATTGAATGCTTGTTTGTTCATTTTAAAAAGCACATTTTGACGAATTTCCATCAATTGTATTAGTAACGAGTACTTTTATGCATTAAATTGATGAAAGATGCTTCATGCTTGAAATAATGAAATTATCAAGTGTTGATACTTTTATGAAATTTGAAGAAATATGTTCGAGCGTTTCTATGCTTATAGAATGAGAGATCCATTTTTGAATTACATGAAAATAAAGTTTTTAAAGACTAATGTGTTAGGGTAATGTGTCCTAAGAGCTTGTAATTTGTAAATATTTAAATTAAATAATAAATAAAATATATTTATTTTATTCAATTAGATGTGCATTTATGAAATGTTTACTTCATACAAATATCATGTAATATCCATGGTTACTTATGTAGTCTTAAACTAAATATATAAAATGTTATATATAAGAGGATTTAGTTTGAGATCAGTAATCTAAAGAGTCCGTAGAAAGCAAACAAAGTTGGGTACTTTGCTTGTGGTAAATCTACAGCTACGGTCCATTTTGTATTTGATACGATGATCTTATCCGGGATCGTTTATATTGTGACATGAAAATGGAGGCACCTTATATAATAGAGATTATATAGGACTGGGCCATAATAAAATAAATTTTTTATTAATATCCGTTAAATAAAGAAATTCATATTTATTAACTAGATGATCATATATGGATTGATTTTAATCCTGAGTGTTTTATGAACTCGTATTTGTTGAGTCATATCTTTTGATTTACATGTGTGAGACTGTTATAGATTTACGGTCAATAAGTTTCGTACTTTGGAGATTTGATTTAATAAGTGGCTGGGAATATTCTACATAATAGTGGAATCCACTCCTTCTTGCGAGAAGTAGATGAGTAGTTATCTTAAGTGTTGATTCGGGTTTTGAATAATAAGAGCGTTCGACTTTTTATTTGTAAATAAATAGAAAGATAAATTCATAAGTTGTTATGAATATATTGTTCATTAAAGAATTAATGGTACTTAACGGAATAAGAAATAATTAGAGAGGTATAACGGACTTTAATGACCTAGCTCTAATGATGAACTACTCGTGGAGGATCGAATCATATGAAATGATTAAATCGATGGATACTGAAAATTCAGATTGCATAAAACATCTACAATTTTGAGAGTGCAATCTTAAGTTTTTAGTGGAATAACTTTAAGGTTAATAATAGTGAATTATTTAATTAAAGAATTTAATTAATAATTTCGATATTATTGGAGCTCAAATTGTAGGTCCAATTGGTCCCCTCGCTAGTTCACAACCACAAAAAGAAACAAAGGGAAGAATGTAATTGGATTGTCTAATTATAAGTGTATATACAATTTTATGAACACGTTCACGAATAGTTTAACTAATTTGATTATTTAAATATAAGTAATTATTTAATTATTTATAGAGGTTAAAATTTTAACTTTAAATGGTGTCATTAAATTATATATGATTTAGAATAATTTAATTTAATGAAAAAATTTTTAATTTATGAAAATAGTAATTTAATTTAATTGGAATTAGATTCCATATTAAATTAGATTAAAAAAGTTTTAATTTAATAGGAATTAGATTTCATATTAAATTAAAGATAAAGAGTTTTAAACCAATAAGAAATTTTATTCCATATTGGATTTGAATTAAGTTTTTTAATTTAATTAGAAAATTGTATTCCTTATTAAATTAGAAAACTCTAATTCACCATTATAAAAAAGTGTTTTATATTGGTAACAAGTGGAGAGAAAAAGAGTGAGAATTTTTGGTTACTTGAATCAAAAACTTCCATTAATTAAAAAGATTTCGTAACATAATTTTTCGAGATTGTACCCATCTTTTGTGAAGAGTCATAGCAAAAAAGATCAGGTAGTGAAGAATTTTTCCTTCAAAAGGGATCAATTCAATCTTCATGCAAGGTAATATTTGATCTTATTAATTTAATTATTGAATTGTTATTACTAGCATCGATCGGGCGTGTTTTTATTTGAAAATTTTTTTGAAATCCACGTTTCCGCATTAAATTCAAAATTCAATTTTTCCTTCAATTGGTATCAGAGCCTCAATTGTGCTAGTTTAATAATTAATTCAATAATTAGTGAATATCCTTTTGATTATGATTCTTTGTATGTCATAGGAGTAGACACTAATTATTTGATGATATTGATATTTTTATCTATTCATGATGATGAATGAAATTTGCATGGTTTAATCGTTAATTATATGATTTTTTGGCTAATTTAATTTAATTAAATATGTAAGCCGTTTGTGACATATTTTTTTCGTTGTAAAATAATAGATTTAGGATTTAATTATTTCCAAAGAATTGATCGCGAATATTGATGTCAACGGGACTGATTTTCTGGGCATAAATTATGATTTGAAACGGAATATATAGTTGGTGCGTTTGGTGCGGTCTGCTGCATCGAGTGACCTTGAGGCAGAGTCCAGATCAGGCAGTGCAAAAACAGCAGGCAGATGGGTTGTTGCACGTGATGCAAAACTTGGAGGCATGCACATTGTGTGCATGTGGGCTGCACACCAGGCAGCAGCTGGCCTGCATGTGATGCACAAAGCTGCTGCCAGTTGACAGCCCAAATAGCTGCTGCCATATGGCAGCAGCTGGGCTGTTTTAATCCAGCCCAACAGCTGCTGCCAGGCAGCAGCTGGGCTGTTTTCTGGCAGCCCAAAAGCTGCTGCCATGTAGCAGCAGCTGGGCTGTTTTTCCAGACAGCCCAAAAAGCTGCTATGACATCAGTTGAGCTGTTTCCAAGTAGCCCACATTCAGTCCAATTTCGAATTTTCTCTAATTTCGGGTTTCTGTTTCAATTGTAAATATTATTAAAAATCCTAAAAATTATCTAATCGTTATGGATAATTTTTATTGGGCTCAAGAATCAAGAATTGGGCTTCTAGTCCAATCCATTTGATGGATGTTTTTTATTGTTAAATTGGATTTAATTTTAAGCTCAATAAAGCCCATGAAATCCTTGAAGATCTTGAATACTACAAGTGAAGGTTAAGGAATACCTTGGTTAATTTTTGTAATATTAAAAAATTAGTTTTAGATTGTTAAAACTAAAGAATCCGGTCAATTACATGTTGTTTATTTAAATTATTTATCATGTGATGGTTGAATAATTGTTGATAACATGTTCATGCATAAAATATATCATATAGAATAGAGAGTGCCTACTCGTTGCATTATAACATGACATACATACATATATTATTTTTATTTTTTCTATTAAAAAGTTTATTAGTTAAAGTAGAGATAATAATACATAGAATACCAATTTCATAATTTGTTAGAATTTTAGTTGAAAATCCTAAGTTCACAAATTAAATATATGATTAGTTTTAATGTGATTAAAAACATATATTTCAATAATTGGTATTCATAATGTGATTAGATTTTAATAGTTAAAATTGGGTAACTCACATTGCTTCTAATCTAAATCATTTAAAGAGTTTAATTTATTTAGAATAGTAAACCAATTAGAATTATAGTTTTAATGTGATTAAAAGATATATTTCATATAATTGGCTTATAATGTGGATTAGATTTTAAAAGTTAAAATTGGGTAATCTCACATTAAATCTAATCTTCATAATTAAAGACTTTAGATTATCTAGATTGGATCTTTCAAAATAAATTAGATTTTTTAAGAGTTAAAAATCCGGTAACTTATTAGGTGTTAATAGGATGTCGATTCTAGTAACACACTAATTTCTAGTAACTAAGATTATATTTATTAGTTGTTAGTAATCTAAGATAATGACTAGGAATAATATATAGAAAACCCTAATCCTAAAATAATGAGTGGGAGAAGGATATATAATAATATATCTTACGGTCTCCATCATTAGTTAAATACGGTGAGATTTGAATGGCGCCTCGAGACGGCTTTGTTTTCGTCCCCTTAAGGGTTGTGTCCATTTGGGTCAATATCAAGGTTGACTTCCTAAAGGATAGGATTTCTGGATGTATTTTGGGATTGACCTACCCTAAGACTGGCAATTCTCAAGTTAAGTCCGAGAGATCTGAAATAATGGGTTACACTCATAAAAGAATTAATTAATTGATAATTTAATTCTTTGACCGAAATAAACGGTAGTCAGATTATATAGGAATAAGAGTTATTCTGTTATATTATTTGACTGAGATTTTTTTAATTTAATATACAAATATTTGACTAACCCTAAGGTGGCATTTATTTATGGTGTGTTAGATTATTGTGGCATAGTAATTCTTTTTCGGGTATTTCTAATTCATTATTCGTCTATTATGCATCACGTTTAATTTTATGTCAAAATCTATTGATATTCGTATGAATGCAATTTTGAATAAAATATTTTGTTTATTTATTTCAGCAATGCCGTCACCTTTAATTACTATACTTGCCAATGATAAATTGAATGGGGATAACTATGTTAAATGAAAAAATAACATGAACGCCATTTTGGTCTGTGAGGACCTAAAATTTGTCCTGATGGAGGAGCGTCCTCCTGTGCCACCAGCAAATGCTGCGCGTAATGTACGCAAAACTCACCAAAACTGGGTTAAGGCTAATGAAAAGGCCCGTTGCTACTTATTAGCAGGAATGTTCGATGTGCTTGCTAAGAAGCATGAAACAATGGCAACAGCATCTGAGATGATGTTGTCATTGCAAGAGATGTTTGGGCAACCTTCTGAGCAGCAGCGACACGAAGCTATTTGTGTTGCTATGACTGTTAAGATGAAGGAAGGGACATCAGTTCGAGAGCATGTCTTGAATGTGATGACCTATTTTAATACAGCCGAAACTCATGGTGGGGTGATTGATGAGCCTAGCCAAGTAAGCATGATATTGCAAACTCTTCCAAAGAGTTTTATGCAGTTCAAGAGTAATTATGTTATGAACAAACTGCAATATAATATTACTCAATTGCTTAATGAACTAACAACTTATGAGTCCATGAATAAGGACAAAACTAAGTCTGGTGAAGCAAATGTTGCTGAAACTTCCACCTCTAATAAAAATAAGAGGAAAAGAACCACCAGTAAGGCTAAGGCAAAGTCCAACAAGCAAGCTACCAAAAAGAAGAAGCAAAAGAGCTCTAAGACTTCCAAACCCAAAGAAAAATGTTTTCATTGTGATGTGGAAGGGCATTGGAAGAGGAACTGTCCAAAGTACCTCGAAGAGCTCAAGAACAAAAAGAAAATGAAAGGTAAATATGATTTACTCGTCATTGAAACTTATTTAGTGGAGAATGATATATTCACTTGGTAATTGATTCAGGAGCCACTAATCATGTTTGCTCTTCTTTACATTTGATTGATTCTTGGAGGGAGCTTGATAAGGGCAAGTTCACCATGCGAGTTGGCATTGAAGATGTCGTTTCAACTAGAGCAGTGAGAGAAGTTAGACTTCAATTTTCAAATAGTTGTTTTATTGTTTTGAACAATGTTTATTATATTCCGAATTTTAGAAGAAATTTTATTTCAGTTTCTAGATTGTTGGAACATAATCATTCAATTTCTTTTAGTAATAAAGATGTTATTATTTCTAGAAATGGGTTGAATATTTGTTCTGGAATATTAAAAAACAATATATACATGTTAAGGTCATTAACACATAATTCACTGCTCAATGCTGAATTATTTAAAGTTGAAAAATCAAAAGCAAAATGACAAAAAATTTCTCCCAACAATGATACCCATCTTTGGCATCTAAGACTTGGACATATTAATCTTGACAGAATAGACAGACTAGTAAATAGTGGAACTTTAAGAGAGTTAAAGATTAGCACTTTACCTGTTTGCGAATCCTACTTAGAAGGTAAAATGACTAAGAGACTTTTTAAGACAAAAGGTTATAGAGCCAAAGAACCACTAGAGCTTATACATTCGGACATTTATGGTCCAATAAATATTAAAGCTAGAGGTGGTTTTGAATATTTCGTCACTTTTATTGACGACTATTCAAGATATGGGTATGTTTATCTAATACAACGGAAGTCTGAAACTTTTGAAAAGTTCAAAGAATTTAGAGTTGAAGTTGAAAATCAATTAGGTAAAACATTAAAAGCTCTACGATCAGATCGTGGAGGAGAGTACCTTGATACAGAGTTCAAGGATTACTTGATTGAGAATGGGATTAGATCCCAACTCACAGCTCCTGGAACACCACAGTAGAATGGTGTTGTAGAGAGGAGAAATCGAACCCTACAGGATATGATGAGAGCTATGATTAGTTTTTCATATTTACCTAGTTCTTTCTAGGGATATGCACTGCAAACTGCAGTATATATCTTGAATGTAGTTCCTTCCAAGTCTGTTCCTAAAACACCTTTAGAGTTGTGGAATGGTCGCAAAGCTAGTTTACAATATTTTCGCATATGGGGGTGTCCAGCACATATACTGAAAAATAAGACTGGAAAGTTAGAACCACGTTCACAAGTTTGCCTATTTGTAGGCTACTCCAAAGAAATTAGAGGTGGATTCTTTTATGATCCTCAAGATAATAAAGTGATTGTATCGACAAATGCTACATTTCTTGAAGATAATTACATAAAGAACATAAACCTCGAAGTAAAGTTGTACTTGAGGAGTTATTATCCGGTTCAACCAATTTTCAATCAACAACAGTTGTTGAGAATAACATAGTTAAGACCACATTTGAGCATCAAACAGACTTCCATCAGAATCATCTACCATCTCGTTGTAGTGGAAGGGTTATTAGACTACCAGTCCGTTACAGAGAAATCGAAGAAGCACAAATTGCTATCTCCGATGAGTGTATAGATGATCCATTGACATATCATGATGCAATGAAAAATTCTGATAAGGAAGAATGGCTTAAAGCTATGAATCTCGAGATGGAGTCTATGTACTCAAACTCAGTCTGGGAACTTGTGGATCAACCAGATGGGGTAAAACCCATAGGTTACAAATGGATCTACAAGAGAAAGAGAGGAATGGATGATAAGGTGGAGACCTTCAAAGCTAGGCTAGTGGTAAAGAGGTATACTCAGAAAGAGGGAGTTGACTATGAAGAAACTTTCTCGCTAGTAGCCATGCTTAAGTCCATTCGCATTCTTCTATCCATTGCTGCATGTCTCGACTATGAGATATGACAAATGGATGTCAAGACTGCATTCTTGAATGACAATCTTGATAAAAGCATTTATATGATGCAACCAGAGGGATTCGTAATTCAAGGTCAAGAGCAAAAGGTTTACAAGTTGCAAAGGTCCATTTATGGGCTTAAGCAAGCTTCTCGATCTTGGAATATTAGATTTGATACATCGATCAAGTCTTATGGTTTTGAGCAAAATGTTGATGAACCTTGTGTATACAAGCGTATCATCGATAAGAAAGTGGTTTTCCTCGTTCTTTACGTCGACGATATCCTACTCATTGGGAATAATGTTGGAGCATTATCTGATGTAAAGAACTGGCTTGCTAACCAATTCCAAATGAAAGATTTGGGAGAGGGTAGTTATGTTTTTGGGATTTAAATTATACGAGATCGTAAGAATAAACTGTTAGCATTGTCTCAAGCATCGTACATTGATAAAATCCTTGTACGTTTTGCGATGCAGAATCCTAAGAAATGTTATTTACCTTCTCGGCATGAACTTAACTTGTCTAAGGAACAATATCCTAAGACACCTCAAGAGATTGAAGATATGAGACGAATTCCTTATGCCTCTGCAGTAGGCAGTCTCATGTATGCTATGTTATGCACGAGACCTGATATATGTTATTCAGTGGGAGTAGTCAGTCGTTATCAATCTAACCCAGGATTGGATCATTGGGTGACAGTAAAATGTATTCTCAAGTATCTTCGAAGAACAAGAAATTATATGCTTGTGTATTCTTGCAAGAATTTGATTCCAACAGGATATACAAATTTTGATTTTCAATTAGATAAGGATTCTCGAAAATCCATGTTTGGATCAGTATTCACCCTAGGTGGTAGAGTTATAGTATGGAGAAGTGTTAAGCAATCTTGCATCGCTAACTCCACCATGGAAGTTGAATATATAGCAGCTTGTGAAGCAGCTAAGGAAGCAGTTTGGCTCCGTAAGTTCTTGATAGATTTGGAAGTTATTTCGAATATGGATAGGCCAATCACACTTTACTGTGACAATAGTGGTGCAGTGGCTAATTCTAAAGAACCAAGAAGCCACAAAAGAGGAAAGCATATAGAAAGAAAGTATCATCTCATTAGAGAGATAGTATATAGATGAGATGTGTCGGTGATGAAGATAGCATCACAAGACAACCATGCTGATCCGTTTACAAAGACCTTAACGGCTAAAGTGTTTGAAGGTCATCTAGAGGGTCTAGGATTACGAGACATGTCTCATCTGCTCTGAGGGCAAGTGAGAGATTGTTAGAGTAATATGCCCTAAGAGCTTGTAATTTGTAAATATTTAAATTAAATAATAAATAAATTATATTTATTTTATTCAATTAGATGTGCATTTATGAAATGTTTGCTTCATACAAATATCATGTAACATCCATGGTTACTTATGTAATCTCAAACTAAATATATAAAATGTTATATATACGAGGATTTAGTTTGAGATTAGTAATCTAAAGAGTCCGTAGAAAGCAAACAAAGCTAGGTACTTTACTTGTGATAAATCTACAACTGCGGTCCATTTTGTATTTGATACGATGATCTTATCTAGGATCGTTTATGTAGCGACATGAAAATGGAGACACCTTATATAATAGAGATTATATAGAATTGGACCATAATAAAATGAATTTCTTATTAATATCCATTAAATAAAGAAATTCATATTTATTAACTAGATGATTATATATGGATTGATCTTAATCCTAAGTGTTTTATGAACTCCTATTTATTGAGTCATATCTTTTTATTTACATAGGTAAGACTGTTATAGATTTACGGTCAATAAGTTTCGTATTTTGGAGATATGATTTAATAAGTGGTTGGGAACATTCTACATAATAGTGGAATCCACTTCTTCTTGCGAGAAGTAGATGAGTAGTTCTCTTAAATGTTGATTCGGGTCTTGAACAATAAGAGCGTTCAACTTTCTATTTGAAAATAAATAGAAAGATAAATTCATAAGTTGTTATGAATATATTGTTCATTAGAGAATTAATGGTACTTAACGGAATAAGAAATAATTAGAGAGGTATAACGAACTTTAATGACCTAGCTCTAATTATGAACTACTCGTGGAGGATCGAACCATATGAAATGATTAAATCGATGGATACTGAAAATTCAGATTATATAAAACATCTACAATTTTAAGAGTGCAATCTTAAGTTTTTAGTGGAATAACTTTAAGGTTAATAATAGTGAATTATTTAATTAAAGAATTTAATTAATAATTTCGATATTATTGGGGCCCAAATTGTAGGTCCATTTGGTCCCCTCGTTAGCTCACAACCACAAAAAGAAACAAAGGGAAGAATATAATTGGATTGTCCAGTTATAAGTGTACATACAATTTTATGAACACGTTCACAAATAGTTTAAATAATTTGATTATTTAAATATAAGTAATTATTTAATTATTTGTAGAGATTAAAAGTTTAACTTTAAATGGTGTCATTAAATTATATATGATTTGGAATCATTTAATTTAATGAAAAATCTTTTAATTAATGGAAATAGTAATTTAATTTAATTGGAATTAGATTCCATATTAAACTAGATTAAAGAAGTTTTAATTTAATAGGAATTAGATTCTATATTAAATTAAAAGTAAAGAGTTTTAAACCAATAAGAAATTTGATTCCATATTGGATTTGAATTAAGTTTTTTAATTTAATTAGGAAATTATATTCCTTATTAAATTAGAAAACTCTAACTCACCATTATAAAAATGTGTTTTATATTGGTAACAAGTGGAGAGAAAAAGAGTGAGAATTTTTGGTTACTTGAATCAAAAACTTCCATTAATTAAAAAGATTTCGTAATATAATTCTTCGAGATTGTACCCACATACAATTTCTTTTGTGAAGAGTCATAGTAAGGAAGATCGGGTGGTGAAGAATTTACGAATCAAAAGGGATCAATTCAATTTCATGCAAAGTAAGATTCGATCTTATTAATTTAATTATTGAATTGTTATTATTAGCATCGATTGGGCGTGTTTTTATTTGGAAAATTTTTTGAAATCCACGTTTCCATATTAAATTCAAAATTCAATTTTTCATTCATAATGGTCTACCCAAATTATGGAAATCATAGATTTAGACCAGGCCTGTATACCCTATATGTATATAGCAAATGTTGGGAGAGCGTGTCACTAACATTGGGGGAAATAGAGTCTGTCGTGTCAGTCGATCTGCCCTCTACACGTGTGGGTATTCTCTTACTCTACGTATGCGATATAGAAAAATTTCGCAACATGGTAGCAAGAGGTCTTAGCAATTGACACGATGAGTGGCACTAGCTGAGTCGCCACGTGACCCATTATGCAACGCTAGATGAGTCACTGTGTGATTGTAGCTTCTTAGGTTCTATTAGTACAATTTTATAAAGTAAAGCACACCATTAGTGATAGATTTTAGAAAAGCAATGTTTTAGTAAATTCTAGAATGTTTATGAAATATTTTAGTAATTTATGAAGTTATTTTAATACAAAATCATATTATAGTTTTATATGCGATTCCAAGTTTTAAAACTACTTAAAAACTTTTAAGGTATATGATTTTATAAATGAAAATGTTTAAGAAATAGATATCTCTTTTAAAGGTTTTGGTGGGTAAATTTTTTTAGAGAATTAGTTTAAATAGGAAAGCCATAAACACTCACTGAGTTTTTTTAGCTCACTTTTATTTGATTTTATGTCTTAAAAACCTTCCAGGTGCAGGTACAAGTGATCAGGGTGTTCGTTCTCCTACTTTAGATTAGGCGAGTTGGATGCGGTCGATGCCTCTGTGAAATAATACACATGCATATTTTGATTTAAATGACATCATGTACACATCCTTGTTTTGATTGTAAATAAATTTTACAAAGTTTTCAAAATGATGATAATGTGTTGTATTTATGTAAACCAAATGTTTCATAATTAGTTTATGCATGTGATATTAGTATTTGAGGTTGGTGTAAATTTTTTTAATCATGGAATATTTAAGTTTTGTGTGAATATTTTTAAATGATGTGTGGATGTTTTTGTCATTGATATGAAAATATATTTTCAAAATTTATAATGGTTTTCTTTGAATTAGATCAATTGTGGCTAGGGTTGTGCGGAAAATGGATCGAAGGTCCAAAATTGGAAGTAGTAGTGAATGTTTGAAAATTTTGGGAGTGTAAATTGATTTTCTTATGATTTGACAAGATGAGAAATACTAAAAATGCAACAGTTATGCTGTCGAAATTTCCTGAAAATTTGATTTATAGAAAACTTGATATTTTAAAGAGTTTATAAATCTTATTTTTAGAAAGCACTAAATTTGAGGATTCATTCCACGACATCCTTTCGGTAATGCTAACTAGAATCTAGAAGGATTTCGTAAGGTGCCCGACGAAATCGTTGAGTCCAATAGAAGGAATTCGGATCGGGTCCCGTAAGGATTTGTTTTCAAAAACATAAAAAGAGTTGTGAGTATTTAAACTTAGTGAGTGTGTAAACTTTTAAACTATAATACTTGTTTTCTAATTATATATATATATATATATATATATCCTCCCAAAGTAGGTTGAAAAACTAATAATTTCTTGCTAACCGTTATAAAACTGTAAAACTGACATAAAACATGCAAATATTACTGCTTGAAATCTAGTAATAAATTTCATAAAGCATAAATTTTTTTATTTTTTAAATTTTACGTCTAATGACGTGCTTTTCCTTCTAAAACTTACCTTACAAGGTAATCCAGGAAAACTCATTTTATGTGACGGTACATATACACATCACGAGAACTAGGGGATGCTATCATGTATAGTCATAGATGCAGGAACTTTGGGATCATGGTTTCCCCCAACATTAGGCAGATCTACACTACCATATATGTGTAGAGGGTGGCACACTGATTCAACTTCCAAGTTAGTGACTCTCCCTATCTCTTGTCATACACACATATGGTACTTCGGTCAAGTATACTGGGGATTAGGGTAAATCAAAGGCATTTAAAGATATTTTCAATATGCTTAAAAAAGATTAGGGTAAACCAAAGACATTTAAAAATTTTTCAATATACTTAAAAATCTTACATACACTAAACATGAAAGTATATTAATTTAACTAGAAAATATATTTTTTTTTCTAGTATATGGTTTATAACCAAAATACTATCTTTCTAAGGCAAAAACCTAAAACTTTATAAATACCTTTAGCATGTCTCTTTTATACATGTGCTTCACTCAAACATACTAAATTACTTTACTACTAGAATATATATACATTTATAACGTAAATTTAAAAACATACATGCATTATAAAATAAAAATGCTAATATGTTAAAAGTTTAATCAATTCAACTTAATAAATTGATTATTAAAATAAATATTTGCAATTATCAATTTTCAACTGATAAAACTCATAAAAGCTTTAAAAATAACCATAACCATCCACCCTAATCGAAAGTAATATATAGATAACTTTTTTTTTTTCGTTATTTTTTATTCCAATCAACTTAAACACATGTAAATAAGTATGAAACTCTTATCAAAATCATCAAATATAAATTGAACCAAAGAATATGCACATGGTTAAAAAATTTATTTGGTAAGATGCAATCATTTTTTTTTTTCTTGGTATATAATTATCTTAAATCATGCAAGATTTTCCCCTAACACTTAAACATAACTCAAATCAAAGTTTAGGTATGGGATTAGTATGCTCATCTTGATACAAGCCACTTGAATAATTCTTTTTTTTGAACTTCTTAAATCACAAGTCCAAATTATGGTACAAATAGTCTTACAAGTATGCCAAGAATTCAATTAACAACTTAAACTAGAAAAGCAAACAAAACTCATGAAAACCCATAACCCATAAAACCCTATTCTAAAAACTTACTTATTTCTTTACTTTTTTCTGCTCAAATTCATCCATTTACACTCTTAAACACTTTTAATGAAGGCAAGACGAAGAAATGAGTAAGTATCACACCTAAATCACTTGAAATGACTCATGATAAGCTTAATTTCTTCTTCTTCTTCTTGTTCTATCGAATTGCACTAAACAATGGCTGAAACTGGTTTCATTTCTACTGGAGCAGCATATTTATACCTCTTTTAAGAGCACTAAAAGACCTAAATACCTTTTGACGCTCCTTTAATTACAAAACTCAACTTTTACATGTATCACACCTTGATTTGCTCTCTTTAATGATTCATTAATCCACTCACCATTAAAATAATTCAACTTAACCCTTAAGAAAATATATGATTGGTCTTTAATATGATTTATACTTCCATTAATTAATATTTTCATGCCAAAAGTCCATTTTGCCCTTTAATGCATTAAATTCACATTATTGCCTAAATAAATTCCAAAAATATTCTATGATCATTAAATCTTCAAATTGACCAATGTATACTCTAAATAGATATAAAATCTCTCAATTGCATGCTTAAAAAAATTTAAATGGGTGTAAAATCATTAATACCCATTATTTTTCAAAAAGGACATTTTTTCCACTAAACTTCGGATCACTTAAAACCTATTCAAATGAACTCGTTTTTGATCCATTTCAGTTTATTTTAACTCTAATATTTATTCCGAAACCTTTGAATTGTGGGATCCACTTTCCAAAAATTACTATTCATACGAATACTATTCATTTGTAAACACTATTCATCGAAGCAAAGAAAAAAAAATGAAATTTTGGGTTTTACACCATGACTCAACCCACTACCCCAATCACTAGTTCGAACCACTTTGATGTGAAGGGCATTCAACGGTAGAGCCGTCTCTATTCCTCTCAACCTTCGTCATCCCTCTCTTTTACCTCTCTACCTTTCGCCATTGCTCTCTCTTTCTATTCGCCCTTTGTTGTCTTACTCTCTTTTCCTCTCACCCTCCACCATCCCTTTCTCTTTGTTTGATCTTTAGACCTTCAAGGTCTTCAACACCACTAGATGGAGGCTTATTAGATCAGCGTCTCCATCTTCAAGATAGAGACCTTAAGGTTGTGGAGATCCATCTAGGATCTCCACCTCCAATATTATTTTTTATCTTTTTAATTTCATTGTTAAAAAATGAATTGTACTTTGATGTTTCTTTTAGTGATGTGGAATGGAGATGGATGGTAATGAGGGGGTGATGGTGATAATGAATGATGGAGATGGGTCGTGGTAATGAGGGAGTTAGTGGATGGCGATGATAGGGTTGTAGATAAACAGGAGATTATGAAATTGAAAGTGTGATCAAGTGATGATCCTTGATGGCGATGGATTTTTTGATGACTAATTAATTTAATTTCATCATGGGATTAAATTAATTAAATTTAATTAATTTAATTTGATCATGGGATTTTTGGTGATGGATGTTTGATGAATGATGGATGATGTAAGGGCAATTTGGTAATTCATTTAACTATTTTTTTTAATTTATAATCTGTATGGGCATTTTCATATTCTCCATGTGTGGCTCCAATTTAAGTCCCTTTTTTAATAAAATAATTGTTTCACTAACAGTGAAGGGTGTTTTTTTCGTAATATTTTGAAAACTAGTGATGGTTTGATATTATTCTGTATTTTAGGGGGATGTTTAATAATATCCCTGTTTTAAATGTACTTCTATATATTATCAAAAATGTAATTACAATAACCTACTTCAACTTTGTAGCAGAAACCGAGATCAGAACATATCTTAGATTCCATGTACGATATTGTGGCTTGTGAATTGCTTTCAAAAGCAGTATTTCGTATTTCCTCACCCAACCTATTGTAAAGATCCTTTATGGTGAAACCGACATTCATATATCCCCCTGCCTAATCGACCATGTATTCATATGAATGACATGATCTTATGCAAACATTGCACATGGCACTAGCTTGTGTCATTTCTGATTCTTTTATATGTCTATGTGATCTTACGAATTGAACCTCGTGGTGTAGTGCTAGTTCATGAGAATGATTTTTCTCGAATGATCTTGTCTTGTACATGCCTTTTGCTATGTTGAAGTGAACAGAAAAACTTTTTTTACAGTTCTCTCTTGTCTGCTTCTTTGGCTTGTGTTTCTTATTTGTATTGTGCAAATATTTTGATTGTCTTAATCCTTGTTTCACATGTCCATTGTTCTCATAATAACTCTTGTTTCTTTGTCATGTTCAAGGCTGGACAATCTTATAATAAAGCCAATTGCTTTTGCATAACTATCATAAATTGATAATGTTTCCTCAACTGTATTAAATATCGTTGCTAATCGTCTAGAAGGGAAGAATGAAAGCCCATTAGATAAGGAAGAATAGAGGCAAACGATCACTTGGTGTGTGCAAAAGCTAAAAACAGTCACTTGGGTGTGTGCAACAACTGGAACACACTATTTTACCTATTCAACAGGTTTCCCCAATTTATTAACCCATTACTACTAAAACACCACAGCTCAATAGTTTAGCTTTTTAAATTGTTAAACTATCTAAACCTACCTTTTTTTATCAACAACCTAATAGTTTGTTGTTCATAGTCATTTAGATTTTTGTATTGAAACAATTTGAGCAACAGCTTAAAGCCAACTTTAAAATCATATGTATGTTCTCTCTCTATAAACGAATTGCATAATACCTCTAAGTTATGCCAAAAAGCAAGTATGAATATATTTACCATTCTATTACACCAAACTCCATGCCATTAGTCAAATTTTGTCAACTATAACAACTGACTAAGATTTTTGGTCAAATGACTATTTGCCCATGAATAAGACAAAATCCTAAAAAATCCTTAAAATATCACCAATAATATTTAAAAAAAAAATCTAAAAATCATCAAAATTTTAGAAAATAAAATTTTCTAAAAATAATAAAGCAAATGGATCTCCATCGTCCATTTATAAGATGCACCGAGAGAATCAATTGATGAAAAAAAAAATTGAAAACAAAAGTCGAAGGATATTAAAAACACAAACCATTTAGAGATGGATTTGGAGATCCATCTCTAAACTCCATTGCTAACTACGGTGATAGAGCTATAGGTCTCCATCACCAACCTCCGTCGTCGGCGATGTAGACCTATCTTTGTCGTCTCCATCAAATAACCTCTCTGACCAACATTAGCCATCATCTTCATTAGCCAACATCAGCGATCTGCTTCATCGTCCTTATTTTTTTCTTTTCTAAATACATTATCTAATTCATTTGAGTCGATGAACCTAGATGAAGTTCACCTGGGTTCATCTTTATCTAGGTTCGTTGGTTGAAATGAAGAATTTACTTGCATTTTAATATATATATATATATATATATATATATAAATCAAGTTGAAATATGGGTTTTGTTGCTGATTTGTTGTTATTAGATTTGAAGCTTCGAACTATTTGAAGTTGAAGTTGAAGCTTCGATGGTGACGATTGCTGATTTCAAGTTGAAGTTTTTAGGTTTATTATTGATTTGAAGTTGAAGTTGAAGATGAAGCTTTAAATTTTTTTATAATATCTTTTTATATATATTTTTTAAATCAATCTCCACCATTAATCAAGTGATGAACAATGGCGATCATTTTTTATTTTTCAAAAAGTTATTATTTTTTTAATTCTTTTTGTTTTCTACAATTTTCTTTTTTTACAACAATTTCTTTAATTTTTCATTTTTAAATTAATTTCTACTGTCCATTACAAATATTTTTTTTAATTAGTTTATTAATATAATCTATAATAGATTAAACTTTTTTAAAATTTTAAAAAATTAAAAGATAAAATTACCCTTAAGTCAAATAAGTTTTACTAACTCTAACAAAAATTGACTAACGGTGTGGGGAGTTGGTGTAATATAAAAATGTGTATCATCTTGTTTTTAGGCATACCTTAGGAGATGTTTTGCAATTCGCACTATTTTGAAAATTTTCAATTGAGTAACGATATTTACACCCCTAAAAAATTGTATGTATACCTCAATATGGTCTATTTCTAAAATCCAATACCATCCTTAAAGAAAATTTGTAAAATGGGTAAATAATTTGTAACTGCACCCACAAATATTAATCACTTCCTCATGTATATAATAATTGATTTTTTATTTTTTCAAACTCTTAACTTCTCTTTTAAATACTAATTTCACATATCAAAGAATTTTTAAAGAAACAAATTAATTACAGAATATTGAGAATGAATCAAAACCATGATGAAATTATTGTATTTAATTAAAAAAAGAAAAAATAGAAAAGGAAAACATGTTTGAAATAAAAAAATATGTATATATATCAACAAATTTGTTTTATTTCAAATACTCTATGAGAAATCATTGATCAATTTAAACTTCTTTTTTTAATAATATAATACATCTGTGAAACCTAGATAAAAATTGTACCTTGATAAAAATTGCACCTTGATTAAATAACAAGAAACTTATTTAAATGTTATTATATAACTCCAAAAATTAAACTCAATCAAAAATTAAAGCAAGATAAAACTCTCTATGCTTTTTCAAATTCTAACTTCTCTAAATTATGTATGTTCTTTTTTTTTTTTCAAATATCAACTTTTTTAAAAGAATACAAATTAATTATAAAGTACGAAGAATAATTTAAAATCTTCTTAAGAAATTGATTGTAAAATGATAAGTTTTAAATTAATTATTATTAGAAGAAAATCATAATCTATTTGTTTTGTCTGTTAGGGAAAAAATCTTAAAATTTTAGCAAAATTAATTAAATAATAAAATTAGTATTGTGGGTTATACTCACAAAAATATAATACAAAAACAATAAAAGAATGGTAATATCGGTAGTAGATGGAGTTTAGTTACAAACTAAGACTTTTTATAGTCTTGATGAGGTGTACTTATGAAAAGGGTATACACACTATTTATGAGGGGTGGAAATATTGCACTCTATGTTTTAAGCATGTGGAAACCGAACTTATTGGAATGCTAAGAGTAGCAATATTGTGCTATATGTGCACCCTTTTTTGTATGTTCACACCCCATTATTATTATTATTATTTAAATAGTAAAAGTTTATAATCACACCCCACAAATTATCAATATATCATTTTCTTCTTAATCTTCACTAACATCATCATCATGTTTGTGCATCAAAATTTCTATTAAAAAAAATGGGTCTCTTTCCAAAACTTCTTCATTAACAACACAAAACCCCACAACACAAAGCGCTTTATATTCTTCATCATAAACCATACTCAACCGCTTTATCTTCATTATTAACATACAAATCAAACCCAAAACTTCTTCACCATATATTCCAGATTCTCATTAACCTTCCAAAATGCATTCACATTCTAAAAAAAGGAAAACTTGAACAAAATGACAAGATTTGACTAATTACAATTCAAAATATCACTAGCTGTAGCCATATATATACACAAGTTGAAACAAAAACAAATCTACAAAGTAAACAAAACAAAAACAAACTAGAAGATGGAGAATTAGTCTGTCCTTTATTACTTCAAATTCAAAAAATGGCTACTCTCATCCTTCAAACAAATCCTCAGGCAATGCTTACAACTTGTCAAGACCGTTACCTCTCTCTACAATAGTGCTTCCAATAGTTGAGGTGCCGGAGAATGAAAGCAAAGCTAAGTTGTTCTCGATTGCATCAACATCTCTGGTAACACCATAGAGACCACAGCTTTCATACAGCAAAGCAAAGGTTCTTTGTTTGACGGTTTTGAAATCTCAGTTTTTCAACAATGTTATCAATGATAATATTAGAATTTTAAAAACAATTATATTTTGGGGTGTCTATACAGTTTTAGACGGATGGAAATATCACCACTCATGTTATAAAAGGAGAGTTAACCTGAATTTGTGAACAGTAGTGGTTGAGATTGGGTTTCATACATCTTATGTACTTTATGTTGGGCTTGATATGCCTTATCTGCTTTATTCTAGGCTTGGCATAGTATAAGTATGGCCTAGTTAACAACCCAGTCGGGATTATTTTTGTATTATTATTATTATTATTTTTTGGGATTTACAACAGCACTGCCAAGGTTGGATTTTCTCCTCTCCACTTAGGCAACCCAGCTGCTCGAGATTATGTATTTTTTGAAGATATAGAATTGCAATCGGTTAGGATTCAGGTGTGCGCAATATATATAGGCAGTCCTACTCTCACTCACATAGATTTAGAAATAGTCTCCTCACTAGACAATCAATAGGAGTGACCAGAGAGGAGAAGATTCTCTACTCTTTATATACTAATATTTGTCTGTTTTCATCATCATTGTGGTTTCAAATAATTCATATATGCTTTTTATATTCATGTATTCAATACATGTGTTTAATTTATAGTTTTAACATTATTTTTTATAAATTGAAAGAATGAATTTTAAACAAAAAAATAACAACCAAAAATTTTTAAGAAATAAAAAATATTTATATAAACCATTAATAACGTCACTAGATGCACATAAAGGTGAGTGCACAATACACCACACTTATCCTTAGAATCATTTTTGAACCCGATGGTGTTACAAATATTAGAAGGAATTAGATGTGAATTTGTACTATTAATAATAGTACTTTGATTGGTTAAAATGATTGCATTAATCAGTCATAACGCATGTTACTCTTGGAAACAAATCAAATTGATGAAACACTTTGTCTTCCTGTGTTTTGCAAGCCTTTTATTCATCTATCACTTCTTTTCTGAGAACGCTAATGACGACAAAATGTAGTGAGTATAGCTACATTTCCATTGTGAAACACAATTAAATAATTCCTCAACTCCAAAATGATTCTAGAATACAAAACTCATTTCAAGAGAGAGTTTCTAAGATCAAGAGCTAGATGCATGGTTTCTTGATTTTGTTCTGATTTTATATTTTGCATTTTCAAGTGCTATTTTATTCCCTAGCCACATAAATTATACCAACTCGTAATTAAAACTGTCAAAATTGCCAAGGGAATTAGCATCATTTTATTATTCTTCAATCGGAGAGTGAAGGAGCGGGACCAGTGACAGGCTGCCACATTCTGATATTCAGCCCTGTGCTGCGCTTTCCCCATCGGGTGATTTAGCTGTATCAAACTTTTCAACTGCTTCAGCTGCTGCAGATGCTGCCTTGTCAAAACCCAACTTTTGTAACTCATTTAAGAAACCATCGAAATCCTTCTTGTTAATTTTATATGGACTATGGCTAGGACCAGGGAATGAACCATTTGTTACTTCTTCCTTGTACTCCAAAAGAGCCTTGTTAATGACATCTCCAACCCTCGCATACTGCTTGCAGAACTTTGGAGCAACCTGCAGAAGGTAATGCATTTTTAAGTAAATTTGTTGGCAGAGATGGCAAAGGAACCGTAGTGGCAATTCTTAGATTTACCTTGGCATGATGTGGGTGCTGCACCATCCCCAATACATCATGGTAAACAAGAGCCTGCATAAATGATAAAATTTCTAGACAAATGAAAATGGTCCATTCATTTTATATGAAATGTGATTAGCATGAATGGAAAGAACAAGACGAGTTAGAATGACTGTAAAAGCAACCATGACAAGAATCGTCAATGTCAGTCTTTGATAAAAATCCAGTTGCCTAACTCAATCTATGTAACATTATCTTGACATACGGAGAGAGATTTATCTTCAATCAAAACCACATTAGCATTAGACGTAAACTGAAACTCTAAACGTGGAACTACATACGATCATTTACAAGTAAATTACAACACATTCCTTTACATGTGTGAAGTACACATATTCCTTTATATGTGTGCTTGGACAATATATGACCTGACTGCTACATATATCCCTCTAGTATGATTTTAAAGTTTTGGGATCAACAGTAAAATAACATACCATAAGTATTATTCATCATCTAAAGCAGACATCAGAAACACCAGAAGTGATCTAAAAAAACAATTATGTTCCTTGATCCATCTCACTGTTGTCGACTAAATCAACCCCTCCTATCACACGATAGAAGAAATCATAATGGAAGTGGTCAAAAGAACTGAATGTAAGAGCAAAGTACAAACATGAAGTTTCTAGCATAAGAATTGACTGAAGCAGAGTATAGATGTTCCAGCCACCAAGCCTCTCATTAATTTTCGAAAGGAGGCTTTTGTTCCTCAATGATAATACTAAAGACTGCACCCAGTTAAAGTATGTAGAAGCAAAGCCTCAAGGAAACTGCTACGACATGCTGCCTTAAATTTGCAATGAAATAAAATTGGCTGACCAAAACCTTGACCATAACTAGTGTTTAGCACTAGAGCAGACCTACACATTCTTGTTTAATACAATGCAATACTAGAACTCAATCTATTTAGCTGCTAAAATGATGAAATATTCAGTGTATGTTCATACACTCACAACTAGACTACAAATACAGTTCTATTACTTACAACAATTATCCAATTTTTTTAGATTGATTGCTAAGGGAAACAGTTCTCTCTCATTAGCATAAACCAGGAGAATTGAAAACCTGGTATATTTCAAGCTTGAACTGAATCTAAAACTAATTTTACCTCTATTGAAGTCATTCCTGACTGAATAATTGTTTTCTTACTAACCTCAAGATATACAGGTAACGTCATTGTAGCACAACAATTCTAAATCTACATGCTTACCACAACTAGTCTGGTAATTCAATTACCTACTGATTACTGAAAGTAAAACACAAAGAAAGAAGCTGATTTCAGTTTCAATATAGAACATAAATTTTTCAAAAAAAAAAAAAAGTCTTAGTGAACCTGGCCACTGCAGAATGGTCCAGCTCCAATGCCAATGGTGGGAATTTGAAGAACAGCTGTAGCTGCAGCAGCAACAGGTGCAGGTACACATTCCAAAAGAACAGAGAAACACCCAGCTTCTTGCAAGGCCAATGCAGTCTCTACAACCTACACAAACCAAAACAAAACCAACTCAGATATACCAAATAAAAACAACACAACCCCACCACACAGTTAAAGAACGGAAACATAGAAATAGAGACCTTGACAGCACTGGCCATGTTTTTCCCTTGTGGCCTATACCCCCCAAGAACACTGATTGCTTGAGGTGTAAGTCCTGCATGCCCCATAACTGCAATTCCAGATTCAACAATCGCTTTCGCAGCCGCAATTCTTGCAGTTGAAGCTCCCTCCAGTTTAATAGCATCCATTCTTCCTTCCTTCAAAATCCTAACTGCTGTATCAACTGCCTGCTCATAATCGAAAACTGCAACCATCACCAACCATTACACACCCAAACTCAACCCCAACAGGAACAACATCACACCTTATCCGTACAATTCACTTATATCTAAGGAACAAAAAAAAAAAAATCATATATAGATTTGATGTTCTCATTCATTGAAACATCAAAAACCCACAATTTACCCATCTTAACACAACCCATTTTTATTCTAGAATCCAAAATTTTATCAAATTCTCTGCCACTACTATTCTACAAAACATGAAAAACAAACAAAGTCCACCTAACACAACACTTCATATTCTAGAATCCAAACTATCAACATATTCTCACTCCTTACCATTCTACAAAACAAAAAAAACAAACAAAAACCATCTTAAAATTAGACTAACATGTAAAACAAGCCAAACCCACATGAACACTTAAACAATTGATTCAAGAGTCCAAATTTTAAAACAAATTCCCTAACATTACCATTCTTGGAAAACAAAGAGAACCCATTTGAACAACAGAAAGAGCTGTGCATGCACCTGACCGGTACTAGACTCATAGCTCCCAAAGGGAAGGTCCCCAACAAGCAGCGGATACCTGGCACCACGAGCAACAGCTCTACAATGCACAAGCATTTCCTCAAGCGAGATAGGCAAAGTGGTGTCGTGACCATGAATCACCATGGAAGCAGAGTCACCCACCACACACACATCGATTCCGGCAGCGTCGAGTTGCACTGCAGAAGGGTAGTCATAGGCGGAGAGGAGAGTGATAGGGTCCCCCCGCTTGTGCTTCTGCCTGAGGTGGGTCAGCGTCACCCGCTGGTTCGGGTTCTGCGGCTTCGGGCCTCCGTAGACAGAGTTCTCAGGGACGTTGCTCATACACCGTTTGTGGGAGAGGAAGCAGCGAGCCATTTTTAGTGCTCTGGAGATTGACATTTTTTCGGAGACAAAGTAGAGAGTTGTTGTATTGTTTTAATGGTGTGTGTGTTGGCTGCGCCACCTGCATCAAATTCAAGTACAATTTTGATTCATGTACCGGTCATCATATAGTGATCGAAAAAGCGAGAATAAAAGTCTCTAGAAAAATTGGGGTATAATCCTTTTTTTCATTTAAGATTTAATAAAAATAAATTATATTTATTAAATTATTTTCAATTATTTTTTAAATAATTAAATCATTTAAAACTATCAAAATATAATTAAAAAATTAAATAAAAATTTTTACTTTTTCACTTTATTATTAATAGTTAATAACATTTAAAAATTTTTATTTCAAACGATCGGTCATCAAAATAATATAATTATTAAATTATTTTGTACTGATTTTTTAAATAATTAAATTATTTAAAATTATTAAAAAATTAAAAAAAATTAATTTTTCAGTTAATTATTAATAAGTTAATGGTATTTAAAAATTTTTATTTCCAATCTAAAATTATCAAAATAGCATAATTTTAAATTTATTTTAATTTTATATTATTTAAATATATTTTTAATATTTATAAAAAATATATTTAAAAAATAAAATTTAAATACATTCCATCTAAAAATTACCTTCAAATTAAGCTAATATATTTTGATTTAAAATTTATATATTCATTTTTAGTTATTTTCTTAAATACATTAATATATTTAAACATATATAAATATGATTAATACTATTATATTTTATAATTATATTTTAATTATAAATAAAATATTATTAACATATATACAAATGATTTTAAATTTTATTAAATTATTTATTTTTAGATATTTATATTAAATTAATTAAAATTACATAATAATAAATAGTAAAATAAGATATAAATATCAACTTATTAGTTTTCAAATAATTTTAAATTTAAAAAATAAACAAGTTTATAACATATTCAAAAATAAAATTAAAAAAATGCTATTCAGATTTCATGTTTTAATCACTATTCAACATTCAGTTTTTAGCAGTACTGTTCAGTCTTCAGATAAAAAATAAACGATCTCTTATATATATATTTTGGATAAAAAAAATTTTTATTCAAATTTTTATTTATATTTTAAAAAAAGATTAAATCATCTCTAATATTTCGAAGAAGTATCGGATCAGTTTATTTTGTTACTCAATTAACAATTAAATATAACAGACAGCACGATGAATAGAGATAAAATTGTTATTTTTAATTATGTTTTAAGATGATGACACGTATACAAATTAGAGAAATTGAGAAAAACAATTAAAAAAAATTAAATGTAAATTAATTAAAAATAATAAAATTAAAAGATAAACAATTAAAAATCTTGAAAAAAAAAATCTGGAATCAGTTAAAAAACTTTAAAAAAACAAAAATGAATAGTTCTGGATTCCAAATCGTTGAGAACAGCCACTGCGACAGTTCTCATCTCCAACTTGAAGTCGCCGGACCTACAATTTATGTCAAACCTCCACATTCGGCGACCTTAACTCTCGGCGAAGCAAGTCCCAGCCATCACCCAGTAAAGTCGTCCGTCAAGCATTGCCACGGAGCTTCTCTCTTCCACCATGAGGTCTCAACCAGGCCAATGTGATTCTCGGTTTCAAGCTAAGTTTGCGCAAGACCTATTGACGTAATCTGGTTTGTTTGTTTCCTCATATCTTGGTATTAGAAAGATAGAGATGGGAGATGGGTTAAGGATAGATATTGGGTTCGGTTAGGTGAATCATCACCACAATCGTCGTTTGGGTTCATCACCATCTTTGAAGGAAACATATAGGTTCGATTGGGTGATGTTGTGGTGGTGATTGGTTGTGAAACTAGATGATGTGTTTTTTAAAAATATCTCTCTAGGATGATTTGATCGGGGCATGAATGTGGTAGTGATTTCATCTGTTTTAAAAACATGATGATGTGTGTTTTAAAAATCTCTCTGTGACTGGCAATGGAGGTGGTGACGGAGGCTGCTGGTCAACTTTTTGTGATTTAGGCATGGTTTGATCTAACCAAATACAGTGTCCTCTCACGTGTGCTGTTACAGGATATCTTGATAAAGGTTTGATTGGTGACGTTGAGATTTTTATGGGTGTTGTTTGATTGAAGATAAATCTTGATGTGTAATGGGTTGAAGATGATTGTTTTTTTTTTTTTTTAAATTTGTTTATTTTAAGATTTAATTTTATTTTTTTGGGTGAATTGCACTAATATAACTTATGTTTTGATGTAAAAACTTAATATTCAACTAATATGCAACAGGCCTCCACGATGTTGACGTTGACCATTACACTTAATGGTCAAATTGAATTTTGCCTTTCAAAAATCTTGTATGTTCTTAAGTTATAAGGCAATTATTGTGACAAGTCTAAGTCAAGTGTATATATTTATATTTTAGTGTTACATTTACAATTACACTTTTATGAAAAAATGACCCAGACACTTCAAAATGGTATGACCCTATATTCTCCTAGCTATATAAAAAGCCAATTTTCTTTATAATTTGTTAGCCCGTGCAACTATACTTTCTAAAAGTTTTCAATCTCAAAAAGGTTTCAACAACTTAGAGTGGAAGCTTCACACAACTCAAGCATTGAAGTGAATGGTGGAGTGATTAAATTCAAGAATAGAAGGTGCAAATGTGGTTGAAGAGCAACTATAAGAATTTCGTCAAAATTGTATTTTGTTTGCGAAAGAGGAAATTGTAAACCATCAAAATTGTAATTTTTTAAATGAAAGAATCTAAGTTATGACTTGTTGTATATCTACATGAATCTTTACAAATCTTTGTAGACCCACTTAGTTATACAATCAGATCACTGTGGGGAAGATTATCTTTCACTTTTTGATTTTTACTTTCACTTTCATCTAACTTTGGCTTGTAACTGCTAGATATTAATATTATAGTTTACCGTTTTGAGATAATTATTGGATATTATAATGGGTAACTAAAGTTAAACTCAAGTTTTGAATGTTATACCTGTTTTGTGATCCTGTTAGTTTTTTCTTCTGCTTTGGGTTTTTGTTTTACCATTTCTTTGGTGGTGCTTGTGTTTAAGTATTATGTATCAGTTCTTCCAACAAAAGTCCCTAGTTTAGAACCTAGGAAGAAGGGAGAAGATGGAGAGGTCAAGGGAGTTATAGGCATGTCACATGAAGAAAGAAAGAAAAAAGTATTGTGTACCAACTTTCGCTAACTGGATTCCACTGTCTAGTTGATATTCTGTTGCTAACAGTGTAAACAGAAGTAGCCTATAGCCGATATATGATATTGGAAATCAATCGTTCTTTAATGAATTAGGAAACATGTTAGTTTGATACTACAAAAAATTTTCAAACCATAGTTGAAAGCCAAAAATTGAACTATTGTTGAATTTTATGTCAGGATGTTGTTTGATTGGAATATTTTTCATTGTTCTACCTTCTAATTGGTAATGGAGGGAGGTGTTTTGATCCTATGCAAAGAAAAGTCTTTGGAGAAACTAAAAGTTGTTTAACGAGACATTTTTCATTATTATCTAATAATATAAATAAATGGACCCACAATGTAAAGACTCATATAGATATACAACAACCTATAACTTAGATTCTTTCATTTAAAAAAAAAAAAAAAAAAAACATTTTTGATGGGTAAGCCTTCGATTCTAAAATTTTTACAACTGCTTTTCGATTATACTTGCACCTTTTATTATTGAATTTAATCACTCCACCATTCACATCAGTGTTTGAACCATGTGAAGCTTCCATTCCAAGTTGTTGCAACTTTTTTTAGGTTGAAAATTTTTAGAAAATATGGTTGCATGGGTTAACAAATTGTAAAGCAAATTGGCTTATATAGCCAGAAGAATATAGGGTCATATTATTTTCAAGTGTTTGGGTCATTTTTCCATAAAAGTGTGGGTGTAAATGCAACACTAAAATATAAACATATACATCTCACTTAACTTGTCACATTACTTGCCTTACAACTTAAGGGCATACATGACTTTTCAAAGCAAAATTCAATTTGACCGTTAAATGTAAAGGTTAACATCAAGATTATGGGGGGCTATTGCTATTATTGACATTATTTGAATATTAAGCTTTTACATCAAAACATAGGGTATGTTAGTGCAATTAACCCTATTTTTTAAATTTTTTTTTTTTTTTAAAAGTTCTAGTGGATAGTAGTATTTTTTGTGTTTAATTTAATTTAATATTTTAATTTTAATTTATTTTTTTAAAGTAGTTTTTAATTTTTTCTTTAACTTTATAGGTGTTTAAGTAATGTTTCAATAAAAATCCAATAATATTATTGTAATTACATAAACAAACCATAAGGGATATTTTGGTGATTAAATATTATTGTAATATTTAGCTGTGGATAAGGATTTGTCTATTTTAATAGCATCCAAGGGTAAATGAGTCATCTCACATTTTCTATTAGGTTTGACCATCAGTTGACAGTTGATTGACGAAAGAGACTAATTTGACACCATTTCAAAATGTTAGAGATAATTTGATCATTTTCCAAAATATAATTAAAAATTTAACTATTTCTCAAAACTTATGGATCAAAATGATTTTTATCCTTAAATTTTTGTTCAAATAACGTGGGGTTGATAATTTTATATTTATTATTACATTTGATTTATATGGTTTTGATATTATATATCTTGTTAAATGTGTATTTGTATCAAAATTTTTAGCAAAATTTTTTATCAAAAATATGGAAGCTATATTTATGAAAATTGTCGGTAGAAATATAGAGAATATTCGTGAATAATTTTTATATTGATCATGCCAAAATATAAAAAACATCAAGGATATTTTGAGTTTCGTTTCGATATTTATTTCTCTTAATTATCCTAATAATGGGACATTGAAAATAGCCAGCGTTGAAATTTATAAAGATATTGGTTGCAATGATAGAATATCCTCAAAATATTAATAATATTTAAGGATGTACAAACCAAATATTTAAACGTTTGACAAAATGTTTTTTCATCAAGGGATACGTCAACTACCAAGAAAGGCAAATGATAAGTAGCAAGTTTGCCTAATTCATGTGCAGCAACAATAAGCCCCTTTATTGGCTAGCAAAAACACTCCGGGAATAAGTAAAAGGGGATTTTTTTTTTTTTTTTTTGTCCTATTTCTTGGCTGCAGACCAGATAAGAAAGACTATTATCCCTAAATAAGATAAAATAATCATCCCTAGATTAGAAAGACAATCATTCCTAGAAAAGGTGATCATCCCCAAATAAGAAAGCAATCATCTTCAAATAAGATAAGAGGATCATCCCCGGATAAGAGGCAATCACCCCAAATAAGATAAGGCAATAATCTCAAAATAAGAAAGGATGATTGTTCTGCCATAAGAAAGATAATTATCCCTAGATAAGACAATCATCTTTCGATAATTATTACAAAAAAAAAAAAAAAAAAAGCGATCATCCCTAAATACAATAAGGGTGATCATCTCTTGACAAGGCAATCATCCCCAACTAACAAAAGCGATCATCCTTGGATAAAATAAGGTAATCATCCCTAGATAAGATAAGGAGATCATCCCAGTAAAAAATAAGGTGACTTTCCCTAAATAAGGAAGGAGAATCATCCCTATATAAGGAAAGCAATCATCCCAAATAAGATAAGATGACTATCCCAAAATAAGAAAAATGATTATCCCCAAATAAGGAAAAAGATCATCACTATATAAGATAAGGCGTTCACCCCCAGAAAACAAAAGGCAATCATCTTAGATAAGGGAAGACAATCATCAAATAAGGAGATCATCCTAGTAAAAAATAAGGTGACTATCCCTAAATAAGGAAGGAGAATCATCCCTATATAAGGAAAGCAATCATCCCAAATAAGATAAGATGACTATCCCAAAATAAGAAAAATGATTATCCCCAAATAAGGAAAAAGGTCATCACTACATAAGATAAGGCGTTCATCCCCAGAAAACAAAAGGCAATCATCTTAGATAAGGGAAGACAATCATCAAATAAGGAAAGATGATCTTCTCTAGATAAAAAAGAAAAAAAAAAAAAATCATCCTTAGATAAGATAGATTATCAATCCTAGATATAGAGATCATCCTTAGATAATGAAAGGTGATCATCTTCATATAATAAAGTAGCGAAGCCATTTTCTGTGCTCTAGAGAATGACCTTTTTTTAGAGACAAAGTAGAGAGTCGTTGTATTGTTTTTTCAAAGACAAAGTAGAAAGCCATTTTTTTTAGCACCAAATTCAAATACAATTTTGATTCATCTATCGGTCATGTCAGGTTATAGTGAAAAGTCGAGAGTAATAAATAATATAAGTCCTTTTTTTTTTTTTTTTTTTTAAGAAAATGTGACAAACCCAAGAAACAATCAAGACCAAACTGGCAGACCCTAGTAACACGACTTGAACAAACATCTCTTATACAATTGGGAGTCATCTATATCAGGGTGGGAGACAACCTATAAATATGGGAGAAAATCCACCTTTATTGAGTGAGGTAGAGATGTGGGGTGTTGACCCTTGGCATTAAACCTAAGGCTGGCCTATGCGTTACCACTCTACTACAAGGCCATTGACAAAACAAGTCTTGTTTAGTTTGTCTAGGAAATTATATTTAAATTTTTGTTCAAATAACGTGGAGTTGATAATTTTATATTTATTATTACATTTGATTTATATGGTTTTGATATTATATGTTATGTTAAATGTGTATTTGTATAAATTTTTTTAGCAAAATTTTTTATCGAACTATGGAAGTTGTATTTATGAAAATTGTCGGTAAAAATATAGAGAATATCCATGAATAATTTTTATATTGATCATGACAAAATATGAAAAACATCAAGGATATTTCGAGTTTCTTTTCAATATTTCTTTATCTAAATTATATTAATAATTGGAAATTGAAAATATGGAGTGTCAAAGTTATAAAAATATTGGTTGGACTGATAGAATATCTAGAATATCCTCAAAATATTGATAATATTTAAGGATGTACAACCCAGATGCATTATTTAAACATTTTACAACATGTTTTTCCATCAAGGGATATGTTAAATACCAAGAAAGGCAAATGACAAGCAGTGAATTTGTCCAATGCATGTGCGACAAAAATAAGCCCCTTTATAGGCCTACAAAGACACTCCAAGAATGGAGTTTTATTCTAATTCTTTGCTCTATACAGATAAGAAAGACGATTATCCCTAAATAAGATAAGATATTTATCCTTAGATTTGAAAGACAGTCATTCCTAGATAAGGTGGTCATACCCAAATAAGATAAAGCTATCATCCCCAAATAAGACAAAACAATCATCTCTAGAGTAGAAAGACAATCATTCCTAGATAAGGTGATCATCCCCAAATAAGAAAAGCAATTATCCCTGATTAAGATAAGACAATCATTCCTAAACAAGAAAGACAATGATAAAGCAATCATCCACAAATAAGATAAGGCAATAATCCCAAGATAAGGAAAGATGATCATCTCTAGATATATAAGACAATAATCCTCAGATAAAAAAGGCGATCATTCCTAGATAAGAATTTGATCATCTCTTGATAAGAAATCATCCATTGATAATATAAGAGATCATCCCCATATAAAGGTGATTATCCCTAAATAATGAAGGACGATCATCCCTATATATGAAAAGCGATCATCCCAGATAAGTTAAGATGATTATCCCGAAATAAGAAAAACGATTATCACCAAATAAGGAAAAAAAAAATCATCACTAAATAAAATAAGGTGTTCACCCCCAGATAACATAAGAAGAACATCCTAGATAAGGTAAGACAATCATCTTAAATAAGATGATCATCAGATAAGGAAAGACGATCAGCCCTAGATAAAAGAAAAAAAAAAAAGTATCCTCAGATAAGAAAGATTATCAATCCTAGAATAGGATCATTGTTAGATAATGAAAGTTGATCATCCTCATGCAAGAAAGATGATCATCCCCTGATAAGTAAATGAGATATAATACTCACAAAATGATACTCGAAAAATGATACTCGATTGACAACTTCGGACAAAGTTTTACACAAACATTGGCACAAAACAAGGCCTCTATGGACTGAGTGAAAGTTAGAGATGCGTTTGACAGATTCAAGTTAGTATACCTCATGGAGAGAAGGTTAAAGATGTGCTTGAGGCATCCAAGATAATATCCCTTAAGGAGGGAAGTTATAGTTGCGCTTGAGGCATCCAAGATAGTAGTTCTTGAGGAGGGAAAGTTAGAAATGAGTTTAAGGCATTCAAGTTACTATGCCGTAAGTAGGGAAAGTTAGAGATGTGCCCAAGGCATCCAAGTTACTATCCCCGAGGTAGGTGTGGCAATGAGTAAGGTTGGGATAGATTTACCAAAATCCATAACCAAACTCGCCATAAGTTTTTATACCGATACCCTGCCTGAACCTCCCAAGGTTCTAATGGTTTCAGGTAATGAGTATGCAAGTATAGATGGACCTAAGGGTACACCCATTCCCGCCAAATGGGTAAAAAAAATTGGATGAAGTTCTTGTTATCAAGACCAGAGAGATCAAAATTGGATTGGATTTCAATGTAAGAACTTGGACTTTTGCAGCCAAGATGAGAGATTTCAATGTCACAGTAATCTCAGCAACTGTCAATCTTGGGGCACCTTTTAGTAACATGATAGATCTTCAAGGACTAGTCCCTTTATTGACAGTAAATTAACGGCTCCCATTTTATGACGACATTCTAGATTTAAGTGACACCACTAGATTTCTTGACAGCAGAATTAATTTTGTACAACTAGATTTTGTATTATTTGATTGGGATAGAGTTTTGAGGCTAAGTGGGTTGCTATGAATCGGCAATTTTTACTGTTCCAATAAGGATTTGAGTGATTATATGGATGCCTTTAAGATGGTAAGGTACAAAAAAACATAAATGGGTTATTGTTCCAAAACGTGACAAGGATGATCGAGAGGGAGAGAGAAAATCAGATTTGGTGGGCAATGGCAATGGGCAACATTTGAGACTGACTTCATGTAGGGTTTGAAAAAAAAAATTCATTCTATACACCACTCAAAACAACGTCGATTTGAGTTGTGTATTTATACAAAAGGAGTTTTTTTTTTTAAAATGCAGGTAAACGAGTTTAGTATGGATTTTTTCCCATACCCACGCCCAAACCCGAATCCGTTACGGGTATAAAAGTATTACTCATATTTGTTGAAAAACTTAGTCAAATCCATATCTACCCATCATAGGCGGGTATCCATAGGTACACGGGCTCATGGGTAGAATTGTCATCCCTACCTCTAGGAAGGAAAGTTAAAAATGTGCTTAAGGCATTCAAGTTAGTGTCGCTCAATAAGGAATGGTTAAAAAACAAAAAATGTGAAAGGCAATTAAATTACAGCTCCACTTCATATTCAACCTAATGAAATCCCCAAGATTCCATTTATTGCTATGAGTTCAATACTCACCATTGTTTTTTAAAAGATTGTGTTGGTAGTTCTACTTTCATATCGGTTAGTGTTTGAGTTTGACAAGTTCCAATAGACCTCTAATTCTTTTACCCTCAACTTATATATATATATATATATATATATATATATATATATATATATATATAGTGTCATAATTAATAGAAAAGAAAAGATAAAGCTAAAAAATCTCAATATGAATTATAGGGTTCTTATGCATGCAATTTTTGATTGTATATTCTATCATAAATCTGACGTGGGACATAAATTTTATTGTATTGTAATTATATATGTGTATGTAAAATTTTTATCTTTTGAGTTTGACAAGTTTCAATAGACCTCCAATTCTTTTGGCCTTGACTTATATACATATATATATATATATATCTATATATACATATATATATATATATATATCATGTCATAATTTATAGAAAAGAAAAGAGAAAGCTAAAAAATCTCAGTATGAATCATAGGGTTCTTATGCATGTAATTTTGATTGTATATTCTATCATAAATCTCACATGGGACATAAATTTTATTGTATTGTAATTATATATGTGTATGTAAAATTTTTATCTTACACAAAGTAATTATACTTTCATTGGACTAGATTACTCATCTACACATGTGGGTCTGAAGACTAGACCAAAAAATGGTGATTGATCCGAATTTTTGAAGTAGGGATGACAATTTGGATCACGATACTATGGGTTAACATGAATTCGCGAAAAATAAATGAGTGTGAATTTGATTTAAATGAGTTAATGTTATAATCGTGTCAACACACTCAATTCTTTTTTTTTTTTTTCTTTTTTGTAATACAAGTTATCAATTTATTGAAAGGTTTAGGATGCACACATATGCCTACATGAATTTACATTTCATTTAGTTTAACTTGCATAATATATGTTTAGTGTTTTTATTTTTTTTAAAACAAAATATTTTTGAAATTTGTTTTGAAAGTTTTAGCACAAATTTTTTTAGAGTGATTATGTTATAGCGCTTTGCATGGTTGGATAATCACCAAAGTTAGCTTTCTTGTAGTTAGTTTATACTACATAATTTGGAGATCTATAGAAAATGTAAAACCCAAAACCTTGTTCGTCGAAAAATGAATTATTTTCCGATGGATCGCATTTTCGATCAGAAAAATATTTTTCTTCAATTCCGGGTCATTCAAAATATTTTTAGAAAATAAATATTAAAATAATTTCGAGTACGTGAAGACGGATTCGAAATTTTAAAATAATTCTGAAGACAAAATCAAGTCATAAGCGGAATACCCAGATGGACAGGCGAAAACGGATTCGAACTTGGAATTGAAATGGGAGAATGCATGGAAGAAATAAACAAAATAAATTGATAAATGACGGACACATGTCGCGCATGCAAGGAATAAGCAAGACAAGTGGCTTAAAATTGAATGCTTGCATGACAAGTGTCCAAAGTGGAGAGTATATAAATATAAATATATATATATATATATATATATATCAATTGAAACAACAAGAATCAAACCAAAATTTCAAAGTCATTCGATCCTTCATTCACAAGCAAAAATCGAGAGCCAAGTGTGAGAAAGTGAGAGGTAGAGAATGAGAGATCGAGAGCATCATCCATACATCTGGTGAAAGAAACCATTAACTCGAGAGTGAGAAATCTGCTCGCGCATGCAAGGAGAAAGTGAAATCGTGAGCTGGTGTGGATGTAGAAGTGCAGCAAGCTACCCGTGAGCTATCCAGTGCAGACCAGAAAGCAAACCAGGAGCAAATCTATTCGTGCATGCAAATAAGGAGGGATGATCAGCTGCTGTCAGGCCGTGAGTGAGCTGCTACTGTCGAGAGTGAGATCCAAGTTGTCCGTGACTTACAACAAGAAGGAAGTGAGCTCATGAGAGAGAATTAAAGGGCTGTTCTATTTTGCATGTGAGTGCAACCGTGAGAGTGAGCTAGTGAAGACTTTCTTGTGTATGGATCAATAACTGGATGAAGGCTTTTGAGTGATGTCAACTCGTTCTTAAAGGGAGAAGGAAGGTTGCTAGCTGCCGTGAATCATCCTTGGTGCCGCTTGCCATTATGGACGTTTGAGAGCTGTATTGATTTTAAGAACAGCTCACAAAAGGAAACTCGTGGTTTAGAGCAAGGTTATAGGCAGCACCTTCGCGCAATCGTTTCGAAGTGAATTTCGAAAGGTACATTGAGTTTTATTGATTTCATTTGGATAGATAATGATTAGGATGAGTTGAGAATGATTTTTTATTATGTTATGATTGGGTTTTAGGATTTAGAACCTTATTAGTGTAGAGGTTCGCTCGATATTGTTTGGTTGTGTTTTCGAATGATATTGTCAACGATTATTTTCGTTGTGAAATTGATTACGGGCTGTTATAGGAAGATTTAGGGGCTGTTATGTTACGTCGTTAATTTCAAGTTCGTTGTCGTGAAAAATTATTATTGTTGGTGTGTTTTAAAGTATCAAATAGTCGTTCGGATATTGAGAAATCGTTTTAGAGCGATTCAGATAAGTTTTCCGCGAATGTGAATGTGATTTAGTTGTGATTTTCGTTGTCGAATGTGAATTTGTAATTGATGTTAAGAAGCTGCCATGTTATGTGATTATGTTCATTAAAGTGTTAAAGATTGACATTAGGATGGATTGAATTATATTAAAGTTAATCGGATAGTTTTCGTTGCGCGCGATTATATTAAATCGTTGATTTTCGGAGTCGAAACGGAAAATGAATAATTGTGTAGTATGCTGCCATGATTTTCATTTTTGTGTTTTGAAGTGTTCGAATCTTCGTTTTCCATTAATTGAGTGAATTTACAAGTTGTATTGACGATAAGTTTGATTGAAAACGAAATAATCGTGTAAACGTTAAAAAGGATAGTTCGCGATAAATTGTCGAAATCGCGTAAGTTTTACATTATTCGTTTAGATTCGAATATTCGTTTTGTTGAATCCATTAGAATGTGATTTCGATGATATTTGTTTAGATTCGAATGGCATTGTTGTCGGTTTCGTAATCGTAAAGTTTCGATTAAATTATGTTGCGGTAATGAATTGGTTTCGAGATAGTTTCCGCGTGCGAATATTACAGTTTTTGTGTTGTTATTGTGTGAGGATAATCGCTTGAAATGTAGTGATTAGAAATTTTCATGTGAGTTAAGTTTAGTTTTTGCACAAACCGTGTTTTAATGAAATATCGATCGAAACCAATTGTAGGTGAACCAGCGAGTGGATGAGATCCGTAGCAAGGGTGGTGTTAAGATAATAGGAAGCAAGTTGTGAGTGTGGATTTTATAAAAACGTTTCCATACATTTTATTATATACGATTTCATTATATATCATACAATACATGTATAGCTTTACATGATTTATATTGTGAATATATATATTCTTCAAGTAAAGTAAGTTAATCAGTTTGAATGATATACATGCATAGAATATTATTTGCGAAAGTTAATTGTAATGTTATGGCATATTGCCGAGATTTTTCATATATATATGCCTTTGGTTTACCCTAACCCCTAGTTTACACTCAACCAAAGTATTCTATACGTGTATGGTAAGTGGGGGGAGTTACTAACTTTGGGGGGATCGAATCTGTCAGTCACCTTCTGCACGTATGGGATAGTGTAGATCTACCTGATGTTGGAGGGAATCACGATCCTAGAGTTGTTTCCACATCTGCGACTACATATGGTGAAAGTTCCTCTAATCCTAGTGTTGTGTCTTTGTACCGTCATGAAGGATAAGTTTCCTTGGGTTGCAAAATAGGCTAGTAAGAAAACGAGAAAGGTATTTAAGAAAAGTTTAATAAGTATCCTTCGCATTTTTAATATGAGATTTACAGTTTTCAGGAAAGTAAAGTAAGTAATAGTTTTTCCAACCTATTTTTGAAGGAATATTATTTTGAGCCAAAGTATAGTTTATATTAATTTTACCCACTCAATGAGTTATTCTCACCATCATTTTTTTTGTTTTATTTAAAATCCTTCCCAGGTACAGGTACGAGCAGCGCGACGGAAGCATCTCCATCGAACATATAGGCGAGCTAGAGATGCGACCACACTACACTAGTTTTAGACAAGTTATCATGTACTGCATTTACTATCATTTTCAGATTTCTCAAGTATTGTAAATATAGTTTTGAATAAAGGATTTTATAGTGAATATCATGCATGATGTTTTAAGATTTTAAATCAAGTTGTTTTCAATATCATTGAATATTTTTAAGTATGTTGTGAATGATTGTGTATCTAAAAAAGGCCTAAGGCGTATTAGTTTGATAAAAGACATTGAATGAAATTATACAGGTTTTGTGAAGTTTTTACAGGGTGAAAATTTAAAAAAAACAGCCGTTGTGCTGCCGGATTTTCATAAAACTCTATTTTCATAAAGTTATTTTCAACGAACAAAATTTTTACCCATTTTCAGAATTAAAAGAGTTTCAAACATTTTCAGATAAGAAAGAAACTTAGCTCCATAGGAACTTTTCAACCGGAGCAAATCTCTAATGGAAAGCCACCGTGAGGTGTTGGGCAGATCGCTTAGCTAGTATAGTTAGAAAGATGTCTGTCAGAAAAAGTTGTTGGCATTTTAATATCAAAGGTCAAGTCCCATCGCACTCCTATTATGCCCCTATCGTGCCCCCATTGAGACCACAGTCATAAAAACGAACCTCTTAGATAAGTTTCATGACTTTTTGTGCTCCCAATTGCCATAAAGGCTTTTGGTAATTTTTCATGTTAGGGGAATATTGGCAATTTCGATCAAGTGTATATTTGGTAATTGCCATCTGCACATTAAAACTCTCCTATTTTTAATTTTAAATTCCTACTTTGTGTGAAAATTTTATGACGTGAATTTTAGGGTTTGCTCATTCTATAAATGGGAATTTGTGTCCAGATCTTTGCATTCTAGGAGTGGACAAAAACACTAGGATTGGCTGAACCCAAACAAACCCGAAAATGTTAGTTTTCAATTTGATTTTAGGTCGGGTCAGTTTTGAATGTTAAAACTGACTCTTTTCGATTTCAGGCTAGTTTTGAGTCGAAAAGACTAACCCGAAACAAAAACCAATCTTTTAAAAAAAGTAAAATCTAAAAATATATAAACCAAAGGAAAAAAAAAAAAAAAAAACCTACACAGTATTCATGCTTCAATCCACTCTTCAACCACTGACCCAAAAACTCTCAACTTTCAAATCTCTTAGATGCTAAAAATTTGATGTTATTCTTCTCAAATCTCTTAAAACTCTTAATAACCCTCGACCATGGCTAAACCTAAACTTCATTAGTCATCACCCACCCTAATCATCTTTCTCCTCTCAAACCCTAGCCAACCCTCTCATACATCAAACCTTTCACTGTCGTTGTCACCATCCTAAACATAACTCTGTTGCAATAACTTTGTCTCTCGTAGCGGTCGCTGTGACTGTCACCATCCTAAACATAACTCCGTTGTAATACCTTTGTCTCTTGTAGCGGTCGTTGTGACTGTCATCAGTGTCGGTCATTGGCCATTCATTTCTTATTAACCGTCACTGTCATCAGTGTCGGTCGTTGTGACTGTCATCAGTGTCCGGTTAGCATTTTTGTTAGTTGGTTTTGGTTTTGCTCATTGCAAGTATAGTGATTGTGTGATGTTTAATGGGGTTGTAATAGATTATTTAAAGCATGTGAAATTTGATGTAGGAGGTGTAAAGTTTGAATCTTTTTTTGTTTGTTTGTTGGTTTTTTTTTTTTTTTTGGAATCATTTATGGGTTTTTATGTTTAATGATTCTATTATTGTTAGTTTCTTTTCAGTTCTCATTTTAAGTAATAAACCTCGCAACTGCTATATGAGCTAAAAACTTGATGGCTAAATTCGTAACACGCGCGATACGTACAAATGTACAAATATTATAATGATGAGAATAAAGATCGTTCTCACAAAGATTGTAGCCAATTGTCAAGTACTAAAATTTGTCTCAAAACTAACCTTATCCAAACTATCGTAAATTAAGAATTGCAATTGTAAATGGAAAATAAACATTAACTATTTGGAAAAAGTCTTAACCAAAGAGTAGAGCTCTAGGATTCCAATTTCACCTAACCATTTTACTCAACCTATTTTTCTATCATTTTTAGCCTGTTTTCATCATGTCATTAATCAAGTAATCCCTAACCTATCCACACGCCTTTTCTGATAGTCTAGTGAAAATACCCAATTTTAGTCATCCTACTATATTCCTATGAGGATTAACTATATCAAGTTCATTTAGCATATATTACTCACAATTAATTACACAAACACTACGAGTATATTCCTATATCTTATGCTATATGTATCACTTTAATTTGGGTCTTAACATATACATCCATTTTTCAAGGTCAAAATGGTTACTAAATCGCCTAATTAATGACTAGTTAACTAGGAGCAATAAGCATAATTAAATTGAAAGACAAGGATGAATAAAGAGATCTCAATGATATTAACAAGATTAAGCTACATGGTTGGGGTTACATTGTAACTGTAGATAAGTAACGTAGTTCATCATTACAAAATGAAGATCACCTATACATGTATCAACAACACTAATCAATTAAAACAAACAAGAGAAAGTAAGAAAATATTATGGAGTTGTTGGGGTAGCCTTATTCTTTCCAAAAGTTACATCTCGGAATAGGAATTAAAGTTATTAGAAACTGAAACAGATCCAAAATGAGTTTATTCGAATAAGTTTTAAGCGATTCAAAAGTAATTGATGAAAATACATTTTTCGAGAAATAATGGGTATTGGTGATTTAACACCCATTCGAATTTTTTTAAAACATAAGATTGAGGGGTTTTATACCTAATTAGAGTAGTTCATGATCAATTTAATGATAGAATGATCATGAAATATTTTTGGAATTTATTTGAGTGTGAATGATAATTAATTACATTAAGGGTAAAATGACCATTTCAAGCTCTAATAGATGGATTTGGTGTAAGCACTACATAAAAAGAACTTGAGCAAGAAACACAATTCATATCATGCAAAAATTAACCAATGGGAGAATTGCACATCAAAATTAAATTATAGATTTCTAAATATTAGTTGTCATGCACCAAGTGATTATTATTTCATTAATACAAAAGTTACCAATTTGCCCATTAGATGGATAAATGAATGTGAGATATAATTAAGGGTATTGTGTTAATTATAACTAGAGGATTTAATGGCCATTTAATGAACTAATGAGGGGCATTTTAATCAAACCAATTTAGCAATATGTAAAGTTAATAGGTGACCATTCTAATGCATCATTTGGATGACAAAAAGAAGGAAGAAGAGAATAGGTCACGACCACAATAGAAGAAAGAAGAACATGAAATTTGACAAATTTCTTGATGCCAAAGCTCTTTAATCCTCATCCAAAGGGTGTTAGAGCAAATTTGGAACAAAGAAAGTAAAGATAAAGTGGTAAGTAATTGATTTTAGTGTTGATTTATATGGGATTTTCATGGGCTTTCATGGATGTGTGATGGTTTGATATATTTGTGGAATTTTTGGTGTGATTAGAGGTTGATTATCTTGTATTTGAGCTTGAAATTGGAAGAAAACTCAAAGGAGGTTGTGGTGGCAAACAAAGTAGTGAAGTAAGTTAGGGTTTATGTGAATTTTTTTAAAAAAAAATTAAGTGAGTTGTTATTAGGTATTAGATGGATTAGGGTGTGATTATAATGTGTTTGATGACCATGATTGAAGAAAATATATTGGATTCATTAGGGGTGGTATTCGGCCAAAGCTAGCTTTGTTATGTGATTGAATGGACTTTTGACATTTGATAAAACTACATGAAGTTTAGTAAGGTTCTAATGTGATTTAAATCAAGAAATTGAAAAGAGAATTGATGGATAAGTAAGGATGTGTGTTTCAGCCAAGGGAGTAATTGATGTGCAAATGGTTGTTTAATTTATTGGATGAGTTTAATGTGTTTATACATGTAATTGAGAATGTTGGAATTAAGAAATTGTAAGGAAAAACATGCTACGAAGTTAGAGAAAGTTTATATCAAGTAAATGATTTAAAGTGTATTTGATGATTTACTTTTGATTTTGGATGAATTGGTTATGGTTTTAAGCAATTTAGGTGATGAATCCTAAATCAATGAGTAAATTCTAAATGGGAATCATGTTATGCTAAGTGTAAGAGGAGTTCGAATTAAAGAAAAGGGAAAGAAGGGCTCGGAGGAGTGGTGTACTAGTTCGAATAAAATAGTTAGTGTGATTATTTTCATAGTTTTTATGAATTTTGTTGTTTGATGATTTATACTTGCAAGCATGAATTTTAGTATCCAATTTAAGTAGTTGAACTAATTGAACTTTTAGTATGTTAGTAAATTATATGATGTAAGTAAGTTTTAACATTTATGTTATAAATATATAAATATATATATTTTAGAAATAAAGTGAAATAATAAGTTCAACGAAATATACGCTAAGAGTACTTGCAAATTTTTAGGCTTTCACCTTAGAAAAATAACTTCTTCTTTTTTTTTTTTTTTATTGAGAATTATGCAATAAATAAGGAAGATTTTTTTTGTTAAATTTAAACTATTTTTGTGCCTAGTGTGGCTAAGAATTCTTTAGTTAAAGTAAAAGAATTTATAAATGCAAGGTTTATCATAATCTTAGTATATTCGGTCGAAATACCCCAACATATACAGCAAGTTGGTTGGGAGAGTTACTAACCTGGGGATTGAGTCAGTGAGTCATCCTCTGCACTTGTGGGGTAGTGTAGATCTGTCTGATGTTGGGAGGGGATCATGACTCCAAAGTTTCCCAATTCTACAACTACATGCGGTAGTATTCTCGAGGCCTAGTGGGGATAAGAAATTCTGTCACGATAGAGCAAGTTTCTCTGAGTTGCTTAAGCTAGTTTTCAAAAGAAAAAGAGCACGTCTGTAGACGCGAAGTTGATAAATAAAAGAATTTTAGAAAGCGATGTATTTTACACTTTAGTAAAGTTATTACTAAATTCCAAGCAAAGTTATAGTATTTATTTATACTAATTTTTCAGTTTTATAAAATTTAGTAAGAAATTGTAAATTTCTAAAATTATTTTTGGAGGATATTATTATATTTTGGAAAGTAAATTATTGTTTGAAAATTTTTACCTACTTATTGAGTTATATAAATACTCACCACTCTATTTTTATGTTTTTTGAAAAATTCTCTTTAAGTACAGGAATGAGCCAGCAGTTAGATGTTGCTCCATTAAATGTGTAGGTGGGTCATAAACACGATACTACTACACTTGTTTAATTCCTTCGAATGCTTATGCATGCATCATATTTCATCATTCTTTGTATTTTTGTAAATATTACTTTTGGATGTTTATAAACCCTTTTGAAAATTATGTTTTGTAAATTAAATTTCGGTGGATATTATGATTTTATATAAATTATTTTATTTTCAAGTTTATTTTAAACTGAAAGCACGTTTGGGTTTGATTGTGAGAATGAGAGCTTAAGGCCCGATATTTGAGAAGTATGCACGTTATAGAAGTGTTTTTCTTAAAATTTGCAAGATGACATTTTCAAAAAGCAGTCATTATACTGTTGAAATTTTTATAATCCCGTTTTACAAAGTACCCTAAAAGAAAAAATATATATATTTATTTCTGTTAGAAAAGAGTTTTAAAGTGAGATCGATACTTCCACAAGATATTTTCGAGTCACAGTGAGGGTTCGACTGAGTTCCGTCGAGGTGCTCTGTAGGGACTCTCGTCGGGTTCAGTAGAGGGAATTCGGGATGGGTCCTTACAAACATACTCACAAACACATCACACGTGTCAATTTTTACCTAAAAACTAAGCAAAAGGTTAGGATTTGAAGGCTAGGATTAAGCACAGAAATGGTATGGTCAATTATGATGTGGGGAGGTGTAAATTTGATGGTTCTGTTGTGATCAATCTTTTCAAACATTGTTGTGATCATTTTATTTAATGGTGTTTTGAGAATGAAATTCATATCAGAACTATGTAAAATGTTTTGGTTGAGTTTCAGTATTTAATTATTTTTTAACTTTCTCTTAATTTCTAACTTTTTGAAATGGACACAATAAGTGGTATTGGAGGCCCAGTTTAAGGCCCAAATTGACATGAATCGACTCAACCAAATCGATCCATATTGGTTTCTACTCTCATTTTAGTTCAGTTCGGTTTTCAAAATTGAAAACCAACCCATTTAGATTTTGGATCGATTTTCTCCAAAACTGACTCGATTTTACTTGTGACCACTTTTATTGCATTCATTATGTTGCTATTTTTAGGCTAGATTTTTTGCTTGTGTTCTTTATTATTTGAGTCTACATAAAGTGTTTTGATTTTGCATTCTATTTGTTTGTTCATGCATTCTTGAGCATTTAAATCATTTTTCCAATTTATTGAGATATTGCTTTCTAGAAGAAGTCCAAGAAGACAAAATAAACGATCTAGGATAGATGGAGTTAACTAGTAAAAGGCCTGCGTGTAGATAAATAAGGAATCAAATTAAGAGGAGTGTGAGATCAAGATTAGGTTGAGAATATATACGTAGTCACCTAGTAGATCTTATGAGATCATTAGGAAAACTTCTCTAGGTAGGTTAAGTAAGATAATTCAAGAGAGTGAATTTGTGTTCATCAACTTGAGAATGTACTTGTTTATCATCCAGTAGCTTTTGTGACAAAGTGACCAATATTGTTCGGTCCCATGGTTTTTATATTTGGGCTTTCCATGTGAAAAATCCTATATATGTTGATTATCCTTTATGTCCTTACTTTTACTTTTGTTATGATTTTTTTTTTCTTTAGTTTAATTAAATTTTTTATTCCATGAAAATTTTGATTAAATATTTTATTCTACAAAAAATTAGATAAGACCCATCCTCTAGCTTTTTATTAAAAATTAGCAATTTTCACTATGATTGAATACACCAAAACTTATAAAATCTTTTTAATTCTAATAAACTATTGATTAAATATGCTTAAAATTTTATAGAAAACATAAGTCGTACTTATCCATTTGAAGAATTCATTTCATTTATCCATCATCCTTTTCATCAAATGATAGTAGAGAAGACCCAGAAAGAAACAAACCCAAAAAAGGATCAAATGAACTTCTCACCATAATCCCATCTATAGACTGATCAACTCACTCTAAATCCACCATTGCCACACCTAATAAGAAGCTTATCACGGCGTTTCGTTGTACGTCATTGTAATCCAATGATAGGAACAAGGAAGGGTTAAGAAGATGAAGCAGAAGAAGGAAAAGAACAAGAAGAAAAGCAACATCGACAGTGGTACCAGTGATGATACTAAGTGTCGTGTTTAGGACATGTCATTCAAACCCGAAATTGGGTTGTCGATGATATCTACCTCCATTGGTAATTAAGGTTGATTCTTTTTTTTTTTTTGTCTTAAAATGCATTTGCATTGCTTCCATTTATGAAATAATTACTTATTTAATAAGTTTTAAGCAAGAATGCGTTTGGCAAACTTTTTATAATCCGCTTCTTGTAATTATTGGCTTTGAGAAATTGATTGGGGGTTAATTTTGGAAGTTGATTGTCGAATAAGCTAATTCCTGAACTTTAAGATATCATACTATCCTTTCTATTTTAACGAAAAGTTAATCATGCCCTCACTTTAATAATAATCTTCAAAGCTGAAAAAAGTCAAAACAAAAAATAAATTATTATTCTTTTTTAAAATAATTTTATTTTAATTAATTGAAAATTAAAATTAAAAAAATAATTGTGTGATATATTTGGTGTTGTATAAGATTGGATTAAAATAAGACTTTCTCCTATATGATGTATCATGGGTTGGACAAAAAATAATTGTGTATTATATTTTTTAATAAAATAAAACTAAAATTTTTTTGATATTCTTTTGACAAGTAAATTTAACTATTTGAAGTTATTGTTTAAACATTATTTATTTTATAATTATTATTGAAATATAATTTTTAATTTAATAATATATATAAGTAATATTAAAAAAAAAAAGTTTTTTTTTTTAAAAAAAAGCTATCCCATGCGAGTGGAATAAATTTAACCCATTGAATTGGTAGACTAATGTTATCCCAATAAATTGGGATAAATTGGTTGCATGGGATTGGAGAAATCCAATTCTATGCAACTAACAAACAAGGGATTGAATTGAAAATTATTCAATCCCTTGTAAAAGACATTTCATAAGGTGCAATCAAATTCATTATTATTATATTTTCTATTAAGAAATTCTAATATATATATATATATATATTGATAATTGGTTCTTAGCTTAGGAGGCAATCGGAACCAGCAATGATATAAGTACTCTCGGACATGGTCTAGAGAACAACTCCTAATACGGGAAGAAACAATCCACATTAGGGGGTCTGGGAAAATCCACATATAGTAGGGTGCACGGTTTGAACCCATGACCTACATGGGTGGAGGTTGCAGCTTCACCACTCGTTTTCTCAATTTGTTTATATATAATCTAGTGGATACAACTTATTCAACATTATTTATTGGGACAAGTACAAAAATATCTTAATAAAAAAGTAATGAAAAAATTTGAAAAAATTCATACAATATCTTAATAAACAAGTAATGAAACATCAAGTTTATGAAATTAAAAATAATACTTAACAAGTTATCTGATCAAGCAAAATATTCAATTTTTGATAAAGCCACTCAATATTTATTAAATGAAAATTGTAATAAAACAATGAATTGGATAAAAAATAAAAACAAAAAAGGGAAAATCCAAATCCGATCAGAAATTGTTCTGAACTGGGTCCAAATTGGATAAGAATTCGTTTCTAAATAACCCAACTTCTTTTTTATCCAAATTGTAAATGGAAAAGGACATTTAAAAAAAAAAATGATCCAAATGTTGTAAACAAAATTTGGTGTGAGTCTGAATATTCAAAACTTTCACATTCTGATAAATTTGAATTATATCCAAATGCCATTGTTCATACGAAACAAAATTATTTTGTCTTTAAACTTAGTGTACACATAAGGTTGAAAGTAATTTTACATTTCTTTAATAAAGATACTTCATTTTAAATAATTAAGATTCTAAAATTTCTAAAAACACTTCGTTCTATTTAAAATACATGTTTATCTTTTTATAAGTAGTGATATTTGTTTGAAAAGAGTAATACTATGTTTTTAAAATTAACTATCACATCATCTCATAATTTATAAGATATTATTAACAACTCACATGTCATATCATTGAAGTATAAATTTGGATAAAAAATTTAAAAATTGGATTAACATGCATAATATACCTCTTATCACAATTTGGGGTGGGCATTGGTAACTTGGCCCTACTAAGGTGGCAATTGGATTTGGATTTCTTGACTTAATTTGATCCAAATTCAAATCCAGTCCCAAAAAAAATTGGAAGTCTGAATATGGTTTTATTTAAAGAAAATTTTATGACATCGTGTGAATCTAATATTCCAAAAACATTTGAATTTAAATCCAATCCAGAGTAGGTTGAAAAAAGTTCAAATTTGCTGAATGGTTTTAACTTGGAGTCACAATATTCATGCCCTTCAAAAACTGTTTGTGCACCCCACATATAATTATACTAGGGTAGTGGTGAAGCCAAAGAATTTATTCAAGAGAGTTCAAAATGTAAAAATTTTACGAAGTTAAATGATAAAAATAAATGTACCTTTACCTATCAATTCTTAACAAGATCAATTGCTATAAGAATAGCTTGAAATACAATTCGGATTTCTTCGTACTTTTTTGATTTAATGGGTATATGTTGAAATTAAAACCCTATTATAGATATGAAAAAAAAAAAAAAAAAAATTCATTTTACTAAGACTAGATATCAAAGCGGATTTCTTTTAGCACTGAAGCAATTTTATATTTTAATTTTGTGCAGTTCGATTGGCATAGAGTAGTTCACCCTTAAACTTTTTTGTAATAGGAAACCCTCATGTTGTTAGTGACTGTTAGTCACCGTTAGTTGGTCAATGGGTATTTTCATCAATTCGTTGGACACTAATAACTTAAGTTTATTTGACTAATTTACCCATAAATATCTTTCGAAAAAAAATTAACCATGAATAAGACAAAATAAAATAATAAAATATTAAAAAGAAAGAGTATTTTAGTCTTTTAACAGTTTGCATTAATTTTTATTTCAAATTAAAAGTTAATTTTTAAAAAATTAAGAAATAAAGTTGAAAAAGGAAAAAATAAAAAATGAAAAAGTGGAGATCCAATGATGGATAGTGGAGATCAATAGATTTCACTTGTATAAGTCATAGAGAGTTGCTTAGCATGTGTATGCTAAAAGTCTGAGGAGTCATTGAGTCGCCTAGCACATGTATGATAGATATTATCTCTAACTCTACATGTATGTTGAATATATTCATCACATATGATAAATTTTTCTAGATACTAGATTGGTATAGATCAAGATTTTATTAGCAAATAGAAATGAGTCATACAAATATTTATATTTTATCATGACATGAGGTGTAATTTTAGTATTATTTTCATATACGATAGATTATGGATCACTGAGATTTTATTTATTATTTATTATCAGTCTTATGTTATTTATGTTAATTATTATTAAAAATGATTTATTTAACTTCTGAAAGTATATCCATTTACAGGGTGTTAACACTCACCATTTTTATATTTTTAAAAAAAATTTTAAGTTACTATCGGATCTCAAAAGAAATCTCCAGATAGAAAGACGTGGGCCACTCAATCACATAACGCTGAAAAATAATATTTTAATATTGTATATATATTTTGTTTATTACGTGACATATAGATTTGCATGTGTATACTTATTACTTTAATGTTATAAAATATTTGATTTCTCGTCAATGTTGCTTATGTTTGACTTTTTGGTTTGAAAATGATATCAATCTACTTTATAGTTATGTTTCCATATGAAAATAAGTTTGTTTTATATGATATTACTCATATTTAAAATATTTTATAAGTGTTTATTTCAATTATTACTAGATGGAACTATTGGTTAAATAGTAGTTATAATACTGAAATTTTATTAAAGCACCTTATGTATGGTTAAACTTTCAAATGATTTATATAAGAAAGTTTCGAATCACATACAAGTTTTCAGCATATAACAGAATTTTCTTGGACTTAAAGTTGGAGTCTGGGAAGATCCTGTCAAGTTAGTATCAGAGCATGGTTTATCATTTTAGACTTTTACATAGTTTCTTGCATCTAGTTTCATGTATTGATCATTAATTACATTTTGTTACAACATCATGTGTTGAGTTGGTAGTCCATATAAGCAGAGACCAATGACAAACCTGGATGAGGATATAACACCTAAATGGGCTAATGAGTCAATGAATGAGATAGAGACAGAGTCCCATCCTAAGTCCTTTGTGCCTCAACCTCAAGTGCTAGAACCTAGGAAGGTACCTATAGATAGAATAGTTTAACTTCTGACCACTTTAGTCCAATAACCATGTGCCTCAAAAAACACTACAGAGTATGCACGTAACATTGGAGCTACAGCTTTTGATGGTTCTGGTGATCCTGATAGTGCTATATCATAGTTGAATAATGTAGAGTGTGTGTTTGGGGTTATGGGATGCTTAAATGAATAGAAACTTACTTTCACCACATTCTTACTGAAGGATGGAGCTTACGATTGGTGGGAATCAATTCAATGGCAAAACACTAGGGTGATATCTTAGGATGAATTTAAAAAGTAATTCGATGCTTATTATTATCCAAGGTTCTACCAAAATGTGAAGATGAATGAATTTTTCAAGTTGGTGCATGGTCCCTTATCAGTTGAAGTTTGCGAGAAGAAATTTGTAGAACTTTTCGAGCCTACTTTGTTTGTAGTGGAGGCTAAAGAAAATAGGTGCAAGAAGTTTGAAGAGGGCCTTCGACATGAAATTAAGATCTATGTCTTTTCTGCTAAACATACCAATTATGAAAAATTAATGGAGTTTGCATTACGAATAGAGAAAATCATCGAGGACGTCATAAAGTTGAACAACAAAGATAGAAGTGCGATAGTCAGAGTTGGCCAGGGGGAGGCTCTAGTAGCAAAGTGCCTAAGATGAATGGTAACTATATTGGACGAACTAATAGTTATCGACAGAGTCATGGGGTTAGTTCCAGTCAGGGATCCATTAAGTCACCAACAGGTCAATAGGGTACTAGTACGAGCATGGGTTGGTTTCAGTGTTAAAGATATGGTAGACATCATGATGGGAAATGCCATTGGGGTATATCAAGTTGTTACTATTGTGGACAGGTCGAATATTTTAGAAGAAATCGTCCTTAATTAATTTCAGGGGGTATTGTTAAGCAGAGATTGGATTCTCATATGCAAAATGATAACGAGCAATTTCAAAAAAGGAGAGGACCACAAGTGAAAAGTTCAATAGTTCCGATTCAAACTAGTGAGGTTGCAGCTAGGGGAAACCAATTGAGAGAACAGTCAGGTAGACCATGTACTCATGCTAGAGTATTCATCATAACCCAACAGGATATAGAGGCCACACCAAGTATGGTTATAGGTATTTTAATCATTTTTTGTTATGATGCTCATGTTTTAATAGATCCTGGATCTATTCATTTTTTTGTTTCTCAATCATTTGCAACGAATGCAGATAAGAAGTTGAAACCATTAGATTATAACATGGTGGTAGCCACTCTTACAAGGGAATCTCTATTGGCTAAGGATGTGTATAGAAATAGCAAAATTATGGTGGGTGAACATGAATTGCATATTGACTTGATTCCATTAGATATACATGTCTTTGATGTTATCTTCGGAATGGATTGACTTGCTATACATTATGCCACGGTAGATTATTTTCGAAAAGAAGTAAGATTTAGGAAACGAGATGAGTTTGATGTTGTCTTCTGTGGGGAATGAAAGATTCTTCCTTCCTATGTTATGTTAGCCATTACAACGAAACGATTGCTTAAGAAACAATGTTCGACTTATTTGGCTTATGTGGTTGACACTAGAACAAGCGAAATAAAGTTAGAAGATATTTTTATGGTGAGAGAATTTCCAAAGGTGTTTTTTGAGGATCTTCCTGGGTTACCACCTGATAGGGAGATTAAGTTTGAAATAGACTTACCTCCTAGTGAGCGGTGTAGAATTCTGCTGCGTAGTAGTAAGATATCTTAGTAATTGTCATAGTAAGTGATGTTAGCTAACTCGCCAACTGACCTACATTGAGTGGCGCTAGACGAGTCACCATGTGGTTGTAGCCTCTTCGAGTTCCATTAGTACGGTTTTAGAAAGAAAAATATACCACTAGAAGTGGATTTTCGAAAAACAATGTTTTAGCTACTCTTAAAAGTTTATGAAATACTTTATTGGTTTATGAAACTAAATTTCTTTCGAAACCGTATTATATTTTTACACGCGATTACGAGCTTTTAAAATCGCTCGGTAAATTGTGAAGTATATGGTTTTAGAAATGAAAATGTTTAAATGATATAAATTTCTTTTAAATGTTTTAGGAGGTAGATTTTAAAGAAATGATTTAAATAGAAAAAATAATAAACACTCACCAACTCTCTTAGCTCACTTTTATTTGGTTTTATGTTTTTAAAATCTCCCCAGGTGTAGGGACACGTGATCAGGGTGCCCGTTCTTCTACTTCAGATTAGGTGGGCTGAAGATGATCGATGCTTTTATGAAGCCGCATTTATGCATATTTTGATTTAAATAAAATCATGTGTATGTTCATGTTTTTTTATTGTAAATAAGTTTGTAAAATAGCCACATTTGTAGTGATATGTTGTACTTATGTAAACTAAATATTTGATAACTAGTTTACATACATGAAGTGGATATTTGAATTACGTATAAGTGTTTTTTTTTTTTAATGATGTGTAACGCTTTTGGAATTGTTTGCATGAAAACGTATTTTTAAAGCTGAGATGACTTTCATTGAATTAGATAAATTGTGACTAGGATTGTAATTAAGATGAGCCGGAGGTCTAAAATGAAAATAGAGGAGAATTTATGAAACTTTTGAAGTGTTTATAAATTGATTTTATGTGATTTGTCAGGATGAAAAATATGGAAAAATAGTCGTTATGCTGTTGAAATATTTTTGTAACCTTAAATATAGAAAAATGATATTTTGAAAATTTATAATTTTTATGTTTATCAAGAATCAAATTTAAGGGTTCGCTCCACAAAATTCTTTTGGTCTTACTAGTTAAAGAGTTTAAAAGAGTTTTGTGGGATGAAGGAGAGATCGCTGAGTTTCGATAGAAAAAATTCGGATCGAGTCCTATCATTATGGGTCTATGCAAGTGGAAAGCTTAGAAGGTAAAAAATATTTGTTTGTTTGTGTAGATGATTTTTCTAGGTTTACGTGGATTGATTGCATAAGAGAAAAACTAGACATTTTTACTATGTTTAAAAAGTTGTGTTAAATTAATCACTTAAATGGAACATAAAGTTAAAAGAATTAGGATTAATCATGGTAAAGAAATTAATAATTCTAGTTACAATGAGTTTTGTGATAGTCATGGGATTTCCTATGAGTTTTTTGCTCTTAAGACACTTGAACAAAATGGTGTGTGGAGAGAAAGAATATGGCTTTACTGGAGATGGCTAGAGTTATGTTAAATAACAAAAAGATTCCCAAAAGATTTTGGGCAAAAGCCTTGAACACAGCATGTTACACAATCAATAGGGTTCAGACTAGGTACCAAGCAAACTCCTTATGAGATCTTGAAAAGTAAGGAACATAACTTGAGCTATTTCCATGTATTTGGGAGTATGTGTTATATTTTGAATGACAGGGAACAACTTGGTAAGTTTGACTCCAAAAGTAATAATGATATTTTCTTAGGCTATTCATTAAATAGCAGAGCTTATCGTGTTTACAATATGAAAACTCATACTGTTATGGAGTTTGTAAATACGGTTGTTGATGACAGTGCTAATTTTGTCGGGAACACTTAAAAGGAGATTGTGATCAGCTTGATAGATGATGAATTTATTAGTAAATCAGAAGTTGAGACTCGAACTGACCAAGTTGCAATTTGAGAAGAGCATAGTGGGAGAGTTGAACTTTTTCTTAGGTTTGAAGATCAAGCAACTTGACAATGGAATTTTCATCTCCCAAAGCAAGTATGCTAAAAACTTGATAAAGAAATTTGGTTTGGAAAACACCAAGTCTACTAGAACTTCAATGGGAACAACTATGAAGTTGTTCAAGGATGAAGATGGAGTTTATGTTGATCTAACACTTTATAAGAGCATGATTGGGGCTTTGTTGTACTTGACAGTAAGCATACTTGATATTAGTTTTAGTGTTGATGTATGTGTAAGATACCAGACTAAGTTAAAGAAGTCACTTGTTGCAATTGTAAAGAGGATATTGAAATATGTTAATGGAACAACTAATTTTGGATTATGGTATACTAATAACTTCAATGTAAATATTGCAGGTTTCAGTGATGTTGACTAGTGGTAGGTGTTTCTACCTTAGAAATAATCTGATGGCATGACACTATAAGAAACAAAATGAGAGAATTACTAGAAAGCCTGCGATAATTTATCTTATTACAATCGGAAACCAATTTTACTTTTTGTAACAATGACTTCCCCTCTGTTAACGGTTTGACCATGGTTGATAGTCAAAGTTGATTGTAATAAGGGTATTTTGGTTAATTTATTTGATTTTTATTTTTTTTAAAAAATTATATTAATTAATAAATAATTTAAAATTTTAAAACTTAAAAATATTTAAAAATTAAATAGTTTAAAAAATTAAATTTAAACTATAAAAAAATATTTTAAAGTTTTTTCGAATTGATCTAGACCGTCCATCTTTGAGATGGATGGTCTAGATCCATTTAGAAAAAAATAATATTTAAAAACATAGAAAAATGAAAAAAAAAAAATTGCTGGTGATTCAATTCACATTTTAGGATATCTGGTTTCTGGTTCATCGACAGAGACATCAATCCGGCATCATCAGTCATCATCACAAACAAAACCACTACCATCGTCATCAAACAGACCCAAAACATCATCATCAACATCATCTACAATAAACACAATCATCAAACACCATCATAATCACAATTAAACTCAGATCTGGAATCTGAGTTTCCAGATCGAAACAGAAACCCACCCCAGATCTGGAAACCTATCTGGGTTTTCGGATCTGGTTTCCAGATGAAAACCCAGACGCCGGCGTCTGAGTTTTCAAACGTCAATCTAGGTTCCGAAACCCAGATCGACTGGTGAAGAAAATAAAAAACAAAGAGAAAAATGAGAAGAAGGAGAAGAGAGAGAGAGGCGAGAGACTCTGGGTGTAGGTGAAGAAAACAGAGAAAGAGAAGAGGAGAAAGAGAAGAAAAAGAAAAGAGAGAGACAGAGAGACAGAGAGAAGGGTGAGAGTCGAAAGACGGAGAAGATAGAATTTTATAAATAAAGGGCATTTCCGTCTTTTTACCTTATTTTGTCATTTTTCAGTTACATTAAACGGTCAAACGTGGTCAAATGGGAGGTGATTGTTATAAAAAAAAAAAATTGGTTTCCAGTTGTAATAAAACATATGTTGAGAGATTTTCTAATAATTCACTTGAAACAAAATTCTATTTCTTTGTCTATGCAAAGGCTGAATACATTATTGCAAGTAGTTATTGTTCCTAATTGATATGGATGAAACAAATGTTGGAAGCCTATGGTATTGTTTCTAAGATCCTGACTGTGTTTTGTGATAACACAAATGCCATTAATATCTTAAAAGAACCCTATTCGATATTATAAGACTAAGCACACAAATATAAGACATCACTTTATTAACAATTCGGTTGAGCACAAGCAAATAATCTTGGAACATGTTAAAACTGGCAAGCAAGATATTTTTATAAAACTCCTAGATACTTGTAGATTTGATTCATCGGGAAAGTTCTAGTCAACTAAGAGGACAAAACGTCAAAAGAAGCAAGTCACTTCATTTGAATGTGTCATTAAATCTTGGATTAAAATAATGAATGTGACCAACAAAAGAAAGTGCGTAACATTATCTTACTTTAATAAAGCTACTTTGAAATTAATGTAATTAAATGTAAATACGAAAAATTAATTAAAAAAGAAAACCACTTTACAATAATTTCCAATTTTACATGGAAGTGCCAATTGCAGGAAACTTGGCTAGCTTCTTCTCAAACTGAAAATTAACATTTCCATTGTCTTCATGCGTCAGTTGGCCATCCACCGATTACAATGTCCATGAAATCTCAGTTTTTGTAAAGTAATTAATTAAAAATATTAATTTAAGTTGTTAGTGACCAACAAAAGGACATGCCTTATTATTATGTATGTATATATAATCTAGCTTTATTAAAGCTACTTTTTCAACATTAACGAGGGAGCTCACTGATTCCATTCCACCAGGCTTTGGTTTTTTCTGCACCCCCAAATGTTATCCACCTTAATAATTGTCCACCACATCTCGAATACTCTCCTCTTTGAGTTTGTTTTTTTCTTGGTATCAGATTAAATAGAGTGATGGTGGCTTTAGTAGTTCAAACATAAGTTTATATCATAAAAATGAATAACAAATTGTTAAATAAAAAGTTAGCTTCGATGAATCGAAGTTTTATATGAAGAAGTAATGAAATGTTTACTAATGTAATTAGAGAATAGTAATGAGGAACGCCGCTGATTGTAGGTTTTTAATTGTTTTAGATTAATATGGGAGGTGAAATGTGGATCCCATATAAATTTAAGTGTGTGGAATAAAAGTTACATTTTCCAACCCTATTAGGATTTTCATTCTCATACTCTTTTAAATATTGAAAAATCTATTTTAACCTCATTTAAAAAAAAAAAAAAGAGAGAAATAAAAAACCTTAAAAAAAATGAGAAATAAAAAACCTATCTTATGTTTACAATAATTGAAATGCAAGTGCCAATTGTAGGAAACTAGGCAAGCTTCCTCTGACATTGAAGATACACATTTCCATTACCTTCATGCTACAAATGGCCATCCACCGATTACAATGTCTTTGAAATCTCAGGTTTTGTAACGTAATTAATTAAAAACATTAATTTAAGTTGTTAGTGACCAACAAAAGAAGATGCCTTATTAATAAATATGTATATATAATCTAACTTTATTAAAGCTACGCTTTCAACATTAATGATGGAGCTCACTAATTGCATTCCACCAGCCTTTGGCTTTTTTCTACCCCCAATTGTTATCTGCTTTAATAATTGTCGGCCATATCTCGAATACTCTCCTCTTTGAGTTTGTTTTTTTCTTGGTATCAGATTAAATGGAGTGATGGGGGTTAGTAGCTCAAACATGAATTTATATCATAAAAGCGAATAACAAATTGTTCAATAAAAATTTAGCCTCGATGAATTGAAGTTTTATATGAAGAATTAACGAAATGTTTACTAACAAAATTAGAGAATAGCGATGAGGAATGTGAATGATTGTAGGCGTTTACTTCCTTTAAATTAATCTCTAATGAAATATGAAATCTGGGTTCCACATAAAATTGAAGTTGTAGAATGAAAGTGATATTTCCCAATCCTTATTAGGATTCTCATTATCATTCTCTTTTAAATATTAAAAATGTCTATTTTAACCTCATTTAAAAAAAAAAAAAGACAAAATGAGAAATAAAAAACCTATCTTAGGTTTATGAATTGTGTAATAGATAACCTCGAATAATTATTTAAAAAATATATTATTTTTAATATTATTATAATAAAAATACATATATCTGATTACAAAAAAAAATACATGACTTTTGTTAAAAAAATACTTATGGAATACATGATTTTAATTAATGATATTTTTGTAACTTATAAACAATTCTTTTTTATTCCGAATTAAAATAAACATTTCAACGTTATTATTGATTCCGATTACAATCCTATAATTTCAATAAATAATTTATTTTGATTTCAATATATTAATCCGATTTCAGGTCATTTTGATTGTAGACATTCCTATAAATTTATATCATTAAAATAGTGAGTGATTCATTTTGATCCGACTTTGATTAGAATTATACCAAATCAAGAATTTAAATCTTATTAAAACACAATGAGTCTAGGCTGATCTTTTTTTCAGAGTAGACCAAACCAAATTGGATTGGTCCACTTAACGATCTTGGATTTAAATTGAATTCTTGTTTAAATTTTACATCAAAATTTTGGCTCATATTTAATAAATAAACAAGAAATCATGACATGTAAACTGAACCCATTATATGTAACCAGACACATTTCTGTTTGTCAACCATCTAAAGGAAGTTCCAATAATAGAATAATATTTTCACCGAAACAATGTAAAATGCGTTAGCTAGTTTGGGCCAAACGAAGTTTTGATTTGTTCCAGGCCCAAAAAAAATTTGGCCCAAAAGTATTTTCCCTGTCTTCACATACTGCAAGTGTTTTTTGTAGGAGAGAATCCCTGCTTGGCGCCATTGAAAACGGCTGCAAACCTATTTCAAGGCAGTTGTCCTAAATATGTCTCTTTCTTTAAAAGTTAACGATTTATTCATGATCTTCTTTTTCTTATCTATGTAATGTTGTTGATTTGCTGAGTGTACATACAATATTCTAATAGGATGCATTTGATTTGGTTAAGATGCACTATACTCAAAGTGTACTGATAATCAACCTTGGATTGGCCATCGAATTTCCAGCTTTTACAACCTTTTTGGTGTTTTATAAAGGCTGTCAGTAACAACAATTAAAAGCTATTGTCTTACTTGTGATTTCATGAATTTCGCAAAGAATGCAGACTGCCTTAATTTAATGTGATGCCAAGCAGCCAAAGAGGCAGGCTTCCTGGAGAGTGGGAATGCCCTGAGTAAGTTTCCAATGCTTTATTACGAATCTTTTCTTTGTTCGATTCTGTTTGGCTACAAGTTTCTGAAAAAAAGACAATTTTCAATATCGTTTATAGTACAGGATTGATGATGTTATAGCTTATAGAGCTTATGATGGTTCTATGCTTTCACAGGTGTAACTTTTTAAATTATAGGAGAAATATGGCATGTTTTTATTGTGATTGCAAACGTCCACCTGATGACTTCATGGAGAATAAAATGGAACAGCAGAAACAGGGTCCAAACTTGAGAATGGAGAAGATTGCAAAGAGGCATGAGATTTTCAATTCAAATGATAGGACTTACAGCTTCGGTACCTATGATTGTTTTAGTTAAACTCCTATGCTCTAGTTACTTGTTTTTCCACCATGATAGCGATCAAGCGCTTTACTCCTATGATTGTCTTATTAATCCATACTAATGTTACTCTTCTAAGTTCTAACCTCAAAGTTTTAGGACATAGTCTTACTCCTCCGCTCGAGTTAGCCACTTATGTTTAAACTTTAAAGCTGCAGGGAATGATTTTACACTACCTAGTTGTGCTCAGGCCTCGCTGCTCAATTTGTATGCTTTGATCTCCTCTTCTAGATTTCCTTGTTCATTCGGTCATTAAACCAATTTTGACGAGATAACAAAGTTAGTTGCCCTGCTTTGTTTAGCTGCACGTTTACAAGCTTTGTTGATTGTCGTCTTTAGTCTCTATATCAGCTTGTTTGCCTTTAAAATCACAAAAACAAAAATCATACAACCTAAAACAATTTCTAATGGAAATAAATGAGATATAGAGATAGGTTTTTACTAATAACTACTCTAACATCTTCCATACGCAAATCAATGGCAAGTTCTGAGCAACAAGATAAGATACCAATCTTGTGATTAAAAACTGTTCCTCTAGTGTTTGTGTTTCCCAAAACTATTCCTATAAGCTCACACCTAATCTTGATTGATCCTAGAGTTTTATAAAAGCAATATAAAATTTAGGTGGTAAACTCATGGATGTGTTCCAACTTCACACAACTTTACAATTTTGATGCTTTATACCACTTAGTCAACCCATCATTTTCTAAATCAACAGAAAGATACATTGATGATCGCTTGAGTGTATTTGATATATTACTTTGTCTAACTTTCAAGTTGAATTTCTCAGAATCCCATTGCTACAATATGCTTTTTGAGTACATACGGAATGCTCCTTGCTAAATTCACATAATTCTCTATGCATTCCATCTGTTATGGTTGATTTTCAAACACATTTCAAATGATAAGCCATTTTAAATGTTCAAGTAGTGTGTTAGGAAATACAAGAAGAGTTTGTGTTTGTTTAAATAGAGTTTATCATTAATCAATTACATTGAATACATTTAATTAAATTAATATAGTTACGATTAGCTTGATTTAGTTAAATAGGTAGGTACAATGATTTTACGTTTGAAAAATGACCCCTTAGAAAGGTTTAAGTTGAAAACTAACTCTTTTTTGAGATTCTTGCAAAAATCACTCTTTTTGGACAAAAATGCCCTTAATGAATAAGTGGAATTACAACCAACAGTGGATCCAGAAATCTATGTGAGGGGGAGCACTTTTATATATAAAATTTTATTTATAATATTTTCTTCAATTGCTAGAAGAATATTATATGAAATAAAAATAGTTAAAATATATAACCAGTAGAGAATATGTAGTTCTATCCCTTACAAAATTGTAAACAAAATTTCTTACAATAATATTCTTAATACAAGTATAAAAATAAAAGCATACTAATTGTGAGTTGATTGTGCATTAACTGTATTTTTCTTAGTGAGAGAAGTTCAAATTTCATATTACTAAAAAATTAAATAAAAACTTAATTTAGGGATATAGCTTCTCTATGATGATAGTTGCTATTCAGTTACAAATAAATATATGCAATCAAACTACATATATTTATTACTAAAGTTACTAATCAAGCTACATTTGTAGTCTTTTATCTAATAAATGTAAGTGATTTATAATAAAGTAAAGTAAAATAAAAATAAAAGATAAAAATAATTATAATTCATATGATTATTTTTATTTATGAATTTTATCATATAAAATAATTTAAAAATAAGTTGCACCAATAATCGTGAGTAAACTCAGACTTATTAAAACTAAATAACCTAATATATTTTATTTTTTAGTTTGTATAAATATGATATAGTTTGCAATAAAAGAATAACTTGAAATAGTATAATAATTTATAAAGTCTAAATATTTCAAATTTGAAGATCAGTTTGTAATAATAAAGGGAAAAAAAAAGAGAGGGAGAGGAAAAGAAAAAAAAAGGAACAAAACACCTATAATGAGTGAATAAAATAATTAAAGAAAAAAAGAAAGAAAAAAAAAACACATTAATGAGGCATAAGGGTATTGAACTCGGTTCCTCCTAAAAAGGGATGGCAAACACAACCATCAAAGCCATTATACAGCTGTGTTTGATTTTCGCAATTTATTTATATAATATATAAATGATTAAAAAAGAGAAAAAGCAAAATTTTGTACACGTTGCTAGGATTCGAACCAGGTGACATGAGAGAGAAAGACTAGCATGATGACAATCATTAGCACCAATCCTCGGATGTGAAACATTATGACATTGAAATTATTTAATTAATTTTTTAAAAATTTCAGGGGGGGCATGTGTCCCTCCTAGCCCAATGGTGGGTCCGCCCTTGATTACAATCCCACCCACCCTTTATATCATGTTCTCTCTCCCTTATGACAAAAGGCTTTCTGAAACTTTTATGCGACATCTCTCTCACTCTCTTACTGGTGAGGTCTTCTCTCTAACTCTCTCACCGGTCGACAACATCTCCTCTCTCACTCTTTCACGATCATTTCTTTTAGTCTCTCACAAACGTTACCTCTCTTAACCAAAGTGGGTAGAGAAAGGATGGAGAACGGAAGGAGAAAAATGTGGAGAATGAGTGAAGAATAGAGGGAGAAAAAGGTGGAGAGTGGGGGGAGAATGGTGAGAAAGGAGGGAGAATGTAAGGAGAAAATGGTGGAAAAAGGGAGAATGATGGGAAAGAAAGGAGAAAAGGGTGGAGAATAGGAGAAAATATGTGGAAAAGGGTGGAGAATGAGGGGAAAATAGTGGAAAGTGAGTGGGAGAATAGTGGGAAAAGGTTTATAAAAGGGTGAAAAAGTTTGGAGTATGAGGGAGAAAAAGGTAGAGAAAAGGGAGAATATGGTAGAAAGAGGGGAGGAAAGGGTAAAAATGAGGAGAAAGGGTGGAGAATGGAGAGAAAAAATAATGAAAAAAATGGTAGAAAATGTGAGGATGGGGAATGATGGCAATGAGGAAAGAATGGTTGGGAAAGAGTGTATAATGAGAGAGAAATGTCCACCATTCGCCCCTCATTCCCCTCCCGTTTCCATCCTTTTATCCCTTCATTGTTCACTTTTTTCTCCCCTCCTTCCCCTTATTCTCCCACTTTGGTATATAGATTGTCTCCCACTTTAGTATAGATAACTCTCAATCATATGAGAGCTATTTATTCGAGCCACGTCAGTAGGGTCCACCGACTTGGTCCTAGTTATCTCTTGGGTTCGTGATGAAAACACAGAAAGCAAGTAAGTTATTCATCAAGATTATGCATAAGGAGCATTTTGGGGATGTCGTATTTTTTATTTTAGTGGAGTTATAAGGCATGTCATATGTAGTTGGAAAGATTAGAGTCTTAACTTCTTTTTGATATTTTGAAGCTTATCATTTGAAAACTCTAAGAGAAAATTATGACTGAATACATTTCGGTGATCTATATTCAATTGGTCTTTAAATCTTGTCAACCAAATTTTTATTATTTCTTATTGTTAGTTGCTTGCATTTATTTATTTTTTTATTTCTCATGCTTGGAGGGTTGTTTTAAGAGTGTTTTATTGGCTTGTAATAAATAGAAGGAGGCGGCGGTATTTATTTTCAATAAGGGTAATTAGGTGGATGGATACTAACATTAATGTGCAAAATAAGTATTTTGGAGCCTATAAATATGACATATCATGACAGTACCAAATAAGGATGAAATATGAGTTTGACGTGATGGAATGAGAGTTTCCTCCCTATGTTCTTCATGAACATGTAATCTTATCAAGTTAAGCTTGTAGTGATATGATCTTATCAAGTTATACTTATGGCGATTGAAACCATGACTTATCTCCCATTTTCTCATCTATGTTGTAACACCCCGAATACGAATCGATCAAATAGGGTTATATATATATCTAAGTGAAGTTTAGGTAAGGTTCAAATAAAAATCACAAGGGTGTAATTAGAAACTTAAATTAAATAATCCAAAGAAAAATTAATTCAAGTGAGCCCAGTTAGAATTAGTATAGCCCAATTACTTTCTAAACACACCCTATTTGTTTTTCTAAATACATTCACCTAAAGACAAATATATAAAAAGGAGAATGTAAGAGGGGTAAAATTGTCCAACATAAAAGAGAAGTAATTGGAGGATTCTTGAAGGGCAATTAATAGAAAAGAAAAAATTCTCTAGAAAGGACAAGAATGGAAATGAAATATTATAATAAGGGCAAAATTAGAAATGCAAAGGAAAGAATTCTCTAGAAAAAACAAAAAGGAAAATTAAATGTTATGAAAAGGGTAAGATCTGAATTTCAAAATGGCATTTGGTTAGATTTTTATAAAAAAGTGAGTTGTGAAAAATGTGATTAGGTGTACACAATTTGGGTCATGCATGAGATTATATATATATATATATGTAATTTTTATGAATTAGAAAGCCATCCACCCATATCTTTCTTCGCTTGGCTAAAAACTCCCTCCAAAAAAAAAGAAAAATTAAGGCAAAGGAGAGGAAAAAGAAGGAAAAAGAAACAAGAATAGGAGAAGAGAATCAAAGAGGTTTGAAGAAGGAATTTTGGTGAGAAATTAGTTTCAAGTTAGAATTAATTTTCTTAAGTCTAGTTCTTGTAGATCCTAAATAAGTTTTGATGTCGTTTTAAGTGAAAAGGATTTCAAAGAGAAAATAAGTGCAAGAGGATTTTTATAGGACTTGGAAGCAACCTTGCGAGTGGATATTTTCTCTTAAACTTGATTTATGAAAATGTTTTTATTATGTTTCAACTTTATTAGTTTTGATGATTTAATTATGTTTTGTAACTTATAAATTTTGATGTATGTCCTAAGGTTTTGAAGTATGTTTTAAGATTTTGAATTAGGTTTCAGGATTTGAGATGAATTATGTTTAGTATGTATGCTTTATGAGATATGAATTTTAGAATATAGTTTAAGATTTTTAAAGTATACTTAGAATCCATGAATTTTAGAATATGTTTTTATAAACTTTAGATTCAATTTTAAGATGTGATTTGTGATTTAGGAAATATGAATTTTGTTTTGAAATCTTAAAAGATACTTTGTAGTTTATGAATTTAAGATTATGTTTATGATTTTAAGGTACACTATTGGTTTAGGAAATTAGAAACTATATTTTTTTGATGATTCAAAAAAATATGTTTGATGATTTGTGAGTTTTATATTTTGTGTTGAGTTTCCAAAGTGTGTTTTATAATTTAACAAAGTAAGCTTTGGTTATATAATTTTCAAAGTATGTTTTGCAATTTAACAAAGTAAGTTTTGATTTTATGGTTTTTAAAGTATCTTTTAACACAGTAAGTTGTTTTATATGATTTTTAAAGTATGTTTTTGCAACTTAAAAAGTAAAATATGTAATATGATTTATGAATTAATTAATTGATTTATGAAAGTTTATAGTATGTTTTATAAATTTGTATGAAAAACTATGATTTTGATAAACATATGCATAGAAAAGATTTTTGGTTGGAAACTAAATTTTTAGTATGGAAAGTCTTACAAAAATTGTATTTGGAATTTTTCTTGCAAAAATGTTTTTAGAAAAGATTTGAGAAAATAAAGAGAAATAAAATATTTTAGAACACCAAAGTATACCCTTCTCTTTAATGGTCAGGCGGGCATCACGTGAGTAAGACCTAGAAGTCGCCTACTACGTGCTAGTGCAGAAGTCTGAAAGATGAGTCATTAGGGGCTTGAGAGAGAGTCATTGAGTCGTCTACCATATGGATGACAGAAATTTTCCCCGTCCTCTCCGTGTATGTTGAGTATTTCCACCAGGTATGGTAAAATTCCCCCTCCCTCAGAAGTTATTCTTGCCCTCTATGTGTGTTGAGTATTTATATCACGTATAGCAGAATTCCTGAGTACTAATTTGATGTAGAAAACAAATTTAAAATAATTTTTAAAAGAAAAGTTTTATAAATTATGGATTTTCATATTTTACATGTAAAGAACGAAAATTTACAGAGTATCAAATTTACAGAAAGAGATTTTTTTTCTGAAAAGTTTTACAGAAAAGTTTTATATAGAAGTTATAATCTTACAATGATATGATGTTTATCTTCAAATATAATTATTTATGAATAATTGAAATTGTTTCTTTTATCAATGATAAGTTTTGTTTATTATTTAGAAATACTTTAGAAAATTTATATCAAGGTTTACAATTTTACTATGAGATCATATTTCACATTTAGTTTTATTATTTCAGATTTCGAAATTTTATGATTCATTGAGAAGTAATTTTTGTTACAAGAAAAATATGTTATGTTTAATTAGAAATGTTTTTGAAATAGTTATATCCACTCACTGGACATTAGACTTTCTCTTTTATGAAACATTTTTCCAATTATGTTGCAAATCCGTGCTGATATATACATATCATGAGAAGGGCTACATAATGACAAACAATTGAATTTGTGTTTATTAAATTCTTATTTACAAAATTTTGTAAGTGTATATCCAAATTAGTTTTACAAATTGATAATCATTTTACAAATATTTGAAAATACTTTATATGTTTAGTTATGAGTTCTAGCACGATAAATTTAAAGATTTTAGTTTTGCACAACTCGCATTTTGATCAAAGTCATTATCAGAATTATAATAGTTATTTGAAAAGATTTTAAATAAATCCAAATTTTAATAAAGAAAACCCTAATTTTCACAGGATCCTCCCGGACTCGAGATAGGAGTCAGATCAAATCTTGTCATACGTCTTTGAAGTGACGTCAATATCCTTCTTGTCATAATTTTAGTTATTGATTATCATATATTCAATTGGTCAAAAATCTTTATATTTTGGTTTTTGAATAACATAATCAATGGGTCAAAGTTTTTGTTGTAAACCTATTTTAATCTTTCTTAGGGTTGTATTTCAATTGAACTATGAGTGTTGTTTCTTCATATGTGAGGTTCATCAGCATTTGGTATCAGAGCCTTGGCTATTAATTCAGGTTTGGGTTATCAATTTAATTTTTTTTTCTTTGTTTTCTTTATCCGCATACAACAATAAAGATGAGACATGATTTTAGGACAAATTATTTTGAGAAAATGGGGAATGATGGAAATACAGGAAGTAAGTAAGTCATTAATCAAGATTCTGCATGAGGGATATTTTAGGAAGGCTGTATCTTTTGATTTCGGTGGATTTATGAGGCGTGTCTTATGTAATTGGAAAGATTAAAGTCTTAACTTCTTTTTCACATTGTTGGAACGTGTTATTTGAAGACTAAAAGAGGAAGTTATGATCAAATACGTTTTGGTGGTCTGTATTCAACTGGTCTTTAAATCTTGTCAACCAAATTTTCATTATTTCTTATTGTTACTTGCTTACATTTATTTTCTTCTATTTCCCATACTTGGAGGGTTGTTCTAAGAGTATTTTACTGACTTGTAATAAATGGAGGGGACAACGACGTTTATTTTCAATAAGGGTAGTTAGGTGAATGACTGCCAATATTAATGTGCTTTGAAAATATGTATTTTGGAGTCTATAAATATGACATATCATAGCAGCACCAAAGAAGGACGAAATATGAGTTTGATGTGATGGAATGAGAGTTTCCTCCCCATGTTCTTCTTGAGAATGTAATCTTATCAAATTAAGCTTGTGGCGATATGATCTTATCAAACTATAATTGTGGCAATCGAAACCATAATTTATCTCCTATCTTCTCATTTATATTTTGGGAATGACGTTAATATATTTCTTGTTATAATTTTGGTTTTTGATTGAATTCTAATAAATGGGTTAAAGTTCTTTATAACTTTGGTTCTTAATTGACATATAATCAATGAGTCAAAATTCTTGTCATAATTTTGGTTCTTGGTTATTATATATTCAATGGGTTGAAATTTTTTATAATTTTAGTTCTTGAATGATGTGATCAATAGGTCAAAGTTTTTGTTGTAAACTTGTTTTAATCTTTCTTAGGATTGTGTTTCAATTAAATTGTGAATATCGTTTCTTCACATACGGGTTCATCATCATTCATTATGTCATTCAAGAATGAAATTGTAAAGAATTTTGACCTATTAATATATAATAATCAATAACCAAAATTATGACAAGAATTTTGACCCATTGATTATAAGTCAATCAAAAACCAAAGTTATAAAAAAATTTGATTCATTAATTAGAACTCAATCAAGAATCAAAATTATGACAAGAAGGATATTGGCGCCACTCTTAAGACATATATGAGAAGGTGGGAGATAAGTCATGTTTTCGACCACCACAAGTATAGCTTCATAAGATCAAATCGCCATAAGCTAAATTTGATAAGATCACATGTTCATGAAGAACATAGGGAGGAAACTCTCATTCCATCACCTTAAACTCATATTTTGTTCATGTTTGGTGCTGCCATAATATGTCATATTTATAAGCTCCAAAAAACATATTTTCAAAGCACATTAATGTTGGTAGCTATCCACCTAACTACCCTTATTGAAAATAAAAGCTTCCATACCCCTTCCCCCTCCTAAATTTATTACAAATTAATAAAACACTTTTGGAACAACCCTCCAGACATGAGAAATAGAAGAAAATAGATGCAAGCAACTAACAACATGAAATAATAAAAATTTGGTTGATAAGATTTAAAGACCAATTGAATACAGATCCATCGAAATGTATTCAGTCATAACTTTCTTTTGGAGTCTTCAAATGACACATTCCAAAATGTCAAAAGTAAGTTAAGACTCTAATCTTTCCAATTATATATGCCTCATAACTCCACTGAAATCAAAAGATGTGGCGTCCTTAAAATGCCCCTTGTGCAGAATCTTGATGAATGACTTGCTTGCTTTCTGTATTTCCATCATTTCCTTTTTCCTCAAAACGATTTATTCTCAAATCATGTCCCATTTTTATTATCATATGCGGAAAAAAAATAAAGAAAAAAAATTAAATTGATAACCTAAACCTGAATTAATAGCCAAGGCTTTAATACCAAATGATGATTAACCCCGTATATGAGGAAACGACATCCACAATTCAATTGAAACACAACCCCAACAAAGGTTAAAACATATTTACAACAAAAACTTTGACCCATTGATTATGTCATTTAAGAACTAGAATTTTAAATATTTTTGACCCATTGAATATATGATAACCAATAACTAAAATTATGACAAGAATTTTAACTCATTGATTACATGTCAATCAAGAACCAAAGTTATAAAGAACTTTGATCTATTGATTAGAATTCAATTAAGAACCAAAATTATAACAAAAAAGATATTGACGTCACTCCTAAAACATAGATGAGAATGTAAGAGATAAGTCATGGTTTCGATTGCCACAAATATAGCTTGATAAAGTCACATCACCACAAACTTAACCTGATAAGATCACATGTTCATAAAAAACATAAGGAGGAAACTCTCATTCCATCACTTTAAACTCATATTTCATCCTTGTTTAGGGCTACCCTGATATGTCATATTTATAGGTTTCAAAATACATATTTTTAAAGTACATTAATATTGGCAACCATCTATCTAACTACCTTATTGAAAATAAACACCTCCATTCCCATTTATTATAAGTCAATAAAATACTTTTGGAACAATCCTCCAAACATGAGAAATAGAAGAAAATAAATGCAATCAACTAACAATAAGAAATAATAAAAATTTGGTTGATAAGATTTAAAGACCAGTTAAATACAGATCATCGAAATGTATTCGGTCATAACTTCCTCTTAGAGTCTTCAAATGACACGCTCTAAAATGTCAAAAAAAAAAATCAAGACTATGATATTTCCAACTACATATGACACGCCTCATAATTCTACCAAATTCAAAAGATATGACGTCCCTAAAATGCCCTTCGTGTAGAATTTTGATGATCGACTTGTTTGCTTTTTGTGTTTCCATGAGTTGATCACATTACCTAAAAAAAAAAGGGAAATGTCAGCTGTTGGCCTTTTACAATATTCAATTGACATTCTTATCCCATTAAAATAAAATTAACAATTGTATCCCAACTCTTTTTTTTTTTTTGACACAAATACCCTTAATAACTTTTTTGCTATCTTTTCTCTTTTTTTTTTTTTTTTTTTTTTTTTTTACCGCCGCCCCTGCTTCTTCTTCACTTTCTCCTCCTCTTTCATTTCTCTAACAGCCCCTATTTTTTCTTTACTTTCTCCTCCTCCTTCATTTCTCTAACAACCTCTGCTTCTTCTTCACATTCTCCTCTACCTTCATTTCTTTATTATACCGATCTACTTTTCTCTGTTTTCTCTTTTGGTCTCTCTTCTCATTTTTGGCTGCACAGGCGCTATCCACCATCCACCATCCATCTTCATTTGCTTCTGTACTAGCCATCATCCATGTTCATCTTCTACACTACGGGTAATGTATCTTAACTTTTGAACACTTGTTTTTCAGTTATTATTAATTATTGTGGTGATCTATGGTGATATTGAGCTGTAGGAATTGGCTTTAAGGTTTATAATGTTAATAATGTTATTAGTCATGCCAATAATGACGAGTGTTAATAATGTTAATTACCTCGGTGTGACTAGTGATGCGATGTTTTGACCAAAAAAAAATCAGTAGCCAAAATACTAGTTACATCAATATACTCGAGTGTTATTAATACTTGTTATCTCAGTGTGAGTAGTGGTGCTATGACTTGATGAAAAAAAATCAGTAGCCAAAACACTGGTCAAACCAATAGTGATGAGTGTTAATAATACTAGTTACCTCAGTGTGACTAGTGGTGTGAAGTCTTAATGAAAAAAAAACAAAATAGTAGCCAAAACACTAGTTGCACCAATATACTCCAGTGTTATTAATACTAGTTAGCTCGGTGTAAGTAGTGGTGCCATGACTTGATGAAAAAAAAACCAGTAGCCAAAACACTAGTCACACCAATAGTGACGAGCGTTAATAATACTAGTTACCTCAGTGTGACTAGTGGTGCGATGTCTTGATGAAAAAAAAAAATCAATAACCAAAACACTAGTCACACCAATATACTCCAGTGTTATTAATACTAGTTATCTCGGTGTGAGTAATGGTGCCATTACTTGATGAAAAAGAACCAGTAGCCAAAATACTAGTCACACCAATTGTGACGAGCATTAATAATACTCGTTACTATTGGTGTGACTAGTGGTACTATGTTTTGATAGAAAAAAAAAATAGTAGCCAAAACATATCTGATCGGCATTTTAGAATCAAAGTTGCCATGGAAATAGTGTATCCTGATGCACATCATGGCCTTTGCATGTATTACATGACACAAAATGTGAAAAATTCATATAAAAATATGACTGTGATTGGATTATTCCATCGTGCATCAAGGCGTTATTGTCAATCTAAGTTTTGGGCCATGATAGAAGACCTTAGAAAAATACACCCAAAGACACATAAAGAATTAATCAAACTTGGACCACATAGATAGGCAGTGGCAATGACTCCAGTAAGGCGTTACTGCATTTTGACTTCCAACATTGTTGAATGCATGAATGCATGCTTGATTAAAGCCCGCCAATATCCAATAACGACTTTGATTGAGTATATTAGAGGTATGATGCAAAGATGGTTTTATGACCGACGGAAGAATGCAGAAAAAATGTCACAAGAGATAACAAAATGGGCAGAGAAGAAAATTGCAGAGTATAATACAGACTCACAAACTTACACGGTCATACCAATCGATGATACCAAGTATATACGGTGCATGATTGTGAATCTAACTGAACGTACGTGTACTTGTGTGGAATTCAGATGGATTTTTTTATCATGTTCGCATGCACTTACGGTGTTAAGGTAAAACATATATGTTGATGAGATTTGATCTAACTGTAGAATAAAAGTTTAACTAATATTTTTTTCTTTGCTACAGGCATTGTAATAAGTCATTCATTCTTTACATTGATGAGTGTTATAAAACATTTAATTTATTGGCTGCATATACTGGCGTTATCTTCCTGATTCCTAATCCGGATGAATGGACAGTTCCAGAACACATACGAAACATGATTGTTCTACCACCACCATGGCGTCTGCAAGTTGATAGGCTTAGAAAGAAAAGGATTCCATCTACTGATGAGAATACCGAAATGGTTTTGAAATGCTTCCACTGTAGGCAAAAAGGCCACTATCGACAAAACGGTCGTAGTCACATCCATATCAATGCCCCCCTACGAACAATAGTGAAGACTCCATTATCTAGGTAACAAGACGACGAAAGTGTCGAACCTGCCACCAATCAGGACACAATAGCAAGACTTGTAACAATACTCCCCCATTGTATCAGAACAATCTGAAACATAACCCTGTATTTTGTTTTTTTAAGTACCGTTGCTTTTATTTGTAACAAATTGCAAAACTATATTCATACTTACTGTAACATTATACTTGGTTGTGTCTTTGTGTTTGGTGATATTTTTATTAAAGAGAGACACTATATAAAGGCTTTGTTTGAAAACAGTGACCCCTCCACTAGTCACACCAATTGTGACGAGTATGATTCACACTCGTCACTATTGGTGTGATTAGTGTATTGGCTTTTGGTTTTGTTCCATTAAGATATGACATCACTAGTCACACCAATAGTAACGAGTATGATTCACACTCGTCATTATTGGTGTGACTAGTGTTTTGCCTACTGGTTTTTTTCATCAAGACATGACACCACTAGTCACATCAATTGTGACGAGTATGATTCACACTCGTCACTATTGGTGTGACTAGTGTATTGGCTACTTACTGGGTTTGTTCCATCAAGACATGACACCACTAGTCACACCAATTGTGACGAGTATGATTCACACTCGTCACTATTGGTGTGACTAGTGTATTGGCTACTGGTTTTGTTCCATCAAGACATGACACCATTAGTCACACCAATTGTGATGAGTATGATTCACACTCGTCATTATTAGTGTGACTAGTATATTGGTTTTTGGTTTTGTTCCATCAAAACATAACACCACTAGTCACACCAATAGTGACGAGTATGATTTACACTCATCACTATTGGTGTGATTAGTGTTTTGTCTACTGGTTTTTTCTAATCAAGACATGACACCACTAGTCACACCAACAGTGACGCTAGTCACACCAATAGTGACGAGTGTGATTCACTATTAGTGTGACTAGTGGTGCCATGTCTTGATAGAACAAAACCAGAAGCCAATACATTAGTCACACCAATTGTAACGAGTATGATTCACAATCGTCACTATTGGTGTGACTAGTGTCTTGACTATTGATGTTATTCCATCAAGACATGGCACCACTAGTCACACCAAAAGTGACGAGTATGATTCACACTCGTCACTATTAGTGTGACTAGTGTTTTATCTACTGATATTTTCCATCAAGACATGACACCACTAGTTACACTGAGGAAACTAGCATTATTAACATTATTCACCTTGGTGTGAATAGTATTTTGGGTACTGATTTTTGCCAACTGAATAAAACATAACACATGAATATCATAACACCTCAACATAATACAAAATACATTCGTAAAAACCACAATTATTACATAGCCTCAGTCAAAGTAACTTTATATATATTCATATATAAAATGTTCTACATCATTATCGACAATTACTTCACATTTTCATCAACAGCATTACAAAATATGGTGAAGACATATTTCCTTCTCATTTTGTGAACTTCTAGTAGCCCTCAATTCCATGATGTACCTTTTCTATTGATACACTCGATATACTTACTTACAAATGCATCGCAGCTATTATGATCCTTTTGAGTTGGTATGCTTTTGTCGCAACTTGTGTACGGTAAACAAGTCCCCTCTCCTTTTCATATGTTTCTCCTCAAAAAAACCCTAACGGATTCATATAAATAAACTAAAACAAAATAAATAAATAAAGCTAATCGAAAAACCACAAAAAAAAACCCAACAGATTCACATAAACCTACCAAAACAATTATCTACACAATGTAACTAAATCGAAAACCCACAAAAAAAACCCCAACAGATTCATATAAATCAACCAAAACAAAATAAATAAATAGAGCTAATGGAAAACCCACCAAAAATAAATCCCAACAGATTTATATAAATCAACCAAAACAAGTATCTACACAATGTATCATTATATTCACAGTTCGCATAAATAGCAACCAACTAATCAAACAAACTTCTAGTTTCTTCATTTCAAACATTTTGCACAACAAACTTCTTGAATATATTCAAAATTTCTAGCAACACAAAACAACATTCAAGTGTCTATCTACTAATAGTAGAGTCAATGAAGTCGTTAGAAAGTTATACCTCAATCTCTCTCCTGATATCTGAGAAATCGTAAAACCTTTTGCTAGGCAGGTGGAGGAACTCGCCGTACTCCTCCTCGGTCTTAGTCTATAACAGTTGAAGCACGGACGGGCGACGTGTGTAGATATCTTTGCCTCGTGGCAGGAAGTCTCTGTCGATGAGCGATTTGAGGACGCTAGACTTGCGGTTACTCTGGCTACCGACAATCACCACTTGCTGTAGCTCGATCGTGGACTAGAATAAGAAGGGAAAAAGGAGTAGTCTGGTCGTGCGGAGGAAGAAGATGAAGGGCTCGAACACTGACGGAGAGAAGGAGGTGGTCTGCTTATCTACCAAAGCAGATAAAAAGAATAGGAGGAGAAGAAGAAAATGAATGAGATAAAGGGTTGAACGGTGGTAGACAGTGAGGGAGCGACTGTAGTGAGAATGTGGATGGTTTGGTGTTTGCAAAATACCTCTTCAACCTTTTTTTATGAGAAATGCATTTTAGTATTTTCATATATAATTTGAGATTCAGTTATTCTATTTATTGAAAAATGACCTGAATATTAAAATGTTATTTTTGTCACTGTCCAAAACAAAATGTTTATTATTTATTACATGACCGGCAGATGAATCAAAATTGTATTTGAATTTGGTGCAGGTGGCGCTACCAACACACTCGTTATTAAAACAATACAACAACTCTCTACTTTGTCTCCGAAAAATTGTCATTCTCCATAGCACAAAAAATGGCTCGCTGCTTCCTCTCCCACCTTCGGTGTATGACAGTATGAGCAACGTTCCTGAGAACTCCGTCTACGGCGGCCCGAAGCCGCAGAGCCCGAACCAGCGGGTGACGCTAACCCACCTCAGGCAGAAGCACGAGCGGCGGGACCCCATTACTGTCGTCTCCGTCTATGACTACCCTTCTGCAGTGGACCTCGACACTGCCGGAATCGACGTGTGTGTGGTGGGTGACTCTGCTTCCATGGTGACTCATGGTCACGACATCACTTTGCCCATCTCTCTTGAGGAAATGCTCGTGCATTGTAGAGCTGTTGCTCGTGGCGCCACTTCTACGGTGCTTGTTGGGGACCTCCTCTTTGGGAGCTATGAGTCTAGTACCAGTCAGGTGCATACACAGCTCTTTCTGTTGTTCAAATGGGTTCTCTTTGTTTTCCAAGAATGGTGATGTTAGAGAATTTGTTTTAAAATTTGGACTCTTGAATCAATTGTGTAAGTGTTCATGTGAGTTTGGCTTGTTTTACATGTTAATGTTATATGGTTTTTGTTTGTTCGTTTTTGTTTTTAAGAATGGTAAGGAGTGACAATATGTTGATAGTTTGGATTCTAGAATATGAAGTGTTGTGTTAGGATGGACTTTGTTTGTTTTTCACGTTTTGTAGAATAGCAGTGGCAGAGAATTTGATAAAATTTTGGATTATACAATAAAAAGGGTTGTGTTAACATGGGTAGATTGTGGGTTTTTGATGTTTCAATGAATGAGAACATCGAATCTAAATATGAATTTTTTCTTTTTTATTTTTAGATTAAGTGAATTGTATGGATAAGGTGTGATGTTGTTGTTGTTGGGTTTGAGTTTGAGTGTGTGATCTGTGATGGTTGGTGATGGATGCAATTTTCGATTATGAGCAGGCAGTTGATACAGCAGTTAGGGTTTTGAAGGAAGGAGGAATGGATGCTATTAAACTGAAGGGAGTTTCGACTGCACAAATTGCGGCTGCAAAAGCGATTGTTGAATCTGGAATTGCAGTTATGGGGCATGCGGGACTTACACCTCAAGCAATTAGTGTTCTTGGGGGGTATAGGCCATAAGGGGAAAACATAGCCATTGCTGTCAAGGTCTCTATTTCTATGTTTCCATTCTTTAACTGTGTGGTGGGTTGTGTTGTTTTTGTTTGGTATGTCTGAGTTGGTTTTGTTTTGGTTTTTGTAGAGACTGCATTGGCCTTGCAAGAAGCTGGGTGTTTCTCAGTTCTTTTGGAACGTGTACCTGCACCTGTCACTGCTGCAGCTACAGCTGTTCTTCAAATTCCCACCATTTGCATTGGAGCAGGACCATTCTGCAGTGGCCAGGTTCACTTAGACTCTTTTTTTTTTTTTGAAGAATTTATGTTCCATATTGATACTGAAATTGGCTTCTTTCTTTGTGTTTTACTTTCAATAGGTAATAGGATTACCAGACGAGTTGTGGTAAGCATGTAGATAAGAATCGTTGTGCTACAATGACGTTATCTGTATAGCATGAGGTTAGTAAGAAAACAATTATTCAGTCAGGAATGACTGCAATAGAGGTAAATTGGTAAAATTAGTTTTAGTTCAGTTCAAGCTTGAAATGTAACAGGTTTTCAATTCTCCTGGTTTATACTAATGAGAGAGAACTGTTTTCCTTAGCAATCAATCTAAAAAAGTTGGATAATTGTTGAAAGTAAAAGAACTGTGTATTTATAGCCTAGTTGTGGGTGTATGAACATATACTGAATATTTCATCGTTGTAGCAGCTAAATAGATTGAGTTCTAGTATTGCATTGTATTAAACAAGAATGTGTAGGTCTGCTCTAGTGCTAAACACTAGTTATGGTCAAGTTTTTGGTCAGCCAATTTTATTTCATTGCAAATTTGAGGCACCATGTCATAGCAGTTTCCTTGAGGCTTAGCTTCTACATACGTTTACTGGGTACAGTTTAATATTATCATTGAGGAACAAAAGCCTCCTTTTGAAAATTAATGAGAAGCTTGGTGGCTGGAACATTTATACTTTGCTTCAGTCAATTCTTAGGCTAGCAATTTCATGTTTATACTTAGCTCTTACGAATATTCAGTTCTTTTGAACACTTCCACTGTGATTTCTTCTATCACGTGAATAGGAGGGGTTGATTTAGTCGACAACAGTGAGATGGATGAAGGAACATAATTGTTTTTTTAGATCACTTCTACTGTTTCATTTGTCTGCTTTAGATGATAAATAATACTTATTGTATGTTATTTTACTATTGATCCCAAAACTTTAAAATCATACTAGAGGGAAAATGATACTGTTAAAATGTAACATACCCACACCATCTCCCCTCTCATGCATAGCCTGTTTTAGCAGTGGGTTTGTGATGTAAATCTTAAGAAAGTTCTGTTTTGCTCATTGAGACTCCAACATGGTCAGGTTAGCAGTTTACACATTCCAAGTCCCATAAATAAATTGAGGAAATTATTCAAAAAATCTCTTTTAAAGAATCTGGCTTTGCATCACAAATTATAATTCTTGCATCTAGATATAATTCACAGTCAACTCATCTATAAATTGTCCATGCACGCATATAAAGCAATGTGTGTACCTCACACATGTAAAGGAATGAGTTGAAATTTACATGTAAATGATCATATGTAGTTCCATGTTTAGAGTTTCGGTTTATGTCTAATGCTAATGTGGTTTTGATTGAAGATAAATCTCTCTCCATATGTCAAGATAATGTTACATAGATTGAGTTAGAGAACTGGATTTTTATCAAAGACTGACATTGACGATTCTTGCCATTGTTGCTTTTATAGTCATTCTAACTCGTCTTGTTCTTTCCATTCATGCTAATCACATTTCATATAAAATGAATGGACCATTTTCATTTGTCTAGAAATTTTGTCATTTATGCAGGCTCATGTTTACAATGATCTGTTGGGGATGATCCAGCACCCACATCATGCCAAGGTAAATCCAAGACTTGCCACTACGGTTGCTTACCATCTCTGCTAACAAATTTGCTTAAAATACATTACCCTCTGCAGGTTACTCTTACTCCAAAGTTCTGCAAGCAGTATTCAAGGGTTGAAGATGTTGTTAACAGAGCTCTTTTGGAGTACAAGGAAGAAGTAACAAATGGTTCATTCCCTGGCCCTAGCCATAGTCTTTATAAAATTAACAAGAAGGATTTCGATGGTTTCCTAAATGAGTTACAAAAGTTGGGTCTGGACAAGGCAGCATCTGCAGCAGCTGAAGCAGTTGGAAAGTTTGATACAGCTAAATCACCCGATGGAGAAAGCTCAGCACCGGACTGAATATCAGCATATGGCAGCCTATCACCGCTCCCGCCCCTTGACTCTCCAATTGAAGAATAATCAAGTAATGCCATTTCCAATTGAACAACCCGTCCTTTCTCTCTTGGAATTGGGTCGGCCAGACTGGGGCTTGGTCCCGGACGACTAGGACCTAACCACTTGATAGGTACTATTCCCTTACCTTTTGAGGGATTTCTTACGCTTCCCTCACCACTCGAACCCAAGACCAAAGACATATAGTCATTTGGGAAGTATGGTGAGTAGCTCAGATGGTACTCACCATGCTTCCCAAATGACTATATGTCTTTGATTTTAGGTTCGAGTGGTGAAGGAGGCGAAAGAAATCCCTTAGAAGGTAGAGGGATAGTACCTATCAGGTAGTCGGGTCCTAGCCCCCCAAGGGCAAGCCCCAGCCTAACCGGCCTAAGCCCAAGAGAGAAAGGACGGGCTGTTACATCTTAAGACTTAAATACATTCTTTTAATGTTATCCGACTAACTCCTGAACAGTCTCACCCACCAGTTGATCCTGCACCAGAGTCCTCTTACTCAATCTCACTTATTTTTTCTCTTCCTCGTCACTCAAATTGAATAATGAAACCACCTATAACCTTTTAAGATTTTTGTTATTTCTCTACCATCTTTTCTTTGCATGAATCTCAATCCTATAAAAAGGCTAATACTATCCCTGTTTGGTAGCAAGCTATGACTAAAGAATTATAAGGTATTGAGAAGACTCATACTTGAGAGATGATTGATCTCTCTCTTAATTAATCTATTATCGAGTACAAATGTGTATATAAGATCAAAACTAAGTTAGATGGGTATTGTTGAATGGCATAAAACCAGTCTCATGGCCAAGGATTTTATCTAGGAATATAGAATTGATTATAAGAAGACATTCGCACTAGTTACTAGATTTACATCTATTCATAGCTTACTGACAGTCGCTGCAATCAAATGATGGAAATTGTTTCAAATGGATATGAAAAATATCTTTCTTAATGGAGACCTTACTGTAGTGGTATACATGATGCCACTGCCAGAATATCTACATCCATTACACAAGGTCTGTTGTCTCGACTAGGCATTATATAGGCTAAAATAGGCTCTTAGAGCTTGGTTTTCTAAATTCTTTTCTACCATAATATAATTTGGTTTTGCCTTTATCTCTTAAAATTTTGCATTATTTCTTCCTAAGACCAGTCATGATTATATTTTCTTATTATTTTATGTGGATAACATGATTATTACAAATTATAATATTACTGAAATCTCTAATTTTAAAAGTTATCTCCAACAATAATTTGAGATGAAGGATCTTGGTTCTCTCAATTATTTTTTTGATCTTGAGGTCTCTTCTGACTCTAATGGTTACTATCTTTCACAAGAAAAATATATTTCAGATTTTCTTGCTGGTGTTAGCTTGACTGATATTAAAATCAATACTAGTCTCTTGGAAGCTAATGTTAAACTAACGTCTTTAAAAGACACATCACTCAATGATCGTACTATTTATTAACAGCTTATTGGTAGTCTTATTTATTTGACCGTGACTTAGTTGAATATTGCATATGTTGTCAACTAGTTTATGTTTGCTCTTCATTCCACTTATTTTGCTATTGTCCTTTATCTTCTACGATATCTCAAGGGCATACTGTTTTATGGATTTTATTTTTCTACTCACTCCTCTTTAGAGTTGCGTGCTTATTTAGATGCTGATTGGGCTATCGATCCTACTGATCGACGATCTACTACTTATTGTTGCTTCTTTCTTGGAGATTCTCTCATCTCATAGTGTAGTAAGAAACAAACTATTATAGATTGGTCCAATATGAGGCTAAATATCAGGCCCTCACCCATACTACTCAAGAACTTATTTGGTTGTGTTGGTTACTTACAGACATGGGAGTTCACCACACCACGACTATTTCTCTTTGTTATGACAATCATAGCGATATCCAAATTAGCCACAGTGATGTCTTTCATGAACTTACCAAACATACTGAGATTGATTGTCAGTTTATTCAACAACATGTTTATGAATATACTATTAAACTTCATTCAATCACTTTTGTTGATTAACTTGCCAATGTCTTCACCAAAACTCATCATCCGAGATGTTTTCGTGAATTGGTTTATAAACTCAAGTTTGCATTCATCTTGCCATATTGAGTTTATGAGGGGGAATGTTATCATATGAATCAAATCTATCAATCAATCATTATTATGATATATTTTCATTACCATTATTATAATATATTATTCTGGTTACCATTTCTTAATATGTCTTTTAACCTATAAATCGGTTTTACATTGTACATTAAAATACATGGTGAAATACATATTATTCATTTATAATGTATCAATATATTTTAGTGACAATTTATTCATTTTCATTAGAATTAGAAGGCAAAACCTATCCCTTTTGAGAGTTAGTTTCTTATTACTTCACACATTATTACTTATTTAGTCTATATATATGTGCCTTTTTCTTTTAACTCTTACTAGCTTTCATTAGCAAGTTTAGATTTCTTTGTTATAACTACTTTTGGTATTCTTAATATTAAGCTTGTCTTGCACATTACAACATCCATTCTTTAATATTAGTAGATTTAGTGTAAATTTGATTATAGATGATTTTTAAAAGAGCGTGGAGTTCCTTGACCATTCCCTCTTAACAAATTTGCTTAAAAGTGCTTTACTTTATACAAGTCACTCTGGTGTAAAAGCACTATATATATCGAAAAATTACATATAATCCCCTAATTTATAATAAAATACCCAATCAAACCTAGAGAAAATTATAAATAACTCTCTAAATTATTACAAAATATTCAATTAAACCCTCTAATTTGAAGAATTAAAAAAAAAAAAAAAAAATTCTTTATAATTACATGTACATATATACAAAGACCTCAAGGCGCGTCTTGCACCTCGGGCTTGATGACCCCTTTAGTAAGCTTTGGGTTTTTTAAAATTATGTATTGAATACGTGAATATAAAAGCATAATTGAATTATTTGAAACCATTATGATGATGAAAAAAAAGAACAAATATTAGCATATAGAGAGTAGAGAATCTTTTACTCTCTAGTATTCTTATAGCGATTAATCTTGTTGAGTGGATAAACAATGGCACATTTAGGGGTTGACAATATCTATGGCTCCCTTTCTCTAATAAAAATTTTTAAGTAATTTTAACATTCGACTTTATCAAGTTTTTAGATTTTGGTCTCTCTTTAATAAATTCTTTTGGCTCAACCACTAACCTAGTGTAGTTATGGGGTACACATAATTTTTGAAGAATATTAGTATTGTGACTCCAACTTAAAACCATTTAGAAAATTTGGATTTTTTTTTCCACTGTGGATTGGATTTGAATTCAAATATTTTTGGAATTAGAATTAGATTGGTTTGGATTGGGACCAAATCGAAACTTAATTTGAACTTTTTCAAATACATACTTATAAGATTCACATGCTGCCATAACCTTTTCTTTCAAAAGAAATCGCATTCAGACTACTATTTATCAAATTTTTTGGGACTAAATTTGAATTCAGATAAATTCAGTCAAGAAATCCAAATCCAACGTTAGTAAGGTCAAGTTACAAATGCCCACCCCAAATTGTGATACAAGGCATTTTATGCATGTTAGTCTCTCGTGCTTCTTTTTATATTTTTTTTAAGTAATGCATCATTTTGTTTGGATGCATAGACCTTATGAACTATTGTTAGTCTCGTGTTTTTTTTTTTTTTTTTTTTTTAAGTAATGCATCATTTTGTTTGGATGCATGGACCTTATGAACTATTGTTAGCCTCATGTGCCTTTTTTTTTTTTTTTAAGTAATGCATCATTTTGTTTGGATGCATGGACCTTATGAACTATTATTTCATTTGTTTAATATAAATCATCATATATAATATTGTGATTTGGTCGCAACCACTCCCTTTCAAGTGAAGATTCTCTTTAAACTCATCGAATCTTCAACATCCTTGTTGAATCTTTCACGATGATAGAAAAGATCCTCGATGCCATCGACATCTAGAGTAGAGTTGGCTCCCCTCTCTTGTTGATCTTTTTTATTGGTGGGAGAGATTGGCCTTCATCAAGTGTAGAGATTCACTTCTTTTTTGGGATGAAAATAACTATTTCCGAAAGATTTTTAAAAGTCTCATGGTTTGTGATGCCTCAAGGGTTAAAATAAAGTTTTTCCTTTTAATTTTTGACATTACATTTTTTTAATTATTTTAAATTTTATAATAATTATTTATGATAGTAGTATTTGTTTCATTTCATTATAGATGAGTATTCAAACCATTAATTCTGACTAATGGTAGGGTGACTTAGAGAAAACTGTAACTGATGAGAGTTTTATTAATGTTTAATAGTTTTAAATGTTTATACAAAAAATGTCTAGTATAGTAAATATATTCACCCAACACAGGGAAAAAGTTAAATATAAACTAAAGAAAGCATGGCTATCTAGGTTGAACATAATTATCCTGGACAACAAAATTGTTCATTCATAATCCTGGAGCCTCTTAGAAAACCCTATGGTTTCTTTTCACTTTTGTAATAGGTTAACTTTTTTTTGTTAGGGAAGTCTCCAAGTCATGATGAAGAAAAGTAGGGGTAGGCAAAAGATAGAGATGGTGATAATTCCTAAAAAGAGACATTTCCAAGTGATTTTCTCTAAACGTCGTTCTTATCTCTTCAAGAAAATCATGAGCTTTGCACTCTCAGTGGTGTTCAGGCTGCTAGCATAGAATTATTTTTTCGCAAAAAAAGTTATTTCTTTTGACCACCCTTGTGTTGAATTTGTGGTGGATCATTTCATCATGCAAAACCCCGTAAAACTTTTGTACCTTACAACTCATTGAAGCTCACCATAATGCTAGCATTTGTGAGCTCAGTATTCAATTCACTCATGTAGAGGTGGCAAATCGAGTTACTACCCATCAACTCGACACAAACCTGAGGCACATAATCAGTTCCAAGGTTGGCTTTATCGGGTTTTGGGTTTGTAACTGTATCATCCATGAACCCAATTTTTAAATTGGGTACATGTTGGGCTTTCTTAATAGGTTTAAGAGTCGACAAAATTAGTAAATCCATCACAAATTCTCTCGCCACTCACACATCATTTCGACACGTTGTCAATCACGCCTCTCTCTGCTCACCATTGTTATTGCCATTGCTGCTCATGCCTCTCTTCACCTATCACTATCACTTGCCACTCAAAGCTAACCTATGTCATTCATAACCTACTGCTCGCTACCTCTCACTTGACTGCCAACGAACAACAAACACCTCACGAACAGTATCGCCTCAGACACCTGCTGGAAGAGAGAGTGCGACTTTAGGATGGTTTTGTGGATTGTTTAGTTATGATTGGAAATTGATTTGGAGTGTTGGTTATTTGTTCTATGCTTTTCATGCTGTGATTTTTATGTAAATTCAATCCAAGTTATTGATGAATGCAATGCAATGTTTTCGTTTTGTTAAATTTGTGTATGCCATTATTACACTTTCATTTCCATTACTTACAAGATTGGCAGTGTTCAAGTTTTCAATTAGTTAATCAAGTTACATGGGTTGAAACCTGAATGATCCAATCAATTAATTGGTTAGTCATGTAGCGTCATGTCACCCATTTAATAAATGGATGGTGTCTAGTTTGAAATTTTCAACCTGTTAGGTTAATAGAGTTATGTCAAGTTGCATATAAATCGGTTTGTATCATGTTGGGTTAATCTAAGAACCCAAATTGCCACCCCTTCATTAAGGTGTACATAATTTAGTTCTAGTTGCGTTGTTATTATATTTTTTATGATCCATGACAAATCACAATTAAAAATAATATACATAAATACAAACCGTTCATCATCATATGATCTTTCTCACAATTAGAAATAATTTGCAAGAACCTACAACGAATATTTGAAAAAAATGGGTTCTTATGTGATTTTTCATAATCTTGGATCCATCCTAAAATCACATGAAATTTAATTTAAAACTTATGAGGAAAATTAACTAATTTCATATATTCTAAATCTCATTGAAATAAAATTATTAATCAAGATATCTCAAACACCCAAATGTTTCGTTTACCCATCCGAAATTTTCTTTCTTTTTTCTCTTCTTTCATTTCTTCTTATGTTGTCCAGTTTTGTGTGAAATTATTTATAGTGGCTTCTAATAATAAATACCTACACACCCACGAACACATGTGGTAAGCATGAGAGACATGTCCTTCATGCTTCCACTAACTCTTATTTCTCAATTATATAATATATATATATATTAACTTTTATTTTTTGAAAGTGACACCAAATGAGGGAAAGTTATACTAAAACTTATTAAAATTATCATTAAAGACTATTAAAAATTGATGATATTAATCACTATTTATGCCCATTATGTTAAGAGTTGGCTTTCTTTTAATTTAATACATATATGTGTGTAAATGTATATATATATATATATATATATATATATGGGTAGGCAAGGACAGAGCTGTGGGGAGCTCACAGGGCCATGGCTCCCCAATTAAAGTTGTACATGTGTTAGAAAAAATTATTGAGGCTTTAGTTAGCACTGGCTACTCAATGTTAGCAACCACATATTCTTTCGTGGGTATGGGAGATACACTACAAGAAAAATTAGTTTTTGTGACTTTAATTTTGTGAGATTTATACATAAAAGTGGTAATTGCTTTCAATTACATGATTGATTCTTAAAAATGTTGCAGAAGACTGGTGGAAATAATTTTTTGAAGGATTTAAAAATTGTCATTAATGATTTCGGAAACAACATTCTTAAAATGTTGAGTGACAGCATTAAGCACCACCTATTGGCCCAACTAGTTTAAACATGCATGGTATATTTAATTAATCATAATAAATCATTAATGAAACTTTTAACTGATGTGAACTTATCTTCCAGTATGTCTACTGGTCTCTGCTCACCTGCATCACCAGAGAATCCTTATCTCTCACTCATCAAGTTGAACCAATAGACACTCTCAAGTCTCACCTTCGTCGACAACCATTAAATTGTTTACATTAGTGATTCATTGAATCAGGTACTGTAAAACGTATCTGATTTCATGTGACGCCAACTTTAAATAACGTTGATTTCGATCTCTCTTGCCAGTTGCATAGATCTATCTTCATTGTCTCTCTTGAACTGATTGATTGATTGTGCAATTTGGTTTATGTTTCTTGCAGGGGCTTATGAATCAGGTTAGTTTTTGTGGATCTCTGATTACTCGAAACTTTTCAGTTCAAACCCTAGCTTGTTTTAATGAATAAATTGTGTTATTAGAAGATGAATGTGGAATAGACAGAGGGATATTAGAATTGATTGATGATAGAGGGATTGTTGTGGTGGTGCTTGATGCTCTCACAGGGTTTTTTATTTGATTTTTGAACTTGTTGCTTTTGTTTTGTAGAAACAGTTAGGGTTTGTGTTTTGATTTTAAGTAGGAATTGAACTTTTTACAGATGTTGAACTAATTTTCATGTTCTTCTTGCTCTTTTAAGGCTGGGTTTTAAGACTGGATGGTAAGCAACTTTATTAGGTTGTTTTTTTCTGGCAAATTTCTGCATTCGTTATGCATTGTTGCTTAGATTGCTCTGTTGGACATTAACAAGCTATTATGTATATTTCCTTTATTTTGCTTATTTTTGCAGTTCTTTGATGATTGAAATGCTTAACATTGTTTCAGATGTTTGATTCTACTTTGATTATAGTTTTAAGTGTATGTTAGCATGTCACATGTTGTGAAAAAATTCTGAATGTTGCTGCAGTTGTGAAAGCTGCATTGTAATATATGTAGAGTAGCTTTAAATAAGTTATATCATTTTGTAATTCCACTCTAGCTTTAAATTAAGATTCTTCATTTTCTTTTTATTGAAAGATTCTTCATATTTAAATGACCTTTTTTATTCTCATCTTGTTTATAATTGCAGATATTTCTAAGGCATCCCTGAGGCTATTTCAGAGAGTGAGCAAAAAGGTGGTTGTGCATGCTGAACTAGAGCCAAGTTATTAGTGGTATTGGTCTCCTAACATTTTGGTTGCTTAATTCTTGATTTGTTTCTTTTGCTATTCTTGTCGTTCATAGCCATTTTTTGTACAAATTGTATTATAAGCTCTGGAATTGAGGCTTGCTTGAATGTTATATTGGTATTTTCAGAGAAGATAATAGTCACCTTTTAAAAGAATATGGAAATGTAGAGTCCCGTGGATCGTTTAATTAGGAGTTTTTAACTATTTGGAAATGAGATTTTCTGTAATTAAAGTCATCTTTTCCCTATCAATTTGGTTGTATCACTCACATTGAAAACATGAGAGTCCCTCTTGGGACTGATTACTCAGGAGCTATTCTGAGCCCATGAAATTGTCTTATTACCTTTTCCTATGAAGTTGTCTTTAAAGTTGGTAAAAATGTTCTTCTCATTTTGAGCCCTCTTGATTTTGAAGGATTTATTGATATGTGATTACAGCGATTAATGAAGGATAAAGATCTTATCTACAAAGTTTTACTTTTAACTCTTAGTTACAAACAAGTTACTATAACTGAGATATGCCTATTTGTTTCATTTTCGGTGTTTATATCAACATCAAAAGTTCATAATGGATAAATCTTGGATTCATCTTTCAAGGTTAGTAGAACCCATTCATTGTTTGATATTTAATGATATTAATTTTCATTTTGTAGCTTATTTGTTGCATTCTCTATACTAATTGAAAATTGTGTTCTATTCTAAATTATGAGAAAGCTTATTTTTGTTTAAATTAAATATGTTTTTATATTTGTGTTTGTGGATGTGTTGTGTTGTGGAGAAAAGACAAGAGGTCCTGAAATGTAGTTGAGATATGGTTTGCCCCTTAGAAGTGTTTTTTTTTTTTTTAATTTTTTTATTAATGCATTGCATCGTGGAATTGTTTGACAACTACCTTTTTAAGTATTGCTTAGAGTTTTAAGGCTTATTTTTTGTAGACTTTCTTCGGAGTATAGAGATGGTGTACAAAAATTTGTCAACAAGGATAAAATATGTTCAGGCAATGATGAGTTTATCATATGTCCTTACATTAAATGTCGAAACCTTCATCACCAACATGTTGATATTGTTTATGAACACTTGATAATAGTGGGGATGAATCCTACATATATGACGTGGGTCTTTCATGGAGAGAGCCCTAATGTGGATGGACACCATGATGAACATGTAGACATGTTAAACTCTTATAGGATGCTTAAGGATGTGTATGATCATGGTAACAATATTGGAGGAACATCTCAAGATAGAATAGATGAAGAATTTAGACAAAAGTTGAAAGATGTTGAGTCTCCTTTATACCCAAGTTGTATAAAGTATACAAAATTGTCAGCAACCGTAGTTTTATTTAAGCATAAAGCTACAAATGGTTTGTTTGACAAAGGGTTTTCTGAACTTCTTCAAATTATTCAAGATTTATTACCTGAAGATAATACTCTTCTTGACTCAATGTACTAGCTAAAAAGTTATTGAAGACATTTGATCTAGGGTATGAGAAGATAGATGCATGTGAGCATGATTGTTGTTTATTTAGAGGAGAAAATGAAAATTTGGATAAATGTCCAAAATGTCAATCTTCAAGATGGAAAGCTAACTCGCGCACCAAAAAGATTCAAGTAGGTGTTCCAGTGAAAGTGTTACGCTATTTTCCAATAATACCAAGATTTAGAAGAATGTTCAAGTCACCAGAAGTAGCTAAGCAATTGACTTGGCATTTTAGTCTTCATAGTCAAGATGGTAAGATGAGACATCATGTTGACTCACTGGCTTGGTATACAATTGATAAAAAAATGGCCTGAATTTGCCTCGGATGCATGAAACCTTAGAGTAGGACTTGCATCTGATGGATTTAATCCTTTTCATGACCTAAGCACTAGATATAGTTGTTGGCCGATGATTCTAGTGACATATAATCTTCCTTCATGGTTGTGCATGTTGAAGGAGAACTTAATGTTGATATTATTGATTCTCGATCCAAAACAACCATGGAATGACATAGATATTTACTTAGAGCCTCTCATAGAGGACTTGAAAGTTCTATGGAATGATGAGATAAATATCTATGATGCAAGTTCCAAGTCCATGTTCAATCTAAAAGCTACTCTTATATGGACAATTAGTGACTTTCCTACATATGGTAACCTGGCTGGATGTACCACAAAAGGAAAGCTAGTTTGTCCAATATGTGGTGTTCATACTTGTTCAGAATGGTTGAAACATAGCAAGAAGTATGCATATATGGGCCATAGAAGGTTTCTTGAATCTAATCATTCATTTCTTAAGAAACATAGTTGGTTTGATGGAAAAAAAGCAACAGGGAGAAAACTCGAACAATTGACTGGCCAACAAATTTTGCATGAGTTAAGAGATGTTGCAAATGAATGGGGAAAAAAGAGAACAATAGATACAAAGAAGAGAAAGGCAAATTCGTCACAAAGGTGGAAGAAAAAATCCATATTTTTTGACTTGCCATATTGGGAGGTAAGTGTTTTTACCACAATTTGATATCAATATTATTTTTCTCACACCCTTCAGAAAATTTTTTTTTCCTTTCCATTAAAGTAATGTCTTTTACAATGCTTTTTCAGGCATTACTTTTGCGTCATAATTTGGATGTGATGCATGTCGGAAAAAATGTTTATGATAGCGTAATTAGCACATTATTGAATGTGAAGGGAAAATAAAAAGATGGACTTAATTCACGCAAAGATTTGCTAAACATGAACATTAGGCATGAACTACATCTATAAGAAAAGGGGGAGAAAATTTATTTGTCGGCTACGATGCACACATTATCAAAAGCTAAGAAATGAATATTTTGCAAAAGGTTAGTTGACTTGAAATTACCAAATGGATATGGCTCCAATATTGGGAATCACATTTCAGTGGATGAATGCAAAGTGATAGGTCTCAAATCTCATGATCATCATATTCTTATGCAATAATTATTAGCTGTTACAATAAGAGGACTTTTACCAAATGGCACAAGGATTGCAATACTTCGTCTTTTAGCATTTTTTAATAAACTTTGCAAAAGAACTATTGACATCAATAAATTGGAAGAAATGGAAAGTGAAATAACTGAAACTTTATACATGTTAGAAAGGTTTTTTCCTCTTTCATTTTTTGACATTATGGTGCACTTGCCAATTCACTTAGCACGTGAAGCTCAACGATGTTGTCCGGTACAATATCGTTGGATGTATCATTTTAAGAGGTATTGTATCCTTTACCAAACATGAATTAATGTCCTTTTTTATTATATTAAAAATTCTAATATATTGTCCTCTCCTGTTTCTTGCGAAAAGGAATACGGTAGAGGTAGAGTGTCCCATAGGTAGTGGGTCTCCCAGGTAATGGTAAGGGAGTTTAGGGTTTTCCTTTGGATCGTGTTTGGTGCAGTAGTTCTGGTTCTCCGTCTTCTGTCTTTGTAGTCATGGACGCAGAAGAAATTGCAAAGTTATGTAGAGATCTATCTCTTTCAGCCGAAGAAGGGAAGATTTGCAGGTTGGAAGGTGAGGATAGGAAGGTAGGAGTAGAGGAGGTGGATCATTGCTTAGTTGGTAAGATAATGATGGGTAAAAAAGTGAATAGAGAGGCGTTCAAAAATGTGATCGAACAACTGTGGGGGCCTTTTGGTAAGGTTGAGGTGGAAGTAGTGGGTCATAACATATTCATGTTCTATTTTGAGAGAAAGGAAGTTAGGAGACTAGTGTGGAACAGGGGACCTTGGCACTTTGAACACTGCCTCATAGTGTTAGAAATTCCTAAAGGAATGGGTAACATTTCAAATCTGGGCTTTGATAGGATCGACCTGTGGGTTCAGATACATAACATTCCTCTAATGTGTATGAATCGGAGAGTGGCTAAAGTAATGGCTTTACAAATTGGAGAGATTGTGGAGATCCCAGATGAGCCGAAAGACTGTAGGGGTAAATTTCTAAGGGTTAGAGTGACGATTGACATTAGTAAACCGTTGAGAAGGGGCTTACTAGTAGATGGTGGTGGATCTGAAGGAGCTACGTGGGTAACTTTACAATACGAGAGATTACCAGAGTTTTGTTTCAGATGTGGGTGGATTGGGCATAGCAGTAAAGATTGTAAGGATCTAGTGGCGATAGAAGAAGCGAAGGAGGGTGGTAAGCTTAAGTATGGTGCGTGGCTACGAGCAGGTTCTTTCGAAGAGTATAAAATGAGAGGAAATAGTAATTTTATAGAGCAGGGGACAAAAGTTTCGAGATCTGAGAGGGTGGACGGTAGGAGTAAACACCAAGGCAGTATTAGTGGAATCTTAAGTAAAGGTACTGAATATGGTAAAGACAAAAGGGTACAGGCAGAGGTGGGGACTGTAGGTGGGAAGGAAGGGGACAATACAGTAACTAAAGAAGGAAAAGGGGCTGAAAGTAAGAATATTTCCCAAGTCCAAGAAAGTGGGAGTATAAAGATAATAAACTCATCTAGTGGGTGTATAAGGGAGAATCCTCAGAGTCTGATGCAAGTAATGACTCCCAGCCTTTCTAGTCAAATGTCTGGCAGAGGAGTAGAGGAAATTCAGGATGGAGGAGTGGATATAGGTAAACGGATTGACTGGGAGATGGGTATAAGTAGCAAGCAGGCACATATAGTGAATTCTGAGGAAGCAACAGGGGAAGGGAAAGGTATGTATGATAGCCCATCTCGGAAGCTTCCAAAAAAATGGAAGAGAGTAGCCAAAGAAAAGGCAGCCCTAAGCAGTGTTGGGAGTCCTATGAAAAAACTGCTTCTAGTTAAAAAAGAAGGGAGGAAAGGAAATAGATGTAAGAGTGTGTCGCCGAGCGGGTGTAGTAAATCCCCCAGTAGTGTCAAGGTTAGAACTTCACCTGTGCTGGAGGCTTACAAGAGAAATGATATGAGTCTGGAAATCGGTACGAAGAGAAATAAGAGGAAACTGAACTTTAGGGAAGAGAGTGGGAACCGAATGAAGAAAGGTAGGAATGAGTCTGAAATGGATGTAGACTTTAATCTTGAAGCGGCGGTGCCTGAGGACCAGGCCCGCCGAGCCCAATGATCATCTTAGCTTGGAATGTACGGGGTTTGGGGAACCCTCGTACATTCGCAGCCCTAAAAAGGGTGGTCCATAAATATTCCCCGAGCTTAGTTTTTCTTAGTGAGATGAAACTACAAGGCAATTCAGAAGAGAGGGTGAAGAATGGGATTGGTTTTGGAGGGGGGCTGGTGGTTGGCTGCTCTGGAAAGAGTGGTAGAGTGGGCCTATTTTGGAAGGATAGTGTAGAGGTCTCTATTTTATCTTTTTCTTTAGGACACATCGATGCCAGAATCTGTTTAGAGGATGGTTTGAAATGGAGGTTTACGGGCTTCTATGGTAATCCGGATCAGTCAAAGAAAGGATGTTCGTGGGAGTTAATTAGAAGGCTTAGGGAGGTGGATGATCTCCCTTGGATTTTAGGGGGTGACTTTAATGAGATTCTGAGTAAAAATGAGAAGCTAGGCGGGTCAGACAAAGTGGTGTATGGTATGGTGAGATTTAGGCAAGCTTTGGTTGAATGTGACTTAACAGATTTGGGTTTCGAGGGGCCGAAATTTACCTGGACAAACAGAAGAGAGGGTGATGCGAATATCCAGGAGAGACTGGATCGTTTTATGGCTGACTTGAAGTGGAGCGATTTATTTTTGGATGCCAAAGTAGAGAATCTGTACTTTAATGGTTCAGACCATAGGCCGGTGCTGCTCAAACTTAGAGAAGGTTTTAAGCACGAAGCTCCTTTTCAGTCTAGCTTCAGGTTTGAACCGTTCTGGTTTAAAGAAGAAGATTTCCAATTGGCGGTTAAAAGGTGTTGGGAGGGGCTGGGTTATGTGTCATCTGATGCTGGCTTGGTGGAAAAGTTTCAGAATTGTGCGTCCTTTTGCTCAAGCTGGAGTAGGGAGAGATTTGGATCGTTGAGAATTAGAATTGATGCTAAGCAAAGGATGATCGAAGGGCTGTATAAACTCTCGTCAATGAATGGAGTTATGCAGGAAATTATCTCCCAGTAAAAGGAGTTGGAGGAATTGTTATCTAAAGAGGAGTTGTACTGGAGGCAGAGAGCTAGAGCGGACTGGCTTATGGCAGGAGACCATAATACTAAGTTCTTCCATGCTCGGGCTTCCTCGAGAAGGAAAAAGAACTCGATCCTGAAGTTAATGGATGAGGATGGTAAAGTGGCCGCTTCTTTTGATGATATTAGTCAGGTAACGTGTAGGTATTTTCGAAAACTCTTCTCCTCCTCCAACCCGTCAGAAAGTGACATTGAGAAGGCCTGTGATGGAATAAAGCATAGATTGAATGAAGCTATGTGTAAGGATCTAGAGGCTCCCTTTACGGTTGAGGAGATTAGAGTAGCTGTATTTGAGCTTGGTCCTACCCGCGCTCCCAGACCGGATGGATTCCATGCTTTGTTTTTCCAAAAGATGTGGGATGTTATTGGTAAAGAAGTATCAGATGTTTGTTTGAGGATCCTGAGGGGTGAAAGGTCCATCAAAGCTTTCAATATCACGAATGTGATCCTTATCCCTAAGAAGAAAAGTCCTGAAATGCTAAAAGACTTTCGTCCAATCAGCCTCAGCTCGGTGTTGTACAAAATCATATCTAAGGTGATGGCATAGAAGCTGAAAAAGGTTCTCCCAAGTATCATTTCGGAAAATCAATCTGCGTTCGTGCCTGGTAGACAGATTTTCGACAATATCCTGACAGCTTTTGAGATGCTCCACACGTTAAGCAAGTATAAGAAGGGGAAATCGGGATTGATGGCTTTAAAACTAAACTTGAGTAAGGCATATGATCGAGTTGAATGGGTTTTTGTCGAAGCAGTAATGTATAAGATGGGTTTCCCTGCTCAATGGATCAGGTTGGTGAGAGATTGTATCTCCACAACGTCTTTATCGTTTGTGCTCAATGGTAAGAGGGTAGGGAAAATGGATCCTTCAAGAGGTATAAGACAGGGATGTCCTTTATCTCAATATATTTTTTTGATGTGTGTAGAGGCTCTTTCTGGTGGAGTGCAGCGCGCAGAACATGGAGGAAGAGGCTTGGGTTTTAAGTGTGCGAATTCGGGCCCTTTGATCAGCCACCTGCTATATGCTGATGATAGCATACTCTTTTGTAAAGCTTCCGTCTCAAACTGTAATCTAATTAAAAAAGTTCTTGAGAGATATAGCAATGGTTCTGGACAGTTGATTAACCTCGATAAGTCGACCGTGTGTTTCAGTGAGAGTGTTACGGATGCTGTGAAAGCGGAGGTGAAGCTTGCCCTTGGTTTGGACTCCTCAAGCAGACATGATTATTATTTGGGTCTCCCTTCTCTGGTAGGAAGAAATAAAACAAAATTATTTAATGAGATAAAGGACCGAGTGTGGAGTCGAATGAAAGGGTGGAAGAGCCATTTATTCTCTCAAGGTGGTAAAGAGGTTCTGATTAAGGCAGTCATGCAAGCCATACCTCTGTATACGATGAGTATCTTTAAACTGCCCAAAGGCTTGTGTAAGAGCTTGGGATCACTTGCTGCTAGATTTTGGTGGGGAATGAAGGATGGGAGGAGAAAGATAAGTTGGATTAGCTGGGAAAAACTGTGTCAGCCTAAGTCTCTGGGTGGTCTTGGGTTTAGGAATCTCCATTTATTTAACCAATCTCTTCTTGCTAAGCAGATATGGAGACTGGTGACCAACCCCAATTCCTTAGCTGCGAGGGTAATGAAGTCTAAATACTTCCCAAAAGGTGATTTGCTGCAAGCTTCTGGTAATCGCAGGGCCTCGCACGCTTGGAAAAGCCTCCTTTGGGGTAGAGAGCTACTGCTGAAAGGGTGGATATGGCAGGTGGGCAATGGAAATGACATCAAGGTGTTCAGCGATCCATGGGTTCCTAGACCCAATTCGTTCAGAGTGATTTCCCTTGTGACAGACCCTTCGCTGAAAGTCGCGGATCTGATCGTGAAAGAGACTCATCAATGGAATCTGACGAAGCTGAATGAAAATCTGGTGCCAGCTGACATTGAAACTGTCCTGTCCATTCCTCTTAGCTGTCGGGACGTTAGAGATTGTCGTAGATGGTTCTTTGACAAGAAAGGGTTGTTTTCAGTTAAAAGTGGGTATAGAGTTTCTTTAGGTGAGGCCCTGGCTGGTGAGGTTTCGTCCAGCTCTCCAGGATTATCTCAAAAATGGTGGACATCTCTGTGGAATCTGGATGTGCCCCCTAAAGTTAAAGTTTTTGTGTGGCGGGCTTGCTTGGGAGCCATTCCGTCCAAGGTGAATCTATTTCGTAGAAAAGTTGTTTTTAATCAGTACTATGAGGGCTGTTCGGAAGAGTGTGAATCTGATGTTCATGCGCTTTTTGAGTGTAAGCTTGCAAAGGACGCTTGGTATGCCTATGACAGAGGAATGGAGCTGCTTAGGATGAGAAGGGACAGTGTGCTCAACGTTCTGGTAGGGGTGTTGAAGTCTGGTGGTGTGGAGTTCTTGGTTGAAGTGTGTATGATTTTGTGGTGCATTTGGGGTAATCGAAACCGAAGGCAGCACTGCATCAGGCAGCAGGGCTCTGAGATCTGGGTTCAGACGGAGGTGGCTGATAAAGCATTGGTTCTGCTGAAAGAGTTTCAAAGTACTAGGTTAGCCCTCTCTTCCCCTTCTCCTCCGATTGGGCCAGCTCGTTGTCAGGTCTGGTGCCCGCCCCCTGTGGGTGCTTTGAAGTTAAATTCGGATGCTGCTGTTAGACCTGGTAATTCTGTAGTGGGCTTGGGAGCTGCTGTTCGGGACAGTGCAGGGATGGTGGTGGTGGCCTCGGCTAGGCAATGGCTGGGTTGTCTTTCTCCTGAGTTGGGTGAACTGATGGCGCTCAGGGAGGGTCTGAGGATGGCTTGCGATACAAGCTTAAGGGTAGAGTGGGTTGAGGTAGACTCTGTTAATGTCGCTTTTGCTGTTAACTCCTGTGAGGCCGTTAGTGGGTCTTCTTGTTTTATTATTGATGATATTAAAGCTTTATGTGCGAAGCTGGGTGTCTGTAAGTGTCTTGCCATTCCGAGAAATGGGAATCGCTTGGCACATAACTTAGCTTCTCTTGCCTTGTCCTCTTCGGAGGTGTTGTGTTGGCGTAATGTCAACGTTAGCTGTATTTTCCCTTCGGGGCTAGTGGTATATAAGTTAATTGGTCTTCAAAAAAAAAAAAATCCTAATATATTCTTACTTATAGATTTATGAAGGTGTTGAAGGGATATGTTAGAAATCGTGCACAGCCTGAAGGTTGTATAGTTGAATGTTATTTGGTAGAAGAGTGTGTAAGGTATTGTGGTGGCTACATGAAGCAATTTGGTGCAATTGGTACTCGACATTGCCATAATGAAGATATGGAAGATGTATCAATATTGGGTGGGCGCCCAATTTCTGGTGGAGTACCAATTGTTTTGTCCGATGACATGTTACAAATTGCTCACTATTATGTGTTGTACAATACGACTGAAATAGAACCTTATTTTCAGTAAGTATAGTAAACAGTGAATGTTAGAATATTTCTTTATAGTAAAATTTTGAATTATAAGTAAATTACGAAAGATTAACTTGTATTTATTAGGATGCACATAACAGAGTTAAAGGATTTAGACCAATGGTTTAATAACCCAAGGAACGAAAATCTGTTACCAAAGCGACACAAAGAGGAATTTTGTGCATGGCTATCAAATAAGGTTATACAAATACTTAAACATTAATTTGTTTCTAGGTTTGTGTGTGTGTTTACTAATCTTATTCTTTTTTTATTCAAACAGTTTAAGGTTCAAGATGGTGGGATGAGTGAGAGGCTTAAGTGGCTTGCATATGGACCAAGAAATGATGCAATGTCATACTCAGGCTACATCATTAATGGACTTCGTTTCACTACAAAAGATAGTGAGAAAACTATACAAAATAGTGGGGTCTTTGTTGAAGCAGAAATAATATGTAGATCTAGTGCAAAGGACTCAAACCAAATTGTTCAGAAGATCTCATATTATGGAGTAATAAGGGACATCATTTTACTAGATTACCACACTTTTAGAGTCCCTTTATTTAAGCGTGATTGGGCTAGCATTGCAAATGGTGTCAGAAATGAAGATGGGTTTACCTTGGTGTCACTGCAAGAAGACAAAAATCATTTTGAAAACGATCCCTTTATTTTGGCATCTCAAGCAAAACAAGTATTTTATGCCAAAGAAAGTGACATGCTGTCAAGTTACATAGTTTTGAAAGCACCACCAAGACAATACAATGATATGCAGTTATATGATGAGAGTTATTCTACTTCATATACAGCTGTAGATTCATCTATTTTCCACTTGCTTGCTAATGTAAATGAGGATGATCAACATGTTAGAGAGGATTGTGAGGGCATTTTACTATAGTAGTAATGTATGAGCTGAGTTATAGTTGTTCTATATGTTGTTTCTAATAGTTAAAAATTTTTTTTGGTTCTTTTATGATACGTATATTTTTCCTTAGACTATAACATGTTTTTATTGTTTTATTATTTTATATATAAATATATGTTTCTATAGTTGGTAGGTAGTGTGTTTTTGACCTTTGTTAGCAGCTTTAAAGTGTTTTGACAATGTCTACAGCTCATGGAGAAGTGAGTATACAACAATACAATTATTATTTCTTGTAGAGATAATGTTTACTGTTATTGATGCTAATTTCTGTTTTGTTTTTACTCTTCTTTATAGATTTTGTAGTCTTCTAAACAAGCATCAAAAAGGGTAAAGAAAGATCGAGCAACTATAAATACAGCGTTAATGGATGATTCTGATCATGAAGGGGTAGCAATTTTAAGTGATGATTCTAACAATTGCTCCTCTCCATTTTCTTCTCCCACATCTCAGTTGTCCTCTCCTCAAAAAAAGAAGAAAAGAGGTCTAGCAAGATTAACTTTATTCCTCCTTTGGACGGGAAACGTCTTAAGGTTAGCTTTAATGAAAGGGGACAACCTGTTGGCAAATATTCAAATAGGCTTGTTTCTTTCATCGGTTGCTCGATACGATAAATGGTCCCTACAACCTTGAGCACATGGCATAAAGTAGACAATGGAACTAGAGAGAGACTTTGCATTTGTGTGAAGGTAATCTCACTTATATTAGTTTAATTTTAATTAGGTTTATAATATTTCAATACTACAATGATTTTTTTTTTTCCAATGCAGCAACAATTCAAAATAGCGGACTGTTACATGAAGATCATATTGATGTTGATAGGAAGGATTTGGAGGAACTATAAGGCTGTCTTAGCCAAAAAGATCTAAGACTTAGCAAAAAATAAGGATGTCAACAAGCACCTGAAGGAGTTTATGGATTTGAAACCTAAAAACATCAAATCAGACAAACAATGGGAGAAGTTTGTGAAAGAAAAAAATTCTTCTAATTTTCAGGTTAGTGAAAAGTTATTCATGTTTAAGTAGGTTATAGTTAACAATTATTTTAATCTTTATAGTTATTGACTAGTTATGTTTTTGTTTATATTAAATATTATTTATAAATAATATGGTTATAATAAGAAATTGAGTAAAAGGTTTCAAAATATGAGAGATAAACAAAAGATGACTCATACTACTAGTCGAGGAGATTTGGCTCAGTTAGAAGATAAGAGGGTAAGTATATTATTTTTGAGTTAATGCACTTTTTAATTTGATATGTGAAGGACTAATGAAACTAACATCACACTATCTCATAGAGAAAAGAGAAAATAAGACAACCAGTTAGTAGAGTGGATGTATGGATTCGTGGATACTCAAGAAAAAATAGGGAACCAATCAATGAGGATGTGGCTGAAACATTGGTATTTATTAAAATTATTCAATATTTTAGTTGTAATGGTCATGTTATTGATAAATGAATAATTGTACACTTTCAGAAAAAAATTAAAAAACATAAGTCAACATCAAGTGGAAGTAGTAGTTCCATTATCGATGATGCTGTAGAAGCTGTATTCGGGGCGTGATCGAAATGGACAAGTTCGTGGTCTTGGCTTTGGTGCTACACCATCAAGAGTGGCTTTACAAGAATATAACAAATCATACCATGTACATCTTGAAAAGGAATTGAGGGATCTTAAAGAGAAATTTGCTGAATTTCAAACTCGTTACTTCCAACAAATATTAAATCTTAAGGTAAAAATTCGCTAATCTTTGCTCTCATTTGAAACTATGGATTTGTTTGAGTTGTCTTTGGAAAATCTTCTCCCTACATGAGTGAATTATTTGTTTTGTAATGGTTAATCCCAATCCTAATCCCAATCCTGGAAGCTTTCTATAATTTTTCAGTTGCATTAGTTTTCATGATATACAAATATTTTGTTTTTTTTTTTTATTTTTTTTTTCAAATGTTTGAAGGAGCAAAGTGAGAGGAAAGAGAATCAAGAGCAAGATATTGAATCTAAAACTCAAAATTCTAATGACACTAAAAATGGTAGAGTTCAATACTTTAAATGTGTAATAAACTTATATAATGCAAAAGTTTAATACCTCTTTTTATATGTTTTTACTGCAGTCTCATCTAACAAGTGTTAGTAGTAGATACAAAATAACAAATATTAAAAATGGTAGCTTTTCATTATCTCCAATGATATTAAAACTTTCATACTTATGTTTGATTTAAACATTTCTGGTCATGCAAGCAATAGCTGTTGGTGATGGAGGGGATGTCAAGCCTACACCACTTATGATACAAGTGCTAAGTAATTCAGTGTTTAGTAATTGACTATTTAGATATGTCAACTATTAGTAGTCTATGTAAATTGATAAGTGACAATAGACTGATATCTTAATATTACGTAGTTTTGGGATGTTTCAATTGATATTATTACAATGAAGTTCATTTTGTTTTGTTTTAATTTGAATATTTTGAATTGAAAAGTTTCATTTGGAGCATTGGTTTGGTTTTAAAACTTATTTTATGCGGTGTGTTTTGACTGCTCCTAAAAAACATATATGTGACATTTTTTTGCTACACCAATAAAAGACTTATACGATAATTTTTTAGTTGTATCAAAAAGTATTTTAAACGATTTCTTTTAGTTGTCATGAAAAGTGTTTTAAGTGGCTTTTTTTAACTCTTGTAGGTGTGACTTTTTATGATATTTAGTGGAATGCATTAAAAAAAACTAATCTTTTGCTGCATCTCTCGTTAGGATATTTTCATAAATGACGTAAAAAAGTTTTTATGATATTTATTAAAGCTTGTAAAAAATGTTTTTTTTTGTAGTGATAGTGCAACCGAAGAAGCCTTTGAATGGGTACTCGAAAATCCTAAAATCGTTAAGGCTTTGTCAATAATTTGCAAACTCATGGATGACATAATTTCCCATCAAATATTGCTCTAAATTAGTTATTTGATATCCTTCATTGACAAAGATTTTTTTCCCCTTTTTTTTAAACTGAAACACATTTCTGTGTTTGAAGTTTGAGTAAAAAAGAGGACATGTTTCCTCAGCCGTTGAGTGTTACATGAAGCAGTTTGAAATGTCTGAAAAAGAGGTAGTTGAAGTGTTCCACAAGGGAATTTCGTATAAATGAATTCTGTTCCAGTGCCTTTGCTTGGAAAAATATGGACAAGAAATTCCTATAAAAGAATTCTGTTCCAATACCTCTGTTTGAGTGAATTCTTGAGTTTGCACAGATTACGAATCTTTTATACAAGGATGGTGATTCCTATATGAATCCTTGTTTGATGAAAGAGAATGTTATCTCATTACTAATGTCCCCAATGGACTAACCTAGTTATGTAGATATACAACTTTTGGTGCATAAAATTAGATTAAATTATTTTCCTAGTATTGGATACAATGTTACTATTTTGTGTTTGACACAATATTGGATTAGAACTTTCTTTTATTTGATATAGTATGGGATTATATAAATATAACAGTATGTTATTTATACTATAAAATAAAGATATGATAAATTTATTATAGAAAGGAAATAGATTAAATTAAATATGATTAAAATTATATAATTTATTTTTATAACAAAAATAAAGAAAAAAACCGAGAGGAATTTGTATTACTTTATGAATATATTATAAATTTATAATAATTAAACATATTTTTGGAGTACAATTTTCAAGTATATATAGTGTGAAAAATGTCTTGATCAATAATTCATCAAATTATATTGTCTAAAGTTTCTCTCGATGATAAAATTGAACAGTTATTAACTATACACATGAGTTTTGGCTCAAAAATCAAAGGGTGATTTTCACATTAAGACAACACTCATAGAAAAATATTTTTTTTAGCCTCTATGTTGTATAAATTTTTTTTTTGACCTCTCAAACAAACTAATTACATGTTATACCCAAGTTTCCCATTTTGCCCTTAAGTTAAACAGTCCTTTCAACCAACGACGAAATGACGAAAATACCCTTGTTTCAACCAATGGTAAAATAACGAAAATGCCTTTCATCTTCTTCTTCTCCTCCTTCACACCCTCCTCCTCCATGTAATCCCACATGACAATTTTTCATTCTCTTCAATTTTCTCATCCAATGAAGATTGTTTTGTGTACCCATTGACGGCTCTTTCACTCCCAAAAGCACACATTGAAGCTTTTTACTCTCCAACAAGCTTTATACCAAATTTTTCTTTCAAACTTAAAGGTATGTGTATATTATTGATTCGTTTTTAAATTACATGTTGACACTACCTTCGTAAATGCTTTAGGAGTGATTTTTGTTGTAATTTTATACAATATAAGATCCGATTTGCAAAAAGACGAAAGAAATAAAAAATGGTGGATATTTTACAGAAACCGAGTTCTGTTAGGTATTAAAACACGGTTTCGATTTTTGTGGGGCCTTAAAACTCGATTTCTGGTTTTGTGGGACATTAAAACCCGATTTCGAGTTTTGTGGGGTATTAAAACCCGGTTTGGGGTTTGTAGGGCTTTAAATAACGGTTTTGGGTTTTGTGGGAAGCATTAAACTTTATTTCGAGTTTTGTGGGTCAAATAATCACGGTTTATGATTTTGTGGGAGGCATTAAACCCTGTTTCGGTTTTTGTAGTTCATTAAAACCTGATTTTGGGTTTTGTGGGGCATTACATCACGGTTTCGGATTTGTAGGGCTTTAAACCTTGTATTAGAGTTTGTAGGGCATTAAAACCTGGTTTCGTGTTTTGTGGCGCTTTAAAACACAGTTTTGAGTTTATGGTGCATTAAAACAAGGTTTCAGGTTTTATGGGGCTTTAAAACCAGGTTTCAGGTTTTATGGGAAGCATTAAACCTTATTTCAGGTTTTATGGGGCAAATAATCACAGTTTCGGGTTTTGTGGGAGTCATTAAACCCTGTTTTGGTTTTTGTAGGGCGTTACATCACGATTTCAGGTTTGTGGGGCATTAAACCTTGTATCGGGTTTAAGGTTATTAAATAATATATTTTTTTAATGCATTGCAATTGGTTATTGAACATTATGAGAATATGGATAAGAATAAATTATTTTGCTTCAATTTATAGAAATGAGTGAGGTGACGATAATAATCAAATGCAACGGAGAGTGAAATGGAAATAACTATATCGGAGGTGAGACGTTCATGATAAGAGCCCCCAAGGATGTCAATTTATCTCGGTTGATGGACTTTATTTACACAGTGACTGACATTGATAGAAGAATATGAGATATCCGTTTGCATTATTTACTTCGAGCTAGGGGAATGCTCGCAGTTAAGATACCTATCAAGACCGATCTTAGTGTTCGTGGTGTGATTTCGGACAAAAAAGTTGATTATAGAGAGATTTATATTGATAAACAAGAGATTCTGAAGTTGAATACAGAGAGATTAATATCCCTACCATCCTTCCATATACAACTACCTCAATACCAAAGTCAGGGCATATGCGGATACATATGGATAGACTTGTAAGTCCGGCTATACGTGAAGGTAAAAATTGTTTAACTTCTTGTAGTGGTAGTAATCAAGTTTCAGATTCTGTCGTTGCATTTACATTTACAGCAAGTCCAATATGTGACATTGATTTTGGTAGTAATAATCGTTATGATGAAGATCATGATATAGATATTGATAACGATGAAACATCGGAAAGTGGAGATGATGATGATGGTACTAGAGATTATGACATTGAAACGAAAGCTATTGATGACAATGGAGAGAACAGAGAGTATCCAGAAATAAGATTCTCAGGTTCACAATTTGACACCAACCCCTCATAGCCATATTATATTGTTCCGGGTGTAGATCAATGTGAAATTGAGGGTACTTTAATGGCCATATCAACTTTCATCCAACATGATACGTTGTATAAAGGTGCATTTTTTAATAGTAAATATGAACTGAATATGGCCGGTGGAAGATATGTTCTTAATTTCAAGTATCAATATAAGGTTAGACGTTCCTGTACTGTTCGATATGAGGCTGGTTGTAAGGATTTGACCTGCAGTTTTGAGGTTTGTTCAAGATGCAGAAAGGGTGGTAAGATGTGGTATATGTACAAGTATGTGTCAGAACACACATGTTGTCAAGACGCCTTCGAGTCATATAGATGGAGTGTGAAGACTATTGTCATAGCAATACTATATCAGAAAATGGTAGGGCTTGATAGTATAACACCTCAGCTTTTGATTGTAGAAATATTGGAGCAGTATGGCGTGCAAATTATGTACAACAAAGCTTGGAGGTTTTTGCAATATGCTAAGAAACTAGCATATGGGAAGGCGGATGAGTCATTTCAACAACTTCTTTCATATTTGCACATGTTAAAAGAAACAAACCCCGATACAATGACAACAATTATGACTGATGAAAACAACCGATTTTTATACTCGTTTTTTGCACTTGGAGCCTCTATTCAAGGTTTTCGATCTTACATCAGATCGGTTATTGTTGTTGATGCCACCCATTTAAAAGATGAATATAAAAAAGTGATTTTTGTTGCTGCATGCAAAGATGGAGAGGGGATGATTTATCTCATTGCTTTCGGATTTAGTGATGGAGAATCAGACAATTTATGGACGTGGTTTTTAAATAGATTACAAGAGAGTATTGGTGGGATACAACATTTGCCATCAAATTTGATTATCGCATCCGATCGTCATAAAAGCATTGCAAATGCGGTGTTTTTCCTGAAATCCCACACGTGTTTTGTTTCTTCCACTTAAAGCAAAACTTGAATGAAAGTTGTAGAAAGCAATCAGATGTGATGAAAATATTTTGTCTTGCAGCATATTGTTATACAAGGGACAATTATGATAAATATTTAGAACAAATTCGAATGGTATGTCCGAATATGCATGAAAAATTGTTTAATATTAGGGTGACAAAGTGGTCACATGCATATTCTCCAAAAAGAAGATATGGCATGATTACCATTAATATTACAGAGTCGCTCAACAAATGTATGATGAAAGCACGTCGGTTTCCAATAACAACTGCATATGAATTTTTGAGACATATGCTACAGAATTGGTATAACGATAGATGTTGTTATGCTGAGAAACTCAGATCTTCGGTTACCAAAACAGTGGAGGATCATGTGAACTCAATGGCTAATGAATCTACAAGTGTCATGGTATCTGTCATCCAACAACCAATCCAGTTCGGAGTCGAGCATGAATTAGGCTATGGGTTCGTTCAGCCATTTGCGCGGCCATGCAGTTGTTGGCATTAGGACCTAGATCAGTTGCCATGTCATCATGCAATTGCTATAGCAAGGTATCATTATTGTATTTTGCTAATTTTTGTTATTTAATGTTATATAATAATATTCTACCTTTGTCATACATATCAGGTTCAATGGTGTTCACCATTACACACTTTGTGATGATTATTATACCAAAGAATGGGTCAAAGGTGCATATGCACGTTCGATTAATCTTGTCTTTGGCCCAAAAGATTGGTATGTTCCTACAGAAGTTAAAAGCATGATTGTACTACCACTCGAAGGAAAAAGACAAGTTGGTAGACCCAAAGAGGGACGGATTCCTTTAGTTGGGGAAAGTCGTTATAAGAAAAAGTGTAGCAAATGTGGTGAAATGGGACACAATCGTCTTTGTTGCCCAAACTCCTCTATATCTACCTTTGGAGTGAATAGCTCATGTACTAGTGGAGGTATTGGGACCAATGCAGAAGCTGTTGGAGGAGGTGCTGGAAACAACGTTGAAGCTACTGGAACAGGTGTTGGGAGCAGTACTGGAGCAGGTGTTGGACGTGCCAAGACGTCTCGAAAATGTTGTCTTTACGGAGCTACTAGACACACACGACGTCGATGTGATCAACGGTTCCCTATTCCACCATCGGCTAATGATGACAACGGTGGTAATCAACAATGAATAAACTATTTCCAAATTCAGTATTAGCTTGTGTTATACTTAAGTACTTTGTTAATATTTTATGGTGGTGGAAATGTTATTGGTTGGTAGTGCTTTCTTATTATTTTGTGGTAATGGAAATGTTATTGGTTGGTAGTGCTTTCTTATCATTTTGTGGTGGTGGAAATGTTATTGGTTGGTAGAGGCTATTTTGTGGTGGTAGAAATGTTATTGGTTTGGTTTAGGGTTTAGATTGGGATCTAAAAAATGGGAGGCTATTGATAGCATCAACTCCAGAAACCGGGTTATATGATGCCTTAAAACTCGGTTTCATATTATATTATACCATAAAACCCGGTTTATGTTAAAATTATTAATTCGATCAACTCAAAAAACCGGGTTTTATATTGTATTTAAACACACAACCATTGTTTATTAATCCATATAACCCGGTTTCATGAATTTAAAAAAATATATTTGAAAAAATAAAACTGGGTTTTATGATGCTTTTAAACACGAAATCGATTTTTATGGCATCATATAACTCGGTTTTATTTTTTAAAAATAAATATACTGCCTCATTAAAACACGATACCGTGTTTTATTATATCATATAACCCGGGTTTATGCTATATTAAAATAGGGAGACTTTCTGCACCAAATCCGGAAACCAGGTTTTATGATACCATAAAACCCGCGTCCATATTCTATGACACCATATAACTCGATTTGATGTAAACTCAGAAAATTCGATGAACTGAGAAAACCAGGTTTTATATGGTATTTAAATACGAAACTGTTTTATATTGACCCATATAACTCGGTTTCCTGAAAATTATAAAAAATACTTAAAAATACCGGGTTTTATGATGCTTTTAAACGCGAAACCGGTTTTTATAGCATCATATAATCCGGTTTTGTAATGAGGAAAGCCAAATATAAGGCTCCATTAAAACACAAATATGTGTTTTATTGTATAATATAAAGCGGTTTCTTTAATTATTTTTCTTTTTCCCTCAATTTGATGGATTGTAATGTTTCCTAATGACCTTAAAATGTTTTCAATTATAGTGAATTTAAAATAATTGGTCATATAGCTTATCATGTCTCATATTATTGCATTGGGGTGAGATTAATATGAATATTTAAGATGTGATTACACACTAACTTGATTGAACAATTAAAGTTGTGCATAATGTTGTACTAAAATTGTATATAGAGTAAATTTTGCTGGTTCTGATTCATTTTTAACAATTAAAGATGTATGATCATATTATTAACTTGTCAAATGTCCCATATTATTGCATTAAGATGTATGATCACATGAGATAAGTATGAATGTTGAATATGCAATCACACATTAGTTAGATTGAACAATTAAAGTTGTTAATAATATTGCACGAAAAAAAGAATATGGCATAAATTTTGCCATGTAATGAAAAGTTTTTAACAAACAAAACAAAAGAGCATCTAAAATTGTTGAAAAATTACCCTAACAACTAAAAACTGGGTTTTATACCCTTATGAAACTCGAAACCGTATTTAATTAGCTCATAAGCCTTGGTTTTTAAATTAAATGAAAACTAGGTTTTGTGATACTATTAAACCCGAAGCCGTGTTTTATAGTATCATATAACCCGATTTTTTTATTTTTAAGAAACCGCATCATTGTCTATGTTACAACACGGTTTTGTGTTTTAACATTCCACAAAATTCAGTTTTTGTTCGTATTTTTGGGAAAAATATGTTTTTTTTTCCCTTCATTTTTACATATTTTCGTTTTTTATGATGTTCTAATAAAACCCGATTATGGAGTTTCAACTTATTATCAAATATTAGAATAACATTAATTTAATTGATATAAAACTTATTATCAAATAATAAATATTTTCATTAATTTATAAAACTCATTTTATTTAACAAATTAAACTAACATATTACAATTACATTAAATCAAATTTAAAATTTATTTGATTAATTTCAACTTATTTGGTACTTTTAATTTAAATTTCATTTATTTGAATTTATTATTTTAATCACATTGATTTAATATTTTTATTTTATGTAATTAAATTTAATTTTTCTAATTTAATTAAAATTTAAAATTTAATTACCATCTGAGCACATATTAAACTTAAATTAAAAAATTTTCAACATAATCGGGTTTTGTGGATCAATAAAACACGGTTTCGGATAAAACGATTTTCATAAAAACCGTGTTTTATTGTCATTCAAAACACGGTCACTCCAAAACGGTCACTCTAAAAACCGTGTTTTATGGGATATTAAAACCTAGTTTTGGGAGTGTTTCCGTAAAAATTGCCAGTCACAAAACACGGTTCATATATTCCAGAAATCGTGTTTTGTGCATCCATAAAAAACGGTTACTGTGAATAACCGAGTTTTATCTAAGCGGCCTTAAAACACGGATCACTTTTGAAAACCGTGGTTTAATCACATTCAAAACACGGTTTTAGTACGGGTCTACACTTGCCATTAAAACATAGTCACTCCCAAAAGCGTGTTTTATGGATAAATAAAACACAGTTTTGATTATAAACCATGTTTTATTAGTCCACAAAACACGATAATTCATTTAAACTACAAAACCGTGTTTTGTGGCCTTATAAAACCCGAGTTTTACCTTCTGGAACCAAAAGACCCGGTTCCCACTTCTTCGTCTTCCTCGACCACATACATCACCAAAAATATACATTCTCTCAATCCAATCCAATCCAATCCATCCAAGTACAACATAAATAAACATACTAAACTACTCCAACACCCAAAATACAAGAAAACAAATTCAAAACTCTAAATCTTACAATTATCAAAGTTCCAATCAAAGGGCTATGAAAGTTGCGTACCTTTAGCAATAGAGGTGGGGAACAAGCTCGTCGGTAGTCTGAGGAGGTTGGCGAAGGTCGGTAATGGTGCGACAAGCCCGAAGCTGAGTGGTCGGCCGTGAGTGCTCTCGGAAGTCAAACCGGGTCGTGAGGGATCAAAGAAAACGGTGGAAAATTGATTTGGGTGGATGATCGTCTTTTGTGGCCTCTACATATATGAGGGTATTTTGGTAATTTTGCATTTGAGGTTTTAAGGGTATATGAGTCAAATTTCACTTAAGGTAAAATAGGGAATTTGGGTATTCCAGGCAATTAGTTTCTTTGAGAGGTTATAAATGAATTTTTTAAATTGAAGGGCCATAAACAAATTTTCAGATTTTGTAGTGGTTATTTTTGGTATTTTTCACAAAAAAAAATCAAAACATCAAAGAAACGTTGTCGATAATCCAAGGCCCTGCCACAAATCGATAGCCACACATATTCACCTCGTAAACAAGGTCGTACATTATCTTGTGTTTTAGGCCCATTTTAAATAAAAGTCCAAATCCACAAATTTTCAGGATGCGATTCAACATGGGCTTTTAGTTAACTTGTGGCTGTGGACTTTTATTACCCTGTAGATTTTTTATATTCACCTTGTGAACAAGGTTGTATATTATTCTGTGGCTATGGACTATTATTTAACGTGGGCCGAAAATACAAAATATGTACAACGTTGTTTACACAAACTGATCAGTCACATTAGCTCTTACACAAACTGATCAATCATATAACTCTTACAGATCTTATCAGGAATACAGGCTTAATTGATAGGTACTATAGAGTTGTCCAATATTTTGCACATTTCCATTATGGTACACATCTCTCAACCTTTTCTGTCATTATGGGGACAGGGGATTTGTGGTTTGGATGTGGGGGAAGATGTGTTAACAACAAAAGAATCTGGGACCAAAATATATATGCGTCGTGGCTCTTTTGTTAGTATGTATATCAGAGATTATGAAAACTATCTATATATATACATATGTGACTCGTGCTTTATAATTACTGAACCACTGCGAAAGTAGCTACCCAAAAAAGTGAAAAAAGCGTAATGGCTCTTCAACTTGTATCAGCTACTACTTTAACCCAAAATTGTAGGCAAGAACCTAACCGTCCCTTGGCGAATTTTCCTTCTAATATTTGGGGGGATCAGTTCCTCTCATGTCCTAGCAATTCCATGGTAATTATTTCATAGAATGATATATTAATTTTTGTCCCTTAAGTGTTTATATATATATGGTCTGTCCATTGGTTTATTAGCTTTAGTGTGATGGTTGATATTCATGCCAAAAGATCGAAAGTGTAGTTTTTTCACGCCTATTTTTTTCAACACATTAAGAAATGTATTCATACATGCATTCACTGGCTAATAGTTACGTACCTTTCTATTTGCAATATAATTTCCCTGCTTAATTTCATAGGACATTGATGATGGTATAAAGCATGAAGACCTGAAAAAGGAAATTAAAAGAATGCTAATGGATGATGTCGATAGAACTAAATTGAAACTGATGGACTTGATTGATACAATACAACGCCGAGGAGTATCCTACCATTTTGAAAGTGAGATTAAAGAAATCTTAGAAAACGTACACATGTCCTACCATGACCGCAATTTCGAAGATGAAAATGATGACCTATACACCATCTCTCTTCGATTTAGGTTACTTTGACAGCATGGTTACAATATTTGGTCTAGTATGTTGTGTTTTTTCCCCTTAGAAATATACACTCGTGTTGCTAACCTCTTCTAGATAATATTAAAATATAGTGTCCTGGGTGGTGAAGCAGATGTCTTCATCAAGTTCAAGGACAGCAATGGCGATTTCAAAGGTTCCTTTGTAAGTGATATCAAGGGAATGTTAAGCTTCTATGAAGCTGCACATCTCTGGGTTACATGAAGCGATTTGAAATGTTACATGTTGCCTCAGCGGTTGAATGTCTGAGCAAAAGAGAGGACCTGTTGCCTCAGCTGTTGAATGTTACATGAAGCAGTTTGAAATGTCTGAAAATGAGGTAGTTGATGTTGGGAAATAAACCCAGAAAGAAAGAAGAAAAGAAAGTCGTAAAACACAATCAAGCACATACCAAACAAATAAATAAAAGAGACACAAGAATTTTACGTGGTTCAGGAAATTCCCTACGTCCACGGAGTGCATCAACACTTCTTCCACTATCAAATTGATGATTACAAACTCACACTTTTGTCTCTCTCACTTTCAATCACGAATTGCTCCCTCACAAATCTCTCACACCTTCCTAAACTTGTCAATCTAAGTCTAAACCCTTAGAGACCCTTAATACATCATATATTCACACCTACAAGACGTTCAACATGTGTATTTATAGGATAGGAACAACCCACAACTGATTCAGACTCAAAAACCTTAAAGAAAGAAGAATCCGTGTAAAACTGACCACTAGACGTTCCCGGGGCGCGTGAGGGCGCGTGAGACCGTGTTTGGCTTAGATTTTTGTGGATTTTGATTCGTATCGAAATAAGCTTGTCAACGATATCTTATTCGCTTAAAACGGACTTCGTTTGATATACTTTCGAGACAGATAAAGTTTGATCTATTTTTGAATCCGAATTCTTCAGGAATTCAAATTCTTTCAGGCTTCACAATTCAACTCAGAAGCTAACAATCTCCCACTTGAAGACTGAAACACATGCAATCATCAATTCTTCTGAATAGTGAAAACGGTGCACTCAACGTCCTTTGCTTCAACCATAAAGACCAATTGAAGCTGAACACAGCTCCAGTTTCTCGATAGTCACTGGCTTGGTTAACATGTCAGCTGGATTTTTACTTTCGAGAATTTTCACAAGTGTCAACACTTCTTCATCCAACAAAGTACGGATGAAATGATATCGTAGACCTATATACTTGGTCCTCGAATGAAATGCCGAATTCTTGGCTAAGTGTATCGCACTCTGACTGTCACTGTGCAACACATTCAACACTTGTTTGAACCCTAATTCTGCTAACAGACCTTGTAACCAAAACAGTTCTTTGCTTGCTTCTGTAACAGCTACATACTCTGCCTCAGTCGTAGACAAAGTCACAATCCTCTGTAGTTGGGAAACCCAACTAATGGCTGTCGCACCCAAAGTAAAAACGTACCCTATAGTGCTCTTTCTATGATCTACCTCTCCAGCAAAGTCAGCATCAACATATCCTTGTAGCTTCAAATCACTCTTTTTAAAGTATAAACATTTTCCTGTTGTACCTCGTAGATACCTCAAAATCCATTTAACTGCCTCCCAATGCTGCTTGCTTGGATTAGACATAAATCTACTAACTGGTCCCACTGCATGAGCAATATCTGGCCTCGTGCAAACCATAGCATACATCAAACTTCCAATTGCAGATGCATATGGAACTTTATCCATGTATGCCCTTTCTTCATCTGTCAATGGATACTGATCCTTGGAAAGTCTAAAGTGACTGGCTAGGGGAACTTTGACTGGTTTAGCATCACTCATGCTAAAGTGTTGAAGAACCTTACGAATGTATTCTGCTTGAGACAATTGCAATGTACCTCTCTTCTTATCTCTGTTAATTCTCATTCCAAGAATCTGCTTTGCTGCCCCCAAATCCTTCATCTCAAATTCCTCGGCACTGAAGATTTAATTCACAAGGATAACCCCAAAATATTATACAACATGCAATTGGGTAAATATGACACGTAATAGAAATTTACAATTTTATTAATGTGGGTTCAGTATAGGTCATAATTTAAGCATACAATTTTATTAATATAATCGAGAGAGATTTATTAACAAAATAATATTGTTTTCACATCTGACATAAATTTATTGTTATTGTCATTATTTTAAGTACTCCCTTTAATATGAATTTTTGAATTCACCACTGGACACAATAAACACACTACCTTTTATAATGGGTGATCTCACCAATAATGATGGTGTTAGAGTTTTTGATGCAATTGCTGATGAGAGTAAGAGTTTGAACTGATATATGAAGTTTTGAAAGAACTCAATTTGAGTTTTGGGACATGACTTTGTGCGCATGAACCACAAAAAAACAAATAATAATAATAATAATAATTTTGATTAAACATGGAACCATTATAATTCCGTGGCCAACTTCTATTTTCATAATATTCTTTTATAGAAAATAAATAAATAAATAAAAAGAATGAATGCTCGTAAAATCACCACAATATTATTACAATTAATATACAATATTTTTCTTCTTAGCATGAAAATGAAATCAATTATGAAGACTACATTGATTTGATTAGTTCTGAAAATTAATTTGTATTGATATAAATTATAGTTGTATTAGCATAAATTGATTAATTGTCTAATGATTTACTTAATTTTTTTTTTTAGAATAAAGATCATGAAGAATGCTTTAATTAATTAGAGAAAAAAATTTTATTATGAATAGAAGAGAAACACACTTATATTTTACTTTATTTGATAGACTTGGGTTCAGAATACAAACTCAATTATTGTAGCATTTGAATATATATATGTGTATGTATGTATATATATATCAAGCACTCCTCATTTATATCCTTCCAAGCATTTGTAACTTGTTTGCGAAATTCGTCGCATGCTTCCTTTTCTGTTGCTCCATGTTGTTTCATGTAACACTCAATACTCGAAGCCACATGCCCTCTCTTTTGTTTAAACTGCATGTATAATAATTCCATGTTGGTTAAAAGAAGAATTCAAGAAAACTGAAAAGTGATATCATTGTTAGCTGTTCATGTCAACATGTGTTGCAGACCAATTCTAACTTTTTACATGATTTGCAAATAAATTTACTTGCAAGAAATGGGAATATTTACATTCACATAACTCTTGTTTGTTAACCATTAATAAATGTCATTATAAAACAAAAATAGTACCTCGTGAGAAACTATATCATCCATGAGTCTATTGATAACCGAGGAAGCTTGAACAATCTTGGGGTTGCTAATTAAGCGACCATTCAAAGGCTTCTTTGGTTGCAAAAACTCCCATTCCCACAAAAGAAGTGGTTGCCAACATTTTGTAGCCACAGGTAATCAATGCAACAAGCATGTATTCCTCCATTGTAGGTACGTGTTGTTGGTGACGCCATTTTGTTTCCAAGAAGTAATTTCTAACTAATTCCTTCATTTGAACATAAAAGAAATTACAATCAAAATCACTTTTTGTTGCACACATTGAAAATCTAATAATTAAACCATTGAATGATGAAACTTACTGCTTCTTTAGTGTAATCAAGGCAAAACAGTTTTCCTTAAAAGACAAAATCCCTTTCATTTTCTTTGTAAACATATAGAAGAGCCTCATGACACAATTTTATGTACTCAGCAGTTTATCTATGGCACTGATATCCCACTTAACAAAAAAAAAAAAAAAAAAAATCAAACATGAGCATCTGATTATTGTAACAAATTGAAGTAGGATGAAAATTACCTCTCAATTGCAGAGGTAAAAAGATCAAGTTCTTCGATAGTATCATAAACATAATAGATGTCATCAATAATGGAAGTCATGACGATCACTTTGGTTAATATCCTTCAAGCCAAATGTATTCTGGCTCAAAATACATGCCCAATATCCAAAAATAGCTCTCCACCATTTTATCTCTTGCGAAAGGCAGTTTATGCGAAAAGTCTAAATTTTTCACCACCTAAATGACATTACAAAGAAGAACCCATTAAACTGTAAAGCTTCAAGCTTGAAATGCTTACAAGCAACCATATCAAATCTTGTATATACAAAGATATGTTGGGTTGGGTTCCCTCTTATGTAGAAGCCCAACAAGTCTCAATAGGTTAAATTTAGCCCATATGTTGGGTTGGGTTATATTGAGACAAGTTTCAATAAGTCTCAATATAACTTAAGTTTTTGTTATTATTATTTTTTTAAAACTGACATTGAATGAATAAGAGGACCGACGATACATGTCAGGATCAAACACTAATTACTATATAACCCAAATATCTACTCTAATGAATCATATACAACTACGTACTCTCATAATAAAGGAAGAAGATTAACCATGTATACTAAAATGCTCTTATTTGAAATTGAACCCTTAATATTTTTATAAATGGAGAAATGTCTAACTACCTATATTAAAAAGTAATGCATAAATATGTAATTTTACAAAAATATACGTCATGAAAAAAGAGATAGCTAATTACATTGATAAATATTTATAGTAATTCTACTATTAATATTTCTCAACTTTAAAAAGTTCGAACAAACTAATTAAATTTATTTATTACATTATTTTTCTTAAAACAAATTTCATTTTCCGTTAAATTAAGCATAGCAAAATACGGGTCCGGGCCTAGTGAGCCTAGACCCATGTTGGACTCTCTTTTTTATTTGAGGGCGTAGACTGTCTGCACCCTCAAATAAATTTGAGGGTCTGGTCCAGATCCGACCCGTGTACTTTATGGGTCTGCTCAGACCCGCACCAAACCCAAATTTGATCGAGTCAACCCGATCAAATTCGGGTTAACCTGAATTTTTTTAAAAAAGAATTTCAAAGTTTTCTCAAAAATTCTTTATGAACTAAGAAATTCAATAGATCCAAGACTTCAACCTAATTTTTTTTTTTAAAAAAAAAAAATCAATGTTTTTCCCCTAGATCAGATTAAACTAATTTCACATCACATAATTCATTCCATAATCATTCTTGCCAATTTTTACAAGAAACATGCCACAATCATAATTAAACAAAAAATAACATTAAAAGTTAAAATTTATCTTTAATTTACATTCCAAAATAACAAAAAAATTTATAAATATGAATACAAAAAATAAAATCAAGATGATGATGGCTCTTCTTCATCTTGTTTATGATATATTTCTTCCTTCTGTTTATGATATATTTCTTCCTCCGAAAAGCCATCTAATAGAACAAATCAAGTAAAAAATTAAAAATTAAATTAAAGATTACGAATAATATGCATAATGTAATTAAATTTATAACTACTTTCATACCTCAAAGTAGAGCTCATATCCAATTTTGTACACACATCAATACTTCCAATGTGTCTAGATGCAATCTCTTGTACTGTGGACTCAAGAATCTACCCCTAATACTAAAAGCGGACTCAGAAGCTACCGTAGACATAGGAATGGCTGTGATGTCTTTGGCAATTCTAGCCAAAATCTGATATTTCCCTTTGTTTCCTTTCCATTAGGCCAAAATATCAAAGTCAGGAGAATTATCTTAAACTTTTTCATCCAAATATTTCTTTAACTCCAATTTGTTCAAGCCTATAGCTTCTTCACAATCACGCTTATATTGATCCTCATCCCCAAGGACATTAGTATCATTAAAATGAACCATAAATAAAAATCATAAAACGAACAGTAGGATGGCCACCAAGTGAAATGAACACAACCAGATAGAGATAGTCAAATCACAACTAAATCGTAATACTAATTCGATCATTCCCCCGTAAAACAATCCAAACTACTCAATTCATTTCCAGATACATAAATCAGTACATGCTGAAGCGCAATAGATCTTACTTTCTTAAAAATTACTTCATTCTTAAAAATTTCGATCCTAGAATTGAACTCGCAATCATAACATGCTGCTAACTGATACAACTTCATCCTTTTAATTATCGTATTCTTAATTTAACCAACATATTTACAAACAGAACGATTAACAAATGCAAGAAGCCAATCGAACTACTAAAGAAAAACAATGGAACATAAATAGAACTAAATTCAATTCAGCAACTGATATATAAACCAAATGTTTCCACTTTCAAATTCATTATGCAATGACATAATAACCAAACTGTACAAAAATACACAAATAAAAATAAAAATTCAAGTAGTAACTTATTATTTCCTACAACCATATAATAATTCATACACCAAATCGCCGCCATCCCATTTGTTGTTATATAAAAGCATTTTGAATTACTATTGAAACAAAACAAACATCTGCTGAAAACAAACCCGTAAACCACCTTTTAAAATATGTAAGTTGAAAAAAAACACCTAGAGATAGAAAGAGTCACTGTCCAAGCTCACAAACCCAGAGAAATCAAAGTTTTTTTTGCTTCCCTAGTTCAAAAGATCTAAGAGACAGAGAGAAGCTTCTTCACTCTAGAGATTTTGTTTGCTCAACCAAACATTAATAACATCAATAACACAAGAATAACCATTCCAAAAATAGATCTAAACAAATTATGAGTGTTGTACACATCCAAGATAATATATCATTGAAGATGCGAAAGACACATAACCCAGATGTAAAAACACACAAAAAATCCAAAAATAATTAACCTAGATGCGAAACAACAAGCTAGGAAGGACAATCTTTCCATTAGTGTTAAAATTATACTAAAATCAAACAATAAACATCAATCAAAACAAACCAAAGCAAAACTGAGATATGAGAAATCGAAAGACCTAGAAAAAAAAAAATTGGAAAGAGAGATGGCAGCGATACCACAGTTTCGAAGCTTTGGACACATAACAAATAACACGGCGGCGATGGAGAGAGACGTAGAAGTTCTGGTGCTCACATAGCAGATGACATGATGATGATAGAGAGAGAGAGAAGCGCAGTCGAGCAGAGAAATAATGACGATGGAGATTCGAGAGAGAGAGAGAGAGAGAGAGAGAGGTGCTGTCAAACAACGTTGATGGAATCGAGAGAGAGAGAAAGAAAGAGTCGAGAAAATTGAGAGAGAGGTTAGGGTTTTTTTTTAAAAAAAAAAAAAAAACAAAGAATGAACCGGGTATGGGATATATATGGAACTGGTATTTTGCGGGTCTAATAGAGACTTGCAAGTAGATCCATATCCTACCCACAATTATACGAGTATTTTCATATTCGGTTCTTTTAAGGATTTTTTAAAAAGCGGTTTAGGCCTATACTCGAATTGCATCCTTATGGGTATAGACAAAGTTTGCAGACCCTGTCTATCTTGCCATATTAAATTAAATTATAATTGATGAATTTAATTAGTTCGTCATAAGTTTTTAAGATTAAGAAGTATTGACCATAGAAGTTCTATATATTCACATATATATATATGGCAGGATCAGAAAACATAAATTTTGATACAAATTATTACACAATTTGTTGACCAATAGATGATAATGATTTCAATGGTTTAGATATACTTATACCTTTATATACAACTTAATTTTATACTTTACATAAATGTGTTCTCTCTCATCTCTTCAATATTACTTCATCTTTGCTCTCTCCAATTAATATTAAAAACCCACCGATTAATATTCTTCTCACCAATTAAGAATTCTTTGCATTTTTATTTATTTTTTTGGTTCATTTTGAAATTATATTATTTGTACATGTCTTGTAATTTAACTCAAATAAATAAATGTATTAATTGGGATATATTCAAATTTGATGTAAATTATAGATAACAAATACATAGAACATAGAAGGGTAGATGTAATAATAATTTTTGAAAAAATAATATTAACCTAGCTGATTGGCAATATTATTCATTGTCATTTTTACATTTAGACTCCCAAAGAAAAATATGTAAATTATAAAAATAAACAAATCATGAAAATAGAAATTACTAGGAGTTAACTAAAAAAAGTATATGGAAATAAAACATGTGGTTTCTTTTAAGAATCATCGATCAAATAGATGTTTTGGTAATTAAATAGACGAATGACTGTCGAGGAGGTGCTCAACCTTATCATTGTAGACATTGAGAGCAAGATTGCTAAGTGGCTTGATTTGCACTACATTGAATTGCTAGATTCCCTATAGACGGCGTCAAACTGTAGTGGGGTCAAAACTACAGTATGTCAATCTTGAATGGAACCCTTCCCTAAAACTTAGCAACCTACAAAGAGAATGTGAGTGATCTTAATATCGGTAGGGTGCTGGTCAATGACACTTCGATGCTTAAGTTAGTAAATTGCGTAAATGTAAATAAAAGCAAGTAAAATAAAGCGTCGGTAGAGACAATGAGTAGGACCGTATAAATTATCGTTGTTAGCTGCGTGACAGCATTGACGACGGCCTAAGATGGTGATTCGGCATCAGGGACAGAGTTTCATTGATGGAATGCGTCTATCAAGGAATGTCTTTAAGCGTGGAGACGGTCGTTCGACTGATGGAAGGCTATCGAACCACTGAATAGGCCGTGGTGGTCATAGAATCAAGTGTCCGTAGGATTGAATAGCCGTAGGATAGAATGCTCATTATTTGAGAAGCTGAATGACGGTGTAAATGAGGCTTCATTTAGTACAAGAGCAATACTAGAGCCATTAATTATAGACCATGTATATATATACATATATATAATTACTGTTAAAATTACCTATATTAATCACATCAAATAAGATGTTGGCCGACCATATGAACTGGCAAGCATGAATATGGTGGCCATGTAGGATAAATATGTAGCAGTAAATATGTAGATATGATCATTATTAACAAGCATATTCATGTGGAATGAATAGTTGAAAGGTTAAATATGATCACGCATAATAAACTATTATCAATCATATCCATGTAGAATGAAAAGAATGATGGACATGATCATGCAACAAGCTATCAACAAGACCATATAGAATAACGTGTCAAAGTAGTAGTAAACTAACCATGTGAATAAGAGAGAGAGTATAAATATATATGACAACATAATAGCTATGTTATCATGTAACCTGTCAGCAAAGACAGATAAATGTTGATATAATTTATCTATAAATTATATCTAAGTGCATGGTGTGATATTATATCACCAAATCACGGTTCCACAAGTGTGTAGGCCGACTGTCTACTAGCATTATGATTTAATATTATAGTAGTACACATTATACAATTAAGACTAGCATGATATAATATTATCATAAGCAATTGAACATGCTTTGATCAACCTGAGATAATAGCAAGCACGTCAACAAACCTGTCGTGGAAGGAATGTGACAGCGACACAACTAGAGCAAAGAGGACAGACCTGACCTCTAAGAGAACCCATGATGGCAGCGTGGTGCCAATTCTGGTGGTCGACAGGGAACAGAGACGGAGGTGTTGCGATCGTCCGCACCAGGCTGTTGAGGAGCACAGAGGCATGGTGGAAGCGGCTGATATGGGTGAGACAAGAGTTGCACTAGACTGTGGCTACTGTGCTCGCTAGTGGTAGGAACGTTGAGGGAGAAGGTACCAAGTCAAGCCGGCGGGACTGAACCCGTTCAACTGGTTAATGGAACCGAGAACGGTGATTCGGGCGATATTAGTTACTATCAAAACCAAAGCTTAAGTTGATAAGAAAAAGACCAACTCAAGGTTGACAAATGACATGCCCATATCGGACACATGCTAAACATTTTTTACCGTATAATATGTATAACGAGATGATTTTTAGATAAAGAGAGAGAGGATTTAAACTAGAGACTTCCAAGCTTTAATATCATATTAGTTGCTTATTAGACCTAAAAGTTCAAGTTGATAGAAAATAATCTAATTATAATATTTAAGACTCGAGGTTAGACATTGGTGATGTAGATGAAAAAGAGAACGACTGAGACACTCTCAACTGAATTCACCAAATAAGAGTGGTGAGTGGAAAACTGTGGACGAGAGAGGGTGATCTTGTCTCGTTTGTGTGTGTACAATCCATCATGATTGTTGGTTAATGGGGTGTTGGATCGGATCCACCCAAATTGACTCAAACCCGAAAAACCTATGATCCAAGTTATAAACTGGATTGAATCAAGCAACTGATGGAGCAGTTACTTGCAGTTGCAATACAATTGCTATGAGTATTTTGTGGCACATAAAATGCAGTGATGGGGTCATTTTTAAGAAGTGACAAAAACAAACATATGAGAGAAAACAGAGAAACAGAGAAACAAAGGCAGTATTCTTACATCGTGAATTAAGATTTCTCTCATCTTCGTAATTGAAATCTGACCGCCAGTTGAACAACAAAAAATTCATATCAACTTCTGCTGCATAACCAGGTACATATTGTGTTTTTCATTCACTAGTTTTCATATTTTAAATATATTATGTAAACTATCAGTGGTGATTGTAATTTATCATTGGTATCGAAGTAAGATTTTGTGTTGTTTGCTAGTGGAATGATGACATTTAGCATGAAACTTACTTACATATTAAGTTTAAGGCATTTAGAAAGTTGTTTTTCAAAGATTAGTAAAATAATCCCGAATCTGTTTATAGCCTTTAAATGTTAGAAAACATCTTTATTTTTTTTGTAATTATTATGCCATTGGATAGGGCTCGAAAAAAGCTTTCCAATGGTATATTATATGATCAATTTGGATGATAAACGAGTGAGAAAAACTCATTTAAAATATGTCCCTAAAATCTGAAATTCTAGAAAATAGTTTGGTTGAAGACAATGAACAGTGGCTTGCCACGTGACGACCTGGGTAGAGGCCCCATCATACATGACACATGTCACTTTCTGATGGAGCTGCATCAACGCAAGTATAACCAACCAAAGAAAGCCACGTGTAAAAAGTGTGGCACAATATTATGTCGCCACGTGTACACTCATATGGCTGAATCTGGTTGTGACACGTGTAACACGTATGGTGAAGTCTGGTTTAGCCAAGTGTCATATTGAAGGGACGAATCAGATTATGCCACATATGTGCGACTTGGCAGCATGTGATTGGGCCATGTGTCATAGAGATGGAAGTGCCAGAGCTAGCCATGTGGCTCACGTCTGCACTGCATGCACTGCCAGCGAGCCATGATTGCCGACGCGTGAGGTCTGAGCACCACCATCAACAACGGTTTTCAGCTACCGGAAAAAATAATTTAAAAAAAAAAATCTTTCTTTTATAAGCCTATTCATTTTATAAAATTTAATATTACATTTAATTTATTTAACTAAATTGTTTAACATGTTTAACGTAAAAACATTTTGTTAAACATATCTGATGATGTCATAGTCATATCTGATGACGAGGAAGGCGTCGAGCCTTTGGATTATATGCCTTCGGATTATCTGATTGATGTTATAATCATATTTGATGATGAGGAGGGCATCGAGCCTCCGGGTTATGTGCCTTCTAGATATTCAGCTAATGTTATAGTCATTTCAGATGACGAGGATGATATCGAGATTATAGAGATATCAGATGATGATGAGGACGTCGATGTCATGGATACTTCTGATGATGAGATAGTTGAGGTGATAAACATCTCATTAGACGAGGAGGATTCAGAGATGATGATTGATTTCGACCAGTATATAAGAGAGTATTATGAGGAGATAGATTCTCGTACCCCTTATCTGTCTGATTGATGTTATACTTATTTTATTGTTATTATTTTGTATATAGTGCAAGCATTTATGTTGGATATTTTTCATTTATGTTGGATATTATGTTTATGTTAGATATTTTATTTTATGCATACTTTTATGGATAATGTAAACCTTTTATTTATCATTTATATAATCTTGTTCTATTTATATTGTATTATGTATAATGATATCTATGTGGGTGTCCTAATATAATTAAGATATGACATTAGGACTGTTTTGCACAAATATACTTACAAGTATGGTTTAGTAAATAATTGGAAGTGGATGATGATAGGTAGCTTGACTACTTTTTCGATTCCTGTCCAAGGATTCTTTTTTCATATTTATAAGTGTATGGTTACTGTAATATTATAATGAAATAATAGTAGATATGCTAATATAAATATAGAAGAATATAGATAGTAAGTCTCTAAATAGAAATGGATATCATTTCAAGAAATGACTTTAACTTCAAAGAATATAATTGCTGAGTTAAACAAGGGTCAGAAACTGAATAATGACAATTATAATATCTAGCACCGAAAAATTTAGTATACTCTCGAAGAGTAAGATGCTTTTGAGAACTTGACAAATACCATGATATTGCCCCAGTTAGGTACATCTGCTCAAAGTAGAAGAGACATGGAGATCTATCAAACTTGGAAAAAGAATAATAACATTACTCGAATTACGATCTTGAGCAGTATGGATGATGATCTCATGTGTATGTATGAAGATTATGAAACTACCCAGGACATGTGGATGACTTTAAAAGACAAATATGGTGGTACTTCGACCACTAAGCTGAAGAGGCTCACCATTAAGTTTGACACTTATAGGAAGCGTCAGAATCATACCATGAGGCAACACCTTATAAAGATGTCAAATATGATTCGTGAGCTTAAAACTGCAGGGCATAATCTCACTGATGAGCAGCAAGTATAGGCTATGATCCGGTCTCTTCCCTTAAGTTGGGAAAACAAGAAGATCAACATGACTCACAATGATAGCATCAAGACATTTGATGACATTGCACGTCATATTGAATTGGAAGACGAGCGCTTAGAAGTGGCTAGGGCTTCCGGTCAACTTTATATGACTAAATCCAGCAAGCGCAAAGGTTTAGGCTTTAAGCGTAAGGGATGGTAGAAGAATTTCAAGAAATGGAATGGTAATTACAAGTTTAAGAAGAATGAGACTAGGAAGGGCAAGAAAGGCAAATGCATTGGGGCTAGGAAGGACAAAGCCAAAATGACTTGTTTCAACTACGGCCAGTTGGGCCATTTTGCTTGTGAATGTACTCAGCAAAAAAAGAAAAATGTATAATATTACTCTGACACATTTTATCATACTTATGTCTCTAGCTCAATATTACACACTGAATCTAGTCCTCTGTGGACTGTAGGCTCAAGGCCAACCGATCACGTAGCTAGAGATCAATGAGCATTTGTGGAGTATCGTCGAATAAATCAAGGATCAAGATGCATATATGTGGAGAATAATTCACATACTGAGGTGAAGGGTATTGGCATTTGCAAGATTGTTTTATATGGAGGCCAAGTACTCTATCTCTATGATGTATTATTTGCTCCTGATATTCGACAAAATTTGGTTTCTGTACCAGTACTTCTTAAACTAGGATATGTTTTAAATTTTCATAGTGATTGTATGAATATTTATTTAGATTCTGTAAGGATTGACACTGAATATTTACTGGATGGTGATTGTATTAAATACCGAGATGAATGGTTATTATAATGATAATAGTTGTTTTTCATTAATTACTTCTTCTGATAGTGCAAATATTGATGTTAATACTTGACATGCTAGACTAGGGCATATTGGCCAAGATCGAATGAATAAATTAGCCAAAGAGGGATCTTTAGGTTCCTTCAATAAGATACATTTGCTTGTGTGTGAAATTGTCTAGAAGAAAAAACAACTAGAAAACAATTTGGAAAAGGAATTAGAGTTAAGAATCCATTACAGTTAGTTTATTCTGATATTTGTAAACCTATGAATGTTAGAGCAAGAAGCGGTACTTCATATTTTATAACTTTCATAAATGATTATACTCGTTACGGTAATGTTTATCTAATCTCCCATAAATCTGAAGCATTAAATTGCTTTAGATTATATCTAAACATGGTGGAGAATCAATTAGATAGAACTATCAAAGTTCTGCGAATTAATCAAGGATGAGAATACCTCTCAGAACAATTTGAGACATTATGTCAAGAGAAAGATATTATTAGACAATTGACTATTCCTAGGACTTCGCAACAAAATGGTGTAGTGAAAAGAAGGAATTGAACTTTATTAGAGATGGTAAGATCTATGATGGCACAAGCAAACCTCCAAATATCTTATTAGGGAGATGCACTACTGACATCTGCTTATATTCTGAATAGAGTCCCTATTAAATCAGTATCTTTTACACCCTATGAATTGTGGACAGGTAGGAAACCTGATCTCACCCATATGCGACTTTGGGGGTGTGCAGGATATGTACATGACTTCTCTAGCAAATTTGGAAAGTTGGGTGCTAGAGAAAAGAAATGTATCTTTACTAGATACTCTAAACATTTGAAATGATATGTATTCATAGGAGAAAATTCAAATGAAAGCATAACTAAATTGGAGTCACGTGACGTGAATTTCTTAAATAATGAATTTCCTAGTAGGGGTGAAGTTAAAAAAGATTTTCAATTTTAGGAATTAAATGAATCTCATGACATTGTGCATTCGAACACTCAACTAGAGGTAGAAAGAGAGTTGTCTGAATACTTTGTCCCTAGTGAGAGTGATAAATCTATTGAAAGAGCTCCTTCATTTGTTCCCAGTAGGAGCATAAGGACTAATGAATTAGTACCCTCGAAATCATCAATTCATAGAAGTGACTGTCAAACTATTCCTCGTCGTCGATTTGAGCTTGAAAGGAAAACTTTTATGCTTGTTTCACATGATAGTGATGAGCCAAAAAAAGTAAATAAGGCTCTCAACTCTCCTATTAAAGAATTTTGGATTAAAACTATACAAGAAGAGATGGAGTCAATGGAAAACAACCATATCATGGACTTAGTTGATTTACCACCTGATCGAAAAGCTATTGGAAACAAATAGGTTCTTCGTATCAAGCATAAGACAGATAGCTCAATAGAAAAGTATAAGGCGAGATTAGTAGCGAAAAGATATGCTCAATAGGAGGGTATAGATTATGAAGTAATCTTCTCCTATGTGGTAAGGTTTGCTTCAATTCGCCTTATATTAGCTATCGTCGCACACATAAATTTGGAATTGTATCAAATGGATGTAAAGATAGCTTTTCTCAATGGAGAACTAGAGAAAGAAATTTACATGGAACAACCAGTGAATTTCGTTTCAAAATGTCAAGAGCAAAAAGTTTGTAAGTTCAAGAAATCTATTTATGGTCTGAAACAATCCTTTAGACAATGATACTTTCGTTTCTATGAGGCATTAATATCTTATGGATTCCAGATCACTGAAGAAGACCATTGTGTGTATGTCAAACGGGTCAAAGACAAATTCATAATTTTATCTTTATACGTGGACAATATTTTATTAGTCGAAAATGACAAGGAGTTCATGATAACTATAAAGGAATGGTTATCTTCAACTTTCTATATTTTAGGAGTTAAGATCCAAAGAGATCGTTCAAGGAGGATCCTAACTTTATCACAAGAGTTTTATATTAAAACAATCATTGAACGATTCCATATGGCTGATTGTAAGCCTATAGATACTCCCATCTCGAAGGGACAAACTCTTAGTCTTAAAATGTGCCCAAAGACTTTGCAAGAGTCTGAAAGAATGTAAAGAGTTCCTTTCTTTAATGCTATCAGAAGTCTCATGTATGTTATGATGTGTATGAGACCTGATATCTGCTATATAGTTGGACTAGTTAGCATATATCAATTCAATCTTGGTCAGAAATATTAGATCACTGTGAAAAGAATATTAGCATATCTGAAGGGGACCGCAGACTAATCTTTTTGCTATGAAGGTGGTAATTTACGCTTGGTTGGGTATACGGATGCATATTGAGGAGGTAACTTGGATGAACAAAAATCCACTTCAGGTTATGTATTTTTACTCAGCCAAGATATCATCTCTTGGAGTAGTAAGAAACAGTCATGTATTGCGTTATTCACCATGGAAGCTGAATTTATAGCTTATTCAGCAGCAGTTCAAGAAGCAGTGTGACTTAAGAGATTTTAGGAGATATGATTTTAGAAGTCGATGTGGAGAAATTAGTTACTGTGACAGTCAAGTAGTCATTGCTTATACCAAAGATGCAAAGTATCACAGTAAATTGAAACATATAGAGACTAAATATAATTTTGTCAGAGATATAGTAATAAAAAAAAAAAATGTAATGATCAAATATATATCTATGTATGAGATGGTTACTGACCCTTTTACAAAAACTGTGACAAGGGATGTTTTTAAGTTACATGCTCAGTCTTTAGGTCTGCGTAGATTATAATGTTGTAATTATTACTTTGAACTATATCCATTTGTGAATAAATATATTAGATTTATTATAGAATATTAGCACATATTCATTTTACTTGAATTATATAAAGTATATCATCAGGTTGAAGACTGGTATTCTTACACGTATCGCCTTGGTTGTTAAGATGGCAAGCCAAGATGAGACATATATATTTTTAGAGAATAAATTTGAGATTATTCTCTCAAGGACTTAGAATATATGAAATGTCACATTGGCAATAGCCAAGATGAAGTTCTACACTAAACATTAATAATAGAACCAATCATGATATATCCCCATCATCATGAGAACCTAATTAAGCCAGATGTGAGTTTCTTAACAAGAGGCGCTTAGAAAGCGATTTTTTAGAAACTCATATTAGTTGTTATGAGAGCATTTGAACTAAGATCTATACAATGAATAATCTAAATATAATTGACATATACGTCCCTATTGAGGGCAAGATTCACTATAACATGTGTTTCATAACGCGTGTATTTATTGTGACCGATATGGAAAATGAGTGAATTTATCCCTAATTATTTATTGTGTAAGTTCCATTAAAGTTTGTAAAAACTTCTACTTATGTCCTCAGTGACTATTCACTTTGTCTCAAAGTAACAGAGTGATGCTTGTATCATTAGTGTATTTTCTATGACCATGATAATGCAGTCTATGGGATATTTCTATGATGTTAGTCATTTTCGTTAACCGAGAGACGAAAGTGAGATAGGAAGATTTAATGAATTTTATTTTTCATACATTTATATGTCGATAAATTGTGATTTGGAATCATAATTGTAATTATATGAATTATTAGATGATCAAGCATATTGTGTTAAATGGATCAAATATGTTTGAACAAATAAAATTCTATTAAATATAGGACATAATAATGAACAAATTTATAATCTCTTGTATAAAAGTACAATTGAGATTTATAAAGTAAATCCTATCACACATATTATTGTTCATAGGTCACACGATGTATTTGTACATATGAATGCCTATACTCCTTATCATAAAAGGGTCATCAGAATTTTCTTCGTGTTTTTTGTTTGGCTCATCTTGTGTAAATAGGAGATATTGGTTAATTGGGTGTTGAATCGAATTCCACTCAAATTGACCCAAACCCGAAAAACCCATGATCCAAGTTACAAACTGGATTGAATCAAGCAACTGATGGAACAGTTACTTACAGTTGCAATACTAACTGATAAGGCAGTTACTTGCAGTTGCAATATAACTGCTATGAGTATTTTCTTGTACATAAAATGCAGTGATGGGGTCATTTTTAAAAAGTGACTGAAACAAACATATGAGAGAAAACAGAGAAACAAAGGCAGTATTCTTACATCGTGAATTAAGATTTCTCTCTTCTTCGTGATTGAAATCTGATCGCTAGTTGAACAACAAGAAATTCATATCAACTTCTGCTGTATAACTAGGTACGCATTGTGTTTTTTATTCACTAGTTTTCATGTTTTAAATATATTATATATTGTCAGAGGTGATTGTAATTTATCAATGACTATTGTGTTTGACTCCTAATGAGGAAGAAAGTAGGATGATGAAGAGTATATAAATTGCTTATTGTTAACACTAGAGAGAGAGAACGATGGTTGGTTATACAGGTCATTGACCACGTGAGTATCCATGAGAGTCCTCGTGAGAGTCACTTTTTATAGACAATCTAGAGTTTTCAGAACAGAAGTCTTTCCTATTTTGTAGTCAGAAGATAAAGATATGATCTTTTAGATGATATATCTTTCCTAATCGGTTGTGATTAAATAAAAATAGGATTCTTAAGCCATGAGCTGAGACTCGATCAATAAGTCATTGGTCCAATTATCTAAAGTATGCTTTTTACCATCATTTTACGAGCCTAGGGTTTTTAGCCACTACAACTGGTAGATATATATATTAAATGATATTTTATCATTTCTCGCTCCAACTTTTTCTGTCTCTACTAATGTTGGTTTGTACAATTTAACATGTTTCCCTTTTTCTTTTTCCTCTGTATTGAGATTAGTGTGAGGAACTATTGCTTTATTGACCTTTCTAGGGAGTTGGTGATTTCTTTTTTTTTTTTTTTTGGTATAATACAAGAGCTTTAAAGCAAAGCTAAATTACTCTAACACTACGAACCATTGCGAACCCAATTTTGTCATACCACATAACATCTTCCAGCTCTTTTGGCATCTTGTCTAACCAATGGCTTCTGAGCGGAAACTTACCAGCTAGGCTTGCTAACATATCCGCTACCTTGTTCGCTTCTCTGTAAACATGGCAGATGGACACATCCCACTTCTGGTTCATCATTCTTTTTATACCCTCACTAATGAGGAATGGTTGTTAACATCATCTCTCTTATTGGTTATCATCTGTATTATGCAAGCACTATCAACTTCCACTTGTAATCTCCTTATACCACTATCCCAAGCATACTGCAGCCCTTTAAACAGCCCCCACAACTCCGCCTCTGTGATGGAGCAAACTCCAATATTCATCACAAAAGCACCCCTCCAACTACCTATGTGGTCTCGAAGCAACCCCCCAGCTTTGGCTCTCCCCGTACCTGAGCTAAAAGCCCCATCAGTATTCAACTTGAAGTAGTCGCTATTTGGTGGAGACCAACTTATCCACCGTTCCTCCCTCTCACTTCGACTTTCCTTACACAAAGTCTGAACTATCGCTGCTGCCATGCATCTTATATCCTGTACTATGCCATCAATTCTGCACATTCTGTCATTGAACAACATCTCATTCCTCCATCTCCAAATTTTCCATATCGCCACTCCAAATAAAATGTCCCAATTTGGATTATCCCTCTCAACCACTTTGGTCACATTGTGACAAACCCAGTTTTTCAAGTCCAGCGAGAAAAACATAGACATATTAGTAGTCAAAACCAGTTGCACCCACACCTGCCTCGCTACAACACAGTCCCTCAATGCATGGAGAATATCTTCTGGTGCACACCTGCAAACATCACAATACTGCTCCTCCAAAACATGCCTTCTTTGTAGCTCAACCTTAGTGCTCAACTTGCCATTTAGAACAAGCCAAATAAAAGTTCTGATATGTTGGGGTCCCTGCCATCTCCATGCCACTCTCCAGATCCTGGTCTCTACATTCCAAAGCCTTTGAGTCAGAAACTGATAAGCTGAACTTACCGTAAATTGACCCTGCTTTGAGTAAGACCAGAAGATACTATCATCACCCTCATCACTCTTAGGAGGTTTGGTAGCCGCAATTTTAAGGTTGATATCCATTTGTAAATACTGAGAAAAACTCTGCCAGTCCTAGCTCCCTTCCACCATGACATACTTTGCTACACACCTCTCCATCTCAACCAAAGGAACCTGGTTTCTAGTGTAATAAATCAGAGGCCTCTCCTCTAGAATCCACACATCTAACTAGAATCGAACTCTTTTAGCAGCACCAATGGTCCAATAAACCCCTTGTATCACATATTCCAAATCCGAACCAACAGGTCTTGAGATCATTTTCAGCAATTTGGTAATATCAACATTATATTTCGACACTAAAACTTGCACCCATAGCTTGTCAGGACTTGTAAGAATCTCCCATCCCAGCTTCATGAGCAAAGCCTTATTCATTTGTCGTATATGGCATAGTCCAAGGCCACCCCTCTCCTTTGGTTGGCAAACATCCTTCCACTTTACTAGACTCAACTTTCTAACAGTGCTCAACCCTCCCTATATAAATCTCCTGCAGGCCTGATCTATTTTATCACACATCATACTAGAAATTCTTGTTGTTTGCATCTGGTAAATAGGGATAGCTTGCAGAACTGTTTTGGTTAAGGTGACCCTCCCAGCTAATGACAGATGCAAAGCATTCCACCCTGATAGCTTTTGTTCTATTCTATCAATTACTTCTTGATAGGTGGATTTGTTAACCCGATTGTGCAGAAGTTGAGCTCCTAGATATTTCCCAAAATTATTGGTAATGGCAAATCCCATTTTTCGACTAATTCTGTTCCTCTCTCTTGTGCTCACATTATTGGAGAATAAAATCTGAGTCTTGGAGGAACTTACTTTCGCTCCTGAACTCATGCAAAATTCTTCCAAAACTTTCATAATCACCTCCGCTTGATTATCTGTAGCTTCAGAAAATAACAAAAGATCATCTGCAAAAAATAAATGTGACAAGGGAATACCTTTTCATCCCATCCAAATTGGTTTCCAAACACCCTCATTAACCATTTTAACAATTCCATGTGTCAGCCGCTCAATACACAAGACAAAAATATATGGAGAGAGAGGATCACCTTGACGGACACCCCTCTGAGGGATGAATCCATCTGTAGACTCTCCATTCCAAAGGATTTGCATCGACGAGGTCGAAACACATTCCATGATTATATTTTGCAAATTCTGAGGTATACTAGCTTCCCTAATGGTATCTTGAATAAATCTCCAATCCAATCTATCATAGGTTTTCTCCAAATCCATTTTAATCGCCATGAACCCTTTCTTACATTTTTTTATCCTCATGGAGTGAACAACTTCTTGTGCAATAACTATGTTATCCGTTATATGTCTACCCGGCACAAAACTTGTTTGATGAGGGCCTATCCAACTCGGCATAAAAGGTTTCAGCCTATTCACAATGACTTTCATAATAGTCTTATACATTACCATACATAAACTAATAGGTCGAAACATCTTAAGACTATCCGCATTATCTTTTTTTGGAATTAATACAAGAAGAGTTCGGTTAATCTCTGAAGGAATACTTTTCCCCTGAAACAAATCTTCTACCAATTTACACACTGAATTACCCACTGTCTCCCATTGACTCTGATAGAACATGGCATGTAAACCATCGATACCTGGTGCTTTCAGTGGGGCCATCTAGAACACTGCTTGTTTTATCTCTTCAGAACTCACGTCAGACGCCAGGCTAGAGTGTTCTGCAGCAGTAAATTTCGAAAAGCACCCCCTTATCGGATAAACAGATGCCAGTTGGTCATCTACTTCAAATAATTTGGAATAAAACTGAATAACATGCCTTTTAAGCTCTTCCAAATCTGAAACCCATATACCTCTATCATTGCGAAATACCAAAACTTTTTTCTGCTTTCTTATTTGAAGTGTTTGGCAATAGAAATAGGTGGTATTGTGGTCTCCTCCCTTAATCCACTCCTTTCTAGATTTTTGATACCAAAAGAGTTCTTCTTGAGCAAGAACCTCTTCTAACTTCAATCTGAGATCATATTATAATCTAGTGAGTTTGCTCAATTTATAATTTTCAAGTGCTCTTTGAATACCTGCAAGTCTCGCCAGCAGGTTATGCTTCTTTTTGAATAGATTTCCAAAAACTTCCCTATTCTAGATTCAAGCTTTTTCAACAAAATGCTTAGCTACCTTCATATAATCCAAATTGGGATACCAAGCTTGCTTAACCATACCTGTAAAAGTTTCATTTCGAGTCCAAGAAGCTAAAAACTTGAAAGGCTTACATCCATTTCCTGATTTCTTCGCACCACCAAACTTAATTAAAAGGGGTCTATGATCTGACTGAATTTTTGGAAGATGCACCAGTTCTACATTCGTAAATTTTACAAACCAATCATCATTGCACACTACTCTATCTAACCGTTCCAGAATAGCCCCTCTCACCCAAGTAAATCGAGGTCCTTTAAAAGCCAACTCAACCAGCGCAAAATCATCTAGCCACTTACGAAATTTGTAACAGATACCACTACGTCTATTTGATCCCCCCTTCCTCTCAGAAGCTCGAACAATTGCATTAAAATCACCTCTAATTAACCAAGGACCCGTCATATTTCTTCCTATCCTATCCAATTCCTTCCATAAGCTATTGCGAATCCTCAAACGTGGACTAGCGTAAACAATTGTAACCAACGACATCAGTCCCTTACTGTCCTTCATTCGAATATGAAAAAATTGTTAATGGTTTTCAAGCACTTCAATATTAATCTCATCTCGCCAAAGAACCCAAATGTCCCTTGAGAATCCCATAGCTTCTATCCTATGGCACCTGTCAAACCCACTTCTATAAATAAAACTATCAGCTTTGATACCACTAATTCTTGGTTCTAATAAAGCAAACACCTCTGGTTTATAAGTCTGAACCATAGCTTTAAAGATTCGATGAAATTTAGATGATGCTGCCCCTTGGCAGTTCCAAACAATCACATTTAGATCCATAAAACAAAGATATTAGAGGTTGTGCAAACACCTGATAATTTACATACCAGTTTCAGTAGTTTCTCCTTCCGTCTCCATCGCATCCTCATCTGTGATGAAGGCATCACTGTCCAAGGCACTAGAGTCTTCATCGTTTTCGATCCTCGGGCTGTAATCTTCATCACTTGACTCATCACTGCACAGTTTGGGATTACCATCATCATGCATCAAATCATCCTTGTGAAACACATTCTATTCTGGAGGTTTCCCTTTATCTCGTTTCAGTCTCTCCACCTTTTTTTCTCCAGCCTTCTCAATCGCTGTATGACCTGTAGATGTGAGTTCAGGATTTGCAGTGGCTAGATTATTATTGATAACAACCACCAAGTGCTTTGTCCTGTCTAGCTTCACACTCTCCGCCTTTTGTTTGGTTCTAGATCCCACTGTGGGGTGGGTTTGGGGTCTGTTTTATATTATTGTTTGCATGGATTTGCATGGTCTGGTTATTAGCCTTCTCATTAATATAGCTTTCTGTTTGATCACGGGTTAGTTGACGAACTCTACTTTTTTTATGCCTGGACATGGACGCCTCTTCATATTGGAAAGAAGGTTGCCTAATTGGATCCTTGCTTGATTGCCTAACATTTTGGTTATTCTTTCCCAAATCATTTGCATTCAAATTGGAAAGAACGTCAAATCTGGAACCTACTGAATTTAGTCCTGATTATTTTCCCAATTGCTCGCCTACTTTGGTAACTTCCTTAACTTGTTTGAACTTCCCTTTTTTGGTGGCTATCATCCATGGTCCAAATCTAGGATTTTCATCCTCTCCTCCGTTTTGCCCCTGGTTGTCTGTCATTCCACTCTGATCACCCTCCGATAATTCCTTTCCAGACTCCATTGTCGCTGCTGTTGGATCAACCTGCTTATTTAGAAAATTGCTAATCATATGGCCATACAAACCGCAATGGAAATAGATTTGCGGCAAAGTTTCATACTCAATCTTCTGTAACCGACCATCCACCAACAACTTCGCACACAACGGTTGTTCCAGGTTGACTTCCACAGCAATTCTCACAAACTTTCCTCTGGCAATGCTTTCAGTATTGTAATCAATCCTTAACACTTTCCCCACCAGTTGGCCTAATAATCTTAGCACCTTTTTGTGATAATAATGGAGTGGCATCCCTGGTAGTCGTACCCACTCCGTCACGTTTTTTATCTTGTCTTCAGAGCTATCAAATTGAGGGGACCAAGACTGCACCGTTAGATAATGCCCGAGTATCATCCATGGTCCTTGTGTTAACACATATTCAATATCTTCTGTTTTTCGAAACTTGACTAGATAATAGTTGTTTTCAAGATCAATCATGCTAAAACCTCCAGTCCTATTCCATAATACATCCAGCCTATTTGTCAGAGCCTCATATCCAATAGGCCTACCTAACAACTTGACCACCACTACAGTTTACCATGGCTTAGCCAGCTAGGATTGTATTGTTGATGAGAAACATATAGATGGTATATGTCCAGATGTATCAATCACCATATCCTCCTCTCCCATCTCTAAGTCTATCATATCACCCATTATTTTCACTCCCAAATCCGTTTGATCCTACATTAGCTTATCCTTAAAAGACATATTAGCTGAGTCATTCTGACTCCTCTCCTCAACGTGGAATCTAGCTTTCTTTGTCGATCTATCATCTACAATCGACGGTGGACTCCCTTTCTCTAGAGAGATAGCACTCATACTTTGCAAAAAAAAGGTGTGTTTTTATTTTCTACTACTTTTCAAAAAATATTGGGGAGTCTGTCAGACAACTGTGTGACCATCTCAGCTGAAGAATCCGCTGAGAACGATCCTCTGCGGCGTCACTTATCCAAGGATAGGTGAGACCAGTAATCACGCTCTGATCACACGGTTTTAGTTCATCCACCAGACTTGATAACCTGTCTCCTTAGAACTCAAGGATACAGAGGTACGAGCCTATAGAACAGATCCTGTTCAAGTAAGGTCGTAAATATCTTGTATGTTGTAAATATCTTGTGATGGTACTTCAATCAATTCATTGAGTTGAATCAAATTATTATTATTATTATTTTGAAATAGAATTAAATCAAATTTATATTCTACAAGAAAGTAAGTGAACGTGTGCATATATAGTCGTGAGTTCAATTATTGGACTTTAATATCGATTGAACTCTTGAATTTTAAGTTAATAGATATTGTTTAATACGTTTATTTAATTGACTTTCGATAAGCTTATTTTAAGTTTATTTGGATTCAAATTGAGCCTACATGCTAAGATGAGACAACAGTGTACCAATTTGTTCAGCATGCGAATATCTCCATATCAACTACTCTATATGTATATATTTTTTCGTCTTGAAGGAAAAATACCAAAATTGAGTATTGGTATGAAAAATGCAAGTCTGACATTTAGACTTTAATTTTAGTGTATCAGTGACAGTAAGTTGTCAAGCGAGCAATAATAACACAATTGCTTGTATAACAATTATAGTGCACAACTACCATTCAAATGGAATTAATGCACTGATTATAAGTTTGAGAAAAAGAAGAACAAGAAGTCTATTCACAATCTTAAGAAGGCAAACGCTACTCTTCTTGTTCAAGTCTTATGGCATTCGTGGTGATGGCACGCCAAACACCAACATCTCTATTAAAAAAAGGCAAGTCAAAAACCTTTTTTTTTTTTTTGAAGAAAATTCTACAAAGTTTATACAGAATAAAAAGTTGAGACTCATTAAAAGACCAAATATGGTTATATTAACTTTTCATTTATTTTATGTTCTGAAAAGTATGCATTGATGTATTTGAAATACAAATATGAATTTTTTTTTTTTTTAATATGATTTAATTCTTTTCTTCTCTTTTAGGGAGAAGAGTTTAAATTTGGGACCTTCGCTTAGTTTGAGGTTTGATTACCATTAGGCGATGACCAAAACCACCGCTTGAATTTTTAACATCTGTTAAATGTAAAGAAAACTTGAAAGAAATTAAGGTTAGTTCTATATCCAAACTTTAAATATGACATTTAAATTAATATATGAAAATTGAAATAAGCTATCATTAATAATCTATTTACCATTTGACAGTTAAAAGTTGTACTTGTCCTTTAGTGGGCAATTAAAAGGACTTTTAATTGAAGCATTCGTGATCCAGAGCTTATATTTGGGATCCACGTAGATTCTGTTAACTATTGCTTTATTAATATTTAATCTTTCTGGACAGTTGGTGATTTCTTGTAAGTTGGAAATATCTTGCGGTGGCGTTGGCGCCAGCACCTCCCGTATCTTCCTTTATAAGATGATGGGTTCGATACTTCATCCCATAAAAATCTAAATTTATATAATAATAATAATAATAATAATAATAGGTCTCTCATCAATTGTATGGATTGCTTTTCCACCCTCGTATGGGTCTTCTCTCATCTCCGTATGGGTGATCCCCTCTTAATTAAGAGTAGTCCTCCAAACCGTGCCACTAATGTTATATCTCGATTGGTCCCGACAGTCCTCTGGATCCATCCCACATACTGTTCTCATACTAACAAAAAAAAAAAATCTTGCCATGGTAATTTAATCAATTCATTGAATTGATCACATTTATATTCTATCAACAAAGTATGTGAATATGTACATATATAGTTGTCAGTCTAATTATTGAACTCTTAAATTTTAACAGATATTGTTTAATACGGTGAGATTATTTAATTGACTTTCGATAAGTTTATTTTATACAGAAACTTTGTTAATAAAAGTGGAATATTTGGATGAAGCATACCATTGTGAATAATACATTGTATCTCAAATTATTGAAATATTAAGGATATCTAGTTTCATTCAAACTCCTTAGGTCGGAAAAAGTGCCAAAAAAAAATGAAAACAGTGTGTAATCATTAATCAATGAAAAGAAAGAGGGCTTATAGCTCTGCACTTTTAATCTACCCATAAATGAACCCACTTTTGAGTACCACCATCACAACAAAGACAAGAGTGTACCAATCTGTGTCCTAACCAAGCAAGAAAGCCTTAGAAAGGGCAATGGTTCACTTAATAATTAGATGAAATTAGGTAATGACAAGTTCATTAAGCATTCAATAACCCAAAAAAAAAAGTCTTCCTTTGTGTCGACGTCTGGATTTAGCCGACTAGGGTTTTTTTTAGACCCAAGCTACAACTTTGGTTGATGAAGTGTAGTAAACAAGTAAAAAGTAAGGAAAGAGGTCAAAGAAGAACAATGAACACCAAAAATTTTCAAGTGGTTCGGCTTAATTGATGCCTATATCCACTGTTCACTCTCTCTATTTTAGCAGAATAACGACACTCAAGAAGTCTCTCTTTTATAATGAAAATCCTCCCCTATTTATAGAGAATGTGAGGAGCTACAGTAATACATAATAAGACAATCTATAGTAAATCAAATTATAATAATAGATTTACATTTAATGCAGCTAACAATGTCAGGTATAATTCTGTCAAATGATAGGTTTAGGCGGCTAACTCATACTGATTAGGTAAGATCTCCGTAATCCAGGCTGTAATCTCTGACGGGATTGGCATGTACGATACGCCTTGAGTTATAATTGGTCTGACAGTTCTGATTGTAGTTGACTTGTGATTCTGAGAAGTGAGGCAGAAGCGAGCACTTTAGCGAGAAGAATATTCTGTCAAGTTGATGAGCCGAACTGATCTCATTAAGGGTTGCTGATAAAGGTAATAAGCGAGCTACTCAACAATTTGATGAATTAGTAGACAATCAGCCTTATAAACGAGTTGATAAGCGAGTACATGAATAACAAGCAGAACAGTTGGACGAACAGATTGATCAATCCCAAAAACGAGCTCATTCAAGAGCTGATAAACAAGCATATGGGAAAAGCCAAATAACGAGCACATAGACATGCAGATTATCGAGCAGGTAAGCGAGCAAATAGACGAGCAGAGAGATGAACAGATTAATGGGCTTCTTGGACCTTCAAGTCACTTTGCCCATACTTTGGATCTTTGATAGCTCAACTGGTCTAATCGTAAAAACACCCATAACACAAGCCCCCAAGCTCTTGGTGCATTTTATAGATCGGGAGCTATGTGCTTAAAAACGGGCTACTTTGGCAGGAACAGTTATTTCACCTTTTCAAATTCTGCTTTGTCTTTTGGACACGTGGCGTCTCCCTAGGCAACAGTTACAAGTCAGGCCATGCACGGTGCACATTTAATGCATGTCTTTTAACTGATTGCGCATGATGGCAAAATCTCAAGAATCGTGTTGCATCATTAGATTTGAGGCGGTTATACAACTATCTCAATCCAATGACTAGGGCTTGGTAGCTATATAATGATAGAGACGCTTCATTTTCTTCTGCCATGTCATTTTCAAAAATCAGACATCTCTTTATCTTCCAACTTTCTCTGTGCTTTCTACCGCCGCTATTCGTCATCCTTCTATCAAAACCGCTAGCTTCCACCATATTCGAAGTGAGTTTATATATTTATTTTTGATTTTTTTGCTTTTGTTCTTGCATGCATGGTGCTGTTTTACTTTTTCGAGATTGGTTTCTGTTCTTGCTTGAGCGTTCTGCGACCTGTCGCATTATTGGCTTGAGAGAGCTTGAAAACTCTAAGTTAGATAAGCATGTTTGATATGATTAGAGGGCATGCTGCTCCTTGCTTCTTCTTACTCAGGGTTCTTCCAGGACACCTATAAAAGAAGATATACACATATATGTTTTTTTTTTTTTTTGGCTTGGTTTCCATGAGCTCGTACCCAAAACTTTTCTTGTCCTTAGCAGCTCCCATAGGCGCGTGATTTGACGCTTAGGAGATTGGATTCAGGAAGATTGCATCTTCTAAGGTTAGTCTGCTATCAACGACCTAATCTTCTTGCTTTTTTTTATAGATGTCAAATCGTGGATGCTGTCATCATCAAGTAAGGGCTAACGATAAGGACTATGGGGGAGAATATACTTAACAAGTTAGGGATTCTCTAAGTGCTACTTCCTATAGCGGCGAAAGTGCACTAGAGTCATCAGGGCAAGAAAACTCCCCTACTTGCGAGCCTCTTTACAAATATAACTCCTTTGTCCCCCACAGTGAGCTCGTCGCCATAGCTCAAAAGTTTAATCTCCCTTCGAGAGGCCATGTTATGGTGTCGGCTCAACACGATCACGCGGCTCACCCTCCTTCGAGGTTCATAGCAATCAACCGCCAACACTTAGAGTCCGGATTAAGGTTTCCAATCTCCCATTACATCATTGACCTTCTGAACGACCTGACCCTAATCCCATTTCAACTTACACCAAATTCTTACGCCCACCTGATCACTTTAGCCTCAATTTTCATCAAAATTTGACTTCCATCTCCGACCCCTACTATGATTCAACACATTTTTCATTTCAAGGCCACCATGAGTCCCAAAGTGGATGAGCAAGATGAGTTTTATTATATCGTGGCCCGTGGTTAGGCTTACAAAGTTTTCTTGCCCAAATGGGTCATCAGGTTGAACATGAGCGACTAAAAGATTCGTTGGTTCTACGGGTCTTGCCCATCTCTTTTCAATCTCGAAAATTTTTCTTTTTGTTTTTATCCTGGTAAGCGTATTATTAGATTACTACCTTTATACATATGCATAGTATCATTACCGCATTTACTAACTTTCATTCTCATATACAGACGTATCCAAGAGCTCACTCAAGCTTACTAATGAGAAGGCAAAGGCTCTTCAGAAATTTTTTGAAGTTAAGAACCCGTTAGACGATCAATTCCCCAGCGAATATCTTTTAGTATGGGCTTGCACCGAAGGCTGAGACCAAGTTCTTGAACATTCATAAGGACATCAGAGTCCAAAAGAAGAGAGAAGTCCCCTCAGTCTTTGAAATTTTTGAAGAGGGAACGCGAAATTTTTGAAGAGGGAACGCCAGACCCGACCTCGAGAAAGCTTGCAACAATGGTGCAACTTCGCTTCGACATTCCACCACCTTCTCCAGGAGCTAAGCTTGAGGATTCAGAGGTTCAAATAACGGGCATTGCTAGACCCGCGAGCCAGCCCTCGGAGAAATCAAGCTCGTAGACTACCTCAAAAGCTATTATGAGGTTGTCTTCTCAACTTGAAACTGCAGCGACCTCACAGAAACAAGGTGTGAGGTATAAAACCGTGGGGAGAAAGCCTTCAAAAGATACTACCCCACCAAGGGAGCCCCCAAGCGGGGTAATTTAATCTCCAAGCAGATCGCCATTAAGGTAACGAGAGGTCGCTAATAAAGGAAAAATGATCGCGAAGCCCCCTTCAAGATGCCAAAAAATGAATAGTAAGGAGCCCACTATCGAATGGAGCCAAGAAGAGCAAACCCAAGAGTTTAATGCTGGGGAATACTCAGTGACCTCCTGGACGGTTGCCGCAACTCTTGGGCCCTAATAAGCCAAGTGTCTATCAAAGCCATATTCGCGGTGAGTAGTTGGTTGGGTATTCTGCTTGACATTTTATGCTAGTAAGCTTTTACCTTAAGCATTAATCTTTTGCTTTCTCTTTTCTATCTATTACTAAAATATATTCATCTCAAGTTGCCTTGGGCTTAATGAATATGTACAAAGACTTCCCCGACTTGGCACAAGAGAAAGCTTCGCTGGAGGAAGCGAACAGGAAACTCGGGAGCGACGACAAAAAGATTCATGACGAGTCAGAGTTCTTTCGTAAGGAATCCGAAAAGGCCAAGAAAGTCGCGCACGAGTTTGAGCAGAAGCTAAAGGGTGCTAGGGAGCAAAGAGATAAGGCAGAGGAGTCATTAGCTCATGAAATCAAGCTCCGGGACATCACCGCCTCCTCTCTTAATAAAGTTACTGAGGAGATCAAGAAGCTAAAACATGAGGCTCTCTTTTTGAAGAAAGAAAATAGCTTGTTGAGGCAGAATGTGAGCTTGGGCAATAAGCCGACTGAGACAGCCAAGAAAAAGGCTAAGTTGGTGCTGCACGACATAGACACAATGAAAGAAAATCTCGTTCGCACAAAAGAGTTACTTAGCCAGGCTTAAGCTTGTGTTCTGTAGGCTCGTAAAGATGCCATTGAGAAGACATCAAGTTCATTCTTGTATACCTTGTGGAGACATCACCCAGAACTGGACGTCTCCTTCTTCGGAGAGAATGGAGTGAAAGAGGTAAAGAAGTATGTTGATCTTGCTACTTAGGCTACTCAGAAGCGGACACCTCCAACTATTCAGGTAGTGGCTCATCAAACCAATGCCCTTGTAACTGCCCAAGGCTCAACTTCATCGGTTCCTACTCTGAGAACTGTTTCTTCAGTGTGGCTAGCACCTTCCTCGAGCTCTTTGCAACCAACTACTTCGAGGGCATAAGATACATCTTTAAAATAAGCCTCTAGTGATCAGGGTGAAAAGAAGGCCCCTGTGAGCTCTTCACAAGCCCCTTAGAAATTAGCTCCTTTTTATTCTTTCTTTCTTTTGTAAGGTTTATCATTGAACATTGATAATTATAATGATGACTTAGTTTTGTAATAATATATTTTTATTCCTCGCAAGGTGGGATCTCAACTAATTGGCTTTACTTTTCCTAAACCTCATATGCATTACCAAATAATATCACACTTTGCATAATTTGAATGAATCACGACCACATACGAACAACAGAATAAATAATCAGTCAATAAGGAAATCTGCTCGAGAGAACTAGCCAGATAGGCTTATTATATATAATAAGTATAAACAGGTCGTGGAGATATCTTCCAGGAAATTAAAATGAGTTCACTTTAGACTGTTCTGATAGAGCATATGTATATAATTTATAATGAAGAAGAAGATTCACATCAGATAGATCAATAACTTAGCCCCCCAAATAATAGACATTAACTCTCAATATGAGGCAAGCCAACTCGCGTAATGCTAAAATAATGAGAACTATAAAAACTGAAAAATAAATAAATATTCTCAAGGTAATATAAGTCATAAGAGAACTAACTTGATATGTGAAGTACTGTTTATGGGCTATCATAGCCATTCTTTAGGTGGTCATGAGCAGTGCTTAAAGGATAGGGGATCAAGCCTTTACAAAAGGCTCGTTGTGCTAGCAAGGTATGGGCCCGAGCATCTACAATAGACTGTGCTCATAAGGCCAAAACCTGAGCATCTACAGTGGGCTGCACTCACAGGGTCAAAACCTGAGCGCATACAATGGACTGCGCTCACATGGTCGATATCCAAGTTGTTTAGCATAATATCCTCTTAAGCTACGCTCACAAGGTCGTAACCCGAGCATATGTAGCGAGCGTTATGAAGGTTATGGCCATAGGCCCTAATGCTTGTTTAACATTTTGGCCCCGTAGAGCCGCGTCAGGAGTCGAAACTTTAACCTTATAGGATTTACATTGGTAAGACTAATGCCTATCTGGCTGATATGTCGTTTGTGTGGTGAGTCACATTGTGAATTGTCTGGTCAGTCTAAGGGAAAACAGTAAGCGAGCTGCGATTAAGTGTGCAAGCTCTTGGCCGTATCAAACCTTGCTTTTCACAGCTATACACTTCACGCATGAATACATAATCAATTTGTGTAAGTGATCATATGAGAATCACGGAGCTTTTTATCATATTTATATAACCACTATTACAAAAGCATTTCAATTAATACAACAATCACTGATAATATGGTCGTAGATGTACTGCGTTCTAGGCTCGTGGAAGTACTGACCCTATCATGTATGCTAAATGGTATACTCTATTCTCGAGATCTTCATGGATGATATAATGCCCTTCATAGTTTGATCCTAGAGTACCACATTGGCTTTGCGAGCTCCAAGAAGAATCTATCGCAATACTAGGTCGCCTAGCTTGAACTTCCAGACCCGGACTCTTTTATTATAATATCTAGCCATCCTTTGTTGATAGATGGCTACTCTTAAGCGAGTGACTTCTTTGGTTTCTTTGAGAAGATCCAGGTTCTCGACTAAGAACTGATCGTTCTGGGCGACATTGAAGCTTGCTCTCCGTTGGTTGATCAACTTAAACTCTGCAGGAATTATGGCTTCAGATTCATAGACCATTGAGAAAGGAGTTTCCCTAGTGGTACTACGAGTTATTGTTTAATAAGCCCATAGAACCTTTTGAAGCTCGTCTACCCATGCTCCATTCTTGGTTTCGAGTTTGGTCTTCAGGATCTACTTTATGATCTTGTTGACTACCTCCACTTGGACATTGGCTTGGGGATGATCTACTATTGAGAAACTCTTTATAATGCCCAGGTCACTACAAAATCTAAGCAACTGCTTGCTGGTGAATTATGTTCCATTGTCTGTCACGAGCTACTAAGGAACACCAAATCTGCAGATGATGTTATCCCACACAAAATTTTCTATCTTCATCATGGAGATCTCAGCCAGTTCCTTCGCCTCTGCCCATTTTATAAAGTAATCAACTGTAACCACGACATATTTGCAACTCCTCCGACCTGTTGGAAGAGACCCAATCAAATCCATACTCCAAATTACGAAGGGCCACGGGCTTATCATCTGCTGTAGATATGCTGGTTGGGCTCGAGGAACCTTGGAGAACCTCTGGCACTTGTCATATCTCTTCACTAAATTAATGGCATCTTGCTTCACCATCAGCCAGTAGAACCTTTATCGAAGTGTCTTTTGAGTTAGGGATAGCCTCCTAGCATGATTTCCATAATAACCTTTATAGATGTCTTTCAGAATGGTGGTGTAGTCTGGCTCATCAACACACCACAACAGTGGAGCTGAGAAACCCTTCTTATATAGCATGTCGTCGTTGATACAATATCTCGCCGCTCTTATTCACAGACGACGTGCTTCTAACTTATCATCTGACAGTTTGCCCTTCTACAAATAATCAACCAAATACCTCATTCATGAGTCCATTACCACTGCTATGACCATCACTTCGTCTCTGGACTCTATACTTCGCCTAGGCAAGAACTCCACTAGCACGCTCTTAAAAAAATCTACGTCTTGAGTTGTTGCCAAACAAGCTAGAGCGTCTGCATAGGAATTCTAAGCTCATAGGATCCGATTTATCTCATACTTTCCGAATATGTTCCCAACAACTCTTGGACCTTCTGCAGGTAAAGTGTCATACTTACTCCCCTAGCTTGGTATTCTCCCTTTATTTGACATACCACGAGTTGGAAGTCGTTAAATATTATGAGCTGTTTCGCTTGCATTTCCCTGGCCAAGCGGAGCCCTGCTAACAAGGTTTCATATTCTGCTTCATTATTCGTCGCTCGGAACCCAAACTTGAATGCACGGAGAGTTTTGTGTCCTTCCGGGCTGATCAACAATATCCCGGCTCCAACCCTCCGCTCGCTGGAGTAGCTTTCAACGAATACTCCCAAAATGGACATTTTGAAGATTTAGCTACTTCATCCATAGGTCCTGTAAATTCAGCAATAAAATCAGCCAGCGCCTGCCTTTTTATTGCTGACCTTGGTTCGAAATCAACGTCGAACTAAGCGAGCTTGATTACTCATTTAAGAAGGCGACCTAAAGTATCAGGCTTCTACAAGATCTGCCTAAGGGGATATCTAGTTAGCATTTCAATCTTATGTACCTAGAAGTAAGGGCGTAGCTTCCTTAAAGCCACCACGAGACAATAGGCGAGTTTCTCCATTAAGGTATACCTCGTCTTAACATCGACCAGCTTCTTACTAATGTAGTATACAGGGAATTGCGTCTTGTCTTTTTCTCGAACTAAGGTTGTGCTTAGAGCATGTTGAGATACCCCGAGATAAACTATCAGAGTTTCCCTCTCTTTTGGTTTTGACAAGAGACGAGCTTGCCCCATGTATTCCTTGAGCTACTGGAAGGCCATTTCGCATTCATCTGTCCATTCAAAGCTCATCACCTTCTTTAAAACTTCGAAGAACGGAACACACTTGTCTGTGGCTTTGGAGATAAACCTGCTGAGGGCAGCGACCTGTCCATTTAGGCTCTGTGCCTCTTTCATCTTTGCCGGTGACCTCATATCCAGTAAAGCCCCGATCTTCTTTAGGTTAGCTTTGATTCCCTTGTTGTTCACCATGAAGCCCAGAAATTTATCTGAGGCTACTCCGAATGCACATTTGAGGGGGTTGAGCTTCATCTGGTACTTTCTCAAAACTTAGAACATCCCTTCGAGGTCGCGAACATAATCAACAGCCTGCTTGGATTTTACCAACATATCATTGACATATACTTCTATAGTCTTCCCGATTAGATCCTCGAATATCATATTTACCAGCCTCTGATAGGTTGCCCCTGCATTCTTCAATCCAAAGGGCATGACCTTGTAGTAGTACAAGCCACGATCTATGATGAACGAGGTGTGCTCCTCATCTTCAGGGTTCATTGGAATTTGGTTGTACTCTGAGTAAGCATCCATGAAACTGAGGAGCTCATGTCCGGCTGTCATATCTATAAGATGATCAATTCTGGGTAGCGAAAAGTTATCTTTCGGGCATACTTTATTCAAATCTGTGAAGTCTATATAAGTTCTCCATTTCCTGTTCTTTTTATTTACCAGCACGGGGTTGGCCACCCAGGTCAGATAGCGAGCATCTCCACCATGTCTTCATGATTCCAAGAAAAAACACATCCAAATTCTTCTTGAGACAATCAGTTATTTAGCCTTTATTTCTGGGACTAAATTCTTACTAGCTTAAGACATTTTGCAGCGTTTGCCTCACTAACCGGTACATCTACTAGCTCTTCTACTGGACCTATGGCCTGATACACATCGATCTCTATGGGGTCTAGATCATGATTAACTCTCGAAGTACTGACTGTCTGCAATATGCACCTGGAGACTACATTTACCTTTTTTTCCCTTTGCTCTCATTTTTACTGTGTTCATATAGCAACGACGAGCTTGCTGTTGTTCACCTCGCACACACCCTATTCCATTAGGAGTTGGGAACTTTACTGTGAGAGTTCTGATGGAGGTGACCATGTCCAAATCATTTATTGCGGGCCTTCCCAATATCACATTGTAGACTGAGGGAGAGTTAATAATTAGGAAGTCTGTGAGAACAACTGATTGACGAGCTGCATCTTCGAGAGTAAGAGGTAGACTGATTTGCCTGAAAGGAGTGACTGCATCTCCAATGAAACCATATAGGGGCTCGGGTGAAGGCTTCAACTGTAACCCCCTATATTCAATTTTACGTTTCCTAGCTTTAGAAACTAAGTTACCGAATAAAAAGGACAAAATGGTCATTTAATGAATAAGAAATATAAATGGATGGTAAAGTTGTAAAACTTTAGTTTAGTGAATTTAACAATTCAATTTTATGATAAATAGGACAAATGACTTAAAAACCATTGATTTTTATTAGAAAATAAAATGACCAAGGACAATATGGTAAATTAGGATAGTAAAAGTAAGTCAACAAGGACATAAGGGTCATTTCTCTAAAAGCTTACTATAAATATAATGGGGCATGGGTGTTACACAGGTAGCACTTAACAAAAATTAAAAGAAAAAAAGAGAGAGTTGAGAGAGAGCAAGGAATAGGCGGCAACAAGAAGAAAAGAAAGAAACCATGCAATTTTTCATCATTTCTCAAGCTTCCAATTCATCTTTTTAGTTAATTCAAGACCAATACATCAAGTCTCAAGCACAAATAAGGTAAGATATCCATATCTCTACAAGTTTTGATGGTAGTTAGAGTTGTGTAAAGTGTAATGTTGGGCTTGTGAAATGATGATGAATTGGATTGTTTCTTTAGAATATTATTCATAGAATTTTGTTGCAATTTCATGCCTTAATATGGGATAAATGAAAAAGGAAGCTTAAACAATGATTAGGCATGTATATAAAGATAGCTAGGGTTTTGTAAGTAAACTCTAAGTGATGATTAAAACATGGTTATAGTCAAAGTTTATTGTAGATCAAGTGTTTGATAAAATGATGTAGAAAAAAATAACATGAGAAATTAAAAGAAACTAGGATTATGTGTCTGCAAGTGAGGGTCATGACCGTATGAGGGATGTGTAATAACATGGTGTTTTGACTTAAATAAGCTTAGATTCATGCAAGATAAATGTTAGAAAAGCATGTAGAAGTGATAAGATTTCAAAGAGAGAAGCATATATTTAAATTGGAAATCCCGAGCTTGATAAAGGGACTGGTAAGACCTGACCTATTCTAGCTTATTTGGGGTTATTCTAGACCTTAAAACATGCCTCGGGAACATAGCAAACCAACGAAATTGGAACGAAATCATTGCGATAAAAATTGACGACGTTATGACCAAAATAGTGTGTGTAGGAAGTCGTAATATGAAATAATGATGCAAATACATTCTTCGATGCCCAAAATGAATGTATTCGATCATAATTAGGTAAAAGAACTTTAGATACAAAAGAAATGAAGTTGTTAAATATAGTATGTCATAAGTGTGCATTAAAAATGCTCGAAAAATAGTATTTTTCTTAGATTTGACATAGTAAACGACAGAATTTTTCGATAAAATTTTATAGGTGACCAGAATGTGAGATAAAAGGACCGTAGGAAAAAGAATGGAAGAACACGAAGCCCTGAGCAGGGCTGTGCGATGCATTATGTTTTGGGGTGTCAAAAGAGGCTTAAATTTTCGATTCTTTGTTCCGGGCCTTCAAAAAATTATATGGACCATATGAGGAAGATCTTAGGGTTTAAAAGTAAAAATTTTATAAAGAAATCAAGATTAGAGAGTCTCAATTGAGTTAAAACCAAGTCGAAAAGGTTATAAAAAAACGGGTGTTCAATAGGTTGATTTATATTGAAAACTCTATTGTTACGTTTTAAGTTATGTACTTGAGCAAAGTATAATGAGAAATTGATATTTAGGTGACGAGCAAGCTAGCGGAGCATGGGAGGCTCGGTGACTAGTATAGCTCGCTTGGATTGAGGTAAGTGTCTTACCATTTGCAACTATTTCAATTTTTATTTTACACTTTGTTATGTGTTATGTAATGAAATTAAAAAGGATTTTTGAGTTCTAAAACTAAGTGTTAAAAATATGATTTTCATATGGAATTCGCAAAGTGAACGAATCAAAACAAAGTCGATTTCAAAATGGTTGAATCGAGAAAAATACTAAAAGTTTGAAAAGCAAGAGGTTTTATGCTTTTGCACTTAGTGAAACAATTTCAAAATCCATGTATATGTCCTCAGAGTATATGACATTTAGCGCTACGTGACGATGCAGAAAATTTCGTCCGTAGTCGCTTAGCTTATAGAATTTTTAGCACTATGAGACGATGTAGAAAATTTCGTCCATAGTCATCCAGAGTTATAGCACTACAATTGCGCTGCAGAAAATTCCACGTTGTAGTTGCTCAGATTTGAGATCGTTTCAAACTATGCTTACGATGCAGTAAATTTTGTGTCGTAGTGGTTGAGATATTTCATTAGCTTCACGATTGGTGTTAGTCGAAATCACGTCATGATGGACAGAGTGTTTTAGGGGTATGCATGGTGGGTTTAGAAAGGAAAGTTCTCAAAATTGAAAATGGATTTTGATAATTTATTATTTTTATGTGAATATATTCTTGTTATTTCCTTATGCTTGAACTAACGCCTTTGTTTTTAGTGTAGCTGGTATATTCATTTAGGTACCATGCAGATGATTTTGTATACATAAAACCTCATCGGATACTTTAGGTGGGCATCGTCTCGATGCATTGCATAAATATCGAACGAACTTGGATGTTGTAAATATGTTAATTAAAAGATTGATTAATTTGAATATGAATGTGTATAATATTTGTAATTATTGTTTTGACATGTATATATATACGGTTGCAACACTCACATTTGATGCACATGCAAAGTATTCAAAACATTTATAAAATTGTATGTTGTTAAAATTGTATGTTTGTGAAAATTTATATATGTGAAATTACATATTTGTGGAATAAAATAAGTTGAGAGGTGATCAAGGATAGTTCGAAGTGTATTTTTATACAAGTCAAATTTTGGAAATGTTCAAATTACAGCCGTTATGCTGTCAAAATTTTTATAAAAATTGTTTTGAGATAATGTGAAAAATTTACACCAATCCCAACTATTTTAAAGAAAAACATATTTTTAAGTTTAAACGAGTAAACCGGCTAAGAAAGTTAAGGGTTCGCTTCCCAAGTTTCTTCAATCCGATGAGTCGAGTTCAGGAAGCCTGTTAAAGTACCCGGCAGGATCCTCCAATACATCACATTCATCGAGCTCCCATTATCTATTATAATTCTACTAACCTCTGAGTTCCCGATATAGGCTCAGATTACTAAGGCATCATTGTGGGGCCAATGAACTCCTCTGACATCTTCTTCTGTGAAAATAATCTCCTCGAATGCCCTTCTTACCTTTTTTACAGGTCCTTCTAACTCTGTTCGGCTTGCAAGCTGGATGTGATTAGCATTACGCACATACCGCTCTTGCGATCTGTTAGATGTTTTTGCCACATGAGGACTCCCATGGATTGTAAGGATCGTCCTCACGACGGGTTCGTGCTCTTTGTGGGGTACTTGTTAGGCTGGCTACTGCTCTTGCTGTCATTGGTGAGGATACTGCTGTTGGGATGGTCGCCTCGAAGATCACACAACGGAATCCTTTAAGCGACCTTTTTTTATCAGATCCTCTATAGCATCTTTCAACGCCTAATAATCAAAGGTAGTGTGCCCTACTTTGTTGTGATAGGCACAGAATTTGCTCTTGTCCCTACATTTTTCAAGAGTCTGAATAGGAACGGGTCTTCCGAAATTCACCCTATTCCTTTTAGTTGCAAAGATTCTCTCTCGAGTATCAGATAACTTACTATAACTCTGGAAACGACCATGATGCTGAGGTCATTCTCACCTCTGGTTATTTCTCGGTCAAGTAGCCTTCTTTGCAATCTGATTATCACTTCTTTAATCCCCATGATTATTTCCCCTATTGCTCATTTTCTTCCCCTGATTAGAGCTGCCAGCCTTGTCTTTTTGAACATTAGCCTTTTTGGGGAAAAGACTTCTTCCCATCTTATTTCCTTCGCTGCTCGCTCATAAAATTCTCTTAGGTCCTTCACTGGGCATTTATAAATGCTTTCATACAGCTTCCCGTCCTTCCTTAGTCCTATCGAGATAACTGTCAAGATCCCCTCGTCTGTAGGGCTTTCCACGTTATTCACCTCGTGTCTAAACCTACTGATGTAGTCCTTCAACAGTTCACCGGGAATTAAAAGATAATAACGAGGTGGTAAGGTGGCGTGAGCTACCTTTTCAGGGCCTTGTATTGTTTAGAAATCTTCACTGACATTCCTCTCAATTATTAATGTTATGAGGTAGGAGGTTTCTGAATCATGTCCACGGAATATCCCTAAATATTGCTAGGAAAACGCGACACTTGGCTAATGAGTTGGTGGTCTGTAGATCCATTTGGATGTTGAAAGCGTCAAAATGGTCGTAAGGATCAGTATCCCCATTATATTGTGGGATATTGGGAAATTGGAAACTTGGGGGGAGCGGTTCTAGTTTAATTTTCGAGGTGAATGGAGTCATCTCTTCACTTTGACTCCTCTATTCATAGGCTCCGGGTCGTGCTTTAAGCTGTCAGACCCTCTGAAGGAGCTTATCGACGTTCTTCTGACAGCGAATTGTCTATCCCACTTGTTCTGTCTACTCGGGAATGTTGGTCATATGGCCCTTGTCTTCTTCTGTCTTCAAATTCGAGGGCATAATGGCTAGGCTCATGTCTTCGTCTCGGTCTATCTGACACAACTTTTCTCCGAGAACCTCTATTACTAGGCCTCTGTCCGGCTTCATTTCTATGGGCTGAGACTTGCATATGCCCATGATTCTTCTCCTCCAGTTGGTACCTATCCTGGCTCACCCTTGCCCTCAATTTTGAAGGATGAGTCGCTTCTTCATTATTGCGGGCTCGTTGAAACTGAGTACTCTGTGCACTGAACTGCATGCTGGAAGAATGAGATGACCCTTCTTGAACTGATCCCATGATAACTCTCTCGTTCGGAACAAGGGCTTCATCGTGTTGTCATTGCGGGACATCTTTCCTCATAGCAGCTTGAGGCGGTCTTTGAGCAGCCTGAACCTGGGTCCGAATCAGCATTCTTACTTCATTCGCCAACTACGTCATGGCATCTCCTCCAGCAACATTAGGTACAGATTGACGGGTGGGAAGAGAAGGCATACCTTGAGTATTTCCAACTACAGGTGCATGGGACGTTCCTGCACCCATATTAGGTAGCCTTCCAGTAGGCATGGTGTCTCGTTGCTGGTCTGAGTTCTCTGGACGATCAGCTACTGCGTCAGAACTCCTGGTGATTCTTCCTTTAACCATGGTGAATAACAAACAAGCTTTGTAAGTTAAGAGCAAAGGTGGTAAAGCTGTAGATTCCCTCCCTCTAAAGCCAAAATATCGACATCTAGATTTAGCCGACTAGGTTTTTTTTTAGGCCCAAGTTACAACTTTGGTTGATGAAGTGTAGTAAACAAGTAAAAAATATGGAAAGAGGTCAGAGAAGAACAAGGGACACCAGAAATTTTCAAGTGGTTCGGCCCAATTAATACTTACGTCCACTGTTCACTCTCTCTCTATTTTAGCAGAGTAACGACACTCAAAAAGTCTTTCTTTTACAATGAAAATCTTTCCCTATTTATAGAGAAATGGTGGAGATACAATAATACATAATAAGACAATATACAATAAATCAAATTGTAATGAAGGGTTTACATTTAATATAGCTGACAATGTCAGGTCTAATTATGCCAAAGTATGGGTTTAAGCGACTAACCCATGCGGGTTAGGTAAGATCTCCGTTATCCAGGCTATAATCTCTGACAGGATTGGCATTTACAATACGCCTTGAGCTGTAATTGGTCTGACAGTTCTAACTGTAGCTGACTTGTGATTCTGAGAAATGAGGCAGCAGCGAGCTCTTTAGCGAGAAGAATATTTTATCAAGTTGTCGAGCAAATAAGGTTCTGCCGAATTGATCTCATTAAGGGTTTTTGATAAAGGTAATAAACGAGCTACTCAACGATATGATGAATTAGCAGACAATCGGCCTCATAAATGAGCTGATAAGCAAGTACATGAATAACAAGCCGAACAATTAGATGAGCAGATTGATCAATCCTAAAAAACGAGCTCATTCACAAACTAATAAACGAGCACATGGGAAAAGCCGAATAACGAGCACATAGACAAGCAGATTATAATTCAGGTTTACATTAAGATTGAAATAGTATCAGGTCGTCATAACAAAATTTAATCATTTTTAAGCATTGTAATACTATCGTGTTAAGCATTATCACCATGTGAACGAACTAATGTTACTATCCTCTCCAATTATATGTTTTGATCAATCAACAACTCAATGATGGAAAGTTAGTTGATTGCTCTCAATTCCTGTCATACATACACATATAATCCATATTATCATCATATGATTCTAAAAAGTCTAAACTCAAAATCTCAATAAATAAACTATAAAGCATAATTGAACTCTACACACTTGCACATAAACCATAAATTTAACTTCAATGTATACAAAAACTGTAAGGCCCGAATTTTAATAAACCTAGAAAATAAATTTAGCCCAGATAAAAATCGATAAAGAATGGGCCCAATTTAAGTGTAAGTATAAATCCAATCGTGGCCCAATTGTCAATTTTTATTGGATTTACTAAACCCCTTCGAATTGTTAAGTGTTTTCTATTTATTTTTATAAATATAAATGTAGACATGCAATTGGACAAAAGAGAAGCATAGAAATGAAAGCATAATTGAGATGGTCGTATAGATATATTATATTTAAGGAAGATTGGACAAACAAAAGTGGAGCAGTATATTATTTTTGAGAATGTGAGACATGAGAAAAGTGACCAAAAAAAAAAAAAGAGGAATAGTTATATTGATATTGAGACAAGAGAAACAAAATCGAGTGTTAACGAGTTAAATTTTTTTTTATGAAAAAGGAAGACATGTGTTAGATGGGAATCATGCAAGTGCATGATAAGGCAAAAATAAAATTAAAAACAGAAGCATGGTGGCCAAATTTTTGAAACAAATAGACAAGTGTCTCATGAATCCATTAAAATCAGATTAAAGCGGTCACATTTTAATAATTGAGAGAGTTTTTCAAGCGGTCATATATATATATATACACTGTTAGAAGCCGAAACACACCCCCAGTACTGAAACCGCACTGCAGAAGGAAGAAAAAAAGAAAGACAGAAACAAAAATTTGGAGCATATTTTGGGTTGATTGTGGTGTGCAATAATTTTAGTTTCGGATTCAATTTTTTATTTGATTTTTATAAATCCTAAATAGGTTTTTGTGTTATTTTTTGGTTGGGAAGAAATCAATAATAACACGGGTGCTATTAGTTCGAAACAAAGCTTAAAATTTAACTCATGAGTGGATTATTTATTTAATTGAATTAATTATTTACAGTTATATATTTTTTAGATTTTATGATTTATGGCTTGTTATAAATGAATCATTTGCTAGTTAATTTATTTCTAGAATTATTAATTTTGCTATATATTTGAAATTAGAATTTAATTATATACGTGTATATATATATATATATATATGTGTGTGTGTGTGTGTGTGTGTGTTTTCATATTAAAAATTCTAATTGGAATTTATTGTTTTCCAGTTTGAGTTTATTATATGAAAAGTTTTAGAATATTTTACATATTATTCATATATGTTTGACAAAGTTATTTATTAAGAATAATTTTTATAATCAAAAATATATTTCTAGATATTTGCACATGGTAATTATTTAAGTTACGAAATGAATTAAATGAGATTTTTAAAACACCAGTATTGTACTCTTACCTTTAACAGTCAAATAAGCACGTATATAAATTCTAGAGAGTCGTCCATCACATGTATGATAGATGTTTGGGAAATCATTAGGTCGCCTAACACGTGTATAACTAGATGTTATTTCTTGCTCTGCGCATGTGTTGAGTATCTCAATCACGTATTACTAGATTTCTCTGGAAAGATTACTGTAGATCGAGCTCTTATTAGTAGACAAAAATTATCCATAGAGATATTTATAGATGAAATATCTTTTTCAGATATTTTATGAATATTTTATATATATTCAATCCACTGGTCCATCGCAAATGAATTGAAGGATTTTGGATTTTGTCCAAGTTACATTTATCAGGAAATCATGAGATTTATGATGATTTTTCTAAAGGATTTTTAGAAATCCTAGATTTCCATCAGAAAAAAACTTACGGGGGTGCATTCAATCATAACTTTGAAATACGTTTATAGATATTTTTAAATGAATAACTTTTGTAAAATTTTATAAACTTCTAATGACTTTACAGATTTATGAAAGACTCTCATAGACTTTTATAAATTTTTTTTCAAAAGACTTTAATAAATTTTCATATACTTTCATAAACAAAACTTTCACTAACTTATAATATAATACACTTTATAAGTTATAAAAACTATATTTATCATGTCAATAATCATGAAAAAATATGGCACCTAAAATAAAAGTAAAGTCACATCAATTACATAAAGTGATAACCAAAACACTAATTAAGTATTTCATTATTCATTTTATGTTTTCTATGAATAATAAAATCTCTAGTATCCATTATTATCAATAATCCTAACATCGTTCTACATATCAACAGCTATAACGGCCCTTCATTTATTAGTATACTCTCTTTGTTGTTATTGAGTATTAAGAAAATAGTTAAAATTATCATCTTCATTAACTAGTAATGATGATCAAGATGAAAAAATTCATAGATATTGATAGTCTTTTATAGATTTTTATTTATTTCTAAAATAAAACTATATTTCTTTAACAAGCTCATGTAAATTATACACTTTGTAGGTTATATTTCTTATCTTAATGAAAATATTTTCTTTTGATATAATGTAAATAAATAAGTGGAAAACAACTATTAAAACTAATGTTTTACAAAATTCAAGTCAATTAATTTTATGATATTTTACAATTATCAAAATTGATTACTGTACCACAAATATTAACTAATCAAAAGTAAAAGAAATTTTCCAACGAATACGTAACAGAAATAAAAATTGAAAAAAAATATCGCATGTATAGATTTAATTAAATAATCAAATTCAAAATTTTAATTTTTTTAATAAACCACTTGCTAAAAAATCAACAAACATTTTTTTTTCTTTACTTTTTTTATTTGAAATAGAGGTTTTTACTCTTATTTTTTAACATAAAAAACAAAGATTTTATTGATTAATTTCATCAATTTTAAAGTAATGAGATTTTTCATTTGTATATTTTTGAATTCTATTTTCATTATGTGTAGATAAGAAATACTAAACTGTTTGCTTACAATATAATCGTTAATAATTGTTGTATTATTTATCACAAAAATAATGAGATAATTTGGATCAATATCCATCTAGATATTTTTGTTTTGGTATTGTATTGTTATGAATAATTTAGCGATCAGAATAATCGGGCCCAGAAATATCTACAGTGCAAGCCCAGTGGCTAAGAGGCCCAATTACCCGTAATCTCTTCCAATCCGCCTCCTTGACGGAGGGCCTTCTTGTGACCGCTCGCCATGACCGCTGATCGCCTACGCTCAGCCTGATTGTTGATTCTGACCGTAGGCATCTATTTTGAGAGTTGGCTCTAACCGTTATCTCCGTCTGCCATTCAGACCGTCGATCTCTCCATCAGCTTCATTTGCTCAGTTTGATCGCTGGCCACCAGCCGCAACTGCTAAGCCTGCTCGCTAGATTATCCGCCATGATTGATCGTCCATCCTTCGCCAATCCTGTCCTATTGAGATATCCGCCAGGAGGAGCTGTCCGTCAGAAATGTTCAACAAGTCCTTCTCGCCCAAGATGATCCAGCTAAACTAATAGCTACTCTCTGAGCGTGGCCGCATACCGGCTCCTTCACTTGTGATATTGCCCACCTCACCGTCATGACCAGCTACGGATGTGCTAACTCATAATCCGCCTCCTCGACTCTCCAGGTAGCCAGACTTATCAGAGATTCATTTGTTCTCCAAACTGACTTGGTACTCCGTCTGCTGGAAGATCCGTCCCCGCCTTGCTCCTAAGAGTCCCGAGTCAACAGAAGTCAACAGTGCCATGTAGAGTACAGTTCCAAGACGTGCCATGCACGCTATATCCACCAGAAGCTGTGATCATGATCTCGATAGCCCATCATGACATATCCGACCCAGTCATCAGAAATCTCCCTTGGACAGACCTCAGATGCGATGGATTCGATCGCATTTAATGTATTTTTGGCCTCATTTAATGCGTTGTCAGCCGCAATAATTAAGATCCCGACGCATTAAATGCTGTCTATCATTTTAACTATAGCTAACTGTTTACTTTTGTCTTATTCTGTTTCACTATAGCATGTCCCTTTTCTCTATAAATAGGGGACGAATTTCACTGTAAAAAGGATCCCCGATCCTGAGTGTTGTTACTCTGCCAAAATAGTGAGAGAGTGAACAGTGGACGTAGGCATCGTTTTGGGCCGAACCACTATAAAAATCTTCTGTGTCTCTTCTCCTCGCCTCTAACCTCTCCTCCTCATCCTTATCGCTTTGTATGCAGTTTGGGCCCGAAAACAACCTCGTTGACTAAGGAAACCATTTTTCGACGTTAACATTTTTGGCATTAGAAAGAGGGGCTCATCTTCAGTTTCGTCACCTTTCTGCCTATTAGCTTTCATAGCTCTTTTTTCACTCGCCATGGTTAGAGGGAGGATTCCTAGAGATCTCAATGCAACAGAAAACCGCCAAGAAGCTTCAGACCAACAACAGGCTATGTCTACTAGAGGGGTATCCAATACTGGTGTAGGGACATCTAACATGCCTGTGACGAGGGGTACTCCAAGTATACCTCCTTTTCCAACTCGCCAACTTGCGCCTAATACTGCAGGGGTATATGCAATGCAGGCGTTGCAGCGACGGCAGGAAAGGCTAGAGAATACCGTCACGGAGTTTATCGATGAGGTCAGGACTCTATTCCGAAATCAAGCCCATCCTCCTCAAATTCCTCCCCAGGCCGTTCCAGGAAGAAATATTCCCCGTGGGAAGCACGTAGAAGACCCTGGTGTGAACAGAAGGGGTGTCAGAGAGTTTGAGAGAGAAGGGTCTGTCCAATCCTCCAGCGTGCATTCTAGTGCTCGACTTCCACGGGTCCGCGATGAACACCGACCGGAGCAAGCTGGCCGCTATCATGATCAAAACCCGACCCACGCAGACAGGACAGGGTCGAGGCCTAATGCTAAAGGGCAAAGGGCTAAAGATAACCAATCCTCGAGCAGGAAGGACAGACATTCCGTTATTGGAGGAACTGAGACGTGGGGTACATTAGTTGTAGAGCTCCTCCAAAGGTTCCGTCAGCTAGAAGCACGGCCCGTGGCGTATGAACAAAGGGGCCAGACTGAAGAAAGGACCCCGTTCACTTCTGAGATTGAGTTGGAGCCGCTCCCTCTGAGATTCAAAGCTCTCAACATCCCCCAATACAAAGGAAACTCCTATCCCTGTGATCATCTGGACGCTTTCAATATCCAGATGGACCTCCAGACAACGAGTCCGCTCGTGAAGTGCCGTGTGTTCCCAACTACTCTCTGAGACATTCCGCGAACGTGGTTCAGAAGTCTCCCCCCCCCCTTCCGCCCGCAGCATCAACAATTAGGAGGAGTGTCAGCAGAAATTCCTGAACCAATACAAGACGTTGAAGAGGCAGTTTGCGCCACCCTGTCACCTTTCTACCATCTATTAACGTCCAGGTGATCCTCTAAAAGAATACATTAACAGGTTCAGGCGTGAGGTAACGAATGTGGAGAACCCTACTGATGAAGGGATATTGTTTGCCATCTTATCAGGATTGAGAAAAGACGGGAAGCTATACGAGAGCATATACAGGTCCCCTGTGAAGGACCTGGAAGAATTTTATGAGCTGGCCGAGAAGAAAATCCGATGGGAGGAAGTAACTAATCCTAGGAAGATCAGTTCTCAGAAGGACGAAACTGGTAGTTCCAATCATGAAAGAAAAATGAGCAATGGAGGAAGTAACCCTGGGGGGCGAAGAGAGAATCATCAGGTTGCCAAGAAAGCCAAGGATTGGCGAAGAGACAATAACAAGTTCTGCGCCTACCACAATGATATAGGGCACAATACCTCGGACTGCTGGGCGCTCAAGGATGCTATTGAGGAGATGATCAGAAATGGTCGCCTGAGGGATTATGTTATGAGGCCCCCGAGGCGATCATCCTAGCAGCAATGCCCCCGTCAGCGTTCAGAAGATCCATCAACCCAAAATCAACCGGAGCCGGATCCTACTCAAGGGCCCTCCGTCAGAACTATCCATACCATCCATAGGGGACCCTCGGGAGCAGGAGAATCTAACAGAGCTCAGGAGCGGTTTGTGAGTGAAGCTAGACGCGTCCAGCCTACGAAGCAGAGAGAGTCGGGGGGACCTGCCAAGAAAGCCAGGAAGGTATCGGAAGACATCATATTTACTGATGAAGATGCGCGGGATGTCCGTCTCCCTCATAATGATGCCTTGGTGATCAGAGCGCGAATCGAAAACTCGGTGGTCAAAAGAATCATGATTGATACTAGGAGTTCCATGAACGTAATGTATGAGGACTGCTATGATCAGATGGGGATTGGTGACGATCAACTAAAACCATCCCCTGAACCTCTTTACGGCTTTACTGAAGATTCAGTCATTCCTGCTAGACAGATTAAATTATCTTTAACCCTCGGTGACACCGCGCGCCAGTTCACAGTGCTGGCAGACTTCCTCATCATCAACTCTCCATCGGCGTACAATGTGGTAATAGGGAGGCCTGCAATGAATGATCTCGACATGGTCGTCTCTACCAAGGCCCTAGCGGTGAAGTTCCCCACTCCCAACGGGGTAGGATGTGGGCTGGGCAAGCAATCCTTGGCTCGTCGCTGCTACGTAGACGCGATCAGAAAGGGGATCCAGAGGAAGAAGGCAGAGGTGATCCCGAAGCAGGAGTTACAGGTGATCACTTCATCAGGAATCAGCCACGACTTAGACCCCAGGGAGTTCGACGTATATCAAAATATCGGTCCGGTAGAAGAACTTGAGGACATCCCGATCGTTGGAGCAGATACGTCAAGATGTCTCAAGTTCAGTAGAAGTTTGATCCTAGAGGTAAAGTCCCGACTAATTAACTGCCTCAAGGGAAATGCAGACGTATTCGCCTGGAACCATGGAGATATGGTGGGGATTGATCCGAATGTGATGACCCATAAGCTGAACGTCGACCCCCGCCATCGGCCAGTCTGCCAGAAAAGGAGGCATATGAACCAGGAACGTAGCCAGGCTCTAAAAGAGAAAGTGGACAAGCTCCTGGCTAACAAGTTCATCCGTGAAGTCCAGTACCCAGATTGGGTAGCTAACCCCGTGCTGGTAAAGAAGAAGAACGAGAAATGGAGGACATGCATAGACTTCACAGACCTGAATAAGGCTTGCCCGAAAGATAGCTTCCCCTTGCCCAGGATCGATCAGCTGGTGGATGCGACAACAGGGCATGAACTCCTTAGCTTCATGGATGCTTACTCAGGCTACAATCAGATCCCCATAGACCCCAACGACGAGGAATGTACATCGTTTACAACCGACCGGGGGCTGTACTGCTATAAGGTAATGCCTTTCGGTTTAAAAAATGCAGGGGCTACCTACCAGAGATTAGTGAACAAGATGTTTGAGGAGCTAATCGGGAAGAGCATGGAGGTATACGTGGATGACATGCTCGTCAAATCTGAGAAGGCTACTGATCATGTCCAGGACCTTGAAAGAATGTTCTAGATCTTGAGGAAGTATCAGATGAAACTCAACCCTCTCAAGTGCGCTTTCGGGGTTTCCTCAGGTAAATTTCTGGGTTTCATTGTAAACAACAGGGGAATAGAAGTTAACCCAGAGAAAATCCAAGCTCTATTAGACATGAGATCGCCAAGCAACGTGAAGGAGATTCAGAGTCTGAACGGCCAGATAGCGGCCTTAAGCAGATTCGTGTCAAAGGCCTCCGACAGGTGTGCTCCATTCTTTGAGGTGCTAAAGAAGGCTAGAAATTTTAGGTGGACTAACGAGTGCGAAGCTGCCTTCATATAACTGAAAGAGTACATAGGGCGTGCCCCGCTACTGACCAAACCAAAAGAAGGAGAAACTCTGACCGTCTACCTGGGGATATCCCAACATACCCTGAGCGCAGCCCTGGTAAAGCAAGAAGAAAATGGAGCACAGGTCCCGGTATACTATATGAGTAAGAAGCTAGTCGAGGCGGAAACCAGATACATCCCGATGGAGCTGCTCACCTACTGTCTGGTGATGGCGTCCAAGAAACTGCGTCCTTACTTCCAGATACACAAGGTTGAAGTCTTAACCAGGTATCCATTGAAGCAAATCCTCCAAAAACTAGATACCTCCGACCGACTCATCAAATGGGCCATCGAGATCGCCCAGTATGACATCGAATTCAAGCCAAGACCAGCGATCAAGGGGCAAGCACTGGCGAATTTTATAGCTGAGTTTACCGGACCCGTGGACGATGAAGCTGAAACTTCTGAAGGACCATATTGGGAACTCTTTATGGACGAATCCTCCTACGAAAGGAGCGCGGGAACCGAAATTCTGTTGATCAATCCTGATGGGGGTAAGTTTCTCTACACCCTTAAATTTGGCTTCAGAAAGACTAACAATAAGGAGGAGTATGAAGCACTGTTGGCAGGGCTCCGCCTAGCCAAAAGGATGCAGGTTGAACGGCTTAGAATTTTCAGCGATTCGCAGTTGGTAGTCTACTAGATAAAAGGAGAATATCAAGCCAAGGGATCAAAAATGGCAGCTTATCTACAGGAGGTTCAGAGGTTACTGGGGGCTTTCGAGACATTCGAGTTAAACCAGATCCCGTGTGCCCAGAACTCTTATGCAGACGCACTGGCTCGTCTGGCAACCGCTCAAGATACGAACTGCACCGACAACATACCCGTGGAGTTTTTACCTAAACCAAGTACCAAATCCGGCGTGGAAGTGATGGCTCTGACAGTGGCGGTCGGATCATGGATGAGCCCGCTGGTCAATTACTTGCAAGAAGGGAGATTGTCAGAAGATAAGATGGAGACGCGCCGTCTATGTATAAGAGCAGCCAGGTACTGTATATACGGCGATGTTCTATATAAAAGGGGCCTCTCCGCCCCCCTGCTTAGGTGTATTGATTAACCGGAGTGCACTGCGTTGATGAGGGACATACATGAAAGGCATTGCTGGACGCCATGCTGGAGGGCTCATCTTAGCCCAGAAAGTGCTCAAACAGGGGTTTTACTAGCCGACGATGAAGCAGGACGCCATTAACCTGGTAAGGAAGTGTGATAAATGCCAGAGATTTTCTAAAATTCCCGGGGCGCCTCCAGCTTATCTCAGACAAATGATCAATCCATGGTCCTTCGCCATTTGGGGCATGGACCTGATTAGACCTCTCCCGGTGGGTCGAGCAAGGTACAAGTACACCGTCGTGGTAGTCAATTACTTCACCAAATGGGCAGAAGCAAAGAAGCTGGCCGAGATCTCCATGATGAAGATTGAAAAGTTCGTGTGGGATAACATAATCTACAGGTTCGGCATTCCCCAGCAATTGGTGACAGATAATGGGACCCAGTTCACAAGCGAACAATTTCAGGAGTTTTGCAGTAGCCTTGGCATCGTCAAGAGCTTCTCAGCAGTCGACCACCCACAAGCTAACGGTCAGGTGGAAGCAATCAATAAAATCATCAAGCAGATCCTGAAGACTAAGCTTGAGGCTAGAAAGGGAATGTGGGTTGACGAATTACAGAAGGTGTTGTGAGCCTACCGCACTACCGCCCGCAGTACTACCAGAGATACCCCTTTCTCAATGATCTACGAGTTTGAGGCCATGATTCCAACAGAATTTGAAGTCTACAGTCACCGAAGGGCAAACTTCAACCTTGATGACAACAACCAGCTCTTGGCCGCCAGCTCAGACTTACTTGAGGAATCAAGGGAAGCCGCTCGCCTCAGGATGGCCGTCTACCAGCAGAGGATGGCCAGGCATTACGACAAAAGGGTCCGGGTACGTCAATTCAAACCAGGTGACCTTGTCCTACAAGAAGTCCTACCCGGTGCTCGCAAAGCAAGTGAAGGAGTATTGGGACCGAACTGGGAAGGACCTTACGTGATCCACGAAAGCCTGAAGAACAGAGCCTACCACCTGGCAGACATGAATGGGGCGATTCTACCGAGGGCTTGGAACGCCATCCATCTGAGGACATATTACACCTGAACGTTGTATTTTTATTTACTATTGCAGTCCTGTTACATATGTAAAAGAAACCATGTACAGACATAATGAGAATTATCTATCAATTATGATGAATTATTGCTAACATCAAATGCTCATGTGTGTTCTTATTTAAGGTACACCACCATAAAACGGCAAAGTGTCAGCATAAAGCTCCAACATCTGATTGCCCTATAAGGCAAGAGAGGCTAAAACGGCCGCGAGCCCGCCCACCTAATCGCCGCTCGCTGACTGGCCTCCCCCTCCACCTTCGCGTGCTAATAAACAATAAAGGGCTCGATCGCAGTGACACTCAGCCTAACTCTCGCTGTAGATGCTCAGGTTTAACCTTGTGAGCGCAGCTAGAGAGGTTCACTCCATTATGCTGTAGATGCTCAGGCAACGGCCTTGTGAGCACAGCCGAGGTTTCAACTTCCATAACTCTCGCTGTAGATGCTCAGGTTTAACCTTGTGAGCGTAGCCGGAAAGGTTCACTCCATTATGCTGTAGATGCTCAGGCCACAACCTTGTGAGCGCAACCGAGGTTTCAACCTCCACAACTCTCGCTGTAGATGCTCAGGTTTAACCTTGTGAGCGTAGCTGGAGAGGTTCACTCCATTATGCTATAGATGCTCAGGCTACGGCCTTGTGAGCGCAGCCGAGGTTTCAACCTCCACAACTCTCACTGTAGATGCTCAAGTTTAACCTTGTGAGCACAGCTGAAGAGGATCATTGTACCGAGTAACTCAGGCCCCTACCTTCTGAGCGTAACCCTTTATCAACTCTGACAACGGTTAGAAAAGCACGATTAACAGCCCTCTTATTCTTCGTCTAATTTCTTCTCGTCATCAGCGCGTTTCTCATTATCTATACTGCCTCATATTGTGTGTATGAATATATTGGATGTGTTACGACCGCCTGACAGCGCAAGGCGGATCTGCTTACTCATTGGTTGAATCAATCTGTAAGAAAGCCAATCGGCCTATTACTCCTAATCTAGTGGTATTTATTCGACAGTGGAGGCCAAGTTATCTATCCATCTTCGGGGATTTTTTTCTGCTCCTCAGGTTATTATTCGTATTGAGGGTCATTTACTGGAAATCATCTGCAACCCGAAGGGTCACTTTCCTTGTTATACCTCTCCAAAGGTACACACAGGGGCGGTCAGCCCCTTTATTACTCTTATCTGTTGTTTATCTTACAGGGTATACCTGTTCATAATCTACTATGACTACACGCGTATGAAGATAAGAAAGCAACAGAGCAAATTGAAAGAAATCCCACTAAGATAATGATCAAATAATAACAAATAATAACTACAACCATACCAATGTTCAAAGATGAGCCTTATTGGCAACAAAGGAGAATATTAAAATTATTTATCTGAAAGGGCTTTTGAGGAGCTGGCAGGAGTATCCGTAGGATCCTTTGAAGAGCTGGAGGGGACGTCCTTTGGATCTTTCTTACTGGGGGCTCCTTGTAAAGAAGAGTTTTGTCCCCCATCCTTTGCCAATCCTTAAGGAACTGAGGAGGAGCCGCCTTGGGTTGAAGGGGCACCAGTCTGAGCAAGTGGCGGGTCGAAAACCTTCTGCAAAGTTGGAGGAATTGTCCGCTTCTGAGTAGCTTGTACGGCCTTCATCTAGGCATCTCTGGGAGCACGAGCTTGTACTTCTTCACTTCCGCCACTGCTTCCTCCCCAAGGTACGAGAAATCTAGCTTAGGATGATGTAGCCACGAAGTATACCGGAACTTGCTGCTCGTCTTTTCAGTGGCCTCCTTCCAAGTTTGTCTGGCCCGGAGGTCCGCCTTACGATACGCCTACTGTACCTGAGCAAGCTTATTCCTGGCCACGGTCAAGTCCTTCAGCGTCGTTTCATTATTTTTCTCGGCATCATCGGCTCGTTTCTTTTGAATGATAGCCTCGTGGGTGATCTTGTCTACGTCCTCGGTAGCTTTCACGAGCGAGGATGAAGCAGCCAACCGAAGCTTCTTCTCAATCTCCGCGGTCTTCTCCGCATCCTTAAGTTTCTGCTCAAGCTCACGAATAGTTTTCTTATCAGCCTCAGACTCCTCCATGAATTTCTTGTTCTCCACCTCCAGATTCCTATTCGCCTCCTCAAAAGAGGCCTTTCTCATACCAGGTCCGGGAAATCCTGACGTATCTTCATCATAGCCAGCGAAGCCTGAAAAGGGAGCATATTAGCAGTATGAATGGGCGTGAAGTATGATTACAAAGCAAGGAACAGAACTTACAAGCACATTACAGCGTGCAGCATAGTCAACCAGTTGGTCACCGCAAGTCTGCTTCTGGTAGACGTCCGGTTTGTTAGGACCCAGTAATACTAGCAGTCGGTCCAGCAAGTCGTCGAAGTATTCCCCTATATTGGCCTCGAGAGTTGGCCCCTCATCAATCCCTCTTGTCATGGCCGCTTTGCCCTTGCCTTTGGATCTCAGACACTTAACAGAGGGCTCCATGGTCTCCTCGTCCTCATCTTCGGCCTCTGAAGTTAAAATTCCCTTCCCGAAGGCACCTCTTGGTGGAGGTATCTGTTTCACGGTCTTCTTCGCCACACTCTTGAACTTCATCACAGGCTGTTTGGCGGATGGGGCAATAGCTGTGACTGACGGATCTGCTGACGAAGCTGGAGGCTCTTTCGAACCCGTTATCTCCACCTCAGACTCCTTTGTCTCAGTTGCTGGCGAGGACGGAGGAGAAAGCATTTCGAGTTCCACCATTGTTTTGAGTTTCTTTGGGGTTGGAGCAAAAGTTCCTTCACCAGGTCCTGCAAAGACAGATTTAACTTCCCGACCTTTTCGTACGCCGACGTCCAAGGCCAATTTCGAAGGTGTGGTTTCAGTTCCAAGTGCAAGCCCGTATTTCCCCAAGAAGAAGTTGGATGGAAGATAGTCGTCCTCAGGGCCCTTCACCTCGGCGAACCTTTTAAGCACCTTTATCTCCTCGTTTGAGAGATTAATCGATCCTTTGATAAAAGCTGCATACAGGAAGAAAAAATGTCAGTAACAATGGGGCATGAGGATATGTATGTACATGCTCCAACAGCAAGCAGAAATGCGCTCACCAGGACCGTTATTGAAATCAAAATGGATGAGCTTCAGCAAGGACAGACAAGAAGCATAAAACCACCGGGACTTATAATCCCCTACGTTTGATTTGCCAACCTTCTGTGGCAGAAATGACTTATAGGGGGAGTTACGAGCAGTTATATAGTAAATGCCATCTCGTTTAGTGGCATGAGGACTAGTAGTGGATTTAAAAAATAAGAGGCTCTGGACTATATTCGATGTTGGTGGCAGAAGGCCGTTTTTGAGAAAGATGTAGGCCAGGGTGGTTATTTGGGCGTAAGAATTTGGTGTTAGTTAGAAGGGGGCTATCTCTAAATCATTTAACAAGTTAACCAAATATGGGGGAACCAGGAACCTAAACTCCGATTTCACATTCTGGCGACTGATCGCTATGAATCCGTCAGAAGGATCAGCCGCATGGTCACGGTGAGCAGGAACTATGACGCGACAACTAGAAGGGAAATGGTATGCCTCGGCCACAGTCTTAAGCTCTTCAAGGGTCATCTAGGAGTCATGTTGATAGAAGGTCTGATAGGTAAAGGTCTCCCCTCGCCCAGAGGAACTCGACGCATCCCCACTACCCTGAACGGTTGCGCTTGAAGAACCCCCGTCATGTTGAGGAGACCTCCCCCCGAAGCTTTCTTCACTAGACATGACTCGACGGTATCGGAGTCCACGACTTGACATCTACAAAAGAAATAGCCAGTTAGGCTGCTGACAGCCAACGAGACTCAAATAACAGAATAAGCCTAAGTCTACTAAGCCTAAGCGTCAAGCCGTGCGCCTAGGAAGCCGTGAGGGGGGGGATAAGGGCCTCATTCAGTAAAGTTTCCCCCCAGGATTGAGGAAAGAAAGGAGAAGAAGCGAGCAAATTACCCCATACTATTACCAGACTCTACTGGACCAGAGGCAATACGGAGACTATCCGTATCAACTGGTCCAGATCCTTAGGGAAGCAAGTACTACGCCAAGAATGAAAAACAACAATAACGAAAGCAATGTGAGTAGGGAGAAAGAGTCTTACCTTGAATGTGGTGATGACCGGTAGTTGCAGACGAAGATTGTTGAGCAGAGATGAAAAATCGAAGTAGAGGAAGAAAATGATGAAAGCGCTTGTGAGTCTTGAAAATGCCGGAAGAAGAAGGAAATAGGGGGTCGTTTTTTCTTTTTAAAATAATCTAGCCCCAGCCGTTGGATCAAGACAGCTATATAACCGCCCCCAATTTGACGACGTGACATGATTCCCGGGATTTTGTCATCATGCAGCATGTCAGTTGAGAGACGTGCATTAAATGCGCACAGCGTGTGGTATGACCGGTAACCGTTGTCTGGGGAAGCTCCACGTGGCCTGGCAATAAAGCGAAATTCAAAAGGTACTGTAACCGCCTCCATTATGTAACTGTTTCTGTCTATTCTGCTTGCCCTGGAATCTATGGCTCTTGGTCCTCTTTAAAGCACCAAGAGCCAGGGGGCTTAATGTTGTGGATAATTTAGCGATCAGAATAATCGGGCCCAGAAAGATCTACAGTGCAGGCCCAATTACCCACAATCTCTTCCAATCCGCCTCCCTGACGGAGGGCCCTCTTATGACCGCTCGCCATGACCACTGATCGCCTACGCTCAGCCTGATCGCTGATTCTGACTGTAGGCGTCTATTCTGAGAGTTGGCTCTGACCGCTATCTTCGTTCGCCATTCAGATCGTCGATCTCTCCGTCAGCTTCGTTTGCTCAGTTTGACCGCTGGCTACCAGTCGCAACTACTAAGCCTACTCGCCAGATTATCCGCCATGATTGACCGTCCATCCTTCGCCAATCCTGTCCGATTGAGATATCCGCCAAGGGGAGCCGTCCGTAAGAAATGTTCAACAAGTCCTTCTCGCCCAAGATGATCCAGCTAAACTAATCGCTAATCTCTGAGCGTGGCCATATACCGGCTCCTTTACTCATGATATTGCCTGCCTCACTGTTATGACCAGCTGCGGATGTGCTAACTCACAATCCGCCTCCTCGACCCTCCAGGTAGCCAGAATTATCAAAGATTCATTTATTCTCCCAGCTGACTTGGCACTCCGTCTGCTGGAAGATCCATCCCCGTCTTGCTCCTAAGAGTCCTGAGTCAACAGAAATCAACAGTGTCATGCAGAGTACAGTTCCAAGACGTGTCATGCATGCTATATCCACCAGAAGTTGTGATCATGATCTCAATAGCCCATCATAACATATCCGACCCAGTCATCAGAAATCTCTCTTGGGCAGACCTTAGATGCGATGGATTCGGCCGCATTTAATGTATTTTTGGTCGCATTTAATGCGCTGTCAACCGCATTAATTAAGATCCCAGAGCATTAAATGTTGTCTATCATTGTAACTGTAGTTAACTGTTTACTTTTGTCTTATTCTGTTTCACTGTAGCATGTCCCCTTTCTCTATAAATATGGGACGAATTTCACTATAAAAAGGATTCCCGATCCTGAGTGTCGTTACTCTACCAAAATAGTGAGAGAGTGTACAGTGAACGTAGGCATCTTTTTGGGCCGAACCACTCTAAAAATCTTCTGTGTCTCTTCTCCTCGCCTCTAATCTCTCCTCCTCATCCTTATCGCTTTGTATGCATTTCATTGACCGTTCGAAACTGCAGCTTGGGCCCGAAAACAACATCATTGACTAAGGAAACCATTTTCCGACGTTAACATGTATTTATATAAATATAAATTATAAAATATTTTCTTTTCTTAAATTTATTTTGCCAAAATCTAACTTCTCAATTTTCATTCAAATTTAAAATCTTTTACAAAATAATAAATTGATGTCCTTTAGAAAAGAAAGAGTCTAATAAAATTCAAAAAGCTAACAATTTAAACATAGGAAAAAAAATATTGACTATTATAATTCACAATAAAATAGAAGTAAAATATATATATGTATGTATGTATGTGTGTTATGTCTATGTCTGTGTTTATTTCTAAAATAAATGAAATATTTTTATTTATGGGAGATTCAAATGTAAAAGTGATTGTGAGGTTTGCTTCTATATTCAACAACAAAAATCTATCAAAGTTTTATAAGGGAGTGGAGGAGAATTTATGGAGTTTGATTATTATAAATTTAACATAAAAGTCTACAAAAATTATTAAAATTTTAAATTCTATAAAAGTTATTGATATTTTGAATACCTCATGACTTTTATAAACTCTTAAAAATTTTGATTGAATACATTATAACTTTTATATACTTTTTAAAAATCACTAAAAAACTACATTAAATACCACATGACTTTTATAGAATCTTTAAAAGTCTGTATAAAGTCTGTATTGAATACACCCAAACTTTTTAAGTTCTATAAAAGTCATTAAAAGTTTAGATTGAATACACCCCCCTTTTTTACGTAATCATTCTGGATTCAATAGAGGAGTCAAGATAGGTTTCGTTGGTTTTCACGGTATTCTCCTAAACTCGAGAGATGAGTTGGGAGGGATCTTGTCAAAAACTACCTTCGATATTAAACACAAACCATATATAAATAAAATCATTCATGAAAACATTTCCTATACAAATCAAAACCAAAGCAAATAATATTTTTTTGCATTCCAAAAACCACAACACATTAAAAACTACTTCTTTCTCAATTCCAATTAACAAAATTTCTCTGGCATAGATCCATAAGAATCCAAGAATCAAAACAAATGCAAACATATATGGACTTAAACAACACTAAAATTGAAAAAACCATAAACACAATACATGAATTAAAAACTAACCCTATTACCTTCTATTTATGGAAATGTGATGGTGGTGGACCTGGTGTGATGCTGTTTATGGAAATGTGAGAAGGGGTTTGATCGGTAGTGGAAAGTGGGGATGGTGAACCAGGTGATGCTGATCTTGATGGCATTATTTTTTGATTCTTTATGGACCAATATTGGATCCAGCTAGGATATGGGGAAAAATAGTATTGGCTCTGCAGTTGGAAAACCACAAAAATTAGCAAATAAAGTTGTGATGATTGTTCGAGTAAAAACAACAGCTTTGCATTTATGTTATAGTATGAAACTAGCTAGTGTAGACATGGCATCATCTCTCTTTTCTCTATCTAGCGAAATGGAGAGAGAGTGAGAGAATTGAATTGAGATCATGCAAGGAACTGTTGTAAAATTGAGATCATGTGAGGCTTGATGTTGAGTAGATTTGACGGTGCAAAATTGAGGAGATTGTGTACGATGTGAGATGTAGAGTGTGACAACTCATGTAGTTTGGCGTGGAATTTTGGTAGTCCTTGAAGCGCAGTAATGAAAAAGGGTACTGGTAGATATGCAAACAGACTTGAGTTCATTTTACGTCACATGCATGTCTAGATTATAGAAACTTGATTCACACAGTTGTGCATGAGTGTACATAAGTATTAAGTTGGTCAAAGTTTACGCGGTTCAATTAATTATTTGTGATCATTTCAATATCCCTATAATCTAGAATAAGCTGAAACAAGAAGTGATTAATTCAAATAATTAATTATCTGTCATATTGAGTGAACTCTTTTATCATTAGAAAAAAAATCATCTTTCATGAAACTGTTTCACAATTAATGTGGTGAGACGAATCAATAAGAAATGTAGGAGAAAAAAAAAAGGACCAATAAAAAAAATAAGAGAAAAAAAATGACATTATTTTATTAGTCTATCTCATCGTATCGTGAGATAGTCCTATAGAAGATTTTCCTGTTATCAGGATTTATATAGTTGTAGATTATAGAATTACAGGTTGTGACTAGTTTGTAAATTTTTTCCTAGTTTAATTTTAAAACTTTGGTCTGATTTAAATGGTTAAGTTTTCAATTAAGTAGATATCAACTCTCGAATAACATTATCAGACTTGTGAATTAGCATAACTCCTCTACAGGAATTGAATTAAGGGTCTTATACTTTCACTTGGTCTAAAATGTGACATTGATTAGTTTCCTTTATTTGTGAATTAGCTTCGACAGCTATGTGTCTGAATGGATGATTTGTAGTGAACCTTCATTAAAAACATTTCTATATGTACTCTGCCATGGAAACTCAGAAGTAGATAGACTTGAAGGTAATCTTCTTTAGAAAAATTTGGGATTGATATCTCCTATTGCACATTTAGATTTTCATCCTAACGAACATGGTATAATTCTATTGTTTGTTATTTAGTACGAGGAAGTAGAAATCTTGAACTGTTCCACCCTTTTTGTTCTAGAAATCCAATGATGTAGAGTTACAACTTTCAGTCATAGCTTTTGGAATAGTTGTCCGCATCCCACTACATTACAGCATAAAAATGTTATTTCTAGGGTTTGGCTACTTTATTAGAACAGTAATGTTGTTAGATTGAATAACTGCTGTAGGTTTTGATAAAAGAAAATCCAATGAACTAATGGTCCAACAATATTATCTTCCCAACAAAGTAGTAATATCTAAATATTAATACTCATTTTACTTCAGTTTCGTTAGATTTTGTTTGATACAACTTTTCTAAATAGATTTTTGGAAGTAATTTTTTTATAAATAGAGCTTTTAAAAAGAATTTGATGGTTGTTTAGTTGTCAATTAAAAAAAAAAAAAAAAATTTTTAAATTGTAGGCAATTTAGTTTTATTACTTATAAAAGCTCTTCTAGATTATAAATTTACCAAAAAAGATATGAGACATCATTATATTTTTCACTATGAATTTTTATCAAAAAGAATGCATTGGATTAGAGGTTATGGATCTAGCTTTTACGAAAAACAGAACCTACATTTTCAGTTCAAAAAACAGAACATGCATTACTTATGATAGCTCTTTTAAATTATAAATTTATCAAAAAAGACACCAGACATTATTATGTTTTTCACTCTGAAATTTTACCAAAAAAAATACATTGGACCAGAGGGTATGAATCTAGCTTTTACGAAAAACAGAACCTGCATTTTCAGTTCCAAAGCTAAACCTGTCTAGAAATATCTTGCTTGCGGGGGGCCTTCTGGTGTATATGAACAAGCATGCTGCAAAAATGTTAATATAAATGTTAACAAAAATACTCATGGCAGTTGATAGGAGGAAATGTCATTAAGATATGAAGTTTGTAGACTTTGGTTTAACACTATAGACTAGAATATCACTAATCAGTAAGACAATATCAAGCTGGTCCTCACTGTGAATTAAGCAATAATTAAAGGGATCATTAACGAAATACAAAATTGTTTATGTTTGGCGAAACAAAGATTTATATTCGACATCTTATAGTTCGAAAACTAATGTTGGCACCCTTGGTTGTCGGTGATCACGCAGTAGCCAAGGCTGACAGAAAACAATCACAAGGCTGACAGAGATCACAATCAATTACAAAACATTCTTCCATTTAGGGAATTGATCAAGGAGAAAGGAAGTACCTGTTTTTTGTTCTAAACAATGTGAACACTAGAAAGCCTCATACAAACAAGATTATATTAATTTCATTATGAACATTGTCCGGCGTATAAGTGGAGGTTGGAGTGTTTATACGTTTAAAGAAAGTGTATTAAGGTTTTAAGTGTATAGTAAAATTAACAAAATACAATAAGAGTATTTTAGATATTTTAATTTTTTATAGAAGTACAAAAATATCTATTTAAAAAAACTCAAAATTTGAACTTACCCAAGTAAACATTTTTCAGCTTTTTTAATTGTTTAAAAGTTCTACTGAAAGGAAAACCAAACGACACAAAAAAAAAAGAAAAATCAAGTTGAGCTTTTAGCATAAAAAAAAAAAAAAAATTGTCAATAGATAAGTTGTATCAAATGTACGTTTAGTCCCAAACAATATTTGAACTCGATACCACTTTTTCCAAACCAAAAAGTTCAAAGTTTTACCTCCACCCACCCACCCCCCCACCCCCCCACAAAAAAAAAAAAAAAAAAAAAAGTAAACAATATGGACACAATTTTTTTTTTTTTAATTATTTAAAATTATCCTGCATACAATTATGCATCTAAACAATTTAAATTTTACATTGTTTACACTATTTCATTTACGATTTCGGAATATATTATGATACACATGAGTTTGGTATTGTTGAGGTGTCTAATCTTCACAAGAGGATTTTACATTGTTTACATTGGGAGCTTCAAAATGTCAGGTTTGTAATTTTATTCTTTATAAAGTTTTTCATTAAGCATCAGGCAGCTAGTGCATCTATCCAAAAGCAAGCACCAAGTGGGATTTAACATATCTGTTAACTAGATATATATATATTAACATATCTGTTAACTAGATATACATATATATATACATATATATAAGGTCATGTAGATGCTTATTGTTTCATCAAGAAAAAAGACAACCATAACGATACAAAATCAGAGTTGTTAGGAATTTAGGAACATAGGGCAGCTAGTGCGATCCACCCAAGAGCAAGCACCTCTAGAGCCTGCAAGTGGGATTTAACATATTTGTTTAAGGAATATATATATAAATATATATAGATATATATATATAAGTCATGTAGATGCTTATTGTTCCATCAACGAAAAAGACAACCATAATTATACTGATATTTGAAACATATAATTAAAACAATGAAATTAAATTATTTATCTCCTTTAAATTTGTTGTAAGAATTGTTGTATGCTATTAAGGTTATTCTATTCATGATATAACATGTAGATATCGAAGTAAATATAAGTTTATGTACAAGGAATAATAATGATTTATTTTTAATCAAATGATGTTTACAAAATTTGACATATCAACCCTCAAAGGGAAAAAATTTATTGCTGCTCATTGTAAAATGTTTAAAATAGGGTAGGACAGTAGTAGCAGAGGCTTCAGGTGTCATTTGCAAAGTGTCATGCATGTTAAGGATGACATTGAAAGTTGATACTTGATACAGCTTCTATTATATGTTAAAACATATGTGCAGTTAGTAATCAGTATACATAACTTTTGCATACAGATGGTATTAAATTTATGTTACTTCTGCAGTCAAAAGAATTTCTACTTCAATTAAACAATCATGTTTCCTTTTCGATTCTTTACTCAATCCAAACAATTGATTGGTACAATCTCACGTTACTGATCCTTACAATTTTTTTTTTTTTTTTTTGATGTTTAATTATTGGTAAAGTAGCACTAGCACCAATTAAAAACGGTTGGTTTGCCTTTAAAATTATATATTAAGCCACTTTTAAATAATTTAATTAAAATGGGATATGAAGCGATCGCATTACACAATGAAATTTATGATTGCCCAATTAGAATTGTCTTGAAGGTAGATCTTGATAGTGAATTGTATGTCTTGTCTTGTTTTGTTAGACGACGTGATTTTGAAATTCTAAGGATTGTTTTGTTGCGAAACGAATGGGGTATGAATATAAGGAACGTGGTGGACCTGAGCGAGATGGCAGTTGATGTACTACACCAGCCTCGCCTGAGAGCATTTGGTGTCCGTGGCTTAGCAAGTGAAGTTTTGTGTCAACCATGGAAGCCGAGGCCCTTGGCTATGACATTTGCTAATTGGGATGGAACACTTGACGATGAAAGGATTCAATGTACAACTGTTGACGCTTATGCTACCTACAAGATTGCTAACAAATTACTATCCAGAAATTGTCCTCAAAAACATTTATTATTGAAAAATATCAATAGAAACCTTCCTGGTCTTTCTAGAGTAGTTTCTCACATGGGAAAGTGGTGATTTATGCATCTCAATATTACTTTGCTTGTCAATAATATCATATTATAACTTAGCTTAGGGCCTCACTTTGAATAAGTCCATAAGTGGAGATATATGCATGCAGAGTCACCTCATCTGATGATGCAAACAGGCTGAGTCAGCTATATTATTACATGTACATGCTGAGTCAACTCCTCCAATGATGTGTACATGCTTAGTCATCATATTTGATGACGTGGTTAAGCCAAATCAGCTCATATGATTACGTGGGACATGCTGAATCAGCCTGCGAGCAGTCACGCGCACACATATATATGCCGACTCAGCTTCTGAACAGCGGCGTCCAGTGGATAGCAGTCGTCTTCTTCTGGTTTCCGAATACGCCAAGAAACTTGTCAAGTTACTAACCAATATTGTTTTTGGTGCAGACTTGGGGTTACTTTGGCTCATTTTGTAAAAGTTCATTGTGTACTGGCTTGATCTTGGTGTATGAATGGACGACATTCACTCTCTTCTTTCTTTTGTTTGGGGGTTTCCTCCATTTCACTTATCAATGGGAAAGACAACAACATTTCAAGCAGCATCATTTCTTCTCATACAGAATCCTTCGACGATGACTCAAAAGGTGTGTGGACTTGGAGTAACTATACAACTTTGTTGTGTTGATTTGTGGAATATGTTACATAAATGCGCCTCCATATGTGAAATATGAGTAGTGGTTCATTCTGTTTTAAAAAAGATTATGTTGGCTTATAAGATGTCCAAAGAATTTACTCAATTTTTAAATATTAATTGTAAAATATCGCGTGAAAATTGTATCATATGCGCTGATAATCATGTTTGTCTGTCATTTATTAGTTCTATTATTAATTTCATCAACTAATAATTAATATTAAGTAATAGAAGCAAAAGAACTTACTTTTTTTATTATTTCCAAGAAAAACCGACATTTTTATCTTCTTTATGATATTATCCGGAAGATTTAAGAATATCATCCGCAAATGATCGTCATCGTCTATCTCCCATTTTTTGGGCTGAAATCTCTTAATCTCCTTTCGGAGGCCCTTCGAAAACTTCGCAAACAATCTGCTCTTCTCAATCTCTTTTTTTCGTTGTCTTGCATTCTCTAATTCTTGATTTCTGAATAGCAGATATATCTGTTTCATAAGAACCATAAAAACTAAGATTACTATTTATTAATATTAATTTTAGATGGCTTATTGAGAAACTTTGGTGTACAGTTGCACCAAGTGGTGCACCAACCCACTTAATATTTGACAATTGGAAAATTGATTTTTTGAAAAGTAGTTAATAAAAATCGTAGAAGGAAATTAGAGACAAACTTCCAAATATTCAGTGGCCAAACTCCCAAAATTTTTTCTTGAAAAAAAAAAATTTATATAGTAATGTATAACAACCAATATGTTTCCCGTCAAATATGCAAAGATCAGCACGCCCAAAATGAACATGAAAATCAGAAAGACAAGCTCCCATCAGTCTTTAGCAAATCGGAAGAATTGACCCTTATAAAGAGATAAAAAAGGAACTCATTAAGTGCATGCAATTTTAAAATAAATTAATATTATAGATTGTTGATTATTTTTTATGTGGTAAAGATAGAAATTCTAAGAAAAGACAAGACTTAAAGTAAAAAGTGTTTGAAACAAAAAGTAACAAAGATTTTACTAATCCAAAGTAAAAAGGCTAGAAATTAAGTTCCAACATGTTGGTTGTGCTAAAACATGTTTGGTGTGTTATCCCATTATTGCTACTACATTTTACCATACATCTTCCCCTTATATTTAACCCTTACCGTCTCTTATACAGAGATAAAGTGATCAATCATAAAACAACCTATGGTGCAAAAACAATTGATAGGATACAGAACAATTTGCCCTCATGAATTGGAATAATGTCATGAGTTATGCATGTAATATATACATATATATATATGTATATTGAGTTGTTGAGACATAGGAAAGACAACAACCCGAACTGTGTAATCATCCACAATTCTAACACAAAATATGTAAAACTTATCTTCTTTCCACCAAAAACAGCATATGCACAATGCAAGCAGTCCTATATGTCAAACAAAACTGAACTTGGCGACCCAAACAAACACATCAAACAACAAACTTACAATTGATCCATCGTCCACTGTGCACACTTCGGTTTGAACTTCTGCATACCGGTATGACAGAACTTTGCAAAGAATGAGCAGGGAGAGAGTGAGGGAGATGAAGTTTCAGAGAAAGAGAGTTGTTTGAAAACAGAGTGGGGGAGATGAACAACAAGAGTGCTCTTAAGTGTGCTCTTGCTTGAGGGTGTGAGAGAGATGCAGACTAATTAGTATAAAACCATTTCTTGTAATTTTGATGTGATAGAGATGCGTACAACAATAAGATATAAATTTTATGAGTAGGACTAATTAGTATCATATTATCGTACTTTGAAAAACAAATCATGATTTTAGAAATGTACATATATTCAATAAATTTGATCTTTAAATTAAACTACCTTTCAAATTAAATTCATAGAGGAAAACAGTACAAAATAACTTCAAACTACTGTGTTTGAGGATATTCAAAAAATATTCACAATAGTATAATGTATAATTTGTAGAAGGATCTATCGTACAGTAACGCTAGCATTCCTCTAAGCTCATAAAACCAAAATCTGGTAAAATGAACATGCACATATAGAATAGTGAAGTTCTAATTAAATTCCTTTAATTTGATGTTAATTTCTTCCATAGACTAAAATGTATTGAAAACGATCACAAAATACATGGCTTAATAACGTTAGTGAAGAAAATCCACAGAAAGAAGAAAGAAGCGTATTATAAGTCAAGTTCTCTTACCTTTTCTTCTTTCCAACACATCCCATTCCACTGCAATGGATTGCAGTGCTTGTTTCTATCAATGCTAAGTGAGGAAACGACAGCCTGTACGTGTAAATCCCAAACAAACAAAATCAACAAAAGTCATGCATTATTTAACAAGTCCAAACAGAAGATATTTAAAAACGCAATCAACAAAAAAAAAAAATCAAACTAAGTCAACCACATGCATGTTTACTTAATAACGACATATAGATCTAAAAAAGTATGAGTTACAACCAGCCTTGAGAGTTGAAAGTTCTTCGCGTACCTGAGAAACCCCTGATTGAAAAAAAAAAAGTCCATGTTCTGATGGAGAGAGAGATAGAGTTGTTTTGGCAGTCAATGTACCTGAGAAACCCCAGATCAGAAAACAAAAATCAAAATAAAATAGAGAAATGAGAAATCGAAAGACCCAGAAAAAAAAATTGAAAGAAGAGCAACATTTGAAGATGTACCCACGTTAGGTTTGGATGTAATCCGATCCAGGATGAGGCTGGTTGGTCTGATGACTGAGGGGAGATGATGACAAGGGTGCGTTGATGCTTTTGTAATGAGTATTCAGTTGAAACTGTGCTACAAAGAAAGAGAAAATGACGAAAGAGAAGTGGAGAGTGGGTTTCGCGAGACAGAAGCAGAACTGCAGAAGGTATGTTTTATAAGTCACATTAAATAAAATTAGTTATTAGTTAATTAGTTAATTAATTAAGGTTACTTGATCTGTTTTACCTCTCTCCGATGCGCATGTTAGCACCGAAAAAGTGCACGGAACACGCATGATGGTCATTGTCGGCTAATAATTCAAATGCACGTGATTGTCCAATGCCCAATATCTCTTTTACTTTTTTTCATTTTTAATCTCTTTTTTCCTCTTTTTAATCCCTCTTTCTCTTTTTTCCCATTTTGGGACTCTCTTTGTCTTTTTCCGTAGACTCCAATAATTGTAGGCTTTGTAGGCTTTCATTTGCCTCTGAATGGATTGATAGAGTGTATGTGCACGTCATTTCCTTCTCATTCACAGCACTTGCTTTTCCGCCATTTTTACATAATTGCCACTCTCTCTTTTTCTTTGAGAAATTAATATCCATGATTCTGACTTGTCGATTTAAATATTAAAAAAAAAATTATATATGTCCCACCAAATGGATCTGAAAACTAACTATAGAGTGACAGTTGAATGTAATTAGATGCCCTCTTAATTATTTTCTTCAATTAAGAGTTGATAGTTTAAGATGAGTCAGATTTATAGTGTTTATCAATTATCAATGGCAACAGACACATCCCAAGTGCAAGATAGTCCTTTGGGGATGATCACAAGGTCTCCTGTCCTAAACTCCACAAATTCTGATGACCCTTTTGGACTCACTCTCACCTTCCCTTTGAGCAAATAACATGTCTCCTCTGCATCAAATTTGAGTGTATACTTTCCTGGAGGGTCTCCCCATCTTTTGAAAAAATAAAAAACAAAATAAACTAATTATATAAGACCAAGACAGAAAAGCTACTTGTATTGTAGATATATTTTTTTTAACCGTGGTTAATTTCATAAGACGTCCCATAAAGTTGCACCATTATATATTTTCTCAAAGCAGCACAGCCTGTACCGAGTAAAAAAGCTCTGTAACAAGACATACTTGCCTAAAACTCATGAGTAGATTAAATCAGCAATTGAATTGAATGACTACACTTTTTTCGTTTGGGGGAAAATCCGTAAAGCCAATTTTGCCTTTGTTGTTGGGGAAGTAAAATATATTGATTTGATTGATGCTTTGTACAGACACTCTCGTTACATGTGGACTTAGCAGGTGGTACTTTTTAATATATGGTGCAGCACTGTTTAGGGGTGTGCCCTGATTTGATCAAGACCATTCATACTTTCTGTTGATGATGATGAAGTGATCTGGACTGCAAATGCTGTGGACCACATTGTACACTACCGTGACATAAGGACTCGTGCATTTTACAAAGAAACCTATGACTAGCAGGCAGTAGCAACCTTGACTTGGATTGATTTTGCGAAGGGCAAACATTTATGAGTTTGGGGTTGGTAACAAGTCCAACATAACCAAAGTCCATTTCCAACATTTGGGTTAGGTTGACCCATTCAATGGCCATGGATAGAACTGATAATAAATTCATTTTGGAGGATTATTCAAGCAGGGAATTAATTGCATTGATGTCTTAACCTTGTATCACTTCGCGCGATATCCAAGGCTATGACAAAAGTTTGTCAAGTTTTACTCAACTTTCTTAATTCTATTAATTCGAACACAACATTTTATAAATGGATAAAACATATTAACTTGATTATTAATCTGATACCATTAAGTCAATTCTGATTTCATGGCCGGTTGTCGAGCCATGACCAACAGGAGCACCTATTATACATGCAATAAAATATAAAATAACAGAATGTATAAGTTATATTTTGCTTTTCATCAACTGCCACTGTGAGTAAACCAAAACATGCATTCACTTGTTTGCAGTTAGTATCAAAAAAGAAAAAAATAATAATAATTACGTATACAGCTCATATTAAACCTCAAAATTTCTCGTTTCAAATAATATAACAACTTATTTGTAATTGTTATTAGATATAGGATAATGCGTGGCATGATATGGTAGTTATAAAACCTAAAAGCTTTTCTGTTTCTATTCTAACAACATTACAAGATCATTGGTAAGCTATTGTTTAAAATCAGTATTGTTTTATTTTTAAAAAAATAACTATTGTACTGGTATTAATTCTTACACAATATTCTAACTATTGTTATTAGGTTAGTAAACTTACTAATTAACAAACAAAACAGTACAAGCATACAAATTATATATGCTATATCAATTGAATTAGAATTTTATAATTACTATTACTCAAAAGATAAAATATCTTCTATGGTTTTGAAGGAAATTAGTCCATCAGTTACACATATTAAATATAACTCCTTAAATACAAACAAATTCCCATTGTATTTTAAATATTAAAACAAAATGGAGCTTTCAGTTTTCCTATATTCATCAACCATGTAATTCACATGTTCTTGACAATGCAGTAAAGTGCAGTGTAGACCAGTTCAATAGTTGTCCATTTCTGAAACCAATTCTGCCGTGCAACAGAAGATTGTGGGAGGCAAAATATAAACAGGGAAGATGTTTTCTTTAATATTGCAGATTAGGATTCAATTAGATTGTAATTATTAGCGAACAATTCATGTACCGATGACCCCTACAATATGTCCTTATCATTTTCTAGGACCACTTGTTGTTGTTATCATCATAACAGTGAAGACCAACTAAGAGGTCAATTTTCTACAAACTAATAATCTATGAAGTTTGGTGCGTTTAATATTCTACCAAAAATGGAAAATATTTCCGTTTATGGTGTGGTGGAGTTAATTGAGTTATAAAATCATCTTCTTATGTGCCTGCATGGATGGCCCACCGTTAGTGGTCCAAAATGCATACTCATTTTCCATTACCATCAATCAACTTCACCATTTTGTTTGCGTTTATCAGTAATTCTCTTCATGCTCGTTAAAAATGGTGTTCATCTATGGATTCCAACTATATGTGTATAGCTTGTAGATAGCCAGAGAGATGAGATCAACTCCATGAAATATAATTAAAATTCTTTCGTGTTTAGAAATTTTACAAATTTTGATATGATATATGTGAATGTATATTGATTTGTAAGAATTACAAGGATTTGTCTAAATTTGATTATATCTAGGGATAGTCCCATGAGATGGTACTAAATTTTTGTTGAGTTTGGAAAATGATATTCAACTATCAAAATGATTTTTTAAAGTATAAGAGTGTGAATTACTAAGTTTACCTTTCAATTTTTTTCGTCGTTAAAGCTTGCTCAAATAAAAAACATACAACAATTCGCACAAATAGAGATGGTTCATCCAGAACAAATAGTTTATGCAAATAGATAATTATTCATACGAATAGATAGTTCATGATAGTTTGCCTAGAACGACTATATAGTTCGTGTTAGTCTAGAATTTGTAAACTATCACTTGAACTATTATATGAACATGATAGATTTGTCTTTAAAAAACTTGAACAATGTTTTAGTACTATTAAAACTCATATCGATGGTTTAGTGTCATTTTCCAAATTTTCTCAATATTGTAATACCATACAAAAAAGGAACTCTCATAACTAATGGTTCAAAAGGACAACTTTCTTTTAACTAATTCATGTGTGTGAGAATTGTAATGATACAAAATTTATTAATATTTAACTACATATGACTACAACTTACGTTTTTTTTTTTGATGAATCAATAAAAGCTAAATATATTTTAACACGCATTAACAAGAATTGGGAGGTTATAAGTATTCAATGAAAATGAAAATGGGAGTAATTTTAATTTTCGTAAAAAAGATATTCACATGTTTCTAGTTTCCACAAAGAAAATGGAGTGCTACTTATAAATTTTACAATTTTTTTCCCTTGTTTTATCAATTGGTGTTGTGTTCTTGGTCTTGAAATTTGTCTACAAATCCTAAAAATAGGGTGGATATATGTCCGTATTTCAATGAAAATGCATGCTGCCTGTCGATGGGTTGTCTTCATGTGTATACACCAAGGGGGAGAGTAAGACAGCTATGCTTTTCATTTAGATGAATGTTGTTTTGTAGGATGTTTGGGAAACTTAAAAATACAAGCAAAAATAATAATAATAATAATTGTTAAAAAGAAATAAACATAGCAAAAGAAGATCAAATGATGAAGATCCTGAAGAACAAATGACAACATAAAAATCAAGATTCAATACAACAGAATCAAACTGTTATGAGAATTTAGTTTTTTGGTTGGTTTTATATTGATTGGCTAATTGAACAGTCAGTTAAATACTTTAGTTGGTGGGATTTCTCATGATTATGTTGTTACAAAATTTGGGACCGAATTCGCTCGTATTAAATGAAACTAATTGATATATATATTTCATTAAAAACATGGCCAACAAATGTGTTTCAATAAAAGTGAAAAGTAGGTTTTCTGTTCTTCGAAAAACAGAAAAGGATGCAATATGGACATGTTCGGTCATATTTTCTGTTTTGATTTTTGATTTTATGATTTTTTATTTTATTAATTTCCATTGAAAATGATTGGGTTTTCATATTTTTATGATTTGAAAATGCAACTAATAGTAATAATTGCAAACAGTATCTTGCAAAAACAACATAAGTAACAATGTTACAAAAAGCATTTTTTGTAATTATTTTGTAAATATATTTTTAGCATACGGTAAGAGTAAAATCAATATTCAAAATGTTGTCAAATTAATTAAAAATGATTTTTTTAAATAAAAATATAAAATATATATATGAACTTAGTCTAATTTAATTTAAAATTGATTGATGTCTTTCATGTACTTAGAAAAATGTTATGATATAAATATATTTTCTGAACTTTTGAGAAAAATGTATTTATTAATAATAAAAAAGAATAAATATAATTAAGCAATTATGTATGTATGTACATACGTACGTACGTACGTATGTATATATATATGATGATGCCACATTTGGACCCATAGTCTTAGAGTTGGGTTTTTGGCTTTGCCGCTAAAAGGGTGCAGTGAAAGTTGGATGCTACCATGTCGTTTTTGAATCGCAAAATAACATCCTTATGATTTGAACTAGTAATTTTATATGTGTTTTGATTGTAAAACTAGTACCATTAAGGCAAGTTGATTTGATAATAACTTGTTTTGATGGTACCAAGTTTGTAATCAAAACACTTATAAGGTTACTAATGCCACTTTGTGGTTCAAAAATAACACGACAACACTTCTCCATCACACACCTTAGGGGAGAACACTAAAGACTTGACGCTCCGACTAAGAACCCAAATGTGACGTCAACATAAAATGCTGACGTCCTCCTTGAACCGTAAGGTAGTGTCCTTAATGTTTGAATCAGTAACATTATAAGTATTTTGGTTACAAACCCAATATCCGCCACACCCTCTCGGGGCAAAGCCAAAAACTCGACGTTTTGGCTAAAGGTCCAAATATGCATAAAAAGTTGCCTTGGTGATACCCGATTTGCAACCAAACTATTTATAAGGTTATTGGTTCAAATCCCAAGGATATCATCTTGTGGTTCGATGAGAACACGGTAGCATTTAGCCTCTGTCACACTCCGTCAGGGGTAAGACCAAAAATCTGACATTCTAGATAAAGGTCTAATGTAGTGTCAACAATATAATTTCTACGATCAATATGTTCTCGCCTTTAAGTAGTTAGAATCAACTATCTCAGTCATTCATTACATCTGTATAGAATGAGAGAAATTTTTTAAGAAAGAATGTAATGAGTAGTTGAGATAATTACTCCTAACAATTCAAAAATTAGGATGCACCATAGAAATTATACATACATGCATATGTATATTTATTCAATAATTTTAAATAAATTTGTTTTTAACATAAATGAAAATCTGTAACACATTAATGAACAGGCATGTGTTATTGGATACCATTTTTAAAAACTATTTACATTTTTTTAATTGAAAAATTACACAAAACAAGTTCAACATGTGTTTTATAAAACAAAAAGTGAGAAACAATGGAAACAATTTTAAACTCATAATGAAAAAATCCTAGTAAATACAGAGAAAAAATTTCATTTCACTAAGAATTTGATATTCAGAGAGAGAAATTTGATATGGGAGGCTAACTACTAAACCAGCTAAAGTTTTGATGATGTCGAAGTCTATCAAAAAAATTATACAAAGAAAAAAAAATATAACGATAATGATGGATCATGACACATTGTACCAGTTTCATTTGCAACCGGTTTGAAAAGTACTTCAGACCGTATCAGTAGTTACCAATTTAATAGGTTTATTTGGTAGTTACTTTTCAGACAGGATCAGTAGTTACCAATTTATGGGGTTTATTTGGTAGATTCAGGTTTCCATGGACCGATATCTGTTGATTTATAGGCATAAATGATCATCAGAGAAACTTGATTACGAAAGAATCAAACTGGATTCAAAAGTTCAATCCCTACGAATTTGAACCAAGTCGAAATGCATTGTTAAATTGGATTCTGTGAATCTTGTCAATTCAATTTTCAATCAAATTGAATAGTAAACATGTTGAAAATTCAACTTGATTTAGACAAAAACATAAATGTAATACAGAATCAGAATTTAAAGTTTTCATCTATTTTGATTAAAGAGTATCATGATAAAATTTCAAGGGAAGTCAGTTCCATCAAAGGATCAACTTGTTTAGGATAACAAAATAAAGCTTGGAAACAAAGATGATGTAGAGAACCCAAAAGAGTACAACACCTATTACTTCTCTGGTAGAAATGCTTTTCACTTGAAGCACTTGGCATCCAGTAAACTCTCACCCTCAAAAGGTTCATAATCTTCGATCATCTGATTTACTTGCTCCTTCTGAGCTTCATTGTTGATGTCTACCTTTTTCCACTCGTACAGCTCCATGTCATAACACTCATCTATTATAAATTGAGGAACCTCTTGTCCGTGGAAAAGCCACAAACCCTTCACCTTGAAGGGTGGCTGGGAGCCAATCACCAGCATCTTCCCAAAAGCATACTTACGGGCCAAGTCCATTCTCTGGAGAAAACCGCCTACTTTGTTCAACGTCACAAATGAGACTGTTTTCATCATTGTATTTGTAATCACAAAACCAAAGAGAGTAACCCTCAGGATCATACATGTCCCAGAATCCTACAAAGGGCCAAGAATTATTAGAAAAGGTAACTACTTGAAAATATGTTGTCCAAACAATGCAAAAGAAAGATAATTTTTCTCAGCAATCAATAGTGTTTCACAGGCACACAAAACACAGAGACCGTCACAGATTTAACAGTTACGCAACATTCAATCGTAATATTGGACATGTCCACATGTATATTCACTGCATGTTATTGGAGAAATACCTTTAATAGCAACCTCACGGAAGTTGGTTTTTGTGTTTGAGTACAGCCTCTTCCAATCATCCAAAATCATCTTACTAGGAGGCAAAAGATCAAGTGGATTCTTCAGCTTGGGCTTGGGTGCCTCTTCCTCGGCACCAGCCTCCTCTGCTTTAGGCTTTGCTGGTTCCTTTTTGGCTTCTTTTTTGGCCTCATTCTTTGGCTCATCACCCTTGGATTTAGACTGTGCAGGTTTCTTCGCTGACTGAACTGGAGGAACAGATTCTGCTTGCTTAATCTCACCCAAAATCTTCTTGAAAGTTGGTATGTTAACCATAAGCCAGAAGTATCTCTCAACATGGGGGAATTCTGAGGTAAAGCTCTTTGTCATGACCCGGCTAAATCCCACAGTCAAGTTACATGTCATAATGATATAAGCCAACGTCACTGCATGTCCAACCAAGTATTGGAAGCAAGATGCACATTCAAAGCAGCTAGTGCTCTCTTCAATGAAGAAATTGCCGCTTCCTCAGCCTTCCAGCAAATTAAAAGCAAATCATAAGCACAGAGCTACTGTTTATCAAGAAGTACATGTAAAGAAAAGAAACATATGACAGCAAAATTGACTCACCTGAGGAAGGTACACGGCAAAGCCAATTCGAGGTATGAACCAACGCAAGATATTAGTATCAATCTCCAATGTTGCAAAATCAATCCATTGCTCAATGCGGGCCTGTCAATTCAGTTAAGTTGATTCATAATTCGAAATATATCAAAATTACTGTCCACAATATGATAAGACGCAAAATCAATTCCCAAAATTTCAAAAATCATTTAAGTAAAAAAAATAATAAAAAATTCCATTAATGCCAAAATAGCCAACAAAATACTTACATAATCAATCAAAGAAGAGCCTAACAGTGGATTGTCAGCCATCAAGCAAGTAACTGCAGCAAGTAATGAGTAATTTATGAAATTCAATCTTTACACAACATACAGAATACTGACAGGAGATCTAGCATAGGGACTCACCATAACGTGCAATTCCATTACTCTCAAATATGGGTCCTTCAGGAGTTTCCAACACAGGAACCTACACAGCAAGAGACATTTTCAGACAAACAAACATAAACAGATGACTACTTTGAAATTCAAATCATAAACAATATCAAACCTTTCCGATGGGGTTCATCTTAAGAAATTCAGGAGATTTATTCGATACACCCATCTCAAAATTATCGAACAATTCAACTTTCATCCCCGAGTACTCTGCAGCAATGAGAGCTTTGAAAGCATTTTTATTGGTGTTTCCGACGTGCAAGACCTACAATATACATTATCAAGGAAATTGTCAGATAAAACTACAATGACACCCTCCACCCAATAAAGCAACTATTTTGACAATGATTATTATGATATCCATGTTCAAAAAGGAAGAAACTAGCAGAGTAGAAAACAGAAGTTGCAAATTGAATTTTCAAACCCTTCACAGAGATTATTTTGAAGATAGCCACACTAGCATAATCAACCATACGAACCTTGTTTTCATTAACATATGAAAATAACACAAGGCAAACAAGAGGACACAAGCAAGCATGATAGAACGCCAATATAGAATTCAAAAGAACTTAAAACCGAAAGTGCCTATGCATGTCTATGTGGCTGCATTCCAATTTCTTCTCATACATAAAGCAGCTTATCTGTTGTCAACATGTATCTAAATGTTGGATCGCCTATATGAGAATAGTATATATAAAGTTTGAGTCTTGTCAAACTAATTACATCATTTTCTTTCTCTCTTTTGTACTCTAGCATCTTATCAGAGACACATCCACAATATAGAAGGAGATGAAAAATGCCTTACAAATTATATCAAGCAGCCTAATAATATACGCGATATTACAGTCTTCTTATATACACAGCCAAACACTCTAACACGTAAAACACTTTAACATTCGTCATTGAACAATAATAAACATGGCAATTAATGGAGAACAAAAAAACTAAAGCTTCCTACATTATTACTCAAAAAAGGTAACTTGAACCTAAATTCCCACTTAAAAAGGCGCCCAGAAATCACATTTAACAATAATGAGAAGTCACTATACACACTGAAGCAAAATCCAATGAAATCAACATATATATCAAAAAGTGGAACTACTGATATGATATTACAACACAACAATCCAATTCATACACTACATATGTCAAAAACCATAAAAGCTTCAAAACAACAAACTTAAAACACAAAATGGGTTTACCAGAGCCATGGCTTTAGAGTGGTTGTTCACTTAGAAAACACAACGATCTGTCAAAACAAGAAAACAAGCTTAGATTCAGATACATATAAGCAAAAAAAAAAAAAATATATTGAAAATGGTTCAACAGGATCCGCAAGAAAGAAAACCCACCTAGCCTTACGTTTGCTTGATAGAATGTGAGTGTGGCGTGGGGCCGAGTTACAGCTATTTATAGGTTTTGGACTTGGATGCGATCTAGGGTTTTATTTGAAAAGGTAGCTTTGCGATTGTCATAAAACAAAATAAAACGAAAATGAATACAGAATATGCCGACGGCATATTTTGTGGCAAATTGCACAAATGCCCTTAGATTTGCTTAAAGGGATGATTTCAATTTCCCCTTCTCGTTTAATATAATCATTAATTATTCTTATAATTTTTAAAAGTCTTATTTTACTCTATATTATTATTACTTTTACTAAAATAATCAAAATGATCAAAGTGTTTACGTAAATTTATTCTTCTATATTAACGAGTAAATTTTAATTTTTAATTTCAATTTTAATAATAAAAAAATTTTTTAGATGTTTTTAGGATGCATAAGAAGTATTTGATTTATTTTATAAATCAATAAATAGATGTTAAAGAATTTAAAAAATATCAAAGAATTTTAGTACTACGTGAAACTGGATATGGGATTATCGCTCGCTTAAAAGGCATAAAATTCAACATATATTATTAATTACACTAGCACGTCCTAAGGTAGCGTTAGGTTTAGCAGCGAAGAATAAAGGATGTGTTATTTATCCTTTTTTTTTTTAATATTGGAAACTCTTTTAAATTTCTTTTGATAGTTTAACGTATACATAAAAAGAGTATTTTAATATTAAAAAAAAAAATCGTTTTATATCTATTGAAAGAAGCTCCGGTAAGTGTAGTTGTCAAATTCTACTTCTGCTGTCGGCTTATAAGGGTATCGGAATAAGCAAAAAAAAAAAAAAATAAATAAATAAATAAGAGGTCCAGCAAACTAGCAAATAAGCCTTGATATATGAAAGTAAAAAAGAAAAGTACATTATTTATATATAACGAAAATTATATATAAAATAGTAGATTTTATTTAAAAATTAATTTTATATATTTTATTAAAAATAATTTAAATTAATATATTTTAACATGATTAAAAATAAATGTTATTTTAACTATAACGATTAATTATAAATATTTCAAATTAATAATTTAAATATATTTTAAATAATAATAAATTAATTAATGTTATAGCATCAAACTATAAAATATAATTATTTTTGTACCTAATTTCGAATCACAACAGATAAATGCAAGTACCGCAATTCAGTAATGGTGTTGGTTGTATTGCTAATGGATATAAGTGTTTAGAAAAAAAATTTCAAGAGATTGTTTGACGGGTTAGGTACGAGAAAAAGAAAATATCAATGAAAAAAATAAGAGAAAAAAAAAGATACTATTTTATTAATTAGTTATAAGACAGTTCATAAAAGATTTTCTCAAATGTATGACCGTTTAGGAATGATTAGAGGATGACATTCAATTTAAAATGGAGTTGGGCTAGGTGCAGTATAATCTAACATTTTGACCCAAATCGGCCCAGACCAAAATCAAATGGTATATAGATAATAGATTTTGTTTTTCTATATTTTATGTCATTTGATTTTCACTCAAATGTTATACATAACAATCACCATTCAATTCATATCAAAATAATAATAATAATCATCATTCAATGTAGTTTGACAATAATTTAAATTTAAGTGGCTACACTGCAAGCAATATTTAAAAGATAAAATTATACATAATATTATATATATATAAAGTATTAAATTATATAAATTTAAAATTTGGATTTAAATTTGTGATTTTATTTTCTATTCATTCATTTTTTTTTCAATTCAAGAGCTTTTATTTACCTTAAATATAATTACTTTGTTTTACATTAAATTAAATAAAAATAAATAAATGAATATTGAAGTCACAATTTATGCCAAAATTTTTAGTTAATATAGCTTAATGCATATATAAATATTGAATATATATTTATTTATTTATTTTCAATTACTTGACAGAAAATCTTTTATTTTTGAAGGCTACTTGAAAGAGAATTTTAGATGATCATTTTTATTATATTTACTTTTTATATATAATCACCTTAGTAGACATAAAATGTGAATGCTAAGAGTATCTCTAATGCTCTTATGGATTGTAAAAAAAATTACATGTCACATAAGATAAATAGACATTGAGTTAAAACAAACCTCTTCAATACAATTATTATTCATTAATGTCAAGTTGAGGTAACAAAAAAAAAAAAAAAAATATCAACATAACTATCTATTTTCAGAGGGTGTGTTAGACAGTCATATTAGTAGATCAATAATTATTTAATTCTAATTTTCATATTTGATTAAAAGTTAAAAAAAAAAACATTAAATAGAAAATATGGAAACATTAAATGGAAATAAATTGAGATATTAAATGGAAATACATGAAAACACTGGGAAATAATTTTTCAATTTGATTATCAATCAAATTATACCTATACCATGTAGGAAGCAAATCTCTTAACATTGATGATATGTTACCTTTTTTCAAAACACAATCTATAAGAATATTGAAAATGCTCTAAAGATGATGATAGCTTGATGCCCCTTTAAAAAAGTACAATATAGACAGCGACGGACCCACTGTGGGGCTAGGGGGGCCACGTGCCCCTCTGAAATTAAAAAAAAAAAAAAAGATAAAATACTGTATAATTCCAAAAAAATAAAAAATATAATAAAATAAAATCATATATGCGTTGCATTGCAATAGTGCATATGTTCAGTGTTGTGCACTGTTGCATCAGCATAATAGCCTTTTGTTTTGTTTTTGTTTTTTTTTTTTTATACTTTCTTATTTAATTATTTATTTTTCCTATTTTTAGTAGAATTAATTTGTTTTCCTATTTCTTACTCTTATTAGACTTAGTTTTCCTACTTTTAATATTTTTTCATACTCCTAATTAATTAATATTTTCTTTTTTCAATTTTATTCTTTTAATTTTCTTCTATATAAATACTATTTATATTGACAATTTATAACTTTAACGAATTACTTTTTTTTTTTTTTTTATTTTCTCCTCATCTTCATCTGGTATCTCTTCATTTTCATTTTAACATCTTGTGACTTATCATGTTAATCTCCTAAATTAATTACTTTTTTAATTTATTTTATTTTTTAATAATTTAAATTTAATATATATCTTATCAATAAACCCTAAAATCTTAAACTTTAAATTATTTTATTAAAATTATCCATGTATAATGTATTGTCATGATTCAATTATATATATATGTAATCAATATAGCTTTATTTTATTTAGAATCAATAAATTATTATTAATTTTTTTTTTAAAAAAAATTTTGTTATGTTTTTATTTGTTATGAAATAGTTATGGAGAGATATATGAAAAGAAAATTATCACTTGAGTTGGAATCATATTCTTCAAAAAAAAAATTATGTTAAAGCCAATTTTTCAGATCTTCCTACTGATCCAGGGCTTTGAACTAAAATATGGGATTATGATCCTAATGTTTGTGAGTAAGTTCGAAGAGCATATCTAATATTGAATTTTCAGAATTAAATGATCTTACGGATTTGGAACAAAAGATGGTTGAGAAAAAATAAGATAAGATTTTTCCATTAGTTTACTTGCTCTTGACATTGGCATTATTACTACCTGTTACAACTGCTACCATTGAAAGAGTATTTTCTGCTATAAATATTGTGAAAACTGAATTACGTAATCGAATGGAAGATCAATGGTTAAATGATAGTTTGCTTGTGTATGTGAAGAAAGATATTTTTGATAAAATTAATAAAGAAGTTATCATAAAACGATTTTAAGATATGAAATCTCGTCAAGGAAGGTTATAATTTTATATAATTTATTTTTTTTTCTTTTTTATTTATTTTAATGATTTAATTATGATTTTTAAGTATATGACTATTTGTTTTGCTTAAATATAATGTATGTTTTATTTTATTTAAATCATATAACGTTATTAAATATTGTTTTACATAAAAATATTACACATTTAATATATTCTTAATTTTTGATATTTTTATTATTTTATTTATGTGTCCCCCTGAATAAATTTTCTGGGTCTGCCACTGAATATAGGTACTTACTATGTGTTATGGATAATTTAACGATCAGAGTATTCGGGCCCGGAAAGATCTACAGTATAAGCCCAGTGGCCCAAAGGCTCAAAAGATCCACCCTTCCTCCAGCCCACTTTCCTGACAAGGGCCCAATTCTGACCGCTAATCCCAATTCTGAGCGCTGATCGCTGTCACCGAATCCATCCATCACTCTAGCCGATAATCCCCATCCGCTAGTCTATCCAACAATTCTGTTCGTTCAGTCTGATTGCTGGCCCTGATCGTTGATCATTGACTTTCACCGCTCAAACTGACTGCTGTTCGCTCAGCCTGTCTGCTAAGTCTGTTCGCCAATTTACCTGTCATGATTGACCGTCTGTCTGATCGTCGATTCTGTCCGTTTAAGATATCCGCCAAGACAAGCCGTCCATCAGACATGATTATCAAGTCCTCCTTGTCTATGATGATCCACCTAGACTGATCGTTAATATCTGAACGTAGCCGTGTACTGACTCCTTCACTTTCTACATTTCCTGCCTCATTGTCATGACCAGCTACGAGGGTATTAACTCATAATCCGCCTCCTCAATCCTCCTGATAGTCGGATTTGTCAAACGTTTGTGTGTCCGTCAGGCAAACTTGGTATCCCCTCTGCTGGGAGATCCGTCTCCGCCATGATCCTCAGAGTCGCAGGTCAACAGAAGTCAAGAGTGCCATGCAGAATACAGCTCCAAAATGTGTCATGCACTCTATATCAACCAGAAGCTATGATCAAAATCTCAGTAGCCCATCATGATGAATTCAAATCAATCACCCGAAATCTCCTTTGGGCAGACCTCAGATGCGACGGATTCGGCCGCATTAAATGTATATTCGACCGCATTTAATGTACTGTCAGCCATATTAATTGAGATCCCGACGCATTAAATGCTGTCCATCATTGTAACTGTAGTTAATTGTTTACTTTTGTCTTATTCTACTTTACTGTAGCCTGTCCCCTTTCTATATAAATAGGGGACGAATTTCATTGTAAGGGGGATCCCCGATTCTGAGTGTCGTAACTCTGTCAAAATAGTGAGAGAGTGAACAGTGGACGTAGACATCTTTTTGGGCCGAACCATTTTAAAAATTCCTTGGCGCTTCTTCTCCTCGTTTCTGACCTCTTTTCTTCTCATTCTTACTGCTTTGCATGCATTCCATTGACCATCCGAAACTGCAGCTTGGGCTTGAAAACAACCTCGTTGACTAAGGAAATCATTTTCTGACGTTAACATTTTTAGCGCTAGAAGAAGGGGCTCATCTTCAGTTTCGTCAACTTTCTACTCTTCAGCTTTTAGAGCTTTTCCTTTGTTCGCCATGGTCAGAGAGAGGATTCCCAGAGATTACAACGCAACGGATAACCGTCAAGAAGCTTCAAACTAATAGCAGGTTATGTCTACTGGAGGGATATCCAACGCTGGTGTAGGGACATCCAACATGCCTGTGACGGGGGTCGCTCAAGGTATACCCCCTCTCTCAACCCGTCAACCTGTACCTAATACTGTAGGGGGAAATACAATACAGGCGCTGCAGCAGCGACAAGAGAGGCTAGAAAACACAGTCGCGCAGTTTATTGGTGAAGTCAGGACTCTAATCCGGACGCAAGCCTAGTCTTCCCAAGTTCCTGGAGGGAGGCATGCAGAAGACCCTGACGCGATTAGGAGGGACGTCAGGGAACCAAGGCGAGAGGGATCGGTCCATTCTTCCAGTGTACATTTAGTGCTCGACCTCCATGGGCCCGCAACGAATACCGACAGGAGCAAACTGGCCACAATCATGATCAAATTCTGGCCCGCGCAGACAGAACGGGGCCAAGACCTAATGCTGGAAGACAGGGGGTCAGAGATAACCAATCCCCAAGCAGAAGGGATAGACATTCCGCTGTTGGAGGAACTGAGATGCGGGGCACATTAGTTGCAGAGCTTCTCCAGAGGGTCCGTCAGTTGGAAGCACAGCCCGTGGTGCAAGAACAAAGGGGCCAGACAGGAGAGAAAACCCCGTTTGCTTCAGAGATTGAGTTGGAGCCGTTTCCTCCAAGATTTAAAGTTCCTAACATCCCCCAGTACAAAGGGAACTCTGACCCTTATGACCATCTGGACGCTTTCAACATTTAGATGGATCTCCAAACGACAAGTCCGCTTATAAAATGCCGTGTATTCCCAGCCACGCTCAGAGACATTCCGCGGACATGGTTCAGAAACCTTTCCCCCCGTAGCATCAACAACTGGGAGGAATGCCAGCAGAAGTTCCTGAACCAATTCAAAGCCTTGAAGAGGCGGCTCGCGCCACCCTGCCATCTTTCCAACATCTGTCAGCGTCCAGGTGAGCCGCTAAAGGATTATATTAACAGGTTCAGGAGCGAAGTAACCAATATGGAGAGCCCTACAGATGAAGGGGTATTATCAGCCATCTTGTCAGGTTTAAGGAAAGACGGGAAGCTTTACGAGAGTATTTACAGATCTCCTGTGAAAGATCTTGGAGAATTTTATGAGCGGGCAGAGAAGGAAATCCGATGGGAGGAAGTAACTAATCCTAGGAAGACCAGCTCGTAGAAGGACGAAACTGGTAGTTCTAGACATGGAAGGAAAAGGAGCAATGGAAGAAGTGACCCTAGGGGGCGAAGAGAAAATCATCAGGTTGCCAAGAAGGCCAGAGATTGGCGAAGATCGGGGAGCAGTCGGGGACAGGAGCGACCACGATATCATGGCCGTTACAATACATACAATGCTCTGTCTGATACCTAGGATCGAATCTATGCAACTAAGAAGAACAGGGAGAATTTTGGGCGGCCAACTCCCTTTTAAGGTCCCGAAGGACGAAGAGATAAGAGCAAGTTCTGCGCCTACCATAATGATATAGGACACAATACTTCAGACTACTGGATGCTCACGGATGCCATTAAGAAGATGATCAGAAACGGTCGTCTGAGGGATTATGTTGTGAGACCCCCAAGGCGACCATCCCAACAGCAACGCCCACGTCAGCGTTCACAAGATCCGCCAGTCCAAAATCAGCCTGAGCCGGATTCTACCTAAGGGCCTTCTGTCAGAACTATTCATACCATCCATAGAAGACTTTCGAGGGCGGGAGAGTCTAACAGGTCCCAAGAGCGGTTTGTGCATGAAGCTAGGCGCATCCAGCTGGCAGGACAGAGAGAGTCGGGAGGGCTTGCCAAGAAGGCCAGAAAGGTATCGGAGGACATTGTGTTTACAGATGAAGATGTCCGAGACGTCCGCCTCCCTCACAACGACGTCTTGGTAGTCAGAGCGTGTATCGGCAACTCAATGGTGAAAAGGATTATGATCGATAATGGGAGTTCAGTGAACGTGATGTATAAGGACTGCTATGACTAGATGGGGATTGGTGACGACCAGCTTAAACCATCCCCTGAACCCCTCTATGGATTCACTGGAGACTCGGTCATCCAGTAAGACAGATAAAATTACCTCTAACTCTCGGTGACTCCACCCGCCAATCTACGGTACTAGCAGACTTCCTCATCATTGATTCTCCATCTGCCTACAATATGGTGATGGGTAGGCCAGCCATGAATGATCTCGATATGGTGGTCTTTATTAAGGCCCTCATAGTGAAATTCCCAACTCTCAATGGGACAGGGCGTGTGCAGGGTGAGCAATCTCTGGCTCGTCGCTGCTATGTGGATGCAATAAAAAATGGAGTTCAAAGGAAGAAGACAGACGAGATCCCAGAACGTGAGTTGCAGATGATCTCTTTATCAGGAATCAGTCACGACTTGGACCCCAGAGAACTCGATGCATGTCAGAACACCGGTCATTTGGAGGAGCTTGAGGATATCCAGGTCAATGAAGCGGATGTGACAAGATGTCTCAAGCTGAGCAGAAGCTTAACCCTGGAGGTAAAGTCTCGATTAACAAGCTGCCTTAAGAGAAATGCAGATGTATTTGCCTGGAACCATGGAGACATGGTGGGGATCGATCCGAATGTGGTGACCCATAAGCTGAACGTCGACCCCCACCGTCGGCCAGTCTGCCAGAAAAAGAGGCAAATGAACCAGGAATGTAGCGAGGCCTTGAAAGAGGAAGTGGACAAGCTCCTGGCTAATAAGTTCATCTGAGAAGTCTAATATCCAGCCTGGGTGGCCAACCTTGTACTGGTGAAAAAGAAGAACGGGAAGTGGAGAATATATATAGACTTCACAGATTTAAACAAGGCTTGTCCGAAAGACAGTTTCCCCCTGCCCAGAATCGATCAGTTAGTGGACGTGACAGCAGGGCATGAACTCCTTAGCTTTATGGATGCTTACTCAGGCAACAACCAGATCCCCATGGACCCTAAAGACGAGGAGTGTACATCGTTCACAACTGACCGGAGATTGTACTGCTACAAGGTAATGCCCTTCGGTCTGAAAAATGTAGGGGCTACCTACCAGAGATTAGTGAATAAGATGTTTGAGGAGCTAATTGGGAAAAGCATGGAGGTATACATGGGTGACATGCTCGTCATGTAACAACCCTCACCCCGATTTCTCATCGGATCGAGATTCGAGGCGAGGAGCGTTACGGTTCCAAGCTGAAAATTCATTTATTCATTTATTTGAAAATTTCCTATTAAAGGAAATGAAATCACCACTAAAAGTTTTACGATATTGAAAAACTTTAATATCATTTTCTCGTATATATTTTTAGAAAATCCGGCAGAGTCTCCTCTGTTTTTCTGAAAATCCAAAATTTAACCTGTAAAGAAAATAATAACACTTCTATAAAATTTAATTCTCAACTTCAATTCGGACCTCCCGTCCGATTTCAAAAATCACTTCAACACGCAACCAATTAAAATCAATATTTAATCAAAATTCAAAATCCATCATTATGAGCTTTACACTACATATTTATCAAATAATATACATAACTTACAAATATTTTAAAACTTTAATACAAATTATGCTTTACAGACGATTAAATTTAAAACTTATACACATACATACAAATACATGATGGTACATATACATATATACACATAATGTAAAATGAATATTACTCAAAAATTTATAACGGGATGTGACTCGTAGATTATCTGCAGGGGTTTCGTCTCCGTCTCGACAACAAGTCCAATTCAATTACCTGCGTATGGTAAATCCAACGCGCTAAGTATTTCTACTTAGTGGGTGTATACTTAATTTAAAAATCATAAAACTTTATTTTCTCATAATATAATCTCAACAAAACCTTTCAACAATAAGTGAGAGTTCAGAAGAAAAGACGAGTTATAAAGTGCATAAAATATTGGTTCAAATATGACTTTATAGAATTCAGTTTTTTTTTTTTTTTTTTTTTTTTTTTTTTTTTTTTTTTTTTTTTTTTTTTTCTGTTTCAAATAAACATCATATAACACATTAATAATCTATTGACTGATAAATAGATATAAATATAAAATTTATTTTGACGAGATTTTGAAACAATTTTTCAACCAGTATTTTTTGTTACTAAACTTCATAATTGCATTAATTTACTAATAAATACACATACAAAATATATACAGTTTATTATTAAACATATCAATTATATTTGTAAAAATTCTATTACACATCGCTGTGAAAAACACTTTACTATTTATTATACACATCAATTTTACAATAATCATTTTTCATCTATTTCCCAAAATTTCACATATCCAACCCACAAAATTTATTATTAAGCGTAGTAATCCGATATTATATATATATATATATATATATATATACATATATATATGTTTTAACTTTTCATAAAAAATCCAAACATAATTGCTTTATTAACAGTTTCAAATATCTAAATTATATACTTAATGTACAGATTATTTCTTATTAAACCTATCAATTCGATTTGTAAGAATTTATTACAAATCCCGATGAAATTATATTACTAACAATTATACTTATTAAATACTTAGTAATCATTTTTCATATATGTATATATATATCTACCATATCTATATAAGTATATATATATTTTTAATATAACACTATTGCATTTAATAATTTTCATTTCTCAAAATTTCAATCACAATTAATATGTTATACAATTTCAAACTTTTATCAATTTCGCTAATGTTGTGGGCATTTAAGTACAATATAAAAGCCCAAGAATGAAGGCCCATTGAATCGAAAAGCCCAGGAAATATTGGTCAAGATGGTCAGAAGTCAAAAGAAGGGGTGCAACCATTCAGTAAAAGATATGCTCGAGCACACCTAATTATGCGGATGATTATGTTAGAACGTTAAGTGTATGGTGGTTGTATGAAGATCAAGTTGGTGGACAAAGACATAAGGATAATCTGCTCGTAATCAAAAGACTGTTCGATAAGTGCCCTTTAAAAGCTATCGTAGCGACCAGGAAGTATGCTCGTGTACTTGATAGTCTTAGCAATCAGGAAGACTGTGTGATAGCCAGAGAAACAGTCAGGTCTGCATGTTTGTTCGGTAATAGGAGCATATGATTCTCGAAGTAGTCTACCCGTTTAACGCAGCTTCTGGTCGCAGAACAGGCTGTTCGCTAGAGCTGACCAATTGACCTTCTGGAAGGAGAATCAATTGGAAACAAGAAAGGAGTCGACTTGCCTATTTTCATGCATACTGAATCTCGATACTCTTGGAAATTGCTATATATGTGGAAGAGATAATCTCGAAAGATATTATCTTAATTAATGTATATTATTTTTTGTTTTATCTGTAAGATCCTTAAGCCTATTTTGACTGTAACACCTCTGCTATAAATAGGAGGTAGAATTCAATGTAAAAGACAGAGTAAAATAAAAATACAACTACTCCAAGAGGGAGAAGGGGTAATTGTCGTGGACGTAGGCCTTCGTTCTTATCGAACCACATAAAAGTCTTGCCGTGTCCTGTTTGTGTTGGTCCTATAATATTTGTTTCGTGTGAGATTTGTTGTGTCGCAGGTATTGGGCTTGAAGAACCAAGTTGACCAAAATTGAGTGTCAACATCTTTTGGCGTTAGAAGGAGGGCCCAGATTGCGATTCGACAACTTCTTTTTAATATTTTACTCTTTTGTTGTGATTTGCTGACATGGCCAGGATTAAGACAACCAAGGTTGTCGCGACAGAAGCTGACCAATCAGAGGGACACCAAGGTCGGGGTCAGGCGACAAGGACGTCTAGTGCAGCCTTGCCTCCACTTCCCCCACATCAAGCAGCCGATGGTAGAGACGTTGCCCCAGATTGGCAGCAGCGTCAGGAGGCGTTAGAGAACACGGTGGCACAATTAGCAGAGGCCATTAGAACCTTGACATAGGCCCGGGCCCAGGAGACTGCCAGAAATGCGGATCATCAACCTGAACACCAGTCGGTGGGTGACGTGCCTATTAGAAGAGAAGAGGCTGGCGGAATAAGAGAGTAGCCGACTGTTTCTATCCGTTCCTCAAACTTACGACCAAGAGGGGAAGGACGTCCAGTTCGCGAAGAAGAAGTGGCTCCGCACCCTCCCAATCGGAGAATCAGAGTGAGTCAGGACGGCAGCCGCCATATGGAGAATAACCATGGGAATGAAAGAGTTCAACGGCGCAATGGAAAGCGTATGCGCTGACAAGAATCACCCCATGCAGGAAGTTCTCGCGGGAGGAATGGGTTGCATGAAAGAATGTCTTTGGACTAAGGAAGGTCTAGAAGTCACTTCTCGGAAGGCAAGGAGAGCAGTAGAAGTCGGCAGTCCCCAGTGAATAGGAATGAACGACGGGACCCAATGGTGTAAGAATTAATGCATAGGATCCAGCAATTAGAAACAAGACCCGGGGTCTATGGCCAAGCAGGGGAGTGAGAAGATAGAACTCCATTCTCGAGAGAGATTGAAACGCAGCTTCTACCACCGAGATTCAAACTCCCGAACATCTCGCCTTATGACGGGGATAGTGACCCGTATGATCATCTAGACACTTTTAACGTTCAAATGGATCTGCAGACCTATAATCCTCTGGTTAAATGTAGGGTGTTCCCAGCGACACTAGGGAATGTGCCAAGGACGTGGTTGAGGAGTCTTCCAGCCCGCAGTATAAATAGCTGGGATGAATGTCAGAGAAAATTCAAGGACCAGTATAAGCCGTTGAGAAAATAGCTCGCACCAACCTGCCACTTAGCAACTATCTTTCAGAAACGAGAGGAGACCTTAAGGGATTATATCGCCAGGTTCAGGCGTGAGGTAAACAATGTGGAGAACCCCTCTGATGAAAGTATTTTAACTGCAATTTCTACAGGGCTGAGGAAGGATGGAAAACTTCATAAAAGCATCTACAGGAATCCTGTGAAAAGCCTGGGGGAATTCTATGACCGTGCAGCAAAAGAGATTTGCTGGGAAGACACATTCAGGCAGAAAAAGTCTAGCGAGCAGAAAAACGGAGCGAGTAGTTCACGTCAAGGAAGAAAGAGGGGTCAGCGTGCAAACGAACAGAGCTATCAAAAACATCACTCCAGTAATCAGGTAGCGAAACGGTCAAAAAATGAGTCCCGAAGAAAGACATCTCCACCAAGAGATCGCTATCAGAATTACAGCATTTTGACCGACAGACAGGACAGAATCTTTGAAGCAGAGAAAAGACGAAAAAATTTTGGGAAGCCGAGTCCCACAAATATCCCGAGGGGATTCCAAGACCCAAGGAAATATTGTGCTTATCACAGAGAAAATGGACACTATACCTCTCAGTGCAGGGAACTCAGGGATGCGATCGAAGAATTGATAAAGAGAGGTCGCTTGAGGGAGTATGTGGCACGACCAGAAAATCAGCACTCGTCGTAAGGGCCTCAGCCAATACAAGAACGCCCTGATACATCTCTGCAACCTGCCCAGCAACAACCACGGTAGATGACTGATCAAGGCCACCTACCCACTGTTAGGACCATATTTACTATTCATGGAGGACCGCACCTCGCAGGGGTATCCAACAGATCGCAAGAGCATTATGTATGGGAAGCCAGTCGTGTCCTACTAACGGGTCAAAATGAAGGGGCATGACCAATTAAGAGAGCCAGAATAACTTCAGGTGGCATGATGTTTAATGAAGAAGATGCTCAAGGTGTGCATTGGCCCCATTATGATGCGCTGGTCATCAGGGCAAGAATCGACAGTGCTGAAGTAAGGAGGATAATGATGGACACAAGCAGCTCGGTGAATGTGATGTACAGAGGTTGTTTCGAACAAATGGGTTTAGCATCTGAGCAATTGATTCCATCTCCAGAACCCCTTTTTGGCTTCACAGGAGATGCAATCGTACCATTGGGGCAGATTAGACTTTCCTTCGCTATAGGGGACTAAGACAGACAAGCTCTCACGATGGCCGATTTCTTAGTTATTGATTGTCCTTCAGTGTACAATGCTATCCTTGGGAGACCAGCCATGAATAACCTCGATGTAGTAATATCCACTCGAACGTTCGCTATTAAATTTCCTACTCCGAACGGGGTAGGATGTGTTAAAGGAGAACATGAAGTGGCGAGGAGGTGCTATAAAAACTCAGTAAAAGTCGGGGTCAAAGGAAAAAAGGTCAGTATGGTGACCGAGGAAAAGAAATAACTAATCAGCACTACAGGAGTCAGTCAAGACCTGGATCCAAGAGAAATAGATGAAGATCGAGCAATTGGCCCTGTGGAAAAATTGGAGGATGTGCAGGTTAGCGAGCAAGATACAAGACGGTGTCTGAAGATAGGGAAAGATCTACTCCCAGGCATTAAAGAACAGCTCGTTGGATTCTTGAAAGAAAATTCGAATGTCTTCGTGTGGAATCATGAAGACATGGTAGGAATCAGCCCAGATGTAATGTCGCATAAGCTGAACATTAATCCTCCCTACAAGCCAGTTCGTTAGAAGAGAAGACCAATGACGGAGGAGCAATATGAGGCGCTCAGGGAAGAAGTAGAAAAACTTATGGTGAACAAATTTATCAGGGAACCCTGTTTTAGTAAAAAAGAAGAATGAAAAATGGAGAACATGTATCGATTTCACCGATCTGAATAAGGCATGTCCGAAAGATAGTTTTCCTTTGCCTCGGATTGATCAGCTCGTTGATGGTACTGCTGGACATGAGCTCCTCAGTTTCATGGATGCTTACTCGGGGTATAACCAGATCCTAATGAACCCTGACGATGAGGAGCACACTTCCTTTGTTACTGATCGGGGACTTTATTGTTATAAGGTGATGCCGTTTGGATTGAAAAATGCAAGAGCAACTTATCAACGGTTGGTGAATATGATGTTCGAACGTCTTATTGGAGGAATAATGGAAGTATATGTTGATGACATGTTGGTTAAATCCAAACGAGCGTGCGAACATGTGCGAGATTTAGGAGAGATGTTCCAGATCTTGCGGAAGTATCAAATGAAGTTAAATCCTTTGAAATGTTCATTTGGAGTAGCCTCGGGCAAGTTTTTAGGATTCATGGTCAATAGCAGAGGGATCGAAGCAAACCCTGAGAAAATTAAAGCCCTCATTGACATGAAATCACCCACTAAGATCAAGGAAGTACAGAGCCTAAACGGTCAAGTTGTCGCCCTGAGCAGGTTTATATCCAGGTCGACAGATAGATGCATTCCGTTTTTTGATGTGTTGAAAAAGGCTAGAAACTTTCAATGGACTAAAGAATGTGAAGCAGCCTTTCAGCAACTAAAGGAATACATGGGCCGAGCACCTTTACTATCCAACTCAGTAGAAGGGGAGAAATTGGTTATTTATTTGGAAGTTTCCCAACACGCCCTTAGCGAGGCCTTGATTCGAGAAGAAGATGGAAGGTAACTTCCCGTGTATTATATTAGTAAAAGGTTGCTTGATGCGGAAACTAGTTATACGCCTATGGAAAAACTCGCATATTGTTTGGTGATAGCATCGAGGAAGCTTCGCCCTTACTTCCAAGCCCATACCATCGAAGTTCCGACCAGATACCGCTGAAACAGGTTCTTCAAAAGCCTGACACTTCTGGTCATTTGCTAAAATGGGCCATTGAGCTTGCCCAGTTTGATATAGAATTTAAGCCTCGGACGACAATCAAAGGGCAGGTACTAGTAGATTTTGTGGCTGAGTTCACAGGGCCAAGTAGTGATGAACCCGAGTCTTCTAAAGGTCCATTCTGGGAATTGTATGTGGATGGTTCCTCGAGCGAGCAGAAAGCTGGGGTCGGCATAATGCTGATTAGCCCAGAAGGTCATAGAATTTTGTGTGCCTTGAGATTCAAATTCAAGGCCACCAACAATGAAACTGAGTATGAAGCGCTGTTGGCAGGATTACGATTGGCCAAAGAGGTACGGGTAGAATGAAGGATTTACAATGATTCCCAGCTTGTTGTATGCCAGGTCCGAGAAGAATATCAGGCCAAAGGGTTAAAAATGGCCATTTATCTGCAAAAAGTTTGGGAACTTTTGACAGGGTTTGAGAAGTACGAATTGCAGCATCTCCCGCGATCACAAAACTCTCATGCGGATGCATTAGCTCGTTTGGCCACTGCCAAAGATGCAAATTTCATGGGAGCTGTACCAATAGAGGTGTTGCCCGTTCCCAGCACAGAGTCACGAGATGAGTTGATGGCGATTGTGGTGGCACAAGACTCCTGGATGAATCCTCTGGTGGAATATTTGCAAAATGGAAAGTTACCTGAAGGAAAATTAGAATCTCGTCGTCTTCGAACGCGAGCTGCCCGGTACTGCATCTATGATGATAAACTATATAAAAGGGGATTCTCAGCTCCGTTGCTTAGATGCATCAACGGCCTGGATTGTCAGGTCGTGTTGAACGAAATACATGCTGGGCATTGTGATAATCACGCCGGGGGGCTATCATTAGCCCAGAAAGCTCTTCGGTAAGGGTACTATTGGCCGACGATGAAGAATGACTCAATTGAAATGGTCAAGAGATGCGACAAGTGTCAGAGATTTGCCAAAATTCCTCGAACCCCTCCAACCTTTTTGCAACAGATGGTCAGTCCGTGGCCATTTGCTATATGGGGAATGGATTTGATCGAACCTCTTCCCATAACTCGAGGAAGGTGTAGGCACGCCATTGTAGCGGTAGATTATTTCACAAAGTAGGCAAAAGCCAAGGAGTTAGCTGAAATATCTTCTGCCAAGGTCGAGAAATTCGTCTAGGAAAACATTATCTACAGGTTCGGAGTCCTACAGTAGATCGTGACAGACAATGGAACCCAGTTCAGCAGGGATCAGTTTCAAAAGTTTTGTAGAGATTTTGGAATTAAAAAGAGTTTCTCAACAGTAGATCACCCATAGGCTAACGGGCAAGTGGAGGCTATCAACAAAATCATCAAGCAAAACTTAAAGACTAAGCTGGAGGCAAGGAAAGAAGCTTGGGTAGATGAGCTACAAAAAGTATTATGGGCATACAGAACCACTACTCGCAATACTATGGGAGAAACTCCTTTCTCGTTGGTCTATGGCTCGGAAGCGATGATTCCTACTGAATATGAGGTTGCTAGTCAGCGTAAAACAACGTTTAACCAGGATGACAACAACCATCTGCTGGCGGCTAGTTTGGACTTAGTGGAAGAGGCAAGAGATGAAATCCAATTGAGGATTGCTGTCTATCAGAGACGGGTTGCCCGGTTCTACAATAGGAAGGTCCGCACCCGTAAGTTTAAGGCAGGAGATTTGGTCTTGTGCCTTATTCTACTTGCTTCTCGAAAATCTAACGATGGGACGCTTGGTCCAAATTGGGAAAGACCTTATATTGTGAAAGATAATCTGCAGAATGGAGCCTACCACTTAACTAACCTGGAAGGAGCAGAAGTTCCCCGAGCATGGAACGCTGAGAACCTGCGACCATATTATGTTTAAGTCATTTAGTTGTTGTTTTAATAATTTTTTATTCTTATTTCATATGAATGCAGTTGAGTCAATAAAGATTTTCTTCAAATGGCAATTCTTGATCGTTTCGCATGCGGCTGATTATGATTTCTACTCATGCTTTGGAAGGTTCAATTGATACCTGTGAGCGAGTAGACTCTGGAAGGTTCAATTGACACCTGTAAGCAAATGCTCTGGAAGGTATGATTACCACATGTGAGTAACCGGGCTCTAGAAGGTGTAATTATTATCTGTGAGCTAAAACGTCCTGGAAGACCTTAACATTACCTAAGTAACCGGACACTCTGGAAGGGATGCTAATGGCCTGGGGACTTATGAAATAACCTTGGAAGATCTATGTAACCTGTGAGCAAACAACCTCTGGAAGGAACATTTGATCTGTAGGTTTAAACGAGCAGATGTAAGGGGCCTTAAAAGGATAATTTCAGCACACTAACTGTCCCCACACTTACTCTACTCAAATACAAAGAAAACTGTATAAAAGGCAAGTCAGCTGATTGGATACTCACCCGAGCAGAGGTAAGGGGTCTTGAAAAAGGACAATTTCGGCACGGCAACCGTTCCCACACTTACTCTGCTCGAATAAAGTTGATCACTGATTCCAGCTTACACGATTAAACAAGGCCATCAACGTAGATGCGAATAAAGAAGTAATGGCAAATAATTCATTAAATCGAATAAAATTGTTAATAATATAAATTTATTACAAAAAGACAAGAATCCCTAAACAGGAGGAAAATTCTGCTGGCCAAATGCCCCGCTATCATCTATGTTGATTGGGCGAGGAGAGCTGGAGGAAGATCTTGTATGAGCAGAAGCGGCACCATCAGGGGGATGACTGGATGAGGAAGCCGGAGGATTGGCTTTTAATTGAGCCTGTTAGGCGTACAACTCCACTTCTGCTACTGCCTCCGGACCAAAAAATGAGACATCCACGTCTGGACGTTTGCACCACAGATTGTACAAAAACAAGCTCCCTGTTCGCTCTTCTGCTTCCTGTACCAAGGTTTGAGTACGTTCCCGCTCTGAAGCGATCTGTTCCTTGAGAGAGATCGCCTCCTGTCTCATCGCTTCCATAATTATTTTAGCTTCAGCCAGCTCATGCTCGCGCGAAGACGACTTTCCCTTCAGCTCCTCATTTTCTGTTTTCAACCTTTGCTCCGACTCCTGAGCGAAATGAAGAGCTTGCTTTAGCTTTTCAATCTCTTTGTCCCTGAAAATAATCTGCTCGTTTTGCATATTCATGGTCTCGCGCAGCTCGAGCTTTTGGCTAATAGTTTTCTCGTTTTCCTGCTTCAAATCATGGAAGGCCTCCCTTGATTTTTCAAGCTCCAGTTCATAAGAGCTCACCTCTCCTTGCATCCTATTCTTCTCATCTTCCAAGGAATTAATGGTGGCCTCCATGGTAGCCTTCTCCTCGGGCCAATCCATGATTTCTCTTTAAAGCTTCATGTACGCCATGGACGCCTGAAACAAAGTATTATTCAAGACAGGAAGAACGAAAAAGGAAGCAATAGCAATAAAAATAAAACTCACAAGCATATTGTGGAAGCCCAAATAGTTGATGAGCCTCTCGCCCTTCATTTCTTCTTTGTAAAGGGCCGGTTTCTTCATCCCCAGGAATTGGGGTGCGTGATCTAAAAGATCGTTATAGTATATCCCTGCATCAAATTCCTAGGTTTGCTCTTCAGCACCAGAATCAGTTTCGTTTGTTCTTTGGTGCTTGGTAATGGGTTTTGCCGTTTCTGAGTCAGCGATCCCCTTGCCCTTGTCTACATTTTGAGGGCGAGCAACTGGCGAACTGATGGAAGGAGCAGATTGAAATGCAGCACCTCGATAAACGTCTTTGTTCGAAGACTTCCTCGCCACTGATTTGTGTCTCATAAGGCGAACAGGAGATGCATCGGAATCTTTTTGGATAGGTGATTCTGGAGAAGCCTCAGAAGCAGGGGGAGGGTCTGAACCTCTAGTTGCTTGATCGGATTTCTTGGAGGCAGAAGTTTGACTGGGTAAAGGTTGCTCGAAGTGAAGCCTCACCATTTTTGGGGTTGATGTATTCGTTGGATGTGGAATTTCCTGTCCAGAGGCCTCAAAAGCAGAAGGAATTTCTTTCTCCTCGCGAGAGCTTAGATCAAAACTTTTGTCTAATAATTCCTGGTCAGCCGGGGGAGCAAGACCGTGTAGTTGAAGCAGGTGCTCGGAAGGCATTTGATCGTCTGAAGGGGTTTTCACGTCTGAGAACCTCTCCAGTAAAGAAAGCTCCTGATCTGATAGAGGAATTTCGCCCTTGGAAACGTCTGCATAAGAAGAACATTAGTAACGAGCAGAATATGAATATAATAATTATAAATGTAAATACACTTACTAGGAGAAAGACAATAGGAAAAATTCTTTAGACTTGATAAGGACAAGCACGACGCATAAAACCATCGTGACTTATAGTCTCCTACGTTGGATTTTCCAACCCCTTGAGGAGGATTTACTTTGAAAGGGGATTTTCGGGCTGAGGTATAGTAAAATCCGTCTTTCTTATTAGATTTTGGGCCCGTAGTACTCTTGATCAGAAAGAGATGATGGATCATGGCAGGGGTCGGAGGAGGAAGACCATTTTTGAGAAAGATTAAAGCCAAGGCAGTAAGGTGGGCATAAGAGTTAAGAGTAAGTTGAAAATGGGCTAAGTTAAGGTCGTTCAGAAGAGTGACCAAGTAAGGATGAACCGGGAATCTAAAGCCGGCTTCTATGTGTTGGTGGCTAATAGCAAAGAAACCTTTAGGAGGAAAAGCTGCATGGTCAGAAGCCTTTGGCACCATAGCTCGGCAGCCTTTAGGTAAGGAAAAGCCTTCAGCAATAATTTCAAGATCGCTAAGGCTAAGAGAAGACTCGTATCGAAAAAAGGGGATGTGAGCAGAAGGGTGTGAAGCAACCCCACCACTCTGAGAGGTTGCGTTATTAGTATCTCTGACTCGATCAAGTTCCTCCTCGGAGGCTGCATCAGTGGACCCCACCTTATGATCGCGACGACTACGACCAGACATCTACAAAAGCAATAGGGACATTAGGTCGCGGAAAGCAGACCAGAACTCAGTATTTAAAGGGTACCCCTATGCATGAAAGGGGGCTGTTGGGCATAGAAAAAACCCTATTTATAAACCTAACCGATTACGGGAATGTTGAATAAGCTAATCGACTTTTAAATCTACCATGATGAGGAAAACAGATGAATACCAACAAGGGATGTTACGCATAGGCATAACTTGAAGTAGTAGCATGATTGTCTATTCCTTAATCATGTTAAGAAGTAGCGAAAAGATTGCAAACAAAAACCTATACTCAGGCAATCAAGTACACACAAACAATAATCATAGTAAAATAATAATAATAATAATAATAATAATAATAATAATAATAATAATAATAATAATAAATAAAATAAAAGTTACCTTGAGTATGGAGAGTTTTGCTGGAAAAGATTAAAAAGCTACAAGAAGACGGTGGCGGACGAAAGCGGCAGAGCGTCTGTTTACAAAAGCGAATGGTAGAAGGCGAAAATGGAGCGACAAAAGGGTGATATATAGTTGATGTCCCAAAACCCCAACCGTCAGACCAAAACGCCCGAATCGTCGTCAATAATTTGGCAATTTGACGGAAAAAACTGAAAAAATCATCATCATGTGCAGCCATAGAAAAGACGCGCATTTAATGCATGCAGTAATGAGCGCGACGCTTGGGGTGCAAGGAGCCGACGCCTGGGGAAATGCCACGTGGTGCAAACAAAGTAATATTCAAAAAAGAAGTGACGGTCAATATCCCGCTAAAAGAACCCTAAAAGTAAGAATGTTGCTTTCAGTGCAAACAATGTACTAAAAGCAAGGGGGCTAGTGTTGTGGGCATTTAAGTACAATATAAAAGCCCAAGAAAGAAGGCCTATTGAATCGAAAAGCCTAGGAAATATTTGTCAAGATGGTCAGAAGTCAAAAGAAGGGGTGCAACCATTCTGTAAAAGATATGCCCGAGCACACCTAATCATGCAGATGATTATGTTAGAACGTTAAGTGTATGGTGGTTGTATGAAGATCAAGTTGGTGGACAAAGACATAAGGATAATCTGCTCGTAATCAAAAGGCTGTTTGATGAGTGCCCTTTAGAAGCTATCGTAGCGATCAGGAAGTATGCTCATGTACTCGATAGTCTTAGCGATCAGGAAGACTGTGCGATAGCCAGAGAAACAGTCAGGTCTGCATGTCTGTTCGGTAATAGGAGCATATGATTGTTGAAGTAGTCTGCCCGTTTAACGCAGCGTCTGGTCGCAGAACAGGCTGTTCGCTAGAGCTGACCAATTGACCTTCTGGAAGGAGAATCAATTGGAAATAGGAAAGGAGTCGACTTGCCTATTTTCATGCAAACTGAATGTCGATACTCTTGGAAATTGCTATATATGTGGAAGAGATAATCTCGAAAGATATTATCTTAATTAATGTATATTATTTTTTGCTTTATCTGTAAGATCCTTAAACCTATTTTGACTGTAACACCTCTGCTATAAATAGGAGGTAGAATTCAATGTAAAAGACAGAGTGAAATAAAAATACAATTACTCCAAAAGGGAGAAGGGGTAATTATCGTGGACGTAGGCCTTTGTTCTTGCCGAACCACGTAAAAGTCTTGCCGTGTCCTGTTTGTGTTGGTCCTATAATACTTGTTTCGTGTGAGATTTGTTGTGTCGCAGGTATTGGGCTTGAAGAATCAAGTTGACCAAAATTGAATGTCAACAGCTAATTATCCCTTTTTACTACCAATTTCGAATATAAAACGTATAAAATTCTTTATATCCCTTTACAACTCACACAGCTTTTCAATTAATATTATTAATGCCATTATCAAACTTTTATTTAAAAGTTACGGATCGATTATCTCGTTACATAGATACAGTACATAACTCATTTCTGTCTGATTTTTAATCAGATTATTTTCATAAATGATTTTTCCTTTTCCCAAAACTTAAGTCATAAATCTGGATTTCATAATCTTTTTAAATATTTATTTTATAACATAATAAATTTCATTTTAATCATTTTTAACACCGTAACTCAACTTAAGTTTTTCAATAATGAAATGAAACGAAATACATAACGATCAGTTTTTTTTTTTTTTTTAAACGTATATATATCAAACCTGAATCAATATAAAGTGTAATTTACATAAACTTTTTCAAAATCCGTTGTCAAACACATTTACAATATTATCCTTTCAACTCAATTTCTATATCATATTCATAATTATATTTTCGTTAATAATACGTTATCATTAATTAAAACTCAAAACACAAGATACGAATTTCAACAATATTTTCGTCATACATTAACTAATCATTTAAGAATTTTAACCAACCGTAAAGTTCATGACATCATATCACTTAATAAATAAAAATGTCAACATTCCTCATGTCAAGTCTTACTTGTCACATCTAATTACAATAATGCCCTTTCTCCCAAATCATTTCTTTTTTCAATATATTTTGCACATTTTATTTTATTAATTAACATTTATCAAACATATTTACGATTCTACCATTCCCCTTTAATTAGAGCTCTTTGTAAAATTCTATCACGATACCATGGATTGGTAATGGGTTTACTGGCATCAGCCAGACTAAACGGCAACCCTGGCAACGGCCGTTTGGTGTTTATCCACCGGGTCGCATATCACAATATGTTTCCATTTCAGGACCGGACACTCGGTGCATCTTAAAGTCCGTCATACAACGTCTGATATCAATCGTAACGGTGCAGTACTGCTAAAATTCACCCTATTGGCTAGCCAACTACCAATCTTTACCTATCGGTGATTAGTTTTACGCGGGCCCTTTAATTTATTTATTAATCACTAAAAATTTTCACGCACATATATATACATACAACTTTTATATTTTAACAAAAATTTCATTTAAAAACCAATAAACACAATTTTGTCCACGATTTTTCTCATACTTAGAAATTATCAATATAAACAACATAAAATACTATTATATATTCAATTAATTCATCATCTCTTTTTCAGATGTTCATACCTTTATTCCGATATATATATTCGGTCAAGATGCTCAACTTGTTCATTTCTTTCCATTTCATTACGTTTTCTTTTTCGTTTACATTAAAAATTCATTAGAATTATATTTGAACAATCTTTCAGAATAATTTATCAAAATAAATCCACGCACTTCAAAATCCAACAAAATTTAAATCCCATATATATATATATATATGAATACTTATTTAAATCAATTATTCAAATTTCTTAGTGTCACCTCTCATGGCCACTGTAAATGACCATTTTACTCCTAATTTCAGAGTTAAATTTTTAATAAACCCTTTTTCTTTTTCTTTACCACAAATTAGTTCCAAGAAATGAATTTTTATCTATTTAATTTTTATTACTTTATATATATTTCATTTCAATTAGATTTATTTATTTGTTTGTTTTTAACCCATCAATCATTTAAACATCATTCGAATAATATACAGATGGTATAAAATGACAAAATTACCCCTAAAGCACGCTATACATCAATTTCGACCATAGGGTATTTTATTTCTGAAAGTTTTTTTTTTAATCCGTTTTTCATCAAATAATCTTATCCAGGAGCATACAATTAACATCCAAATAACATCTAAAACTATTTAACATCTCAAATAAATAATAAAAACAAGTTTCAAGGGATTTATATAATTGATTCAAAACAAATAAAATTAAAAGTTTCAGAATAAGTATACACCAATCTATTTGGGCTTTCCGATAGCTTTCCACTCACCCAATAGGAGGTTTTCACGCCTCCCTAGCCTCCCCTAAATCCTCACGCAATCATACTCTTGCTTAGGGTTCAAAAATACACAAAAATCAATAGGTAAATCAAAATAACAAAATCAAAAGCTAAAACAACTACAAAATCATGCTCATTGATGTATTAGAATATCCCTAACTAAAATTCAATACAAAATAATCAAATAAAATCAATTTACCTCTTTTTGACCCATTTAGAGATCCGAAAATCCTCTCGAAAAATTGATGGATTTGGTGTTTTAGAGACTAAAAATAGGTGGATGGTAGGAAGATTTAATGATTGTGAGAAAATAATTGGAAATAAGTAAAAAGAATTAGCAAAGAAAATGAAAAATAACCAGAAGAAGCAGCGCACGGCAAGGAGGAAGAGGAGTCGGTGCTACAGCAGACAGAACTGAAAAATCTGGAGAAAAAAAATGCTTTTATGGGCACCAACTTTTTGAAATTATGAAATTGCCCCAAATGATTTATTATTTACAAATTGACCCCAAAAGTTTTTATTTTCTGCACTTACACCCCTACTCACATACTAACATCCCATTTGACATTTTTGACACCTCACACTTCCACTAACTTATTCAAATTTATTTATAACCTTATTTTATCCACAAATACATAATTTATTTTAATGAAAAATAATAATAACAATAATAATGATAATACTAATAATTATATAATAAATCATTTATTAAACTCAAAAATTATTCTCTATAATACAATCTAATTACACTATCCTAACCTTCTCATTTTGTTACTTATTTTATTTAAATTTGAAAATACTTCTTTATGGGAAAAACGTTTTAAAAAATATTAAATTTTACTAATTAACAATCAAAACATTTTTACAATTGCACGAATTTCATTAAATTCAAATTTATTCTCATTTAATAAATTACTTATGAAATCAACGAATAGTAATTGGACGGAAATAATTATCGGGGCGTTACACATCAAATCTGAGAAAGCTGCTAATCATGTCTAGGACCTTGAAAGAATGTTTCAGATCTTGAGGAAGTACCAGATGAAGTTTAACCCTCTCAAATGCGTCTTTGGGGTCTCCTCAGGTAAATTTTTGGGTTTTATTGTGAATAACAGGGGAATAGAAGCCAACCCAGAGAAAATCCAAGCTCTGCTGGACATGAGATCGCCGACCAGTGTAAAAGAGATTCAGAGTCTGAACGGCCAGATAGTCGCCTTAAGCAGATTCATGTCAAAAGTCTCTGACAGGTGTGGTCCATTCTTTGAGGTGCTGAAGAAGGCCAGAAATTTCAAGTGGACTGATGAATGTAAAGCCGCGTTCCTATAATTGAAAGAGTATATAGGGCGTGCCCCGCTGCTGACCAAACCAAAAGAAGGAGAAACTCTGACCGTCTACCTGGGGGTATCCCAACACGCCCTAAGCGCAGCCCTAACAAGGCAAGAAGAAAATGGAGCATAGGTCCCGGTTTACTACATTAGTAAGAAGCTGGTAAAGGTGGAAACCAGATACACCCTGATGGAGCTGCTGGCTTATTGTCTGGTGATGGCGTCCAGGAAGCTGCGTCCTTACTTTCAGGCGCACAAGATTGAAGTCTTGACCAGGTATCCGTTAAAGGAAATCCTTTAGAAGCCAGATACCTTCGGCCGACTCATCAAATGGGCCATTGAGATCGCCTAATATGACATCGAGTTCAAGCCAAACTGGCGATCAAGGGGTAAGCGCTGGCGGATTTTATTGCTGAATTTACCGGACCCACAGACGATCAGGCTGAAACCTCTGAAGGTCTGTATTAGGAACTTTTTGTGGACGGATACTCCTGCGAAAGGAGCGCGGGGTCGAAATTCTGTTAATCAACCCTGATGGAGGCAAGTTTCTCTGTGCCCTTAAATTTGGCTTCAGAGCGACTAACAATGAAGCGGAGTATGACGTACTACTGGCAGGGCTCCACCTAGCCAGAAAGATGCAGGTTGAGCGGCTTAGAATATTCAGTGATTCGCAGTTGGTGGTCAACCAAATAAAAGGTGAATATCAAGCCAAACGATCGAAAATGGCAGCTTATCTACGGGAGGTTCGGAGGTTACTGGGGATTTTCGAGACATTCGAGTTGAATCAGATTCCATGCACCCAAAACTCCCACGTAGACGCACTGGCTCGCCTGGCGGCCGCTCAGGATATAGACTGCACCGAAAACATACCTGTGGAGTTTTTGCCTAAGCCAAGTACTAAATCCGGCATGGAAATGATGGCTCTGATAGTGGTGGTTGGATCATGGATGAGCCAGCTGGTCGATTACTTACAAGAAGAGAGACTGCTAGAAGATAAGATGGAGGCACGCCGTCTGAGCATAAGAGCAGCCAGGTACTGCATTTATGGTGACGTTATCTAAAAAAGGGGCCTCTTAGCCCCCCTGCTCAGATGTATTGACGAGTTAGAGTGTACCATGTTGATGAGAGACATTCATGAAGGGCATTGCGGAAACCATGCTGGGGGGCTCTCCCTGGCTCAAAAAGCGCTCAGGCAAGGGTTCAACTGGCTGACCATGAAAAAGGACGCCGTTGACCTGGTAAGAAAGTGTGATAAGTGCCAGAGATTTTCTAAAATTCCTCGGACACCTCCAGCTTATCTCCGACAGATGATCAGTTCGTGTCCCTTCACCATCTGGGGCATGGACGATTGGACCCCTCCCAATGGACCGAGCAAAGTGTAAATACGCCATCGTAGTAGTCGACTACTTCACAAAATGGGTAGAGGCAAAGGAGCTGGCCGAGATCTCCATGACGAAGATTGAAAAGTTTGTGTGGGATAGCATAATCTGCAGGTTTGGCATTCCCCAGCAGCTAGTGATAGATAATGGGACAAGTTCACAAGTGAACAATTTCAGGAATTCTGCAATAGCCTTGGCATCGTCAAAAGCTTCTCAGCAGTCGACCACCCTCAAGCTAACGGTCAGGTGGAAGCGATCAACAAAATCATCAAGCAGATCCTGAAGACTAAGCTTGAGGCTAGAAAGGGAGCATGGGTTGAGGCCTACCGCACTACCGCCCGCAGTACTACAGGAGAGACCCATTTCTCAATGGTTTACGGGTTTAAAGCCATGATTCCGACAAAATTTGAAGTCTACATTCATCGAAGGGCAAGCTTCAACCTTGATGACAACAACCAGCTCTTGGCCGCTAACTCAGACTTACTTGAAGAATCAAGGGAAGCTGCTCGCCTTAGGATGGCCGTCTACCAGTAGAGGATGGCCAAGCATTACGACAGAAGGGTCCGGGTACGTTAATTCAAACCAGGTGACCTTCTCCTACGAGAAGTCCTACCTGATGCTCGCAAAGCAAGTGAAGGAGTATTGAGACCAAACTGGGAAGGGCCTTACGTGATCCACAAAAGCCTGAAGAACAGAACTTACCACCTGGCAGATATGAACGGGACGATTCTACCAAGAGCTTGGAACACCATTCATCTAAGGACATATTATACCTGAATATTGTATTCTTATTTACTATTGCCATTCTGTTACATGTGTAAAACAAACCGCGTACAAACATAATGAGAACCATCCATCAGTTATTATAAAGTATTGCTGACATGAAATGCTCGTGTGTGTTCTTATCTGTAAGGTACACCACCATAAAGGGCAAGGCATCAACATTAAAGCTCCAACACTCGGTTGCCCTATAGGGCAAGAGGGGCAAAAAACGACCACGAGCCTGCGCACTTAATCGCTGCTCGTCAACTGGCCTACCCCTCTACACATTCGCGTGTGAACAATAACAAAAGGCTCGGTCGATGAAACTCTCAGTCACAACTCTCGCTGTAAATGCTCAGGTTTAACCTTGTGAGCGCAGCTAAAGAGGTTCCTTTCATTACACTGTAGATGCTCAAGCTCCGGCCTTGTCAGCGCAGCCAAGGTTTCAACCTCCACAACTCTTGCTGTAAATGCTTAGGTTTAACCTTGTGAGCGCAGCTAGAGAGATTCCTTTCATTACGCTGTAGATGCTTAGGCTTCGGCCTTGTGAGCGCAGCCGAGGTTTCAGCCTCCACAACTCTCGCTGTAAATGCTCAGGTTTAACCTTATGAGCGCAGCTGGAGAGGATCATTGTATTGTATAACTTAAGTATCGGTCTGGTGAGCGTAGCCTACTGTAAATGCTCAAGTCTAACCTTGTGAGCGCAGTCGGTTGTATATGCTCAGGCCCCTACCTTCTGAGCGCAACCCTTCATCAACTCTGGCAGCGGTAAGAAAAAACACGTCAACAACTCGTTTATTCTCCGTCTGGTTTCTTCTCTCCCTCAGCACACTTCTCATTATCTATATTGCCTTATATTGTGCATGTGTATATATTGGATGCGTCACAACCACATGAGGGCGTGAAAACAGGACACCTTATTCATCATTTGGGTTAATTCCTGCAAACAAGTCAATCGGCCTATTACTCCTAATCTGGTGTTACCTATTCAACAGTGGAAGTCAAATTATCTATTCATCTTCGGGAATTCTTTTCTGCCCCCTAGGTTATTATTCGTGTTAGGGGCCATCTGCTGAAAAAACATCTGCAACCTGAAGGAATGACTTTCCTTATTTTACTTCTCAAAATGTACATGTAGGGGCAGTCAGCCCCCTTTATTATTCTCATTTGTTGTTTATCCTGTAGGATATACCTGCTCGTAATCTACTCTGATTACACATATGTGTGAAAATAAGAAAACGACAGAGCAAATTGAAAGAAATCCCATAGAGATAATGATTACTTAATAATTATAAAAGCATCCTGGAAATAAATGTAAATAGTAACCGCAATAACATCGATGTTCAAAGATAAGCCCAAACGGCGGCAAGAGAAAATATTAAAGCTATTTATCCGAAGGGGCCTTTGGAGGAGCTGACGGGGGTGTCCTTCTGGTATTCCTTACTGGGGGCTCCTTGTGAAGACGAGCCCTACCCCCCATCCTTCGTCAATCCTTGAGGAGCTGAGAAGGAGCCACCTTGGACTGATGGAGTATCGATTTGAGCAGACGACGGGCCAGGACCCTTTTTCACAGGATCTATCCCCTTCTGGGCAGCTTGTGTGGCCTTCATTTGGACGTCTCTGGCAGCGTAGGCTGCATACTTCTTCACTTCCTCCACCGCTTCCTTCCCGAAGAATGAGAAATTCAGCTCAGGATGATGCTTCCACAGGGTAAACAGAAACTTGCTGCTCGTCTTATCAGTTACCTCCTTCCAAGCTTGCCTGGCCCGAATTTTCTACTTACGAAGCATCTCCCTTACCTTAGCAAGTGTATCCCTTACAGCGGTCAGGTCTTTCAACGTCGACTCGATATTTTTCTCGGCATCATCAGCTCGTTTCTTCTGAAGGATGGCCTGGTGAGTGACTTTGTCGACATTCTCAGTGGTCTCCTTAAGTGAAGAGGAAGCAGCCAGCCAAAGTTTCTTCTCAATATCTGCAGTTTTCTCCGCATCCTTAAGTTTCTGCTCAAGCTTGAGGATAGTCTTCTTGGCAGCTTCAGACTCTTCTTTGAGCTTCTTGTTTTCTGCCTCCAGGTTCCGGTTCGCCTCCTCAAGAGCAGCCTTCTCTCCTGCCAGGTCGGGGAAGTCCCGACGTATCTTCATCATAGCCAGTAAAGCCTGAAGGATAGCGTATTAGCGGTAGATATGGGCAAGAGGAATGTTTACAAAGTGAAAAATAGGACTTACAAGCACATTGCAGCGTGCAGCATAGTCGACGAGCTGGTCACCGTGAATGTGCTTCTGATAGACATCCAGCTTGTCGGGTCCCAGTAATGCTAGTAGCCAGTCTAACAAATTGTCAAAATATTCCCCTACATTAGCCTCAGGGGTTTGTTCTCCTTCGGTCTCTGTCATGACCGCTTTACCTTTGCCTTTAGATCTCAAACGTTTGGCAGGGGGCTCTGCAATCTCCTCTTCCTCCTTTGAGGGCCTGATCGGCTCATCTCTAGAAATTGAGGTTCCCTTCCCAACAGCACTCTTTGGTGGAGGTATTTGCTTTACGGTCTTCTTTGCCACACTTTTATACTTCATTATCGGCCTCTTAGTGGACGGATCGACCACTGTGTCCAGCGGGTCTGCCTCTTACACTGGGGGCTCCTTCGAACCCGTTATTTCCACCTCAGGCTCCCCTGTCTCGGCTGCTGGCAAAGACTGAGGAGAGAGCATTTCGAGGTTCACCATTGTTTTGGATTTCTTTGGAGCTGGAGCAGAAGTTCCTTCACCGGGTCCTGCAAAAACAGACTGAAGCTCCCCACTCTTTCGCACGCCAACGTCGAAGGCTAATTTTAAGGGTTTAGTCTCGACCCCAGGTGCGAGCCCATACTTCTTCAGAAGGGTGCCCGTGGGGAAGTGATCGTCTTCGGGGCCCTTCACTTCAGAGAACCTCCTAAGTGTTTTTGTCTCCTCGTCTGAAAGATTAACAGTCCCTTTGATAAAAGCTGCACACAAAAAGGAAAAATATTAGCAATAATGGGACATCGCAATGGTGTATGCGTAGGCTCCGACAGCGAGCAGAAGTGAGCTCACCGGGATTTTTATTAAAATCAAAATTGACGAGTTTCAGCAGAGATAGACAAGACGCGTAGAACCAGTGAGATTTGTAATCCCCTACATTTGATTTGCCAACCTTCTGTGGCAGAAATGCCTTATAGGGGATTTTTATTAAAATCAAAATTGACGAGTTTCAGTAGAGATAGACAAGACGCGTAGAAACAGTGGGATTTGTAATCCCCTACATTTGATTTGCCAACCTTCTATGGCAGAAATGCCTTATAGGGAAAATTACGAGCGGTTATATGATAGATATCGTCTCGTTTTGCGGCTTAGGGGCTGGTGGTAGATTTAAAAAAGAAAAGGCTCTGGATTATATTCGAAGTTAGAGGAGGAAGCCATTTTTTTAGAAAGATACAGGCCAAGGTGGTTATCTGTGCATAAGAATTTGGTAGTTAGAAAGGGGCAATCTCCAAGTCATTTAACAGGTCTACTAGATATAAGAGGATTAGGAATCTAAACCCCGATTTCATGTGTTGACGACTGATCGCTATAAACCCTTCAAGAGGATCAGCCGCGTGGTCACGGTGAACAGGAACCATAACGCGACATCCAGCAGGAAAATGAAATGCATCGGCCACGGTCTTTAGCTCGTCAAGGGTCATCTGGGAGTCATGTTGATAAAAAGTCTGATTGGCAAAGGTCTCCTCTCGCCCAGAGGGACTCGACGCATCCCCGCTACCCTGAGCGGTTGCACTCTAAGAATCTCTGTCTTGTTGAGAAGAATCCCCCTCAAGGCTTTCTTCACTAGACATGACTCGACGATATCGGCGTCCACGACTTGACATCTACAAAAAGAAACAGCTAGTTAAGTCGCTGACAACCAACCAGACTCAGAAGATAAGGAAGGCCTAAGTCTACTATGCCTAAGCATCAAGCCGTGCACCTAGGGAGCCATTAAATAAAGGAATGAGGGTCTCATTTGGTGAAGTTTCCCTCAGGATTGAGGAAGGAAGGGAAAGGGAGCGAACAAAATCATCATGTATCCATTCCAGACCCAACCGGACTAGAGGAAGAGCGGGGACTTTCCACCCTTATCGGTCCAAACTCTCAGGAAAGCAAGTACTACTCAGAGAATGAAAAACAGCAATAACGAAAACGATGTGAGTAAAGAGAAAAAGCCTTACCTTGAATGTGGTAGTGACCGATAGTTACAGACGAAGACCGTTGAACGGAGATGAAAAATCGAAGCAGAGAAAGAAAGTGATGAAGGTGTCTGTGATTTTTGAAAATGCCGGAAGAAGAAGAAAATAGGGCGTCGTCTTCTTTCTTAAAATAATTAAGCTCTAACCATTGGATCAAGACAGCTGCGTAACCTCCCCCAATCTGACGACATAGCGTGATTCCCGGGATTTTGTCATCATGCAGCATGTCAGTTGAGAGACGTGTATTAAATGCGCACGGCGCGCGATATGGCTCGTAACCGCTATCTGGGGAGGTTCCACGTGGCTAATCAATAAAGTAGAATTTAAAAAGGTATCGTAACTGTTCATATTTGTAATTGTTCCCGCCTAATCTGCTCGCTCTGGAACCTATAGCTCCTGGTCTTCTACAAAGCACCAAGAGCTAGGGGGCTTAATGTTATGGATAATTTAGCGATCAGAGTATTCGGGCCCGGAAAGATCTACAGTGCATGGCCCAAAGGCTTAAAAGATCCACCCTTCCTCCAGCCCACTTTCTTGACAAGGAGCCCAATTCTGACCGCTAATCCCAATTCTGACCGCTAATGCCAATTCTGAGCGTTGATCGCTGTCGTCGAATCCATCCATCACTCTGGCCGATAATCCCCATCCGCTAGTCTATCCGACAATTCTGTTCGTTCAGTCTGATCGCTGATCATTGACTTTCACCGCTCAAACTGACTGCTGTTCGCTTAGCCTGTCCGCTAAGTCTGTTCGCCAATTTACCAGTCATGGTTGACCGCCTGTCTAATCGCCGATTCTGTCCGTTTAAGATATCCGCCAAGACAAGCCGTCCAAACATGATTATCAAGTCCTCCTCGTCCATGATGATCCACCTAGACTGATCGTTAATCTCTGAGCGTGGCCGTGTACTGGCTCTTTCATCCGCTACATTTCCTGCCTCATTGTCATGACCAGCTGTGAGGGTATTAACTCATAATCCGTCTCCTCAATCCTCTTGATAGTTTGAGTTGTCAAACGTTCATGTGTCCGCCAGGCAAACTTGGTATCCCCTCTGCTGGGAGATCCGTCTCCGCTATGATCCTCAGAGTCGCAGGTCAAGGGTGCTATGCAGAATATACATTAGTCAAGGGTTATGATACCAAGTTTGCCATGCAGAATACAATTCCAAATTTGCCACGAATATACATTAGTCAAGGGTTATGGTATCCCCTCTGTTGGGAGATCCGTCTCCGCTACAAATATACATTAGTCAAGGGTGCCATGCAGAATACAGTTCCAAAACGTGCTATGCACGCTATATCAACCAGAAGCTATGATCAAAATCTCAGTAGCCCATCATGATGAATTCAGATCAATCACCCGAAATCTCCCTTGGGCAGACCTCAGATACGACGGATTCGGCCGCATTAAATGTATATTCGACCGCATTTAATGCACTGTCAGCCGCATTAATTGAGATCCCGGCGCATTGAATGCTGTCCATCATTGTAACTGTAGTTAACTATTTACTTTTGTCTTATTCTATTTTACTGTAGTCTGTCCCCTTTCTCTATAAATAGGGGACGAATTTCATTATAAGGGGGATCCCCGATTCTGAGTTTCGTAACTCTGCCAAAATAGTGAGAGAGTGAATAGTGGACGTAGACATCTTTTTGGGCTGAACCACTCTAAAAATTCCTTGACGCTTCTTCTCCTCGTTTCTGACCTCTTTTTTTCTCATTCTTACTGCTTTGCATGCATTCTATTGACCATCCGAAACTGCAGTTTGGGCCCGAAAACAACCTCGTTGACTAAGGAAACCATTTTCCGACGTTAATACTATGCATAGCTTATCTAGTTTTTGCCAAAGCTCATCGTCCATTTGTACTGGGAAAAAAAAAAAAAAAGCTAATTATCCTCTTTAAACAAAATCTTAAGAGATTCATTAAACTAGGAGAAGATAAATTGAATTTTTTATTTTTTATTTTTTGAGGACATAAATTGTATTGTTATTTTAATCTCTACCTTAAATTCAATATTTTAATATATGGTCTAAATAAAAGCTATGTTGTTTGGTGTTTGGTCTTAATCAAGGCCACTTGGCTTATTCCAAAAGTTACGGTGCTTATAGTATTCAAGATTTCACAAATGAATAATATGAAAGCTATTACTAATCAAACTTCAATTACATGTAGTCAAATGAATTAAAATGTTTCCTGTCTCAACTATGAATTGCATGCTTATATACTTAAAAAATGAAATTGAAATTGAATTTTATTATTAAAATAGATTAAAAGTTATGCAATCGTTCATATTAAAAGGTAAATGAATAGGAATGTACTATTTGAAATTTAGGACCTCATGTGACAGGCAAGGGTAGAGCTTAGAAGAAAAGACAAATGCAAATAGTACTGTCTCGTTCTAGAATCAAGTGGCATATCCATGGGAAAAAAAGAAAAAGGAGACCCCACTTTTCACAACTTTGTTCTCCCTTATTTCGTAATCCAGCACGTCTGTTTAAATTGGTTGGTCCTTATCTTTTCACCTGTTACCTTATAAATGCACCTACTGTGAAGCCAGGTCTTTGAATGAACCTGGTTCATTTTGAAGACAAAGTTCAAAAGAATAAGCAGAAAAAGTCTCATTACTGATCATCACAGAAAAATGAGAAGACAATCAGCAGGACAAGAAGCAAACTCTAACACCATTTCTCTTCTCACTCCATACAAGATGGGGAAATTCAATCTTTCTCACAGGTTACAGTTTTTCTAACTCAGTTTCTCTTTTTTTTTTGCCCCCATATATGGATGAAGATGATGCTTTATTTATTTATTTATAATTTTCTTGACACTGTTTATAGTAATGTATTTGTGAAATATGGTTCCAAACAAAAACGATCTTCATAGATATGCATTTAGATGATTTACATAACCAAGTACTAATATATGAAATTTTTTTAAAATTATATTTCTATCATGTGAATGTATCATAGTTTGGAAATTCCCTTTCTACCCCTCTTTATTTGAAAATATTCTCTTTATACATGTTATACAATAGAGAATATTTAGCATATATTATCTGTCATTTATCTACATTATATGTGAGGGAGCGTTTTAATATATCATATTCTCTTTAGATATTATAGTTAAAACATTTTTCTATTAATAACTAATATATAAATCCTCTTTAAAAAGGTAATGTATCAAGTTTTTTTATTCAATAAAATGTTCATCTGTTTATTTTTAATCAATAAAAACGATCTTATGATTATTCACAGCTCCTTTTTGAAGATACTAAAAATATACAAAAAAGCACTAGCTATTGGATTCATAAATACATCCTTACTAGTTTTACTTTTAAAAGGGTAAAAGTATATGTTTGTGATATGTGAAAAATCCCTCAGTAGGGAATGCAATTAAAATTTGATTATATTTAATAAATGTTTCAGGGTAGTTTTGGCACCACTGACAAGTGACAAGAATGAGATCATACGACATACAACAATGTTACTCAACCGCATGCAATCTTATACTATTCCCAAAGGACCACAAAAGGTGGTCTTCTCATTGCCGAAGCCACTGAAATTTCTGCAACTGCTCGATGGTAATTTTATTTCCACTTTGTTTTCTTTTTCTTTTATTATTATTTTTTAGATTTTAAATTTGAAAGGATACGAACATTTGAATTTCAATAATAGATTAATAATAGTTTTAGGTTGCAATTATTATTATTTTTAATCTAAAAACTGAACAAGAGTGAATTTTACTAGATATTGAATGATGATTAAAAATTAAATGCTTAATGTTAATTTTTTTAATTAAAAACTGAATTATATAGATAAGGAAATGAAATACTTATATTTAATTCAATAATTTTTTTGGTAAAAAGTGAATAGTTTTGACTTTTTATATCATGGTATTAGGTGTTATTTAAGGGATTTTATCATTTAAATAATTAAAAAAATAACTTAATCAGATACATTAAACGTCATAAAGTTTTAATTTAAAATGAAAAAAGCTTAAGTCTTCGGTTGTTGCTTTAATGTGATAAGCAATTTATAATTGTCAAAACTTATAACGTAAATAGATGATACATAAATTCGATGACTTTTCTCGATAAGCTTTTGAAACCGTTGTGACAGAAGACAATTAGATGATACATAGATCCAATGTTTCCTTTTATTAGTCATCAGTCACTTGATTTGTGTATATTACTGAAAACAAAATTCAATTCAATACTTGCAGAATGAAATATCTCAACATCTAAATACAAAATTTCAGGAGTTTATTTGATATGTATAATAGGGGTCTGATAACTATTTTTATTTTTTATTTTGAAATTACTGTTTTAATATTTTGAATCATTCGATGAAAATTCAATTGACATTAACTACAGTCCATTAGGGACATGAGTTTTTGGTGGAATGGAATTGAAACCCATCCCATTCTCATCAAACCCATATTTGGGCCCAGGAAGGCAAATCTTCCTTCCCAGGCCCACATGAGGAGCACGTTCATTTCCTGCCAGGAGAATAATTTAAAACCCACCAAAGTAGTGTAGGAATAATTAATGCCATGTTTGTTTAATTAAGGTCATATTTGTTTCACTGGATTTGATGGGTGGAATGGAATTTCACATCCCAAACCCACCCACGCAGGTGTTTGGACCTGAGAAGAGAAGAGATATTTCCCTTCCTGAGCCTACCTCCATTTCTTGTCAAGGTAGGAAATGAAAACCCACCAAAGATTGTGGTTTCCAAATCCTTCCTCGGGAGGAATCAGGTTTTTAGTTTAGTGTGATCCAGTCAATCACAACTCCACCAAGTGCATTCTAACACTAATTTCATCCCATTCAATTGCATCCAATCCTACTCCATTCAATTCGACACACCAAATAAGACCTTATAGTTTTTGATTTTATATAGTAGCAGGACTCATGTGGTGGCAATAATACTCTTTGAAATTGTTTTATTTTGAATAAGAAAACTACTTCATAAGCTAAATATAACTTTGGATATTTAACAATTATTTGAATAAATTGTACTGCTGCTATTTATTTCAATAAAAGAGTTCCAAAGCCTCGATCAATTTTTTTTTAAAAAAGAAATTCACAATAAGGGTGTTTTAGCTAACACCAAATTAAATGTTTCTATCCAATTTCAAAACCGCATAGTTATATTTTAATTTTTTAATTTCAATCAGATTTTACGAATGTCTATAGAATTTTCCTACACCATCTAATCAAGTCTATTATTACAGCCAATAGTTTTCATCTGAATAACATCTTTTAAAAATTTTACATTTATCATTTTGAAAAATAATCATATTTAAACCGTACGTAAAATATTCTAGATAAAAACTTATGATCTCATTTACTTCCTCAACATTTGCAAGGGCTCCGTACATGCCTGGAATATGGACGAAAGAGCAAGTAGAAGCATGGAAACCAGTGGTGAATGCTGTCCATGCCAAAGGTGGCATCTTCTTTTGCCAGCTTTGGCATGCCGGTAGGGTTTCGAATCGAGGTGAGTGAATATTTAATTTTATGTATTTCCCATATACATAAAGTACTATATCTTTTAAAAAACAATAATATAATAATTTCTAAAAGAAAGATATAACTGTTTAAATAAAAAATAGAATTTTTAGGATTAATAATAGATAAAGAAGAGATTGAATTAACGTTTTTTTTTTTTCCTGATACAATTGAATTAAGGCTTTGATGATGAAGCCTATCACAATTTGAATACCTGAAATATAGAGAAGACAAAGCCAAAGTTACTGAAGTATCGATATAAAAATCTCTGCTATTCATTTTATCAATAAAGTAAAAAGTTACTGAAGCATTATTAGAAGACAACAAAGAAGATAAAGAATCTTTATTATTCTCCTTTTATTGTTAAACTGTCCTTTGTAATTATCCTGTCCCTCACTGGTTTCTTGTTTCTGTTTTAAGCTTTTGACTGTAATTCAGTTTATTTGAATTTTATGCGTGTCTTTAAACTGATTGTGCTGAGCTTGGACTTGATTATATGAAAAATTTAATTAAGTTTTAATATGATTTTAGTCAAGTACAATGATGAAACCAGTGAGATGGATACGTTCTAAGGGTACCAACTAGTTTAGCTGGTAAAGTCTTATGCGGTTATGTAAGAGATTGTGAGTTCAAGTTCTATTCACGCCACAGAAGGTAGAGGCTTTGGGTTGATTTGTTATTGTAATGATAATAATAAGATGAGTAAGTCCTTTTGACGTGCGCAGCTGTGCAGCCAAATGGTGAGGCGCCAATATCGTGTACAGACAAGCCAATATTGAAGCCTCAGCTTCTCAGTGGTGGCAATGCTACTGGAGAGTTTACACCTCCCAGGCGGCTGAGGACTGAGGAAATCCCTCAGATTGTGAACGATTTCAGAATTGCTGCCAGGAATGCTATTGAGGCTGGTAATTGAAGATGAATCCAAAATTCTTATCGATATCTAGACTAGTCTTCCAAGTGTTATTATTTTGGCATGGTAATATTAATCGTCTCTTTGTTGCATATTGTAGGTTTTGATGGAGTTGAGATTCACGGGGCCAATGCCTACCTTATTGACCAATTTTTGAAAGATAAAGTAAACGATAGGATAGATCCATACGGGGGTTCGCTAGAGAACCGTTGTAGATTTGCTCTAGAAATAGTTGATGCTATTTGCAATGAAATTGGAGCAGATAAAGTCGGGATAAGGCTGTCTCCCTTCGCAGACTATATGGAATCAAGATACTCCAATCCGGAAGCATTAGGTCTTCACATAGCAAAATCCTTGAATGAATACAGAATTCTCTATTGCCACATGATTGAACCTAGAATGATATTGGCTGATACGAAATTCGAATGTTCTCATAGCCTGCTACCAATGAGAAAGGCTTTCAATGGTACATTTATCGTCAATGGGGGTTACGAAAGGGAAGATGGGATTCAAGCTCTGGAGGATGGCTATGTAGACCTTGTCGTCTATGGACGCTTGTTCTTGGCTAATCCAGATTTGCCTAAGAGGTGGAGCTTGATGCATCTCTCAATGCATACAATAGAAGAACTTTCTATACACAAGATCCTGTTGTTGGTTACACAGATTACCCATTTCTTGAATAAGCTAAGTTGTTAGGTTGCAACGTACATTATATGAGAACTTGAACGTGTGATTATGTACTGTTATGACTTAAATCGTGTATATTTTCCTAGTTTTAAGTTCTGCTTTTTCAGGTTTTAATTTGTTTTACAATATTTTCACATGCAAATATGGAAAACACTTTTTTATAGTGGAACACCCAATGTCTCTGACTTTCTATTTTGCTCATTATCTTCCCTTTTAAGACATTATTTGAGGTTTCTTAAATGACTCACTTATAGATTTGGACATGGTGGAACAGTGTAAAAACAGTGTCCTCATGCCATGGTCCGTCAATTCAGATGTTGGAAGTGTTGGTGGTCCGTCAAAGGCATGAGGACACTGTCCATAATATCTTTGGAATTGTGTACTTGACCATGATTATAATTTACCAGTAGTGACGTTTAATCTGTCTCACATTGTTAATTGTTCTGATAGATGTTAGAAGTGTTGGTGGTCGGTTAAAGGCATGAGGACACTATCCATAATATCTTTGGAATTGTGTACTTGACCATGATTATGATTTATCAGTAGTGACGTTTGTTGCTCCTTTCAATCCAACAAGATAATTGGCATGTTCAGATGCCTACAAATTCATGTCACTGACCTTAATTTTTCTTCACGTTGGCTGGTTTTCCTTTAGCCTAATATATAAGTGAGTAGCTGTTACCCTTTCCCAACCAGGCAAATCAAGTGAAAAAGGAACTTGTTTCGTCCACATATTTTTGTCCACTGGTTTCTTTTGGTGTTTAATAGTGCTAGACAATGTAAAAGGTGCTGAAACCATCTAACGATATCTCAGTGCAACAGCGCATAATTAATCAGCAGCAGTCTTTGCCAAATGATCAACCAAATGCTGCTGCCAACCCATCAGCTGCAATTTAATCTAGAATGCGCTGGACACAAGAACTTCATGAGGCATTTGTGGAGGCTGTCAAGAAACTGGGTGGAAGTGAACGTGAGTACCACGCTAGTAGCATTGTCCTATTTGGTCTCATTAGAGCCTGGAAATTTTGTGATTTCCTGTCATTCTGACAATTAAGTTTATTAACAGGAGCTACCCCAAAGGGCGTCTTAAAGCTCATGAATGTTGAAGGGTTAACCATCTATCATGTTAAAAGCCACCTACAGGTCTGTATATAATCTTTTCTTTTATTTTGCTCTGTTTAACAACCTAGTTTAGGTGTTTATCTATAAACTGATTCAGCTAAAATAATTTTTTGAATGCAGAACTGCTAGACACAAACCAGAGCCTTCAGAAGGTAAGAGTGATTGCCTGCTTTCTTTAACTTTCCCTTGGTCATTGCATTGCCATAACGTCTGTGCATGATGAATTTGGAAGCATACAATTGTTTGAACATATTGTTCTCTTTGCGGAAACATCAGAGAAAAATTTATCTTATGAAGATATGAAATCTTTGGGTTTGAAAAAGTAAGCAACTTCTTTCATCTGGAGTTTCAATACGAAGTTGCTAGTTTATATATATGGAGTTCATTTATTTTGGAAAGCATTTTTATATGTACGAGATCTTGGCTATAAATGTGGATAACTGCTAAAATTTGTTTCTCTTTGTTTGAAGTTCATGCTATGACATTGTTATAAAATTTTTATTCAGTAGAAAATTTGCTTGTTGTCAACTTTGTATGTTGTATTAACAATGTTGTTGTCATAAGGCACTATGATTCCTTATTCCTGTTGCTACCATTTTTAGTCTAGATTTTTGGCTCTCATCAAATGGATTTTCAAGATACCTTGTAAATGACAATGTAAGCATAAATATAATTTATGCTATTACATTATTATGAAATTAAATTTCACTATTCTTTAAATATTCTACTCCGCTGTTCATCATTATACTTGATTTCATGCGGTGGTTCTGGTAGGAACCAGGTCCAGCAGGGATTTATTGTTATCACTTTCTCAGTGTCATTAAGTTCAATCAGTTCATTTGATATATTTAAGTTTTACTTCGTTATTATCCATAGGTTGACATATTGGTTCTGGTGAGTGTAGGTCGTTTTTTTGGAGACATCTGTTGTGTCTATTTACACTCCCTGAATGATTGCTCTTGAAGACTTTGCTTATATAATTTATTGGTTATCCTAATTGAAAACAATTATTGGTTACTGTAAAAGAAATCATGTCAACAATATACAGTTTGCATAAAAACACGGTCTAACTTCCTATTGTCATTTGAAATTATACATTTCATACATGAGCATCTCTGGATATACTAATTTTGTGCTAGGTGCCATTATGCTATATGATTTTATTGCCAAAAAGGGACTATTTTTTTTTTTTTTTTCTTTTTTCAATCCGAAATGCAGCTGTTCGTAATGTGGTTTCTGTGCTTTGGTTCTTTGTGCTACCTTAGCTACCCCCAAGAACTTTTTACTTAAGTACTCTCAATGTAATAATGAAAAGTTAGCGTGATTTTATGCTTGCAAGTCATCTATTGTATCTTTGATTTTGACAGCAGTACCATGAGCATCACCGAAGCATTGCAATTGCAGACGGAAGTTTAGAAACGGCTCCATGAACAACTTGAAGTATGCTTCTAATTTTAGCTTCAATTCCTCTATACGTTAAGATGTAAGAAAAAATATTAACCCGAAGATATATATGCTTCTATGCTTAATCTTTTGTGTCAAAATTGAGGAAAATAAGTTTTATGGGAAATTAATGATTGAATAAACTACAAATATATCCTAAATATAAATAAATGAAAAACAGAGAGACTGCAAATGTGATGACAACCTCCTTATTTTATTTATTTATTTATTGTTTTGGCAGTACAAAACCTGGCAATTTTGACACCAAGAGTTCATGCCAAGTGTAAACTTGATGATAAAGTATATTGTTTGAAAGTGTTTGAACAATTAATTCTTTCTTGAACTTCTGAATGGAAGAATATTTTGTTTTCTAGTTCTAATGTTTTGAGCTCTCAAACTTGCATTTGCCTTCGTAGTTGCACACCTACTAGTTTTCATATTTGCTGATTTCTTCTACTTGTACACAGATTTAAAGAACTTTGCAGTTGAGAATCGAAGAATAGGCAAAGTATCTTCAGCAGATGTTTGAGCAACAAAGAAAAATGGAGAACCATAAGGGCAAGACCTCATCATCCAACCCAAATGATCACTCTGCTGCATTGTCAAAGCTAGAGCAGAATTCTTCCAAAAACGAAAAATCAGTGCCACTGCATTTAATATTGCTAAAACAGGTGCCACTACTGGTCAAGATAACACTGCACAACAAGAAAATTCTCAAAGTCCAAGCAGGAAACATAAGGCACCACAAACCACAACTGCTAGGGATCTTGTCATTGTCCTAGATAATTTTGACCACACAACCACAAAACGAGCAAGAACAAGTGAAGCATCAGAACCTTCAGCCAAATTTGCATCAGAATAAACAACTTACAGAATTGACGTTGCTGCTCCTGGTGACAATGTGAAAAGTCGGCTAGGTAGGATGCTTTTCATTTACAAATATTACTGCTATGATTAAAATCTGGAGTTTTTACCAATAGAGACCTTTATTGTATGTAGGCAAAATACACCAATGGTGATACAGTTATTTTCTTTCTTCGAAGATTTTAAGACTTAGTATTTAATCTTATCTTTCAATGTTAAATTTAAGACCTGTTTCAATCTGGGATTGAATATGGAGTGAAAACTGGCAGCAGAAGAAGCTGGATTTGCTGTGTATATATCTGCATTGTTGATGACTAGATTATTCTTACCTTTTATGGAATAATTGATTCTATATATATGCCCTTTAAATTTCTCGTTCTAGTTTATCACAAGTGAAAATAACTCATACCCAGTTGAGTTTTCATGATGATTTTCACTTTTATTACTGAAAATTTTCCCCTTTTTAAGTGGTCTGTTGTGCAAATTTTAGTACTCGCAAGTGCACGAGTCTATTGTAAAATAGATTATGTAAGTACGAGGTCGATCCACAGAGATTGAGAAAATATTAATCTAAATCTAAATTAAATTTAATTCTAATCTAGTTAACAATGTTTGAAAATTGAGAATTAATTAAAACTAAAGTAAATAAAATTCTAAATTAACAAAATAATATTAAATTGCAAAATTCAACCAATAGACTAGAAATCTGAGGTTCAGAATCCACCATTATCAACTTATAATATTTTACTATTCAAAATATTATTATCAAAAATTAAAGAAACAACTTAGAAATCAATCTGTTGTTTTCTCAGAATTTATCAATTAAGCTTCAAAAATAAATTTCTGTAATTCTTACTTCAAGACTTGAAATTAATAAGATCTAAGCATTACATGTATTCGATATATGAAAAACATATAATCAAAAATCTTATGTATTGTTATGGGTGTTTTTCGAACTCCTCAAATGGGCTGGCAGAAGCCCATAAAGATAGTGGCCCAAGCCACCAAGACCAAGTTTGACGCCCGGCATATCAGCTCGCAAGCTTGGTCTAAAGGTTAACGAGGTCGAGCTCGTTAGAAGAATAACGAAGTCAAGGTCGCGGATCTGCCATTATGGCCGTAACGACGTTAAGATCGCTGAGCCGGTGCAAAGTCAAGATCGCCTATGTCAATGTTCCAGTCCGTTTTTCACCTCAGTTCGCCCAGTATCAGTTCAGAATAGTAAGATAACGTATCTTACACGATAAACAGGGTTACTTCACCTAATGACAGCATAATTCCGGGAAATCTCACCAAAGCAGCATGGGCTAGCATCCTGCCCACGTGTTGCCAGAGTTGACCTGGCAAAAGTCAGAGACATTAAATGCATTCCAGCAGCATTAATTACGATAGATTTAGACTTTTTTGTCTGATTGTTCTCTTTGTAGCCCCCTCTTCTGTATAAATAGAAGAGAGCATTTATTGTAAAAGGGAGAGGAAACACTTTGAGAGAAACTCATCACCAGAAATAACAAAAAATAGTGGACGTAGGCAGCTTCCAAGGGCCGAACCACTTTAAAAATTGTGTTGTTGTTGCTTGTTCTTCCTTCTTCTCTTCTATTTTGCCATTATCTGGTCTCTTTATTGCAGGTCTTCTTAGCATTGTGGTATTGGGCTCAAGAATCTGGTTGACTGGTTTCCCACGTCAACATTTTGGTGCTAGAAGGAGGGCCCAACTGCAAGTGAAGGTCTGTAATCGCCACGGCAAAGGGGAGGATAACAAGGAATTCTAATGCGATAAACGAGGAAACCAAAGAAGCTGAGCAACGACGTCAAGCTCAGATGACAGACACGGGTACAGGACCTTCTCATGGAGGTCAGGACGTCGTGCATGCCCTAGCCCGACGTCAGGAGATGTTAGAGACTACTATGGCGCAGATAACTGATACATTGAGGACGTTGGCACGAGGTCCTGATCAGAACGTTCCAAGGATGACCATAGTCCCGCCACCTGGAGCAGAGGTCGCAAGAGAAGTACCTATCCCAGAAGTATCCATCCATTTGTCGAATAAATGGCCTGAAGCTCGGAGTCAGCGAGCTCGGGAAAACGGAGAGGCAGCTCAACCTTCAGAGTTGAGGGTGAGGATCAGTCAGGACGGACATAGACGGGTGGAAGTAACAGGCATCCCCGAGCTTCAGCCCGTAGAAGTGAAAACGGGTTGCGACGAGGGCAGGAAGGCCTGCGTAGGGAAAATAAGAATCTTGAGATGGGTCAAAGACATAGGAGGTATGATCAATGCTCTCTCACCGGGGTAAGCCAAAGGAGCGGGAGATCCCCCGTGAGATAGCACGGAGCTCGAGACCCGATAATTGAGCAGCTCCTGGAAAGAATGCAGCAGCTGGAAGCACGGCCTGGGGCTCAGGCGATGGGGGAGCGAAGTGAAGACAAAAGTCCTTTCACAGCGGAGATAGATCGGGAGCCACTTCCTGCCAGGTTCAAAGTCCCAAACATTCCGCAATACAATGGAGACTCAGACTCGTACGATCACCTGGACGCCTTCAACGTTCAGATGAACCTGCAAACCTCCAGCTCGCTGGTAAAGTGTCGCGTTTTCCCTGCGACGTTCGGAGACATCCCGCGAACCTGGCTTAGAAACCTTCCACCTCGCAGCATCAGCAGTTGGGAAGAATGCCAGCAAAAGTTTCTTGATCAATACAAGGCCCTGAAAAAGCAGCTCGCTCTGGCCTGTCACCTCGCTACGATTTTTCAGCGATTAGGAGAATTGCTAAAGGAATACATCGGTCGATTCAGAAGCGAGATCAACAATGTAGAAAGCCCGTCTGATGAAGGAATCCTAACTGCAATTTCGACGGGGCTTCGGAAGGACGGCAAGCTCTATTAAAGCATCTACAAATCACCTGTGAAGAACTTGGGTGAATTCTATGAGCGAGCTAATAGGGAGATTAGGTGGGAAGAGTCTTTTAGCTCAAGGAAGGCTGGTCACCCAAAATGCGAGGTAAATGGTTCCCATCAGGGCAAGAAAAGGGACCAGGGTGGCAATAAAGATAGGAGGAATCGATCTAACAATCATGTGGCAAAACTGGCTAGAAAGGAACCCAGAAGAAACCGTTCTCCAACTCGAAGCCGCTTCCACCATTACAGCACTTTGTCAAACAAACAGGACAGGATCTTTTAGACCGAGAAGCACAGGGTGAACTTCAAAAGACTGAGCCCTACTGGTTTCCCCGGCAAGTTCAAGAACCCTCTCAAGTATTGTGCCTATCATCAGGAGGTAGGGCACAATACATCTGACTGCTGGGACATCAAGGACGTCATAGAAGATTTGATATGAAATGGCCATTTGAAAGAATATGTGGTGCAGCCCGCCCACAAGAAGTCCCAAAATCAGCGTCCTCGACGGGATCATCAGCCCGCGCAGAAGAATCAGCAAAGCCAAGAGCAGGAGGTCGACCTGACGGTAAAAACCATCTTCACCATTCATGGCGGTCCTCACATCGCTGGATCTTTCAATAAATCTCATTAGCGATATGTGCGGGAAACCAATCACGTCCTACTTATAGGGCGAAGTGACCAGGAGGAGCCAACAAAGAAGGCCAAGATGACCTCGAAAGACATTGTTTTCACCAAGGAGGATGCAAGCGAGGTGTGATGGCCTCATAATGACGCCCTTGTCATCAGGGCGAGAATCAGCAATGCGGAAGTTCTGAGGATCATAATGGATACAGGTAGCTCGGTAAATGTCATATACAAAAATGCTACGACTAACTCGGGTTGGGAGCCAACCAATTGAAGCCATCTTCGAAGCCTCTCTATGGCTTCACCGGGGACGCCGTCATCCCATTGGGCCAAGTTAGACTTCCGCTCTCAGTAGGGGATCCAGCTCGTCAGGCAACCACTTTGGCGGACTTCCTTATCATTAATGGACCATCTACTTACAATGTGGTCTTGGGGAGACTTGCAATGAACGATCTGGATATGGTCGTCTCAACCAAAGCTCTTATGATCAAGTTCCCGACGACCAACGGAGTGGGAACAGTGCGAGGTGAGCAGTATACGGTGAGGCGCTGCTATGTGAAGGCCGCGAAAATAGGGGTGACATACAAAAGAATCGACATGGTTACCGGGGGAAAGCCGCCTGAGGTTGGCAAAGAAGGGTTTGATTGTGATCTTGATCCTCCCGAGATGGACGAAGACCGGACATCGGGTCCAGTTGACGCGCTCGAATCAATCCAGGTCAGCAAGGAAGACCCTAGAGAAGATGCCTAAGTGTGGGGCGAAGTCTAGCACCAGGCGCGAAGAGCCAGCTCGTCGAATTCCTCAGAGAGAATGTAGATGTCTTCGCATGGAATCACGAGGACATGATTGGGATCAATCTGGAAGTCATGTCGCACAAGCTGAATATTGATCCCTGCTGTAGACTAATTCGCCAGAAGCGGAGGCCGTTGACCAAGGAACGATCTGAAGCTATCAAAGAAGAATTTGACAAGCTGTTGGCCAATAATTTCATCAGAGCCGTCCAGTATCCACTTTAGCTCTCCAACCCAGTGCTCATGAAGAAGAAAAATGGGAAGTGGAGGACGTGTATCGACTTTACAAATCTCAACAAAGCGTGTCCGAAAGATAGTTTTCCCCTTCCAAGGATCGATCAGCTGGTAGATGCGACTGCTGGTCACCAGCTGCTGAGCTTCATGGATGCTTATTCAGGTTACAATCAAATCCCCATGAGTCCGCAGGACGAAGAGCACACCTCGTTCATCACAGATAGAGGCCTTTATTGCTATAAGGTAATGCCCTTCGGACTCAAGAATGCAGGAGCGACCTACCAAAGGCTTGTCAACAAAATGTTTGAGGAACAGATCGGCAGGACGATGGAAGTGTATGTAGATGACATGCTGGTCAAGTCAAAGCAAGCAGAATCTCACGTTGACGATCTGGCGAAAACATTTCAGATCCTGAGGAGTTATCGAATGAAGCTCAATCCGTTAAAATGTGCATTTGGGGTGGCATCTAGGAAGTTCCTGGGATTTATGGTGAATGAAAGGGGTATCGAGGCCAACCCAGAGAAAATCCAAGCCTTGATCAATATGAGGTCACCCAGGAAGGTCAAAGAAGTTCAGAGTCTCACAGGTCAGGTCGCGGCGCTGAACAGGTTCATTTCGAAAGCGACGGATAAATGCATCCTCTTCTTTGACGTACTGAAAAAGGTGAAAGACTTCGAGTGGATCGAGCAGTGCGAGTAGGCCTTCCAATAGCTAAAGGAGTATCTAGGTCGGGCTCTGCTTTTATCAAAATCAGTAGACGGAGAAAAACTCATCCTTTATTTGGGAGTGTCCGAGAGCACCCTCAGTGCAGCCCTAGTGCGAGAAGAGGACAGGACGTAGCTCCCGGTGTATTATATCAGTAAAAGGCTATCTGATGCGGAGACAAGATATTCCCAGATAGAAAAGCTCGCTGATTGCTTGGTGACCGCGTCCAGAAAGCTCCGACCTTATTTCCAGGCTCACAGAATTGAAGTCTCGACTCGATATCCCCTGAAGCAGATTTTTCAGACCTCGGACACCTCAGGTCGCTTATTGAAATGGGCAGTCGAGCTGGCGCAATTTGACATCGACTACGTCCCCAGACCGTCTATCAAGGCTCAAGCCCTGGTAGATTTTATTGTAGAATTCACTGGAGCCCCAGAGGAAGGAGCTGAACCGTCAGAGAAGCCGATGTGGGAGTTATACGTCGATGGCTCATCAAGCGAGCTGAGAGCAGGGGCAGGTATACTATTCATCAGTCCGGAGGGGCACAAAATCTTCAGCTCTTTGAAATTCGGGTTCAAAGCAACCAACAACGAGGCTGAGTACAAGGCACTTATAGCAGGGCTAAAGCTTGCCAGAGAAATGCGAGCTGACCAGGTAAGAATATTTAGTGACTTGCAGCTCGTTGTATGCCAGGTGAAAGGAGAATATCAGACTTGAGGACCAAAGACGGCTGCGTATCTGGAGAAGGTGCAGGGGTTGCTCGAAGCGTTTCAGAAGTACGAGGTGACTCAAATACCGCGAGCTCAAAATGCACATGCTGACGCCCTAGCTCGATTAGCAACTACCCAAGCAGCAGAAGACCTGAAACCTGTGCCTGTCGAGCTTTTACCAGTGCCAAGCATCCAGAAAGGGGAATCAGTGATGGCTCTAGTGGTAGCAGAAGACTCATGGATGAGACCACTGACTGACTATCTGTAGAACGGGATTCTCGCTGAAGATAAGAACAAAGCTCGCCAGCTGAAGGCGCGATCTGCGCGCTACTGCATTTATGATGATATGCTGTATAAAAGAGGATTCTTAGCCCCACTTATGCGATGTATAGACGGGACGGACTGCGAGAAGATGTTAAGCGATATGCACTCAAGACATTGTGGAAACCACTCCGGGGGACTCGCTTTGGCTCAGAGAGCATTAAGGTAGAGATTCTATTGGCCTACGATAAAGAATGATGCTATCGCCCTGGTAAGAAATGTGACAGGTGTCAAAGGTTCGCAAAAGTACCCCGAGCTCCTCCAGCGCTCTTGCAGCAGATGGTGAGTCCATGACCTTTTGCGATCTGGGGAATGGACCTGATTGGATCCCTACCGACAGCTCGAGGGAATTGCAAGCACGCCGTAGTCGCAGTAGATTATTTCACGAAGTGGGCGGAAGCAAAGGAGTTAGTTGATATCTCCACTTCGAAGATTATCAAATTTATATGGGGTAACATCATTAGCAGGTTCGGAGTTTCGCAGCAGCTGATAACGGATAATGGGACTCAATTCAGCAGCGAGCAGTTTGTCGATTTTTGTGATGATCTCGGAATCACCAAAAGCTTCTCAGCAGTAGACCATCCCCAAGCCAACGGGCAAGTTGAAGCCGTGAACAAAATTATAAAGCAGATCCTGAAGACAAAGCTGGAGGCAAGGAAAGGGGCATGGGTAGACGAGCTTCCGAAAGTACTATGGGCTTACCGGACTACAGCTCGCAGCACGACCCAGGAGACGCCTTTCTCAATGGTTTATGGGTGCGAGGCTATGATTCCAGCAGAATTTGAGGTAACGACGCATCGGAGAGCCGCCTTCAACACCGAAGACAATCACCAACTGCTTGCTTGCAGTCTTGACCTCGTGGACGAACTGCGAGATGAAGCTCAACTGAGGTTGGCAGTTTATCAGCAGCGGGTTGCCAGATACTACAACAAGAAAGTCCATGCCCGCCATTACAACGTCGGGGATCTAGTGCTAAGACTTATTCTGCTTGCAGCACGGAACTTAAGCGAAGGTACTCTAGGACCAAGCTGGGAAGGGCCTTACATCGTTCAAAAAGATCTGGGGAATGGAGCCTACCACCTGAGCAACGTGGATGGAACCGAAGTCCCACGAGCATGGAACGCTGAGAAGCTCCGACCATATTTCATGTAATTTGTCCAGGTTTATCTGTCTCAAGTGTAATCTCTTGGCAAATTGCCCATATATGTGAATATACTCAAGCAGAATTTGCTCCACTTCTCAAGAATGTTTATTTCTACTTTTACTCGTACCAATGATCTATGACGAACAGTCCTGGACGGAACCATCGCGTCCTGTGAGCTCGCAACGCTCTGGACGGAGCGATGGTCTCCTGTGGACTCGTCATCCGTAAAGTCCTGGATGGAACCATCGCGTCCTGTGAGCTCGCAACGCTCTGGACGGAGCGATGGTCTCCTGTGGACTCTTCCTTTAACAAAGTCTCGGACGGAACCATTGTATCCTGTGAGCTCGCAACGCTCTGGACGGAGCGATGGTCTCCTGCGGACTCGTCGTTCAACCAAGTCCTGGAAGGAACCATCGCGTCCTGTGAGCTCGAGACGCTCTGGACGGAGCGATGGTCTCCTGTGGATAAAAAGTGCAGTGTAATGACCTTGGGATCACACTTGCAATCATTATTGACATCATTCAACAAAAGTATTCAGATCGCACAAATAAAATTCGAAGTAAGGGGAAGCGTACTTTGAATTAAAAATCAATCATCCATCAGAGTTAAAATATTATAAGTAAAAACCTCAAAAGAGGTAAGCTGACAAAAATAAAAATTTGTACAAGCAAGCTAAGTTTCCTTGCTTGGGGGGTCTTGAGGGTCCTGGGGGGTTGAGCTTGTGGTCGCTTGATCACCAACGACCTCATGGGGGACGTTCTCCGTGAACATTGGCGAAGCTTCCTGAGACTGACCCTGTTCTGCTTCCGCTGTGGCCCGAGCTTCCTCAGCGTAGAATTCGACGTCCTTTACGGCCTCCTCTCAAAAGATAGAATAATCTATCTTAGGATGATGCATCCACAGGGTGTACATGATGTTCTGCTCCGTGTCCGCCTTTATCTCTTCAGCTCGAGCTTCAGCAGCAGCCAGCGCCTCCTTGAGTTTGGCGATCTCCTCGGCATGCTGCTCCGCTGCAGTCTTCAGCTCCCTGTCCCGGTCGTCCATAAGGGTCTTGGCCATTTTGAGCTGAGAAAAGAGACTTTCATTGACCGTTTCATATCTGCTCTTTTCCTCGGTCCTAAGGGTCTCGGCCTGGAATCGGGCGACCTCAGCCACGTCCAATTTTCTCTGAAAGACCTCGCGTTCGCTCTTCGCCACTGCAAGCTCGATATCGCGCTCCGCCAATGTCTCCTCAAGCTTTTCCTTGGCGGCCTTAAGCTCGTCCTCCTTTTCTTCCCTCGTCAGCTCCTCGTCCAGCGCCTTCGCCATTGCCATTGCGACCTGCATAATAAAAGATTATGAGAAGAAAGCGACCAAAAGAAGTGAAGGACGAGAATAGAAAAAGAATTCAACCTTAACCGACTCGCGGGCTGCCTAGGAAAATAAATTCACCCCGTGGCAGTCTTTGTGGTCTAGAAACTTAACCGATTTACCCAAAAAATCGGGAGCTTGTTCGACCATGAAATCGAAGTAGGATAGCCCAGGAATGTCCTCAGCAGGTCCTTCTGAAGTTTCCTCGAGTGGAGGCTCCCGAGATGCGAAGACGACTTGCTTCCCCTTCTCCTTCGAAGTCTTCTTGGCCGGGGGAAGTTTGTCGGGAACGTCGTGATCTTTCCTCTTCGTCCCCTGTTGGGATGCGACCTATTTACCCTTCCCGGCAGTGGTGACCTCCTTACTCGCAGTAGCCTTCTGAGATACAAGTTGAGTGACCTTAGGGGCTGGAGATTCAACCGTTCTCATAGCCTGATGCCCTTCTTTGGCAGTCGCTTGAGATGAATCTGGAGCAACCGACGACGTCGCGGCCTGACCCCCGGTCTGACGAACCCTTCTCTTTGGAGGAGGAATTACCTTCAAAGGCACCATCTCAACGGATCCTCCCTGCTCGACCTCAACCTCGGCACCAATAGGCGATGGCTCTTCCGAACTTGAGCTCGTCTCGATGTCAGCTTCGTCGAAAGCAGATTTTACGGGTCGAGTACGCCGCGATCCGATATGTTTCGAACGGATCAATCTCTCCCCGGGCTCGGGAGTGAGTAAATAACGACGAAGCAGTTCGTTTGTTGACTTGACGTCGTCCTCTTCAGATTTTTGAGCTCCAAGAACCTCGAGATCTGCTGTCTCACCTTGGGATAAACCAAGCAACGGCGCACTGAGGTCTGCAAAAGAAAAAAGTTAGTTCGTTCAAGACAAGATCGCTAGTCACCAATAAGCTGGGAAACAGTTCGGAGAATTTCCTACCTGGCTCAGCCCGAAAGCTGAAGTTCAGAAGATTTAATAAAGAAGGGCAGGACGCATAAAACCAACTGGTTTTGTAATTGCCTACGTTGGATTTGCCCTTGGCCTCCCCCTTTGGCAGGACTTCCCTATAAAGAGACGACGTACGGGGTGAAACGTAATAGAAACCATCCCGAGGCCGACCCTTGCTGGTAGATTTGAAGGCATACAAGTGCCTTATGATTCCGAGAGAAGGAAGAGGGAGACCGTATTTCCTAAAAAAGATTGCTAAAGAAGAAAGCTGGGTGTACGAGTTCGGGGTCAACTGAAATGGAGCGAGCTTCAGGTCGTTAAGAAGCTCGATCAGGTATGAAGGAACCGAAAATCGCAACCCAGCCTCCAAATGCTGAACGCTAACGGCCACAAAACCTTTGGGAGGAGTGGCCACGTGGTCCAAGGGAGAGGGCTCCATGAGACGACAACCCCGGGGGAAGTGGTATTCCAATCCCAGACCAACGAGGTCCTGGTGCGACAACCGCGAAGGATAGTGCTTAAACATCTCGTGACCTCGCCTAGTCTCTGCGGGGTCGAGATCCCCGGCCTCTGAAGGCTGGTCCCCTCCGGAACTCATCCGAGCTGAGAACCCCTCAGCGGTCTCCCCGCTATGTAAGGACGCTTAAGGAACTTCCCTCACTTGATCCTCCGAGCTGGAGGAATCACCCTCTCCTATGATGTGCGGTGGACGTGTGCGACCTGAAGACATCTACAAACAAAAAGGAGCAATTAGGTCGCTATATGCAGACCGTTCCTATCAAAACTAAAGCTCCAAGTTTGTTACTCAGCTATTTCCTAGGAACAACAGGTCACAGACGCCACGCAAGATCGCTAGCGACCTCAAGAACATGTTTTCTATTCCCTATGCGCGACCTCAAGGTCGCTAAGACTCACAAACAACCATTCAAGCGGTCTACAACAGCCTAACAGATCAAACTAAGGGAACATGAAAAGACGCGGACATTCAAACGCAAGTAAAAGAGTGAAAGCACCAGAAAATCAGGCAACATGCAAGCAAATCATTACCAGGAAAAAGGCAACAAAATGCTAAAAAAAGAAGAATGGCAAAGATAGTAAACTCACCGGTGATCGGAGACGGAAAAGACGCCTGGGTGACGCGCACTGGAAAGCCAAGGACTGAAACCTAGTGGCAGACGGAAGAGAAAGAAGATGAAGAAGAAGGCTGAAGCGTGAAAATGACAAACAGAAAGTGAAGGGGCAAAGTCTCTTTCCTTTATATCTGGTCCCGAGGTCGCGTCCCCAACCGTTGGATTTGGTGGCTTACCAACCGCCTCAGATCTAACGATGCAGCGCAAATCTCGAGACGTGGCCAAAAGGCGCCATCAGTCGAAGAGACGTGCATTAAATGCCCGTTACAGACGCCGAATCGTCACTAGGGGAGTGGCCACGTGTCCAAGAAAAAGGAGGAAAAAATTGTTGACTCATTGAAATTCAAAGTTTTCAGGCCGTTGGAGATGACCTAAGAACTGGGGGGTTGATGTTATGGGTGTTTTTCGAACTCCTCAAATGGGCTGGCAGAAGCCCATAAAGATAGTAGCATAAGCCACCAAGACCAAGTTTGACGCCCGGCATATCAGCTCGCAAGCTTGGTCTAAAGGCTAACGAGGTCGAGCTCGTTAGAAGAATAACGAAGTCAAGGTCGTGGATCTGCCATTATGGCCGTAACGACGTTAAGATCGCTGAGCCGATGCGAAGTCAAGATCGCCCATGTCAATGTTCCAGTCCGTTTTTCACCTCAGTTCGTCCAGTATTAGTTCAGAACAGTAAGATAGCGTATCTTACATGATAAGCAAACTTACTTCATCTAATGACAGCATAATTCCGGGAAATCTCACCAAAGCAGCATGGGCTAGCATCCTGCCCACATGTTGTCAGAGTTGACTTGGCAAAAGTCAGAGACATTAAATACATTCCAGCAGCATTAATTACGATAGATTTAGACCTTTTTATCTGATTGTTCTCTTTATAGCCCCCTCTTCTCTATAAATAGAGGGAAACATTTATTGTAAAAGGGAGAGGAAACACTTTGAGATAAACTCATCACCAGAAATAACAAAAAACAGTGGACGTAGGCAGCTTCCAAGGGCCGAACCACTTTAAAAATTGTGTTGTTGTTGCTTGTTCTTCATTCTTCTCTTCTCTTTTGCCATTATCTGGTCTCTTTGTTGCAGGTCTTCTTAGCATTGCGGCATTAGGCTCAAGAATCTGGTTGACTGGTTTCCCACGTCAACATGTATAAACCTTTTCAATCCAAAGTCAAATTAATAAAATAATTTTGTAACTACCTGAAATACATGATATTAAAGGTGAAACAATTTTATTCTATCAATTAATGAAACTAAGAATTATGTAAACATTAAAGATCAAAACAATTGAGAATAATACTTGAATAGCAAAAATGTTACAAAGTTAATAAGGTTTCATCTTACACCTCAGAAAAGAAAATTAAGCAATCATTAAAAATTCAAGAACAAAGAATAAATTGAAACCCGGCATGATGTATATGAACTTTGGCTGCTGTCTTGTCTTGTTCTTCTTTTTCTCCACCAAAGCTGCTATCTTTTTTCTCCTCAACCATCTCAAAGCTCTCTTGTCTTCTCTTCTTTTCTGTCTCAAAGCTCTCTTTTTATACTACTGTCACTAGTTTCAATTTGTAAATTGAAAACTGCTTCAATAGGAAGATACCGTTTTTGGTCTTTCCATAAACTACATAGTAAGCTTTGATTTTTTTCTCAAAATCTACTACCTTTTTCTTCTTTTCTTGATTTGCTTCCAAATTTGATTTTTCCTTCATTGATCAATTTCCTTGTCTCAATTAATTTCCTAATTGTTTGACAAATAATTTTAGGTAAAAATTGAATCCTTGATTGACTTGAATTTTGACTTAATCAAAATTGGAATTTTTCCTCATTCAACACACAAATCTTATTTTATTCCTGTTTCACCAAAAACACAACTAATTAAAATAAATTCAACACAAAATTGGACTAATAAATCAATATTTAAGGGTAATAAATATATATATATATATTATGTTTATCATGGTCTTATGACTTTGTGATTTGTTTATTGGTTGTTTGTCTAGTAGTGATGATGTAGCCAATGTTATGACCAAGCTTTTGCTTGCTATTTAGCTGAATTTTGATAGTTGCACTCTAACTGAACCTACCCGAATTCGCTTATTGAACAACAAGCAAATTGTAAAGTTTTTTGAAGTGAAAGCTGATGCAAATTTTGCTTCAAAATGCATTAAAATTGCTCACTTTTTACCTGGACTATGTCTTGATAAACTTTTTGTCCACTCCCCTGAATTTTTTTTTTTTTAATTATTAGCTCGATCATTTACTTGCTTTATGTGTGTTTGTGCTGCATCATTTTGATTTTTAGCTTATTTGTATGGATACTTAGTCATGTCCTTTAAATGTGCTTCACTAATAAACTGGCAGTCCCGTTGTTGTCTATTATTGTTTAGGTTGATTGTTGGTTTTGCTTCAACCTAGTAATTTATTAAACTTTTATGTCAGATATTGCAGGTGTTGACATTAAGGAGACCATTCTCCATAAGATTTTAGGTGTTGGCATTAAGGAGACTATTCTCCATAAGATTTTACACTGTGAAGATGAATTCTTAGCTTTGCTTATGCTGGTTCTTGAAACCCATAGTTTGCGGAATAAAGGACCGTTTCCGTTTGCTCTTCACTTTCTTGGTGTGAAACTGACTCCCTTTTTATGGATTGTGTGATCTGTCCTATGAGAGATTTTATTGTTGACTTGCTTCCCAAATGCATATGTACTTGTGGTTTTGGACTTTGTAATTGTGTTTAAAGCTATTGAAGTAGCTTTAATAATCAAACAGTTCTCTTGATGTAATAAGAAATTTTTTGTGCTTTGTGGCGGTGGATGAAGATTTAATGTTATAATGTCGTTGGCACTGTAGTGAGTTGAGACTTCTTTTTCTTGGTGATGCGTATAGCATTTCAGGGTTCATGCTGTATTTTTTAAAGTCCATGTAATGCCTTTCCTGGAACACTCCAGAGTACCCACAAAGTCTTTTCAAAAGTCAAAATTTTCTCTAACAAATTCTGTATTGGGGCATCAATTTCCATTCTGTACGTATTGTTCCTGTTTATGCTGATACCTCACATATAGCACTTTCAGTTATCATTGAAGAATTGTGCTTTTAGTTTGTTAAATGGTTTCAGTTACCATCTCATTTTTTGATGACATGCTTCTTCAGGTCCCTCTTTTTCTAAATCTCTATATGGTTTGCAAGGGAGAGTGGTGAGAATAAGAATGAATAAGGATGATGCGCAATTAAAATCCAGTGATGGGATTTGCCATTCTGGGTTAGAAAAGCACCAAAGAGTCCTTTCCGTTGTATTTATTATACTGTATTCTGCTTCTTTTATCAGCTAGGGTTTCTTGAGAAATATTAGTTTGAATTTTGATTGATTGTTCCAATAAATCCTATATGAATTTGTGGGAAATGTTTAAGCCTTTAAATGCTCATTTGTGTTGTATCTAAGACTTGATATGTGTATCCCTAAGTGTATATACAGCTTCCTTTCATTGTCATTTTAAATTTACTTCTTCTAATAACATCCTGGCCATAAGATGACTTGATTTTCCTATTTAGGTTGTGTTGCCATATTTTAGGTCAAAATTGCACTCAGTCTATAACAAAGAAAGGGAAGCCAGGCTGCAAGCAAGTTTGTGGGGACCTAAAGAAGAAAGATTTGACGATGCCGACTATTTTGATGGAGGGGCAGAATTTCTTGTTTCTACAGAAACTTCAAATGCAGAAACATGAGTTAGAACACGTTTGACAAAGAAAATTCAGAAAATTATATTTGCTTGCTATCCATGGCTGCATGCTAGCTGTGAAGGTACATGCAGCAGTTAGTTCTTTTTATGTGTCTTTATTGGTGACGATGCAGGTCATATATAAATCGTTTTATTTTCTCTAGTTCCGTAACCCAAGGAAAGTTTGCATAATTTGCTCACATTCTTTGACATGTCAGTGCATGATTAGGATTACAGTCTTTATCTGTCCTAAAAAAAAAAAAAACACTGTTCGAAATTATGCCATATGTAACAATCTTCAAAGTATTTCTTTATTTTATGGAATTGTCTTTAGGTACAACTTCTGGCTTATTCAAGTTCTCCTTCAAGTCAGCAGCATCTTTTGTTTGTGCTCTGAAGTAATACTGTAGGTTTTAATCTTTACAATGTTATTGTTAGCTTAAGAGGGAGGTTAAGTGTAAATGTGGTCTCAATCATAAGGTTTTCTTGGACGTGACATGTACTGGTACCTGTCTTTGACTAGGTTTTTCTAATTGTGGTTAAAATCTCTATTCCAAATTAGATTTCTACTTTGCAGGATTATCGATCTCTTATCGGCTATTATATCTGCTGGATGCTACTGGATTCTATTCTCTGGAATTGCATGCACTTGGGATTCATGTTTGTCAAGCTACAGGACAAAAGCTGGTAATAAATGTAGCTACAACTGTTCTGAATTTTAAGTCATTAATGATTCTCTGTTGAATGTTAGAATCTAATCCTCATTTTTAATAAAAAGGATTTAAACTTTTCTTATATCAGTGTACATCTCAGTTCTTTTTACTTCACCTTTTGGATGTGAAGGCAGATGGATAATTCTTCTAGAATTTCAAAGATATGAGATCGTGAACGTGAGAGACTTCATGGCCCTCTGTGGTTGAAGGTATAAATTCAATTTCTTTGTATAGTTGGTGATTTTTCTTACACTGTTATACACTGAACCTGTCTGCACATACTGTAAAATGTTATAATGCACCTGAAATTGTTCTGAGATTCTGGTATATTGATGTGGCATAATAAAAGTTTACAGGCAATACAAAGAGCATTACTTAGGTGTACATATGCAGTACTAGACTATGCACAGACTGGCTTGATTGCAGCGGTATTCTTCTTTAAAGTGAGTGTGATTAACCTGCATTAGATGTTATGTCCTTTATAAAATAGTAGTTATTTCTAAAAGGCCTAACAAGGCAAAACTTTTCGATGGTTATTGTTGCTGTTTGGTTCAATATTAGAGCAGTTATTGAAAGTCTGGCACAACTTTGCTTTATAACTATTACCATTATGAGCTCTTTGAGCTCAACTTATCGTAGTACAAGAAACTAGGGTAAAAGCAAACTATAGGGTCTTCTTATCTCCATCTTCACATTGAAAATGTTAGTTATCCGATGCATCAATTTGTGCCCCTATAAAAGCCACTTTTTTGACTTAATTTTTGTATTGCCTGTAAACTTTTTCTCTGCTTTTTGACCGCAGACCTCAGATTTCTTAATTTTTGTTAGGCTCTTGAACAAAACATTTTTTCCTCAAACTGCACCTCTTAACAACTCTTCTCTCCAAATGTGAAAAACAAACCTCATGTTTCTTTGCCACACTATGCTATTAAATCTGACACTTATTGTTTTTCATATTCAATTAGTATTGTCAAGTGAACTGTCCAAGCCTCTTGAGCTAACTTGATTTATAGTTATATGTTTTTGCTTTAGTTTCTGGCAACTAGATATGTATCTACAACCACTAGACATATTAGGGACATTAATCCTCTTCCCTCAGGCAGTTCTTTTATGCCTATTTGTCCTTTATAGATATAATTAGTAACATTCACATTTTAATTAATGTTAATTATGCAGATAATGTTGGATTAACTTTAATAGGTATAAACCTATACCGTAATCTAGAAACTCATATTAAATCATTAAAAATTATTATAGAGAAAACATACCTGAATCCATATTGATAATCTTGAGTAGGATTAGATCTTCCACAATCAAATCTTCTTAGTTGCTCTGTAGTTTTTTTTCTACTTGAATGAGAAAAGAAAAAGAGAGCAAATTTGTTGTGATTTGACTTGGGGACCATAACCCTTTATAATGTTCTTTATATACTAAACCAATTAAGTTCCCATTAACCGTAATCCTATTAGTATTAGGTTTCTACACATTAAAGCCCATACCCAACAGATATTTCTAGAGCCCAATTAATAGATCACTTATTTGGCCCTATTAAAGTAGATAGCCCATAATATAATTGTTATTAAATATATAAGCCCATAATAGGAAATATAAAATATCCTAACAATCTCCCACTTGTGCTACATATGTTTCTTGAGACAATTATATTATCTATAATCTTAAGTGCGCACTGAAAAGCTATCCGTCCTGAAATATCCCTTTAGTTACAATCTGGTCCATCTACTATATTAGTATGAGATCAAAGCGATCTTTGTTACACGTATTAGTAACTAGACCCATCAATGGTCATCATACCAATATATTCAATGACATAGATTGAGTATGGATGCGTAGCATGGAAATTACATACAATGTGATCTCAAACATGCCTATTTCCAACTGGTCCTACTTTAATTTTTAATGAGATCAAACACAAATAACATTCAGAGTTTATAATTGAACCATATACTTTATTTTGCAGAAAATAAATATAGAATATGTCTATTACAAAGAACATCAAAATACTAACTCCCACTAAATATGCACATCATCAGCTAAAATAACACACATATGAGCAGTGTGCTCATGAAAGACCTTGGGTGGTAATCCCTTAGTAAGCGGATCCGCAATCATGGAGTTTGTCCCAATATGTTTTATAGTCACCTGACGACTCTGAACTCTTTCTTTAACAACAAGAAACTTGATGTCTATGTGCTTAGACTTCATAGAGCTTCTATTGTTGTTGGAATAAAGCACAGCCGAATTATTGTCATAATATATCTTTAATGGTCTTTCAATACAATCCACAACTTGCAGCCCCGTGACAAAATTTCGTAGCCATATCCCATGATTAGATGTCTCATAACAGGCTATGAACTCAGCTGTCATGGTGGAAGAAGCTATGAGTGTCTGCTTAGCACTTTTCCAGGAAATAGCTCCACCAGCTAGCAGGTAAATATAGCCCAACGTGGATCTTTTACTGTCTTGGAATCCAGCAAAATCGGAATCAAAATACCCAATGATCTCTAAATGTTCTGATCTCCGATATGTGAGCATGTGATCTTTTGTTCTCTATAGATAACGCATAACCCTTTTGCCTGCTTTCCAATGATCCATCCCTCGGTTACTTAAATATCTGCCCAACATTCCCACTATGAACGCAATATCTGGACGCGTGCATAATTGAGCATACATAAGACTTCCTACAGCTGATGCATAAGGAATCTTTTGCATTTCTTTTCGTTCCAACTCATTTTTAGGGCACTGACTGAGACTAAACTTGTCTCCTTTAGCTACAGGGGTGTCTCCTGGTGCACAATCTTTCATGCCGAATATATCAAGAACTTTTTCGATATAGCTCTTTTTGTGATAACCCAAGGATACCTCGAGAGCGATTTCGTTGTATTTGTATGCCTAATACAAAAGAGGCGTCCCCAAGATCTGTCATGTCAAAATTCTTTGTCAGAAATCTCTTAGTTTCGTGCAGTAAGCCTATATCGCTACTAGCAAGTAGTGTGTCATCGACATATAACACCAGAAATATGTATTTACTCCTACTGAACTTATGATATACACAATCTTCAACTTTATTTACCTCAAACCCATATGAGATAATAACTTGATGAAATTTGTGATACCATTGATGGGAAGCCTGTTTGAGACCATAGATGGATTTCTTCAATTTGCAAACCACTTTTTTTGGATCACCGGATACAAAGTTTTCTGGTTGCATCATATATATTGTTTCATCAATGTCACAATTGAGAAACGCAGTCTTTACATCCATCTGATGTAGCTCTAAATCAAAATGAGCCATAAGTGCCATTATAATCCTAAAAGAGTCTTTCGTAGAAACCGGAGAGAAAGTTTCTTTATAATCAATGCCTTCTTTTTGAGTGAAACCCTTGGCAACTAGACAAGCCTTATATCTCTCAACATTGCCTTTTGAATCCTTTTTGGTCTTAAATATCTATTTGCAACCAATAGGTTTCACACCTTCAGACAATTCGACGAGATCCCAAACGTCATTGTTCTTCATGGAATTCATCTCATCATTCATGGCATCAATCCATTTTTGAGAATTAGAACTTTGTGTGGCTTGATGAAAGTTGATTGGATCATCTTCCATCATTCCTATATCAACCTCATGTTCTTGGAGATAAACGACATAGTCATCTGGAATCGCACTTCTCCTTTCTCTAATGGATCGTCTCAATGGCATATCCTCTCGAGGTTGTTGAGTTTGCACTTCAGGTATAATTTCTTCATTTTGCACAGGGAGCTCTTCTACATTGTCTTGAAATTCTGGATTTGCATTTTGAATAATGTCAGGGATAGAAGCCTGATCATTATTAATAGCAATAGTAGGAAGAGAAACAAATTCCTCTTCAAAGACAATGTTTTTCACTTTATCTCCCCCCACAAACTCAATTTCCTCAAGAAATCTCGCATTTCTCGTCTCAAAAAATGATCTAGTAGTGGGATCATAAAACTTGAAACCCCTTGACCGTTCAGAGTACCCAACCAAGTATTAACTTACAGTTCTTGAGTCCACTTTCTTTTCATTTGGCCTGTAAGGCCTTGCCTCAGCTGGATAACCCAAAATGTGTAAATGTTTAATACTAGACTTTTTGCCTGTCCATAATTCATAAGGGGTTTTAGCTACCGCTTTGCTCGGAACCCTGTTAAGGATATATGCTGCAGTCTTTAGTGCTTCTCCCCAGAGGGATTCTAGTAAAGAAGAATGATTGATCATACTTCTTACCATGTCCTTAAGCGTTCTGTTTCGTCTTTCAGCAACACCATTCATGCTAGGTTTGTCTGGCATTGTGTATTACGGGACGATACCGCATTCCTCTAGAAATTTAGCAAAAGGTCCTGGATGTTGTTCACCGGATCCGTCATACCTACCATAGTATTCACCACCACGGTCAGATTTGACAGCTTTAATTTTCTTACCAAGTTGATTTTCAACTTCAATTTTGAAAGCCTTAAATACATCCAGGGCTTGAGACTTCTCATGTATTAAATATAGGTACCCATATCTTGAATAGTCGTCTATGAACGTAATAAAATACTGTTGACCATTCCAAGAGGCTGTAGGAAATGGTCCACAAATATCAGTATGAATTAGTTCTAAGACATCAGAACACCTGTTGGCACTTAATTTCTTAATGTTTGTCTGTTTTCCTTTAATACATTCAATACAGACTTCGAAATCTGTCAAATTAAGGGAATCAAGAATTCCATCAGACACAAGCCTCTGAATTCTCTGTTTAGAGATATGATTTAAACGCTTGTGCCATAATGTGGCGGAATCCCTGTCAGTTAATTTTCGTTTTGTACCTCGTGAATTTATATGCAAGGTTTCATTAATTGATGCAATAGTATCCAACAAATATAGGTTATCATACAAAGATAAAGAACCGGTACCAATAAGATTAGAATCTTGAAAAAGACTAAATTTATTATTTCCAAATGAACAAGAATAACCAAATTTGTCCAAAACAGAAATTGAAACCAAATTCCATCTAAAAGATGGTACTACATAAGTCTCTTCCAAATTCAAAAATTGACCAGTTTTTAATAATAACCTAAAAGTTCCTATAGCCTCTACTGCAACTGTTTTGCCATCGCCCACATAGATGAATCTTTCAGCATCACTTGGCTTTCGGCTCCACAAACAACCCTGCATAGACACACTTATGTGAGTAGTAGCACCAGAATCTATCCATCAAGTGTGTTTAGGTACAGAAGTTAAATTAACTTCAGAACAAACTAGATTGAGAAGCATACCTTTCTTGACACACCAGTTGGCGTATTTGGGACATTCTTTCTTCATGTGTCCAGCTTTCTTGCAAAAGTAACAGATAAACTCTCTGCCCTATTTCTTTTGCTCCTTATGCTGTGATGTCCCAACTGCAGCTTCTTTTCCTCTTTTCCTTTTCTTGTCCTTAGAGATAGTTGCTAAGTTAGCACTTTCAATACCTTTTCGCTTCAATCTTTCCTCTTTTTGCACACAGTGAGATATGAGCTCATTAAGAGTCCATTTGTCCTTCTGAGTATTGTAACTCACTTTAAACTGATTGTATTGTGTAGGAAGAGAAATCAAAACTAAGTGTACCAGCAAATCCTCAGACAGCTGTAACTTTAGTGCCTTTAGTTTGGAAGCGATATGAGACATCTCCATGATGTACTCCTTTATGTTCCCTTTTCCATTATACTTCATTGAAACAAGTTTTGCCAAATGGGTATTTGTTTCAACCTTTTCGTTTTTCGTAAAACGTTGTTTTATTTCCTCAAGGAACTTCTTAGCACTTTCTTCTTCGGACATAGAGCCCTTAAAAGTTTTCGGAATTGAACGTTTCATGATCATAAGACTCATGCGATTAGAACGGTCCCACTTCTCCATTCTCGCCTTTTCATCAGCGAAACTATTATCATTAAGAGAAGCAGGTCGTTCTTCCCGAAGCGCAAGGTCAAGATCCATTCAACCGAGAACAATCATAACGTTCTCTTTCCAATTCTTGAAATTCGTGCCATTAAGCACAGGAATGGAATTAATATTGGCAGATATTGTTGAAGCAGAAGTAATTGAATCGAGAACAAAATCAAATACAGGCTCACAATCAATAATCATGTCATAACACAAAAAATATATATATATATCAATTAATAAATTCATACATGACATGATTAAACTATTCCCATAATGGTGGGCCCTAAAACAAGATATCTAGCACAACATTGACATTTAGTCTTTGGACAAAAATATCAACTGTAAGTGGTACTCTCCGTATAGTAATCAAATATTGACAATTAATTCTGTCAAGTAGTAAGCCTTTCTTTGGACCGACTTATTACTCACATGAAAAACTAAATAATTGTCACATATTTATTACCACAGGTATGCTCATTATTTGGTCAAATAATAACCTTCCTTTGGGCCGATCATTATTCACATAAATAATAGACACACACATCTTAATATTTCAAAATAAACAAATTTACATTATAGAGGTTACTTTGGTAACATATAATTTTAATTCAATTTATTTTGAAATATCAAATTATTATTTATTATAAATAAATAAATTTTACTCTTGAAAATCTTCTTTCAATTGAATCCTCAATTTAACGAGATAAATTTATATATATGTCACAAATAGTCATAACGCTTCAAATCAATTATTATCACCAGCAGATAATATTTCCTTATTCAATGCTTCACAAAAAAAAAAAAAAAAATAGATAATAGAATAAAACAATTCTATAGACATCTGTGACAATTTATTATTTTATCTTGAATTGTCATTCTCTGCAATTGTTTTAAAACAAGTCAACCTTTTAAATTCTCAAACCAATACAAGCACAAATCATGGCATAGTAAGCATGCGGACCCACGTAAGCATTCTGTTTCTGAATCTGAATCCACACGGCACAAGAAAACCAAAACAATACATATTTTATACCTCTATCGTCCTTTTTCCAAAAAGAAGACTCGAGACTTTCAGTGCATGACATATATATATTTATGTTCTTCAATAATTTCAAAACAAACAAATACGGTTAAACAACCGCAAGCGGAAAAAATATATATATAATATTTTCATTAACTGGCGATCATCATCTATATCCAGAATATATAAAAATATATATTCTTCAATTGGTTTTGAAAAAACACATCATAATAAATTAAACCAATTAATATTAATGATTCAATATGAGTAGGCTCTGATACCACTTGTTGGATTAACTTTAATAGGTATAAACCTATACCGTAATCTAGAAACTCATATTAAATCATTAAGAATTATTATAGAGAAAACATATTTGAATCCATATTGATAATCTTGAGTAGGATTGGATCTTCCACAATCAAACCTCTTTAGTTGCTCTGTAGTTTTTTTTCTACTTGAATGGGGAAAGAAAAAGAGAGCAAATTTGTTGTGATTTGACTTGGGAACCATAACCCTTTATAATGTTCTTTATATACTAAACCAATTAAGTTCCCATTAACCGTAATCCTATTAGTATTAGGTTTCTACACATTAAAGCCCATACCCAACAGATATTTCTAGAGTCCAATTAATAGATCACTTATTTGGCCCTATTAAAATAGATAGCCCCATAATATAATTGTTATTAAATATGTAAGCCCATAATAGGAAATATAAAATATCCTAACAGATAATGGAATGGTGGTACCAATCGGCTAAGGAGTGAATGTCTGCCCCGCGTCCGCCCCCCAAGGTGAAAGAAGCACTTCTTGTTCATGTTCTAATTTGTCTCTCTCTCATGTACACATGAACGTATCATCGGCCCAGTATATATTTATCTGTGTAAATAGATGGAAGCATCTACATTAAATCTATGGAAAATCATGCATGAGCACAATGTTTAGTTTAACGTATTGAAGTAACAGTGCACTTTAAAATAGGTTTTTTTGTTGTGGATGCCAAAGACACTATTTATTCTGAAATATATATATATAAATAGCTCGTTGATTTACTGACAAATTATGACATACAACTTGAAAGTTAAAAACTTTCTGCTCTTTGAAATTTCATCAGTAATTCCCATCCACCTGAAAATTGAAGAGAAAAATAAATTTGCTTTTATGATAAAATAACAAGTTCAATTTATTATTTAAGCAGGTAGCCAAAGAGGGTATTCCACTACCACCTGATAGAACAATCTGCCCTTTGTGCTCACAGAAGCGTGCAAATCCTTCTGTAGTAACAATCTCAGGGTTTGTCTTCTGCTATGCTTGCATATTCAAGTATATTTCTCAGGTGAGATCTCTGGACTCTTCCATTCCTTTTAAGAAAACCAGAATAGTTACATAAATGAAAGTAATTTTGTTGTTGTATAATTTTAAGCAATTCTTATGTTTTTTAAGCTGTTGAATACAAGTGAAATTGTTTAAACAATAGGATATACAAGGTTGCTGTAGAATGGACAATTTACTCACCACGTTTTTCTTCACCTGCTCGTTTTTTTAGCTGAAAGTTAATAATGTCGAAAGGAGTAGAGCATTAATCAATAATCCAATAAAATTAGCTGAGAGTGTTTTCATTTTTTAAATCTCCATAAGCAAGTCTATTTAACAAGTTTAGATGGCTATATTATCTAATTCTGGTTGAATATTTGTATCAATATCTTTGTTTGATATCCTTTATATAACTAACTTCTACTATATTAATTTTTGTTATGCTGAATTGTAGTGCCACAGTATAAGCGCTGTCCAGTTACATTGATGCCGGCAACTTCTGAGCAGATAAATGGGCTTTTTCATGACGTGAAGAAGCTACCTTGTGCCATATTCAAAGTCGAAGAAATAAGCTTAAACGCACAGGAATGGTGCCATTCAAGCTCCAATAATACAGCACAGAATTTGTGGACTAGGTGCAGCAACACGCGATTATCAAGTCTTCCCTCTTGAAGTCAACTGTGATTTCAGTTTGCGCAGTCCTGTGAAATCAAATGTCTGTACACATCTGAAGCTAATTTTGTAATAAGTAGATAGTTAGCAGCATTGTTGGTGTGACAATTTTCATTTATCATCAGCACACAACCTTGTATTGCGTGCCCATAACTTTGAATATCTGGCAAGCAGAAAATCACAAATAATGCCAATTATAGAAGATCAAGTTGATGTTTGATCAGAAATTGTATGACATAGCGTAGAACTTATTTTATACAAATGCTTACAAATATCTGTTCAGTAAATTTTCAAGCTGCGACAAAATGAGATTGGTCCATCACTATGACTCTCACATTAACACCTTCGAGATTGCGAGATTCGAGCCTTATTATTATTTTTTTTCAAATCCTGAATTAATTGTAATACTTCAAAGAAGAAGAAATTCAAATTGCATTATTTTCACTATTCCAAACTGTTATACTGGTGTTTATTCCTTCGATTAAAATATGATTAAAATTTTAAAACAGATTAAATTTCAATTATAGAAGAAACTCGAGCTGTTGACTGATCTTAACATTCAATTAGAGAGGGTAGTAATCATAATTTGTTCACGTAATGATAATGCTTAACAGGGTAATGTTATAATGCTTAAAAATGATTAAATTTCAAAGGTTTGCAAAAGTTTAAAACAGATTGCCGAATTAGTTTTGCTTTATATGGTGAGAATCCCTTTTGCGTTGTGAGGCAAACTTGTGGGTATTAGTACAAGTATTGGATGGTGTTTGTGGTTGGAATAAATAATAGATGGAAGTTGGTTGGAACATTAGAACTGTTACAATGAGTACATAAGCATCCTCCATCCACGTATTGAAAATTTCAATATTTAAATAAATTAAGGAAAATTGCAAAAATGACTCATTTGGAAAGACCAACCTCAAAAATAACATTTTTTTTTTTATTGTTATAAAAAAGATATTGGATGGACAAAAATACCCTAAATGAAATGGGAGCCATTTGAATCACGGTTGGGATTTCCAACCTTAAAGTTAGGAATCTCAACCTCTATGTTGAGAGCCCCAACCTCCAAGTTGGGATTCCCAATATTGATTTAATATTCAGGTTGAAATTCCAAATGTGAATTTGAATCAAGATTAGGACTCTCAACCTGAAAGTTGGGATTCCCAATTTGAAGGTTGAAAATGTGAACTTGGATGTTCTATTAAGGTTGAAATTCTCTACCTCGAAATTGGGATTCCTAACTACGAGGTTGGGATTCCCAACTAGATCGCCTAGTAGAGAGAGTCACTGACAAAAAGTGGTGGGTCAATGACATTTTCGTTCAAAAAAAGACATAATGCAAAAATTTAAAAAACAAATGCTATTTTTCAAATGAGTTATCAAAAATGGGTTAGTTTTCAACAAACCCATAAATTAAAAGAAAAATGGATAATTCTATTTTTCCCTTATAATTTGGTATAATAATCAAAATCCCATATAAATTTAAGAAAAATTTCCGAAATAGATAAAAATCCCCTTATAATTTATTAAAATATTAAAAAAACCCCCTACAATCAACTTGGACGTTAAAAGTAAACATTTGACCATTAACATGAAAGGATGAAACTGTCAAAACAAAATAAAATGTAAAAAATTTATTAATATTTAATCAAATGACAATTTAATATTAAAAAATTAAAAAAAATCTTCATCGTTCATTTCTAAAATGGATGGTGATGATTAAAACTATTAAAATTTTTAATTATTAAAAAATTAATTTTTTTTTTTCTAAAATTATGTCCATCGTCCATCAACATGATGGACGGTGGGCATAATTAATTTTTAAAAAAAACCTAAAAACCCATAAACACTTTCCCTCTCTTTACTTCTCTTTCTCTTTTCCTCTCTTTTACTCTCGGTGGTGAATCTCCATCGATGGAGACCTAGCCGACAATGGAAACCCAAACGTAAGGTTTCATAGCCGGAAACCAAACTTTTGGGTTTCTATGATCGGAATCCCAGAAGTTTCTAGTTTTTCAAGCATTTAGGAACCCCATAAGTTTCTTGGGTTTCCTCACCAAAAACCCAGAAAACTTCTAGGTTTCTAGGCTTTTTTTTTTTTTAATGTTATTGTGTTTAATATTGTTGTTGGGGTTTGGTGGTTATGATGATGTTGTTATTGTGTTTGATGATATTATTTAGGGTTAGCAATTTGGAACCTGACACGATGAGTCGACACGAAATTGACACGATTATTACGGGTTAGGGTTGAGCATAAACATGTTGGGTAAATAAACGGGTCAACTTATCCAACCTGTTTACTAATTGTGTTGGGTTCGTGTTTTCTTAAACGGGTAATGGGTTAACCCGTTTAACAGGAGTAAAAATGTAATTTCATATTAGAGGGGTATTCATGTAATTTTAGTGGTAGGTATATATACATTTTTATGTTTTGGATTATATTTGTGGATTCAAAAGGTCTTATATATCTTTATTTTAATTTTGTTTTTTTTATTAGATCTAATTAAAATTTAAATGTATTAAATATGGTTAAATAGGTTATAAACGGGTCATTAAACGTGTCAGCTAAATGATGGGTATCTGAAATGCTCTCTTTTCTCCTATTTGCTTTATTAGTCCTTCTTTGTCATCCTTCTGCTCTTCTTTGGACTCTTCATTATCTGCAACTATCTCTTTATCCTTTGATTGTTTAGGCACAACAATAGATTTTCCTATGTTCTGATTTAGCTTCTTACCATTCCTTAAAGTAATAGCCTTGCACTACTCTTTGCCTTCCCTTATGGGGTTTCGCTCCATATCATTCGGTAAGTTTTCATACGATCTATTGTTGATAGAATTAGCATGTTGCCTTATTTGCACTTCCAAGTTTTGAATTGATGCATTTTATAATTGAGCTTGGAATTGATTTTGCTGATTCTGTTGATTTTACAGTTGATTCTGTAACATATTCTGCTGATTTTGTGTGAGAGAGTCAGTTTTTGTTATGGATTGCATCATCATTTCCTCCATTGATGGCATCTTAACTTGAGGTTGAACTTGCTGTAACTGACTTTGAAAACCCAGCGGGAATGCAGGCTTCAATTGTGTTGCCTAATCTTGATTTTGCTTCCACGAGAAATTAGGATGATTTCTCCACCTAGCATTGTAAACATTCGAATATAGACAGAATATAGATCATTACATTGTCTGTTATAGTTGGCCACAAATTATATCGACTCCTGATTAGCCGAACAACTGTTCATTGCATGATTGCCTCCACATTCTTCAAAGCTAACAAATGAGCTTTGGATTACGTTGACACCATTTGCACCCATACTATAAGCATCCAATCTCTTCGTTAAAGCAGAAACCTGAGCCGTTACTACTGTAATAGCATCTAGCTCGTGAACACTTAACACTGCTTTTATGGGTTTCGCTCTCTCAGACGACCATTGATAGATATTGGAGAACATTTCTTCAATCAGCTCAAATGCATCCTCCGCATTTCTTTTTAGCATTGCTCTACCCGTCACAGTATCTACATTGGATCTCCCAACCTCTGATAATCCTTGATAAAATGTTTGTGTTTGCAACTATTCTGGAACTCTATAATGAGGACACTTCTGAAGCAACTCCTTGTACCTTTCCCAAGCCTCATACAATGATTCATCTTCCTTCTGCATGAATGCGGCAATATCATTCCTCAATTTCACTATTTTCGCTGGAGGAATATACTTAGATAAGAACTTCTATGCCAACTCATCCCATGTTATGATAAATGATTGAGGCAATGAATTCAATCAGCTCTTTGCCCTACCCTTTAATGAAAACAGAAACAATCTCAACTGAATGACATCATCCGACATTCCATTGTACTTGAAAGTATCGCAAATCTCCAAGAAATTTGCGATGTGCTCATTTGGATCTTCATGAAGTAAGCCACAAAACTGCACTGTAGATTGAATCATTTGAATGGTCCTCGATCTGATCTCAAAGTTGTTCGCTTGGTCGGTCTACGAATGCTTTGGTGGATCCCTTCCACGGTTGGTGTGGAATAATTTCTAAGAGGTCTGGAACCCTCGGGGCCTGCTTGATTATCTCCTATCTTTACTTTTGTTTCCGCCAAACGCATAGCTTTCCTTATTCCGCGTACTGTTCTCTTGATTTCGCTGTCAAATGGGAAAAGCTCAGCGCTTTTAGACCTTCGCATAAAATGTCTTTCAACATCTAAAAAAGACAAAATAAAATTATTTGAAGTAAAATTGTTTCAACTAATATTGATATTGATATTGTAAAATGGCACATTGTCCCCGACAACGGTGCCAAAAACTTGATGGGTAAATTCCTAATACACTAATTACTATAGGTCGTGTGCAAGTATACACGGTCACAATGTAATATGATGACAAATCAAGGTCGTTCCCACAGGGACAATTGCTACTTTTACCTACCAACTACCAAAATTGATTGACAACAACTTTATTCAAACCACCAAAATCAAAAGAGAATTGAGTTTAATTAAATAAAAAAAAAAATTAATAACAATAAAAAACAAAAATTAAATAAACAAACAATTTAACTAATGGAACTAACAGCAGATGAATAGATCTAAGACACAATTTCACATTTTTATTTCATCAACCTATTCTCATTTTATTTTCACAAAAATAATTACTTTTATATTGTATTTAATCGAGTAAAACTCTAGATTAATTACTAGTCTCATTCGAATGGTCGAGTAATATTACCCAGGATAATTAATCTACTATATGTCTATGTAGATTGAACTATCCTAAATTCATTAAGTTTCAATTACCCACATAAGATTACATAATCCCTACAGGTATATGTCTATCCTATATGGATTATGTCATTCTGTTGATGTCTAACACATGATACCTTTGTCAAGCGCATCATGGTCATAACATCTATCAATTAACAGGTCTTATTTAACTGATAGCATTAGGTTCTAATAGAACGGAATACAAATATAAAAGACAATAATAATCAATTAACATGAAAAATCATTGAGTTGGTGATGAAATAAATTGACTACAACATTGTAGCCTTAGAAATTAAGATTAGTTCAACATATGGTTGAATAATATAGTGAATAAAACTGAAACAGAAATAATTAACATTGAAATATAAACCAAAAAGATAAAATAGTCATTGTATTTTATTCTCTTATATGCTTTTTCCCCTTGAACTTCAATAAACTAGAGCACGTTGAATTCTTGTAACGCTGAGATTGTTTTTAAAATTTCACTCCTCTCAAACTCTCTCTACTGCCGTTCAAAAGAGTTAAGCCAAGAAAACCTAAAAAAAAAAACCTTACTTCTGTCTGCAAAAGAATGAATTTATATGAAAAATGAATTTATATGAGAAGGGGGAGATATTTTTCAAGCACTCAATTGACTTCCTCCTCTTGATTCTCTACCGAGTTGCCAACTAAAACTCCCCCAAATTTCTTCCAAAATGCTCTCCTTTTAATAGCATATATTGCCTGCTTGAATCTCTGCTTTGAATGTCACGAGATGCTCTGCTGACTGCCATGAGTTTCTCTTCAAAATCACCAAAACTACTACTCAAAATTCCTTAAAAAAAAATTCATTCCCTTCACTTGAATTCTTGCCAAATTAATTCCGAGATTCTTATAAGTTTCCTTCAAAACATGCTTCATTTGACTAAATTGGCTTCGACAAATAAACTGAAAAATCTTCGAAGACATTAATGATGATTAGCCACTAGTAAAATTAGCAGGAAAATTTTGTTGAATCATAATCGCATGCTTTGACCACTTGAAACTCCCCTGCAAGTTATTCACGCGTGAAATAAGGTCAAGCCTAATTGCAGTTCATTCACGTGGGCACCAACCTTGCAGACACTTCCTACATGTTACTTGCTGGTTTGAGTCGCAGATTTATAACCTACTGTCATGGCCTGCGGGTAAATTACAAAAAGGCTCATCAACTTATGAAAATTCAACTTTGGCCTAAAAAATTACAATTCAGTCTCTTCATTCAATTTCTGTACCAAAAATTTATAAAACATTAGAACACCCCTATTTTATCGAGTTTTCATCACAAAAGCATCGGTTCCCAATCATTAAATGGGTTATTAAATGTGTCAGCTAAACGGGTCATTAAATATGTTGGTTAAACAGGTCATTAAATGAGTCATTAAATACGTCGGCTAAATGAGTCATTAAACGAATCAATAAATGACCTGTAAATAAATAGGTTAATCATATCATTTCCATGTCGATCTATTAATAATTGTGTCGTGTTCATGTTAAAGGGTTCGACCTGTTTATTAGTTGTGTCGTGTTCTGATCTCACTCTACCTAGGTCGAGACCTCACAGGTCTCACTACCAAACTTAATCATTCTAAACCACAACATCACAAATTAATTTATTCTTTAACTACTTCACTTACCTAGCTCGCTTCAGTCTTTCCACCTTGCTCTCCACCTAGCTTGTTGCTTCACTTTTCCATATCTACACAAATTCTCGCCAACTTTAGTTGAAACTAAAAAACTGATCTCAACAGACCCTTTACCCACTTAGCACCATAAACGACTTTCTTTTATCAGATTTGATTCTCTAATTCAGCTCCTCACCTTCTAGCAGCCGGGTCACCTCTCTTGACGGCAGAAATCTGATCTGAATAGCGGCGACAACTTATTCTCTTCTACTCTCTTTCTCTTTCTTTCTCTCTCTCTTTTTCTCTCTTCTCCTCACTCGATTTTTTTTTCCACCGACTCAACCTCACACACCTATTTATAGGCGTGGGTCAAGCGTGACCTTACCCTTGAGCTTCCTGAAAATTACGAAATTACCACATTCTAGAGAATTCTCTTAAAATATCTAGCATTTTTCTTTTACGTCTCTCAACTTTAATAATTTACACTTATTTCCAAATTTTACAAAATTTCATAAATCTTAAATTTTACTATTAAATACTTAAAATCCATTTTATTCATTCTCCAAAAGGGGTAAATTAGTACATTTCTTCATATCGTACATATGAACAGTAATATCCTCGGGAGAGGGTATTACACACTCACCAATTATTTATTCACAAAATCACATGCTTTAAGGTTCCCTTGATTTCTGCGTCACTTACATATTTTCACATTCTATATTTAGAAAACATCGCAACTAAATTTGACTTATGTACAAGCACTTTCATTGGTATATAAACATACTAATAAATATTTAACCCTTCAACGATTTTAAACTTCCATATTTAAGCCGTAATGCTTCCGATTATTCACGTATATTTTTCATTTGAATTTATTAACTTTTAAACATACAATTCATCACAATGGAGCTCAGTTTTCTTACCCATGCACTAAACGAATTTTTGGACCATTTTACCCCCTTTTGATTGAATTTAGCCCATCTCTCAAGCCATCCATGCAATTCAATTTTCCTTACCATAGTCACATTCAACAAACACATCTTATGATATATAAACAAACCAATTTCACTAAAACATCACATTTGAACACTAATGTGTATTTGGCCTTTTTCCTTCCAATCAATTTCTTTAAATTTTATACCATAAATATCATCCAAAACAACCCATACATTATGCCAAAACCATTAAAAATAACCACAATATACTCTCAAGATAATCCATAATATATTTCCATAAAGAATTAACACACTTCCAAAATCATAAAAATTTAAATAAACTCTAACCTTAACATAAAAATTTTTAAAAGATCAGAATTGAACCCCTACCTCAATATGAATTATTAACCACTCCGAAAATCTCGATTCTCAATATAATTATTGTTGTTCTAAATCGAATCTGCAAAGTAATATAATATAGAAACTTTTTAATACAGCTGCCCTATAGAGAAAATAACCCTAAAAATGGATTCTACACTTAAAAACAAGTGCGTAGATGCGTCCGGAGCTAAATTTCGAGTCTGGGAGGTTGAGGAACTTATCTCCGCCATACGTGGTGGCTGACGATGACTTTCTGGCGATGGATTCCGGTGACCACGAGGGTGGAAGATGTGGCTAGGTAGGTTTTGTTATCCTCGACACGCTTGTCACGAAAATGAACTTGGCTGGAGTTGGAATCGCTTAGTTTTGTTAGAATCTTGAAAAATCGAAGTTGGTTGGTGACCGAACTTCCTCTACAGAAACAAAGACCCAAATGATGATAAACATTGGTAAAATTGGTACCTATGGAATCTACATTGCACGAGCTTTCCAACAGTATGAACTTTAGACAAAACGGAGGTCGGATGTGGTCAGAACGAGAGGTCAAAGTTGGCATCGCGAAAATGGGTTAACTGAAAAAAAAAATGAAAAGAGAGAAAACTGGTCGACTGAAGGAAGAAGACAAAGTTATATAATCCGGTAGAATTACAATTTGTCTCTCAAAGTTTCATAAATTACGATTTTAAACTAAAATTTTAAAAATCTAGCTTTTTGACCTTACATGTTTATATAATTTTCATAAAATTTTTTAATTTCACCATTCCTTGAGTATTTCTTTTAATACCATTTTCATACCTCTAAATTGATTATTTTACCACTTTTCGATTTTGAAATTGTTTTTGATTTACCATAAAATTTTACCGAAATTCAATTTGACATTCGAAAATTCTACCGAATTCCAATTACACTTCTAAATACTTTAAATCATTTCTTTTCATAAATGAGGCGCATGTGTATAATATATTTACAATACTAAAATGGGGAGGATATATTACATTTTTACTAATTCTTAAACTTGTAGTTCAAATTGAAAGAATTCTCTCTTCCCTAGTTGGTCAAAGTACTCATATTAAATTTTATTTTTATTTAAATTTTAAAACTCAATATTTTTCAAAGAACCAAATATATATATATTTTGAGAATTGAGACTGGTCCAAGGGACTGCCGGGACCTACAGGGATATGAACATTGGTGGCACAATCCAAATGCTACTCTTATATAGAAGGGATCCATCTATACGAAGGTAGGGGAGAAATCTACACGAGGGTGGAGGGGCAATCCATACATAAGATGGAAGACACATTATTTATTTGCTATAACCGATGTCAAATCTTGCCATTTAAAGGCAAGGGGCAGCTGGTGCCAATACCAACGGCGCTAGCTGTCAAGCGACACCAAAAATATACTATTGACTTTAACTTAGATGTTGTATACATATATAATAGATTGAGTTCTACATTTGTCCGTACGATTCTAAAGTGAGGAAATATTTTTTCCTTTATGTTGTTTGAGTTTCCATATATTCATTCACTTTTTTTTTTTTTTTAGTTTTTTTTTTTTTTTTCCCTTATTCACTCTCAAACCTTCACATTTAATATGAAATTCCTAAAAAATAAAATGAAATTTGTTTCTCTTCTAAATTATCACAGTTAATAGTTAATGGGAACTTTTTTCTTCAGTTCATTCTTTAGCATTTTCTTAAAATATTTATTTTCTTTTAAAATTTAATTTGTTCCAATTGTTTATCAGTAACTTAATTTGTTTTCAAAATTATAGCAAATTTCTCAATTCTATGTATCAATTGAAATAATTAACTTATTCTTATTCTTAAATTAACTTTTAATTCTTTTATGATTAAAACTTCGTAGAAAAAATAAGTATAGGTGTACTTTTTTAGATGACAATAAAGGGACTTTCGTAATTTTTGTTTTTCTTAACCTTCCAATTCCTTTAAATGATTTCATCTATTACAAATTTATTATTGATTTCAATATAACACATTATCAAAACTAAAATTTCATAACAAAATTTGTGCTTAGTTACACTTCCAAATAACCAAGGCCTTGAAAATTATTAATATATAATAATTTCAAATTATTTTAATTAAAAGGTACAAAAATATATATATATTTTTTCTTTTATCATTTAAGAATTTCGCACATATTGAAAATAAAGAATTCTCATCTAATTATAACTTTTCTACAATTTATACATTTTTGAAAATGATATCAAACGTCCCCAAGTTTATTCACTTACCTTCTTGCATTATTGGCCACAAACTATTGAAAAGGACATAACATGATAAACTCAGGGATTGTTTGTTTTTTGCACTTAATAGTATTGAATTTGGCTAATTAAAAGATTTTTGTTTTTTTTTTTAAGTGGTCAAACTACTTAAAACCACCCAAAAACCACTGAAAAAAAAAAGGTAATATTTTTTGACTTTTCACTTAATACAAAATCACTTAATGATTTTATAAATATATTATTCCAAGTTTATCCTTCCTAAAATAATATGTTTCCAAGTTTGTTTTAGTTTTATATCATAAAAATTTATTTTAATATTTTAACAAACAACATTGAAAAATTAAAACCTTAAACATCTCAACATCAAATGTTTTTTATAGCTGGATTACTATATTTCTCTAATTAAATTCCGGTAAAAATCTTTATTGATAAAATTTTATGCAACAACTCAGAGACCAAATTACAAATCAATTTGTTTAAGTATTTGATTATTTTTGTTTAATTATATCAGAAAATATATATTACTTTACAATTTCAATTTTTGTTGTAATAATAATTTAATTTAAAACTATTTTATTTATTTTTATTTGAATATATAAATTTAATTGACTCTACTATTTTAATTAATCTTATTTTAATTATGAATAAAAATACAATATATATAAGTTACAATTTCAACTTTTATTATAATAGTAATTCAATTTAAGATTATTTTATTTATTTTTATTTGAACATATAAACTTAATTGATTCTACTATAATAATTTAGTCTTATTTTAATTATGAATAAAAATATTATATATATATAAGTGTTTTAATATTTGTTAAATAATTTATTGCAATTGTTTATATCATATTAAATAAAATTATACAACAACTAATAATAAAAGGATATAAATGTCAAATTATTAATAATCAGATAATTTTAACTTTAAAAAACAAACAAGATTATTATACATTTAGAGATAAGAAAAGAAAAAACAAACATGTCTATAAGATTTCATATTTCAGTCACTATTCAGTTTTTAGTCTTCAGTAGTACTGTTCACTCTTCAGATAAAAAAACAAACGACCCCTCAGTCATGGGATGTAGTTAGTTATTCCATTATTAACAGTAACTATCATACAATTTTGATCATACTATTAAAAAAAAAAAAAAAAAAAAATTGATCACGTTGTGAAATTGTTTGGCTGCACATTTAACACACCAATTCTTAATTAAATTGATGTTATACATTCTTTTCTGGCCCCGTGTTTATATATATATATATATATATATATATATATATTTGTAATGTTTTGATAACAAAACAAAAAACGATTTTCGTTTTATTTCGGCTGACATGCATGTGTTTACGTGGCCAAGTGAAAACTTTTCTTTTTGGGGGTGGACGGTGGTGAAAATTTGTATAATAGACACTTCAGTTTGTAAATTTGTATTTACTCAGTGAAACGATAGCATGTTTTTGTGGCGCTGGATAGGTGGAAGCTTGAGGCTTTTACTTTTTTGGGAAACCCTTTTTGTCAAACAGCTACTTCTATCAAACATTTTTCTTCACTTCACAGTATAAAACATGAATATTAATTATGCATGTAGTTTATAATCTTGTATTTAATTTACATAAGCTAACAGTCATCGTCATATTGTTTATAAGAGGTTTTTTTTTTTTTTTCCCCCCCTTTTTTTAGCATCAAAGAACTGGAACTTGTTTGATTAGCATCAAGCAAGGTTTAAAAAAAAAATGGTAGTTATTTAATATTTTTTTTCCTTACTTTTCTTTGATCTCCAACCTTTTTTTCTTTTTATTTTTTTTTTTAAATCCAAGGATAAGCTCGTATTTAAACCTTTTAAGGGATTTTTTTTTATATTTTTGAAAAGATTAGGGAGGGTTTTGATCTATTTTCAAACAATAAAAATAAGTGATATTTCCTGAAATTATATGGAGATTTTTAGAATTGCCCACATGTGTAATAACAAATGATTTTGCTTTTGATTTTCATTTTAATTTGGTTTAGAATATAGTTAGAAATCATTCTCGGAAGCAAAATAGTATCACCAGGTACACGAACCAGCAATGGAGGAAAATAATGTCTACTGCATCAGTCACCTCTACCTAATGGGACGTTATAACCAAACTGGTCGGCTTAACGTTGTTTTAGGCCTTTAGGTAAAAATGCAAACTTAGATCAGTCTTTATCAACTATTTGCAATAAAAAAGTTGTTTTCGTAATTTAATCTTATTTATATAGTGAAAAAGAATCTAAACATTATAATCAAAATTTATTTTTAATTTTTCAGACTTCTGCCAAAAAAAAAAAAATCTTAAATCAACTTTAAACAATCAATATTGAATATATATATATTTCAAGATGTTTTCTACACAAGAAAATATGTTTATGTTATTAATTATTGTGATTATATTGTAATATAATAAATTTTTAAGAAACAAAAATGAGGCTTTAATAAAATAAAGCTAGGCAAATGATGTCTTTGGCAATTGCCTTACTTGCTTAAGCATTGAGCCGACCTAACTAGCAATGCAAGATGGTTCAAGCTTCCTTAGTTATTTGTTGACTCATGGATGACATGGTTTCTCACAAGGCACTATTTTTGTTTTCAATGATATTCATTAATTGATAACATTAGGAGTTATGTTAATGAAAATATTCTCATTTCCTACAAGTAAATACATTTTCAAATCCTTTTCCAAAAAAGAAAAAATTACATTTTCAAATCATTATAAAAAGTCAGAATTGGTCTGCCAACTTTTGGTTGGTATGAATAGCACAATAATGATTTGAGTCTTAGACTAAAATGGTGTACATGTGAAAGTGTTAGGGTGGGTTTAATTTCATTTTTAAAATGGTGTTTTTGAAAATAATTTTTAAAAATAAAAATCACATCTTAAAACTAATATATTTTTATAATACAATATGATTAGTAAGATTTGTTAAATGTTGATTTCAAAAACTGAAAATAATATAAATTTGTTGAGTATTGTGTTTTTAAAAATGAGTGTTCATTTTGAAAATCCATTTTAGAGGGAAAAATAGTGATTTATTTTGAAAATGATGAAAAATATTACAAAGGTGTTTTTCCACTCTCCAGTAATAATTGTAAAAAGTCATTGTTCATTTTTAAAAACATATTTGATAAAACGTTCAATCAAACACATTTACTTTCATTCTTTATTTTTAAAAAATAAAATATTATTTTTTAAAAATTAATTTAAATGCTACCTTAAAATCTTAACACTGCTTATAAAACTCTATAGTAAAAAGAGACATTCCTTTATATTGTCATGGTTTCAATTGCTATCTAGTTGATTATTTATTATTATTTTTATTTTTTATTTTGTTTCTCTCACCCTCAAACCCTCAAAATTTAAAGGAGAAAAAAAAAAAGCATATAATAAGTTTGACGTAATCCTAGATTCAAGTTGCATATCACTTTTTGGATTTTGATCTTTTTCTAAAAATGTTATTTTTTTCAACTTATCCTTCTATTCTTGACTATCAGTATCTTTAAAATATCAATAATAGTTCAATTTGGTCTCCTTATTAGTCAAACATAAGAGTTCCAAAAAATACAAATAGCTAGTGGCCGGTATTAGTGGCACCCCGGTCCATGAAGTTTGGCCCATCAACTACATGTTCCTAGTTCGATCTATATCTAGGAATTTGAAAACAATGATAATTTTTTGATGTGATGTGGGCTTCTTCTCTTGATTCTGGAAGCTCAATTCCGGATCACATTTCAGAGACTTTGATCAAGGATGTTTGATAAGCTATACTATATCTATAATACTTGTGTAATAATAATAATAATAATAATAATAATAATAATAACAATAATAAAACAGTTCCAAAAATAATTGGACCTTATAATACATAACATTTAAAAACATGAGACATGTCCTTTAAAAAAAACATAGACCATAGATTGATAACATATAGCAATTAACCATTTTAAAAAGAAACAGATAGAAATTAAACAAATTTGAGGAAAAAAAAAATTAAAAAAATGGTGAAGATCAAAATTGGATTTTCTTGACAAATTGATATTTGATAAAGACCAATTGGATCTTTAGTATCGATCAATGGGGACATAGCAAGAGGTCTCTACCGTTAATGCTAAATACCCATTGACGGGTCTCCCATCGTTGTAATATCTTCATCAGCAATCAATGAAGGCCTTAATCAATAGAGATCCATCGTTGTAATATTTTCATCAACAATCAATGGAGACCAAGCAATAGGCCCCCACACTTAATAGCATCAGTGCATCTCCATCTAGATCTAATGGAGATCTTCCTTTTCTTTTTCATTTTTTTTAAAAATTTTTTACACCAAATTTTATGGTTTAGATTATTTTATAGGTTTTTCTATTTATTTTATTTCAAATATGTTTCTCTCTCTCTCATACATATATATGGGAAATTTTATTTTAGTCTCTGAAGTTTTGAAAAATATCAGGTTTTTAAAGCTCTTTTGGAACCAATTAATTTCATCTTTAACTTTTCTAAAGCTTTGCAAAAATATTCAAACCGTAGTCAACTAACGATCAATATTAACAAAATGCATTAAAAGATATTTTTACCTTCGATAGCTATTAGTGACACATAAATTATCGGATTACTCTTATAAAATTATGAATTTACAAATTAAATTACCTAAAATATTCTTGAATTTAAGTTATTAAATTATATGTGTGTGTGTTCATTCTAACCACATTATATACTATAATTTAATAATTAAGCGTGTTTGTGCGTGTATAGTGTGTGTGTGTGTGTCTGTATCTATGTATGTTCACTCTAACCACATTATATACTATAATTTAATAATTGGGTGAGTGTATGTGTATGTGTGTGTGTTCACTCTAACCACATTATGCACTGTAACTTAATAATTGTGTGTGTTCACTCTAACCATATTATGTATTATAATTTAATAATTGAGTGTGCATGTGTGTTCATTCTAACCATATTATGTGTGCGTGCTATGTGTATGTGTAATAATTTAATACTTAAATAGTGTGCGTCTCTCTTACTACAATTTAAAACTTAAATAGTGTGTCTCTATCCATATTATATGCTATAATTTAATAATTTTGTGTGCATGCATGGGCTATAATTTAATAATTAAATGGTGTGTGTCTCTAATCACATTATGTACTATAAGTTAATAATTGTGTGTGTATTGTAATTTAATAATTGTGTGTGTATGTATGTGTTCACTCTAATCACATTATATACTATAAATTAATAATTGTGTGTGCGCGCATAATTGAATAATTAAATAGTGTCTTTAATCACATTATGTACTATAATTTTAATATATATATGTATAATTATAGTACACATTGGTTCGAGACAGATTAAAAACATGTTTCAGTTACAAAAAATAATCTTTATCAATGAAGGATATCGATAATTAATTTCTCAGTACCTGGTGGGAAGCTATGTTATCCATGAGTTTGCAAATTATTGAGGAAGCCTTGACAATTTTAGGTTTTTTAAGTATCCATTCAAAGGCTTCTTGGGTTGCAGCATCTCCCTTAACCACGAAAGATATGGTTGCTAACATGGAGAAGCCACAGCTAGGCAAAGCAACAGCCATGTATTCCTCCATTGTGGGTACATATTTTTTATCACGCTGTTAAGCTTCAAAAAGTAAGCTCTAGCCAAACTCTTAATATGATAACTTACAAACGATAAGTTAAATCCTTTCACTAACAATTTTAATAAAATTATAATTATAAATTAAATTTATTGAATAGCAGGATTATGAAAGACTGCTAGCTAGTGTCTAATTGAAATTTCAGTCACACGTACAATTCGACCATTAAAATGAAACCTGTTCTTTTGCAAAGTTAAGGCGGTAAAATTTAATTTCCTTCATGGACCATATATTTCTCTATTTCGATGTAAACATCAAGGAGAGCCCCATAATATACTTTCAACTACTCAGGTAATTGATTTAAAGCACTAATATCCCACCTAATACAAAAGAAAAAATCAATTGAGCACTAGTGAGAATAAAAAGATGTTTAAAATAAGATTAATGAAATGAAAGCATGGATGAGCTCTTCTTAGTGGATCTTCTTAAATTTTTATTTTGAACTTATTTTTAATTAAACTTATGAGTTTCTTTTTTAAAACAAAATTGTAATAGTTTTTAATATTAAATTTTCAATAATCACTATTTAAGTTTTTTAATTAATAAATAGTTAATATTTTGATAAAAACATATTAAATATTGTATTAATATGATGAATAATATTAATTACCTTAATCCTTTAAATATTCTTATTTAAGAATAATACTGATTTTTAAAAAATAACTAAGTTGAGGTGTACATGTATGTAATTTTTACCGGTGTAAATATCGACTCATTATTGATGCATAGGAGCTAAGTAACACATTAAGGTGTAGGACTTCAATGATCAGCTAATGTCTGCTATTTTTGAGACATGTAATTTGGCAGTCCATTTGTGGTATGCTAGTCATTAGAGTATCTCCAATATTACTATGAATTATCTTTTAAAAAAAAATATTATGTTTTCAATATCATATTATCAATTAATGTCAAGACATTTGTTTCCCACATCACATTGATAGACAATCAAACGAAAAACTCATCTCCAATGCTTCCATTAAAAACCTGTCAACAACTACCACAAAAAAAAAAAAAAAAAAAAAAACATATTTATGCTTGTTAATAAAAGGATTAATTGGGAAATAAAAAAAAAAAAAAAAAACCTCAAAGCACAATTTGAGGAGAGAGAAAGGATTGGTGTCGTCCAATCTTGCCCATCTTAACCATAGAGTCAGTAAAGTCTCTTGCAAAAGTAGAGCCCTGAGTGGCAACCTGAAGTTTCACATAATCTTTGGTCTCATTGTCATTCAAAAGAGCCGCATCGGATTCAAAGAGCCCTCCTCTTTTAGCCACAACAGTGTAGTAATCTTCAGAAAATGTTTTGAAGCTCCTAGGATCCATTTCTACAATTGTTGTGGTGTCTCCAGGCTTGCAATTTCTCTTCAATTAAATGACATAGTTTGGATCCAATGATGGGTCAGTGTCACCTTTGCCAGTAAAATCATACGGACGATTCTCAAAGGATGAGCAGTGAGATATTCCAATAGTATGTGCTCCTATATAACACACCAAAAATTAAGGAACTCAGATCAATAAAAATCTATTTTTACCCAAACTTTTTTAGATTACATTTTCGGATCACAAATCAAATGCCTCATAACTTACCTGATAACACAACTAGGTCCTTGACATACACTCAAACTCTTTGAAGCAAAATTCTGTTTTATACGGGATCTCTATAGTGTCCCCGTTGCTGTACAATTGAATCAACGACAGATATAGCAACAGAAACTGCTGGAGATGGACTCTTGAAAGACACACATGCCAGAAACCATGGAGGAAACAGAAACTTTGCAGCGACAGAGACTGAAAATAGGGACTGAGTGGCAGTTGAAGATGGGAGATGGGTTTGGAATTAGAGATAAGAGGAGGTGATTTGGGGTAGAAAGAAGAGCAGGTGTACTGGACTGGTGATTTGCTGAGTCACCCATTGGAGGTCTTTCTAACAGACCCTCTAAATGTAGAGGGCCAACTTGACAATGTCCATCTTTTCTTTTGCCAACTCAGTTTGATAGTGATCATTTTTCACACAATCCTACATGACATCTTTTTTTTTTTTAAAATTCATGTTAGTAATGGAGATGTTCTTATCCGGAAGACATTTATCTATGAATACTTTTGGACAGGAAATTATTTAGATCCAAACAAAGGAATAAATATATAGATACAATTCTAATTTCATAATTTAGGATGCTGATGTTCATAATATCAAAACCATTGAATTTGTGTTCACAATATTATATGCAATTAACAAGCTGTGGAAACTGAAGTCTTATGATATTTCAGCACAAATTGTAAAATATGAAGTTGACACTTGTTGAATTTTTAACAAATGATTCGCGTCCTTCCATTTCTCCAAAAGTATTATGCATGTGTCAACAAAAAATATTTTAATTTTTATGGTAGATGCAATATTTTTTTAATTAGTCCCTCTATTTTTTTTATTAAATTAAACCTTAATTATTTAACTTTATGAATTCCTCTATATGAGAGCTTATTAAAAAGCCACATAAATTATAAATTATGACAATTAATAGAAAATTATTGGATACATATACTCTCCCATTATATATTTATTTTTTTATATTTAAAGTAGGAAGTAAAAACTATCTATTTTACTATTTAACTCTTATTAATGCACGTATTAATATTTAGTTTAGATTTTAGACTATATATTTAGTTTTGAAATTAGGGTTAGTTATATTTGTTTTCGAAACTTATTTTGTAAATTTATGATTTATTTTGTAAATTTATAATCTAATTGTTTATTTATATAATGTTATTATGAGTTATTATATCTTAATATGGTTTAATATGAATATGATAAAAATTAAACTACTAAAATATATGCATGTAAGTAATTAAGATTAAAAGTTTCAAAAATGATGTTTGTACTTATTCTTCCCGTGTTAAAGGCTATTATTGAAATATTGTTTTTAATAATGTGTATTGTTAAAATTAAGCTTTCTAACAAATATGACTTTCTTATAAACTTTTTGATCATGTATGTTGAAAGAGAAATTATGGAGAAATTTGGTGTATATTCAAATATAGATTACTTTTTATATTTTAAAGAGTAAGAAGTTCTGTTTCGATTCACAAAGTAAGGATTTACATTATTTATTAATTTATTTTTTGTAATTAGAATAGTATTATATTTAGTTTTTTGATAAATTTTTTTCTTAAGTATTAGTAATTTTTTTTTGGTTAATTTGATTTTTGTTATGGGTATTTTCACGACCTAGACAAATGGACTGCTAAAAACTCAAGGGATGGGCCCAATGGCCAGAAGTCCCGTGGGCCTGGTATTCAGGTCGTTGAATAGAGCTCGTTGTTTTTTTTTTATTAGCTCGTACTTAGGAACTCTCCTTTAGTTCGTTGGGTGACATATCAGCTCGTCAGATTATCCTTCCAGTTTGTGAGCTCGTTATGATTGACCCGATTGACTTTTTAGAAGCTTGAAATAGCCTAATTTGATAAGAAGTCAATTTTCTTATTTTGAAGCAAATCAATTCTCGAGATTCTCGGGATCAGTTACTGATTTGGTAAAAACCGTGTTGGTGTCACAATTAATGTAAAATATTCTTTCCTAGTTTAAATGTAACTCAAATTGTATCACTCTTCACTCTATAAATAGGGGTTGAAATTCATTGTAACAGATAAGAAAAATAATATACTGCCACTCTGCCAGACTTAAGGGTGACAGTCGTGGACGTAGGTCTTATTCTAAGCGAACCACATAAAAACTTGTGTGCATTATTCTTCCTCTCTATCTCTTTCTTTGCTTTTGTTGTGTTTTTTTTTTTTTTAATTATTTACAGGTATTGAGCTTGAAGAACCTGGTCAACCAAATTCTAACGTTGACATTTTGGCGCTAAAAGGAGGGCCCAATCTCTAGATTTCTTTAGATTTTCAGACTACTATGGTTAAAGGAAGAACAACCAGAAGTTCAGATGTGGCGGCCGACCAATCTGATGGCCATCTGGAGTAGTAAAGCACCCTACTGGTTAGAGGTATTGTGGCAGGAATTTCCACTGCTATTTTGCCTCCGCTTCCCCTACGTCAACCACCCACCATCACCATTGGAGGAGATGCCATATAGATCTAACAACAATGCTAAGAAGCCCTTAAGAATACTGTGATGCAATTGGCGGACAGGGTTAGGGCATTGGCATAGGTGTAGGTCCAAACAACCCAAAGGAATGTAAAAATCCAATAATGGCCAGTTGATGAGGCGCTGGACCAAAGAGAGAGGGCTGTCAAAGGGTTCGGTTCGCTCCTCAAACTTACACTTGAGGGGAGGCGGACAACGAGCTCATGAAGAGGAAGCAGAACCTCGCCCTGTAGGCCAAAGGATAAGGGTGAGCTGCGATGGGAGCTGCCACTTAGAAGCTGACCCTGAACATGAGCGAGCTCACGAGTGCAATGAAAAGTATGTGCCGCGCAGAGTTTCGCAGTAGACAGAGAGCTTACATTAGAGGTATAGGTCGGGAGATCGCTTTTCTAGTGATCAAGAAAGTAGGAGAAGCAGGCGATCTTGCACAAGGAGAACTGAGCCACAAAACTCGATGGTTGAAGAGCTGTTATAAATGGTCCAACAGCTAAAGGTGCGACCTAGGCCCCAAGGTCAGAGAGAATAGCATGGGGAGAGGACCCCATTTACTAGGGAAATTGAGGTAGAGCCACTACCACTTGGGTTCAAACTCCCAAACATCTCAATCTATAATGGAGACAGTGATCCTTACGATCATTTGGATGTCTTTAGTGTACAGATGGACCTACAGATATCCAACCTTCTAGTGAAGTGTCATGTGTTTCCAGCTACACTAGGGGACATTCCAAGGACCTGGTTGAGGAGTCTTTCAGCTCACAGTATCAATAGGTAGAAGCAATGCCAAAAGAGGTTTATTAACCAGTACAAGACATTGAGAAGGCAGTTCACACCACCTTGCCATATGGCGACAATTTTTCAAAGGCAGAATGAATCGTTGAATGATTGCATTACCAGATTTAGGAATGAGGTAAGCAACGTAAAGAATCCTTCAGATGGGAGTATCCTTACAACGATCTCGACAGGGCTAAAAAAAGATGGAAAGCTTTATAAGAGTATTTATAAGTCTCTTGTTAAGGATTTGGGCGAATTTTACAAATGAGCTGCCAAGGAGATCAGATGAGAAGAAACCTTTGGGCCAAAGAAGCCTAGTGATCAGAGGGGCGAGATAGGTAGTTCCTACCATAGAAAAAAGAGAAATCATGGTGGGAATGAAGACGGTAACTAGAAGAATCGCTCTAATAATCAGGTTGCCCAGAAGAGATCGACCTACAAATCAGCGAATCCAGTAGCAGCGTTCTCAACTAGAGCAACAACATCTTCAACCAGCTCAACAACCAGTACAATAGCAACCCCAGCAGACCGCTCAACAGGATCACATGTCTGAAGTGAGGACCATCTTCACAATACATGGTGGACCTCATATCACAAGAACATCGAATACTTTGAATGTGTGTTATATGCATGAGGTCAGTCACGTCCTACTCACAGGTCACAGTGGGACGGAGGGACCTGCAAAAAGAGCTAAAATGGTCTTGGACGACATCATGTTTATAAATGAAGATGCTAGAGGAGTTCACTAGCCTTACAACGATGCGCTGGTCATTCGTGCCATGATAAGCAACGCTGGGGTACAGAGGATTATGGTAGATACTAGCAACTTGGTAAATGTGATGTATAAGAGGTGCTTTGAGCAAATGGGCTTGGGACCCGAACAGCTGAAACTGTCTCCTAAGCCCCTCTATGGATTTATTGGAGATGCAATCGCACCAATGGGGCAAGTCAGGCTCCCTCTTACTATCAGGATTCAAGTCGCCAATCTACGATGTTGGCTGATTTTTTTGATCATCGACTACCCTTCAGCATACAACGTCATTCTAGGAAGACCAGCCACGAATGACTTGGATATGGTGGCTTTAACTAGAACCCTCATGATCAAGTTCCCAACACCCAGTGGTGTGGGATGTGTGCAAGAAGAACAACACTTAACACAACGATGTTATGAGGACACTGTAAAGATAGGAGTTAAGGGAAAAAAAGTCAATGTGGTGTCAAAGGGAAAGCCGTGACCTGCAAGTGAAAAAGGGGTGAGCCAGGACTTGAATCCTAGAGAGGTGGAAGTAGACGAAGCAACAGGTCCTATGGAAGAGCTCGAAGATGTGCAAGTCAGTGAGGCGCATGTTGAGAGGTGTCTCAAATTGGGAAAAGATCTACCCCAGAGGCAAAGAATCAGCTCTCTGATTTCCTGAAGGCTAACCTGGATGTCTTTACCAGAATCATAACGATATGGTGGGGATTAGCGTGATGTCATACAGGTTAAACATTGATCCCCACCATAAATCAGTTCGCCAAAAGAGGAGGCCAATGATTAGAGAACGTTAAGACGCCCTTAAGGAAGAAGTAAATAAACTACTGGCGAAAAAATTCATAAGGTAAACACACTACCTAGTCTGGGTAGCTAATCTTGTTCTGGTCAAGAAAAAGAAAGAAAAGTGAAGAACTTGCATTGACTTCACAGACCTCAACAAAGCATGTCCAACAGATAGATTTCCCTTGCCTATAATTGACAAGCTCGTGGACGAAACTACTGACCATCAACTCCTCAGTTTTATGGATGCATACTCAGGGTATAATCAGATCCCAATGAACCTTGAGGATGAAAAGCATACCTTGTTCATCATGGATCATGGACTCTACTATTAGAAGGTTATGTCATTTGGATTAAAGAATGCAGGGGTGACTTACCAATAAGTGGTCAATGAGATGTTCAAGGATCTTATTGGCAGGACAATAGAAGTGTATGAGGAAGAAATGCTAATGAAGTCGAAGCAAATGTTCGAGCATGTACGTGACTTAGAGAAAATGTTTCAGATCCTAAGAAAGTACTAGATGAAGCTGAATCCATTGAAGTGTGCATTAGGGGTAGCTTCAGGAAAGTTCCTGGGCTTCATGGTCAACAACAAGGGGATCATGGTAAATCCTGAAAAGATTAAAACCCTGATTGACATGAGATCGTGTAAAACCCAAAACCGCGTTCGTCGGAGAGCGAAATATTTTTCGATGGATCGCGTCCGATCGGAAATATATAAATATCGAGTCCGGAAATAATTGGAATAATTATTTTTGCTTTAGAGAAATAAATTCGAGTTTGCGAAGACGGATTCGGAATTTATTAATTTATTCCAAAAGGCGAAAGCGATTAAAAAGTGGATTCTCGGTCGGACGGAAACGAAAATCCGAGCTTGGAAGTTAAATCAAGAATGCATGGTAGAGAATTAATGGAGTAAAAATTGTGCATGGGAGTGACACATGTCACACATGCATTGGATGAGCAAAACAATTATATATTACATGTTGTGATGTTGAAAAAGAAGAGAGCAACATTTATAGGATGCTCGGTCACGAAGAGGCATTAATCAACTCAGTCAAACAAAGTTTTAAAAAGACAATGATCAAACTCGGTCACCATTCTCTTTTATTATTATTAAAAGCGAATCCAAGGGAGAGCAAGACAAAAGCAAACACTCTGTCACCTTCTCTTCTCCATTTCATTCAAAACTGAAAGCCCAAGCCGAGTGAAGAGAGAGACCGAGAATGTGATTTAATGAGTGAGAGAGTGATCGTGAGTTAGAGGGATCCGAGTGTGAGAAATGGAAAGAGAGATAGAGAGATAGTGAGAGATAAAGAAGAGAGGTGCAGCTCGTGCATGCAAGCAAAGGTGGACTGAAGAGCTGAGCTGCCGTGAGCTGAAGACAGCTGCTGTCAGGCCTGAGGAGTTGCTGCCGAGCTGGGCTTACTGTCGTCGCTGTCTAGTGCTGTCGTGAGGTGTGGTCTGACCGTGAGACAGCTGCTGCCATTGTAGCTGGTGAGAAGCTATTGGCGTGAAGGGCTGATGGCGTGAGGAAAACCAGGTGCTACCACGAAGCCCCAGTTGCTGCCAGTTTCTACCAGCTGTTACTGTCGAGTGAGGAGTTGAAGCTGCTGTTGCTGTCGTCCTTGCTGCTGGCGTGAGAAGACTGTGCTCGTGCTGCCATCGCCGTGCGGTCTTGCTGTCTTGTGATGCACGAACTGGCCATTACTGTCACGGCTATGTGTGGAACTGCTGCCGTGGACGGGAGCTACTGCCGAGCTGGAGTTGTGCTGCTGTTGGCGTGGAGTTGAGGCAGCTGCTGCCAGACGCAACCTGCTGCTGTGGCCGAGGACGAGAACTGCTGCTGTCAGGTGCTACCCTTGCTGCTGTCATCTTGCCGAGAGCTGAAGCTATGCATCGAGCTGTTGACGTTGTTGCTGTCGCCGCTGCTGTCAAGTTGCTGTTGTGCTGTCACGCTGCTGTCGATTACTACTGTGTGCTGTCATTGTAAGTTGCTGCTGTCGATTTTATTCAAGTGCATCATTTCAGAGCTGAAAGGAAGCAGAAGGAAGCGAAGTCAGTGGCTGGTGGAAGAAGAAGCTTGCTGCCACGAGAGTTTTGTCGTCATTCGGAAGCCGTTTCGAAGCGGAGAACAGCCCGCTTCTTGGGTAAGTGCTGCCCATTTTCTTTGTTGAATCATTTTGAGTAATTAGGAATGTGATTATGTGATTAAAGTAGAGAAAATTGATAATATTATGTTTGAGACTAGGATTGGGAACCTCGTTAGTGCGGAGGTTCGCTCGTTGATGTTGCGATTGTGTTTTTATCATCGATCGTATTCGTTGAATGTTGTTTATGGGCAGTTATGAGATATTTAGGGGCTGTCGAAATATGTTTTTAGTTTCGCGTTCGTTGTCATGGAAAATAGAGAGTATTCGAGTGTTTTAAAATATCGGATATTCGTTTGGTTAGTTAGAAATTATTTCCGAGCGTTTCGGTTGGATTTTTCTACGAATGCGAGCGTTATTAGTTTATGATTTTGTTGTCGATTATAAAAAGATTGGGAATGTTATCTCGCTGCCCCGAGATTTTTATTAAGCCGTTACAGTACTTAAGTTGAAGTTTGGATAATTTTTCAATCGCGCGAAACGCGTAAAATCGATAAATCGCGATAATTAGTGAAATCGCGTAAGCTTTAAGTTCGTCGTTTAATTTCGAATCTTTTGTTTAGTGAATTCATTAAAATCTGAATTTTTATGATGTTACATTAGATTTGAATGACATAGTTGTCGATTCTATAATCGCAAAGTTTCGAATATTTTCTAGTCACGATAACGAATTGGGTTGAAATAGTTTGTGCATGCGAATATGAGGTTTCCGTTTTGTTATCGTGTGAGGATAGTCATTTGGATTATTGTGCTTATAAATCCTCCTATGGTTTAAAGTTTAGTTGCGCACGAGTTATGTTTTAACGACCTCTCGATCGAAATCAATTGTAGGCGAATCGAGAATCGAACGAGAGCCGTAACGGGAAGTGGTGATAAGTAATTTGGAAGCAAGTTGTGAGTGTGGATTTTTAAAAGTTTTCATACATTTTATTATTGAATGCAATTATTTTTAGTAAGTTAAATGTTTTGAGCTTTGCGTAAGAGGTTATAGTTTTCAGTATATTGATTATAAATGCATGTATAGCTTTAAAGTTTATGCTATGAATATGTTTATATTCTTCAGTAAAGTAATTGAGCAAGTTGAAATTATATACATGCATAGAGATAGTATTTGTGAAAGTTATTTTGCGATATTATAGCATATTGCCGAGATTTCATTTTATATATGCCTATGGTTTACCCTAGCCCCTAAGATTACACCCGGCCGAAAGTATTTCATACGTGTACGGTAGTTGGGGGGAGTTACTAACTTTGGGGGGATCGAGTCTGTCAGTCACCCTCTGCACGTATGGGATAGTGTAGATCTGCCTGATGTTGGAGGGATTCGCGATCCCAGAGTTGTATCCACATCTGCGACTACACATGGTGAGAGTTCCCCTATCCTAGTGGCGTGTTTTCGCACCGTCACGAAGGACAAGATTTCCCTGGGTTGCCAGATAAGGCTAGTAAGAAAATAAGAAAAGTTTTAAGAAAAGTTTGATAAATAACTTTCGCAGCTTTTAAACGAGTTTACAGTTTTCAGGAAAAGTAAGTAAGTAATAGTTTTCCAATCTATTTTTGGGAGGAATAGTATTTTAAGCAAAAGTATAGTTTGTGATAAACTTACCCACTCACTGAGTTATTCTCACCACTGTTTTCCTGTTTTCTTTAAAATCCTCCCTCAGGTGCAGGTGCGAGTAGCGCGGTTGACGTATCTCCTTCGGACGGACAGGCCACGGACAGGCCAGCTAGACACGCGTGACCAGATTGCACTATTTTCTAGCATAACATCATGTATTGTATTTACTATCATTTTCCAGATTCTCTAGTTTTGAAAAATATTATTTTGAGTTAAGGATTTTATGTAAATATCATGCATGTCGTTTTTAAGATTTAATTCAAGTACTTCCGCTTAATTGCATGATTATGAGTTTGAAAATGGCCGGAGGCCTATTGATTATAGAAATTGTTTGTGAATACAATTATACAGGTTTTACGAGATATTTTACAGGGTGGAATTTTAGAAAAACAGCCGTTGTGCTACCGGTTTTCTGTGAAAATCCTATTTTCATAAAGTTATTTTCAAAGAACAAAATTTCCACTCTTTTTCAGAATCAAAAGGATTTCAAGTATTTTAGCAAAGAAAAGAGGCTTAGCTTCACGGGAGCTTTCCAGTCAGAGCAGATCTCGACTGGGGAGCCACCGTGGGGTTACCGGGCAGGTCGCCTAGCTAGTAGTTAGAAAGGGGCCTGTCAGATCGCCTGTCAGGATCAAGGATGTGTAGAGCCTTAACGGTCAAGTCGTTGCACTCAGCAGATTCATATCCAAAGCAAAGGATAAATGTATCCCTTTCTTTGATGTCTTGAAGAAAGCAAAGAACTTCCAGTGGACGGAAGAATGCGAGGCGGCTTTTCAACGGTTAAAGGAATACATAGGTCGAGCTCCATTACTCTCTAAGCTCGTGGAAGGGGAGAAGCTAATCGTCTATTTGAGAGTTACTCAACATACGCTCAGTGTAGCTCTAGTTTGTGAAGAAAATCAAACTCAATTTCCTATTTATTGTGTAAGTAAAAGGCTGCTTGATACAGAGACTAGATATGCGCCTATGGAGAAACTTATATATTATCTGATGATGGCATCAAGGAAGTTACGCTCTTACTTTCAGGCTCATGCAATTGAAGTGCTGACCAAGCACCTATTGAGGTAAATTCTTTAGAAGCTAGATACTTCAGGTCGATTGCTTAAGTGGGCTATTGAGCTCACCCAATTCAAGATTGAATTCAAGCACCAAACAACAATAAAATGGTAGGCCCTGGCAGACTTCATAGCTTAATTTACAAAGCCAGTAGGTGAAGAAGCTGAATCTTTGGAGGGTCCATTTTGGGAGCTTTATGTGGATGGATCTTTAAGCGAATAGAAGGCTGGGGAAGAAGTAATGTTAATAAGCCTAGAGGGGCATAAAATTCTATACACCTAAGGTTCGATTTCCAAGCCACCAATAATAAAGTGGAGTACGAAGCATTGCTGGTAGGACTAAGGTTGGCCAAAGAAATGCAAGCTAAACGTATGAGAGTATACAGTGATTCCCAACTCATGGTGTGCCATATTCATGAAGAATACTAAGCCAGGTGTTCTAAAATGGCCATATACTTACAGAAGGTGCGAGAGCTATTGGAGATTTTTAAAGTGAAGAAGTATACCATTTCCACGAGGTCAAAACTCGTATGTTGATGCTTTAGCTCATCTTGCTACTGCCAAAGATGTAGATTTTTAGGAGCCATACTCGTAGAGTTCTTGCCAAACCTGAGTATAGAGCCACAGGATGAAATGATGACGATTGTTGCAACATAGGATCCGTGGATGAATCCCTTTCTCTCGTATTTATGGATGAAAAGCTGCCTGAAGACAAATTGAAAGCTCATCGCTTTCGAGCTTGCGTAGCCAAGTGTTGCATCTATGACGATATGTTTTACAAAACAGGATTCTCAACTCCATTGTTTAGGTGCATAGATGGCTCAGATTGCCAGATTATCCTGAAAGAAATACACGCCGGCCATTATGACAATCATGCTGGGGGGCTATCTCTAGCTCAGAAGGCACTTCGATAGGGGTTTTATTGGCCAACCATGAAACAAGATGCAATCAAGATGGTGAAGAAATGTGATAAGTGCCAGAGATTTGCTAAGGCTTCATGAGCTCCACGAGCTTACCTACAACAGATGGTCAACCCATGGTCCTTCACCATTTGAGGTATGGATCTGATAGGACTTCTCCCACCAGTTCACGAAAGATGCAAGCATGTTATTGTTATAGTGGACTACCACACCAAATGGGTAGAGACAAAAGAGCTCGTTGATACATCCATTGTGAAGGTCGAGAAGTTCGTTTGGGAGAACATAATCTACAGGTTTGGAATTCCTCAGCAGATCGTGACTGATAATGGGGCTTAGTTTAATAGCGAGCAGTTTATGAAGTTCTGCAAGGATCTCAGAATCACAAAGAGCTTTTCAGCTATTGACCATCCTCAGGCTAAAAGACAGGTCAAAGTTATTAACAAGATTATCAAACAGACCCTAAAAATTAAGCTAGAAGTAAGGAAGGGGGCCTAGGTAGATGAGTTGCAAAAGGTGTTGTGGGCTTATAGAACAACCACTTACAACACAATAGGGGAAACTCCCTTCTTAATGGTGTATGAATTAGAAGCTATGACTCCAGTAGAGTTCGAGGTCATCAGTCAATGAAGAGCAACATTTAGGACAGAAGACAATAACCAACTGCTCGCTGTCAATTTAGATATACTTGAAGAGTCAAGAGGAGAAGCTTGTGTAAGAGTTGCAGTTTACCAACAGAGGATTGCCAGACACTACAACAGAAAAGTTCGAGCTCAAAATTTCAAAGCTGATGACCTAGTCTTGCGCCTTATCCTACTTGCATCTCGAAAAAGCCAGTGATGAGACTCTTGGTCTGAATTGGGAAGGTCCCTACATCATCAAAGAAAGACTAGGGAATGGAGCATACTATCTGACCAGTATGAATGGATTCAAGGTCCCACGAGCTTGGAATGTAGTACACCTCCGGTCATATTTCACTTAACTAGTTAGCTTGCTCACGACCCTTGTATTACTTGGCAACTATTAATGAATTATTTATTTTATAATTCTTACTATTGTTTTTATTGTGCAAGTTGATTTGCTTTATTATACGAGTTGATCTATTTTATTATGTGAGCTAATTTATTGGTTTGTTAGCCATGGATTCTTCTACTAATGATTTATATATGTTCTATCAAAACAACGCCACTTGAGCTTTGGAAGGTACAATTGTTACCTACAAGCACTTAGGCTTTGGAAGGTGCAATTGCTACTTGTAAGCTCGCGTACTTGAGCTTTGGAATGCAGAATTGTTACCTGTGAGCACTTAGGCTATAGAAGGTGCAATTTATACATATAAGCCCACGTTTTAAAGCTTTGGAAGATACAGTTGCTACCTGTGAGCGCTTGAGCTTTGAAAGGTGCAATTGTTACCTGTAAGCTGATACCATAAACTCTTGAAGGTACACTTGAGACCTATGAGCTCATCTTAATGTTTTGGAAGGTACCAATGCTACTTGTGAGCACTTAAGCTCTGGAGAGTGCACTCCCAACTTGTGAACTTTTATTCTACTACTTTGGAAGGCATTTGTGTGACCTACGAGCGATTGAGCTCTGGAAGGTTGGTATGATGCCTACGAGTTCTTACCTAAGCCTTAGAAGGCGTATCTAAACTAACCTTTTTGCGACCTATGGGCATTTAAAATTATATTGCGGTTGGGTTAGCTCGTTTGGCTAATTACCACGATTTGATTCATTATTATCAATTATATTATATCTACTCTATTACTTGGCTGTATTTTAATACTTAATCTGTTACATAATTGAGTTTATTCATTGCTCAACGATGCATTTGGAACTTGGAAAAACAAAGCAAATTAGCTAAAAAACGAAGTAATGAAAACAAAATTACATAAAGTCACAACCTCGCTCAGTGAGGTGAAAATGTGTTGCTTAATTACACTTATCAATGTTAAAAAGTTACAAGATTTTTCCAACTACTAGTAGAGTTTTCTATAGAGCCATGATCTTTTGGGACTTCTTGTCTAGTTGTGTCTTGTACTCCTGAAGTTGTCTGCTGTAATGAGCTCTAAGAAGGTCCTTGTTGAGATGGAGGAGTGATGCTCGAAGGAGAGGCTGAGGAAGCAGTGCCATAAGCAGTTGCAGGAATTGGGCTTTTAGGAGGAGTTGAAAAAGCATCAGCCCGAGGAATTACGGCTTGAGTGGTCGGAGAAGTTGGGCTCTTTTGGGGAGCCGGTGGAGTAACTCCCTGCTAAGTAGCTTTTGCAACTTTAGCTTGAGCGATCTTGGCAACATGACCCCATATACTTTTGGACCTCCTCGATCGCATTCTTCCCGAAGAATGAGAAGTCCATTTCTAGATGACACTTCCATAGAGTGTATAGGAATGAACTCCTTGTCTTTAATGTGGCGTCTTTGCGCCCTTGTTCAACCAAGGCCTTAGTGTGGGCTTCGGCCTAGTTGATTGTCTCTTGAGCATGAGCAAGCTTTTCATTTATTGCAGTTGTATCCCGTTACACCAGCTCGACCTTTTTCTCGGTAGTGTTAGCTTGTTTTTGGTTCGAGATTTCCTCATGCTTCAGCTTTGTGTTCTCTTCTGTGGCCTCGTTAAACTGACCATTGAGCGAGAAGACTATACTCTCACGAAGCTGCGTCTCACGAGTCAAGGCTTCCTCTGCCTCAACCATTTGTTCTCAAGCATTTTTGAGTTTTTGTTTGAGGTTGAGTGTGATTTTCTTTGCCTTTTCGGATTCCCTCTGAAAGAATTCCGACTCGCCCTTAACCTTCTTGTTGTCGCCCTCGAGCATCTTTATGATTGCCTCAAGCGAAGCTTTCTCTTCCTCATAATTAGGGATGCATTTTAACAGTTTTTGATGGGCCCTGAAATCTAGCTACTACTATACACTGGGAAGCCCACCGGTAGCCATATTGTAGCTCTCCAGACGATATCTGAATCCGCTTGGAGAGTTCATGTGAAGCTAAATTGTCAATTTTTTCTAAAAAGCTCCTTAAATTTTTTATTATTGCAAAAGTGATGGAGATTTTTTTTTCTTTTTTTTTGGGGAGGTTTTTGGAAAAACATAAAAGGGAAAATAATGAGTTGGAAAGCTACATGAGTGCCTATATTTTTTATTTAAAATTTTTCTTTCTAAAGTATACCTCCCATAAAAGAATAGGTTTTTTCTATTTTTATTTTTTATTATTTTTTTTAAAGAGGGTTCATTTTCAAAATAATTTCTCTTTACATAAATCATAAACTTTTGAAATCTTTTCTTCTAATATAAAATTTATAAAATTTAAGGTTTGATAACTTTCAAAACCTTTTTGAAAGCTTTCTAAAATCTTTTGAAAAACTTTTTTTTTTTTTCTGAAAATCTTATTTCTAAAGATTATTTTCTTTCTAAATCTGAACCAATGGATCACTCCATAAATCTGACGGTTGAAGCCGTAAAATCTAAGCCACGTGATGACTATGTAAAGTTGAACACTGTGACTAATATATTTGAGACATCCCCCAACCATGCAGCGGGATACTACATCACAAACGTGGAGAGAGACAATCTCACGCGTGTAGAGGCCGACTCGACTGACTCAACTCTGACAAACTCAATCCCCTAGAGTTAGTAGGACTAGCCCTCCCAATAAACTTGCCATACACGATAGGGTATATCGGTCAGGTCTAAATCGATATCTGAGGTCCGAAGACCTAATCTGAGATCCGAAGATCAAATATAAATCTAATGGGTAGGCCATTGTTCTTTAAAGACATTTTCTTTCTAAAGTTTCTGAATTTGATTTCTAATTCTAAAACTTAAATCTATAAAACTTTTAATTTTAAGGTAAGATCACAAGATTTTTATAACTAACGAAAATTAAATTCTTACATTATGTATCCAAAAACATAATCTATTTCATTACAAAATCGAACTAAATATATAAATAACATTCATGTAACCTTTGAAATCAAATTTCAAAACACATTGAATGTTTGAATAAAAATTTTGCACTCACAGGTTTCACCCATTCCTAATTCTTCTTCGGTTCTTCCGTTTCGATTCCACCTAATTTAAACACATTTTAAACTTTTAAAAAATTTGATTAAATTCGAACTCAAATCCTTTCAAACAAATTATTTCATTTAGTTTTAGCTTAATTCTTTTCACTTGTTTCTCATAAAACTTACCAAATATATCATTCAAATTCATCAAACATCATCTCCAGCCAAACCTTAAATGCATCCATTTCAACTTTTATTTATTTCATTTCCACACTTTAGTTTGCACCCATATTGTCCCATAATCATGCATCAACTCTTTCATGAAATTTACCTATCCAATTCCCACCATTTTCTTTTTACCAAACTTACACATGTTAATGTTCAACATTTCCACTTCACATTCATGAAATTTTTGGGTCCTTTGCAGCCCCTTACAACTGCCATAATAGTTCATGTGTTTTGGTGGACAACATGCATCCGTATTGAGCCTCTTATGACCGAAATGCCTCATATAAATTTCACCATGATTCATTTATTTTTTTTGACATTTCTATCATCATTCTAACATGATTTCTAATACATAAACTCACCAAAATAAATTAAAATAAAATTGATGCTTAACTTCTCATGTTGACAGAATGATGCATTTAATCAAACAATTTAACTTCATTCAATCTTTCACATCCTAACTTAATTCTAACAGCCCTTAAACCACACCAAATCAACATCATTTCATTCACAACATCACATCCAAACAAGATGCATAGCAGTTTATATTTAAAGATATCATCAACTTAATCACACAAACTTATATCACAATTCTCATACAAAAATTTCCAACATACTTCCAAATTACTTAACATTATCATATCTCATTCAATTCTCAATATTTTTCAATCAAATCACTTACCAAGTGTTGCTTGATGTCTTCGCTTGCTTCTTCACTAGTTTTGTGCCTTAAAACCTTAAATTAAACCATCAAAACTTCTTCATGAGCACTAGTCGGGAATAGCCTTTTTCATAAAAATTCATGTAACTTTTTCATCCAAAACTCAAGCTTAACACTTCCTTTTGGCTTGATTTTTCTTGAAAACTTTCCTTGACTTGTTCCTCACCCTTTGATGGCTTGACCAAGCTATAAAAATGGTGGAAATCTTGGTGGAATGAGTTGCTGGTCTGTACACTGTTTTCCCCTGTTCTGGCCGTGAATAACTTCTGCTCCTCTCCAAATTTTTCCAACAACTTTCACTTATATATAGCCACTAAATTTTTAAATGTTTGCCCTTAAACTTTGTTACATAATTACAATTCATATCATTAATGAGATTTTATCAAAATACCCCCCATTGATTGCATAACTTCCATGTAAACCACACTAGTTTAATGAAATTTCACCATTCATGCAATTAAATTATTCTAATCAATTCTAGCTTTTTTTGGATGTCCCTTGGTCATGAATTTCATCTCATATTGTTAATAAATCATCATATCACTTATCCGATTCGAATCCATTTCCAATCCATTCGAAAATTCTATAAAATCGGGTTACGCGATTTTGAAAAAAATTTAATAACTTTATAAATTCTCAACGAATACATTTTGTACAATCCATTTACATTGTTTATACATGTTATTTTCTATAATAGAGAATTCGAATGAGGGACATCACAATTTCTTCCCCCTTAATAAAATTTCATCCTCAAAATTTTTTTCAATTCTATATCTACTGAAAGAGGCGGGGGTACCGCTGGTGCATCTGATCTTTACACTCCTAAGTAGCCTCTTCTACCTCGTGATTCCTCCACAAGACTTTCACTAAGGAAATGACTTTATTGTGCAAGACTTGTTCTCTGCTATCTAAAATCTATACTGGTTCCTCTTTGTAAGTCAAGTTCTCCCTTAACTCTATTAGTTACTCTCTGAGTATGTGGGAGGGATCTGAAATATACTTAGAAAGCATGGACACTTAAAACACATTATGAATCTCTTCTAGTTGTGGTGGTAGCTTCAACCTATATGCTACGGATCCCACTTTCTTTATGATCTCATACGGCCCAATATGGCGTGGACTCAACTTATCACGCTTTCCAAATTTGAGCACACCTTTTTAAGGGGTAATTTTGAGGAATACTTTATCACCTACTTCGAACTCGAGGTTCCTATGATGATTGTCTATATAACTCTTTTGTTTGTCACTTGTTATATTGAGCTTGTCCTTGATAATCTTAATCTTGTCTATAGTAATCTAGACAAGCTCGGGACCTATCAGCTTCCTTTCATCTACCTCATACCAACATAATGAAGTTATGCATTTTCTTCCGTAAAGAGCTTCATATGAGGTCATACCTATACTGGCTTGATAACTGTTATTGTATGTGAACTTCATTAATGGTAGGTGTGTATCCCAACTCCCTTTGAATTCCAAGACACATGTTCTGACCATATCCTCGAGTGTCTAAATTGTCCTCTTCGATTGTCCATCTGTCTGAGGGTGAAGGGCTATGCTAAAATTAAGCCGAGTACCTAATGCCTTTTGTAAGCTGGGCCAAAACTTCGATGTAAATCTGGGATCTCGATATGATACGATAGAAATCGGCATACCATGGAGTTTGACTATCTCATCTATGTAGAGCTGCACCAATTTACTTAGGAGATAGTCGCTTCTAATCAGTAGAAAATGAGCGGACTTCGTCAATCTATCAACTATCACCCATATCACATCATGCAACCTCTGACTACGCGGGAACCCTACTACAAAATCCATAGTAATCTTCTCCCATTTCCATTTGGGGAAAAAGAGAGGTTACAATAATCCTAGCAGTTTTTGATGTTCTGCCTTTACTTGTTGACAGGTGAGGCATCAGGATACAAAATCTGCAATCTCTTTCTTTATTCTTTCCACCAGTAGTGTTCTTTCAGGGTATAGTACATCTTTGTACTACTCGGATGCATGGCATATGCTGAATAATGTGCTTCTTCCATTATTTGTTTCTTCAAATCTTCTACATTCGATACACATAAACACTAACCCATCATAGTTATACCATCTTCCCTGATCGTGAAATCTGTTCTTTGTCCCTCTTCAATTTTTTTTCTAAGTTTTACCAATTGGGGATCATTTCTTTGCTGTTCTCTTATCTGATCTACCCGAATGGGGCGAACTTGGAAAGTAACTAGTAGTGCCCCTGAGTTTGTTAGCTCTAACTTGATTCTTAGAGACCTTAGTTCCACCAAAAGTGGAAGATATACTGTCTTCAGATGTGCTAAGGGACTCATAAGTTTCCTATTTAGAGCATCTGCCATTATATTGGCCTTCTAGGGTGGTATTATATTATGCAATCATAATCCTTTATCAACTCTAACCACCTTTTCTGCCTCATGTTTAACTCTTTTTAGGTGAACAGATACTACAGACTCTTATGATCTATAAAGATCTGACAAGGGACATCGTACAAGTAATGCCTCCAATTCTTACTGTGAACACCAGTGCTGTGAGCTCTCATTCGTGGGTAGAATAGTTTTGTTCATATTTCTTCAGCTGCTTGGAAGCATAAGCTACAACTATATCATTCCGTATCGGAGCACATCCTAAACCCTGTCTTGAGGCATCATTGTTGATTGTGAATCCATCTTTCCCCGTTGGTAGTGTTAAAATTGGAGCTAATGTCAATATTCTCTTCAGCTCATCAAAACTTTGTTGGTAGGCATCTGACCATTCAAACTTTTCCTCTTTCCGGGTCAATATGGTCAATGAGGCTACTATTCTAGAAAACCCCTCTACAAATTTCCTATAGTAGCTGCTAGTCCAAAAAAGCTCTGAATCTTTGTAACATTAATGGGCGGTCTCTAGTTTATGATGACTTCTATCTTTTAGGGACCCACACTCAATCCTTCTGTTAATATTACATGACCCAGGAAAACAACTCTGTCCTGTCAGAATTGGCATTTACTGAATTTTGCATATAGTTGGTTCTCCCTTAGGGTCTCCGATACGATCCTGAGGTGATCTACGTGACTGCCTGAATACACCAAAATATCATCAATTAATACTATCACGAACTTATCCAGATACAGTCTGAAGATTCTATTCATCAGATCTATAAAAGCAGCTGGGGCATTAGTTAGTTTGAATGGCATAACTAGAAATTCATAATACCCGTAACGTGTTTTGAAGGTAGTCTTTAGGATATCCTCTTTATGAATCTTTAACTAGTGATATCCTGACCTCAGGTTGATCTTTGAGTACACTCTGGATCCCTGTAGCTGATCGAAGAAGTCATCAATTCTTTGGAGCGGATATGATTCCTTATGATCACCCTATTCAGCTGCCTATAATCTATGCACAATCTTAAGCTCATATCTTTCTTCTTTACAAACAACATTGGAGCCTCCCATGGTAAATGATTGGGTCGTACGAAACCCTTATCTAGCGATTCTTCCATCTATACTTTCAACTCTTTCAACTTTGTTGGAGTCATTATGTACGATGGAACGGATATCGGTTTAGTTCCCAGTATCAGATCTATCTCGAGTTCCATTTTCTAGTTTGGAGGCAAACCTGGAAGGTCTTCCAAGAACACATCTGGAAGGATTCTAACTACTGGGATATCTTATAGCCTTGCCCCATCATATCTTGTTTCCACTAGATAAACTAGATATCCTTGATATGCTTTTCTCAGCATTCTGCTGGCCTCCATAACTATTATGATGCTGGAAGGAAATGATTTTCGTACTCCACAAAAAATTATATCAGGCTCCCTTGATATGGTAAATCTAACCTCCTTCCGAAAGCAATCTACAGTGGCATGATGCATGGACAACCAATCTATTCCTAATATAACATCGAAGTTATGGATGTCTAATACAATTAGATCCACTAGGAACTTTAGACCTTCTATAACAACCTTACTACCCATAAACACTCTCTCTGAAGTCTGTCTTTATAATGCCTTCCACCAATCTTTAGCTCTGTTATTTAGTAGGAAGGCGAAAATGTCACCATCTAGTCTTTCGAGCATCTCATAACCTGGAAAATCTCTTCATTCGTTTCCAACTAGAACAGGGCATGCTCCGGATCTCCGATCCTATCATAAGGCTTTGTGCCCAATTTTCAAGCGCGCTCTATAGAAACATTAGTTTCTCGCGACTGGTAGAGCGCAGCATGCTAACATCTGGGCCATTTGTTCCGTATTTACATTTCCGTCTACCAACTCTGTAAGTTGATCTACATCAACATTTACTGACTCATCTACGCGCTCTTTTGCTAGTGCAGGTGCTTCAGCAATGGCTCTCCTCGTATGTGGGCGGCTTCTACTATACATGATTTTGTAAAATCCAATCATGCTTAAAATCATTAGATGCATGAAATGGATAATGAAAACATAATATCAAAACTTTATATAATTTCTAAAAAATTCAGCTGAAAACAAATATTCAGAAAATCTTTTACCTAAAATCATCTAAAACTCTTGCTTTGATACCAAATTAATGGGCCCCGAACTCTAGCTACTATTGTACATTGGGAAGCCCGTCGGCAGCCCATGGTAGCTCTCCAGACGATATATGAATCCGACTGGAAAGTTCTCGTGAAGTTAAGCCATTAACTTTTTCTAAAAAGCTCTTTAAATTTTCTATTATTGCGGAAGTGATGGGAATTTTTTTTCTTGGGAGGTTTTTGGAAAAATAATGAGCTGGAAAGCTTCGTGAGTGCCTATATTTTCTATTTAAAATTTTTCTTTCTAAAGTATACCTCCCATAAAAGAATAGTTTCTTTCTAAAAGGGGATTCATTTCCAAAATAATTTCTCTTTATAGAAATCATAAACTTTTGAAATCTTTTCTTCTAAATATAAACTTTATAAAATTCAAGGTTTGATAACTTCCAAAATCTTTCTAAAATCTTTCGAAAAACTTTCTTTCTGAAAATCTTATTTCTGAAGATTATTTTCTTTCTAAGGTTTCTGAATTCGATTTCAAATTCTAAAACTTAAATCTATAAAAATTTTAATTATAAGGTTTCTAAATCATTAGATTTTTATAACTAATGAAAATTAAATTCTTACATTCTATATCCAAAAGCATAATCTATTTCATTATAAAATCGGACTAAATAAATAAATAACATTCATGTAACCTTTGAAATCAAATTTTAAAACACATTGAATGTTTGAATAAAAATTTTGCACTCATAGGTTTCACACATTACCTAATTTTTCTTCAGTTCTTGTGTTTTTATTTCACCTATTTTAAACACATCTTAAACTTTTAAAAAATTTGATTAAATTCGAACTCAAATCCTTTCAAACAAAATATTTCATTTGGTTTTAACTCAATTCTTTTCACTTATTTCTCATAAAACTTACCAAATATATCATTCAAATTCATCAAACATTATCTTCACGTCTTAGCCAAACCTTAAACACAGCCATTTCAACTTTTATTTATTTCATTTCCACACTTTAGTTTTCACCCATGTTGTCCTATAATCATGCATCAACTCTTTCATGAAATTTACCTGTCCAATTCCCACCACTTTTGTTTTTTCTTTTTTACCAAACTTACACATGTTAATGTTCAACATTTCCACTTCACATCCATGAAATTTTTGGGTCCTTTGCAACCCCTTACAACTGCCATAACAATTCATGTGTTTTGGTGGACAACATACATCTATATTGAGTCTCTTGTGACCAAATTACCTCCTATAAATTTCACCATGATTCATTTATTATTTTTGACATTTGTAACATCATTCTAACATGATTTCTAATACATAAACTCACCAAAATGAATTAAAATAAAATTGATGCATAACTTCTCATGTTGACCGAATGATGCATTTAATCAAACAATTTAACTTCATTCAATCTTTCACATCCTAACTTAATTCCAACTGCCCTTAAACCACACCAAATTAACATCATTTCATTCACAACATCACACCCTTACAAAACAAGATGCATAGCAATTTATATTTCAAGATATCATCAACTTAATCACACAAACTTCCATCACAATTATCATATATAAATTTCCAGCATACTTCCAAGTCACTTAACATCATTATATCTTATTCAATTCTCAATATTTTTCAATTAAATCACTTATCAAGTGTTGCTTGATGTTTACCTTGCTTGTCCACTGGTTTTGTGCCTCAAAACCTTGAATTAAACTATCAAAACTTCATCATGAAAAGAACTAGTTAGGAACAGTCTTTTTCATAAAAATTCATATAACTTTCTCATCCAAAACTCAATCTTACCACTTCCTTTTGGCTTGATTTTTCTTGAAAACCTTCCCTGACTTGTTCCTTACCATTTGATGGCTTGATCAAGCTTTAAAAATGGTGGAAATCTTGGTGGAATGAGCTGCTGGTCTGCACACTGTCTTCCCTTGTTCTGACCATGAATAACTTCTGCTCCTCTCCAGATTTTTCCAGCAACTTTCACTTATACATGGCCACTAACTTCTTGAATGTTTGCCGTTAAACTTTGTTACATAATTACAATTCATGCCATTGATGAGATTTTATCAAAATACCCCCCTTTGATTGGCTCTTTTTGTAAGCCCCTATTCTAAAAGTTTTAGAAACTTTAGGAGTTTAATTAAATCAACATATGAGAGAAATTCAAAAGAAGGGCAAAATAGTCATTTTATTCCAATATAAATATATCTATAAGTGAATGCAATAAATTACTTTTTTGAATTGTGAAAATTTATAAAAGTAGTAAGGATGTTATGGGAATTATGCAAAGTTGGAGGACATTTGGGTTAAATCTCAAGTAGTGGCATGAATGTAATTAAGCACAAAGCTTCAAGGGCAATTATATATATGATGCCTATATATATAAGAGTGTTAGTCACTAACACTTAGAAAAATTTTGAAGCAAAATTGAGAGAGTGAGAGAGCAAGGGACGACAAGGAGGAGAAGGAAATGGAGAAGAAGATTCAAGGCAATTTCAAGCAATCCAAAGCTCTAAAACAAGGTTTTAAGGTGATCTAAGCAAGAATAGCAAGCTTTGAGCAAAGATTAAGGTAAGTTTCCATGATTTTCATCAAGTTTGATGTAGTTGGATAAGTATGCATGTTGATGATGGAGTTAGTGTTAGATGAGAAATTGATGGGGGTTTTGATGTGCAGTAAGTGTAGTACCAAAATAATAAAAAAGAGAGACTTGATCTAATAGAAATCACCTAAAATGTAAAAGCTAGGGTTTAGGTGGATGGAACCCTAAGCAGTGATTGAATCATGTTTAAAGTAAATTGCCTTGTAGATTATGTATTTGATGAAATGCCTAAGAGAATACACAAATAAAAGTGTTGAAAAATGAAAGAAGTAAGTGATGTGGGTGTAAGGGTGATTTCTATCACTAGAGGGAAATGATATGAATCCTTTAAGTTATGATGTAAATGATTTTGAATTCATGCTTGTTAAAAGTTAGATAATCATATGAAAACGTAGAATCGAAAAAGGAAATGAAATGCTATAAAATTGTTATAAGGCTAGATGAAGGGCATGTATTGTTATCATGCAAAGTCACTTTCTCTTTGTATTTTTATGTCATGTATGATAGTAATTGAGTATGTGAGAACCTAAGAACACTAATAGAAAGAGAATTGAGTTGAGAATATAAAAAGAGTATATTTTGACATTAAAAAGTATTGAAAAATAAGGGTATTTTATAGGTTTCACCCCTCTATAGTTAGAATTTTTCAAAATCGTTTTACAGGTGACCTAAGTGAGAGATATGGAGGTGATTGGAGTGAAAATGGATGAAGGAAAAGTGTGGGGTTGGTACCTACATTAGGTTCGGTCAAAAGGGGTCTAAAACATGCATTTTTCGTTCCGAGCTTTAGAAAATTATTTTGAGCATACCAGGGTATTCCTAGGTAATAATAAATGAAGTTCATAGAAAGAAATCAAAAAATTGAAGTTTCGGTTAAGTTAGAATTGAGATGAGAAAGTTGTAGTCAAAAGACAAATGCCGTGAGAAAGATTGAGAGAGTGGGAGAGATAGTGACGGCAAGGAAAAGTGGAGAAGGAGAAGTGAAACCAAGCTTTCCTAAGGTCATTTTGAAGCTTCCAAATCCAACTTTGAACAAATCCAAGATAGGATAGCAAATCCCTAGCAACAACAAGGTGAGATATTATCACTTTGTTTAAGTTATTGATAGTTGGGAATTTTATGGATATGTTGTAGTGATTAGTTTGTGATGTGTTAGATGAAAGTTGTATTTTAAAGCAAGTGTAGAATCTTAATCAAGGAAAAGGGTAACTTAGATGGTAGGAAATCATGCATGAAATTAGAGTTAGGGTTTATGGGGAAACCCTAGAGATTGCTTGAAGTTTGTTGAGAGTGAGTTAAATGATGGATGATATGTTTGATAAAATGCTTGAGAGATTTTTTTAAACAAAAATCATACAAAATGAAAGTAGTTGACGAATGTGTGAATATGTGTGAGTCACGGCCTCATGAAGGGGGTATGTGATCTCATCGAATTGGATACTTATGACCTTGAATTGATATGTATTTGATGTCCTAAAAATCTCTAGATAAGTTAGAATTGAAAAAGGATAACATAGAGCCAAGTTGGGACTCACGAGCTAGATAAAGGGCTGACATTGATCTGACCTATTCTAGCTTATCTAGGGTTGTTCTACACCTCAAATGATGCCTAGGAGTCATAGAAAACCATAGGTTTTGGAACGTATCGATTCCGATAAAAATTACACAAGTTATGCGCAAAATAGTGCCAATTTTTGCAATCCCGAGCTCAAACAATGGTCTGGAGATAACCTGGGAAAAACTGACCTATATGAGGATGTTCTACACCTCAAATGATGCCTAGGAGTCATAGAAACTATAGGTTTTGGAACGGAATCATTCCGATAAAAATTGGCGAAGTTACGGCCAAAATAATGCGCGTAGAAAGTGTCATAGAGTAAAAGTGGAATCCCGAGCTCAAACCATGAGCTAGAGAAAACCTGACCAAGTCTGACATATATGGGGGTGTTCTACACCTCAAATGATGCCTAAGGGTCATAGAAAACTATAGGTTTTGGAACGGATTGATTCCGATAAAAATTGCGCAAGTTATGCGCAAAATAGTACCGTTGGAGAGTCGATAGGTGAACTAGCTATGCAAATGCAATTTGTATTGCATGGAATGACTTTAGTTGATTATAATTAGGTAAAAGGATCTTAGATACGAAAGAAAAAACCATCGTCGCTCATTCGGTGCGAAAAGGGCATCGAAAAGTGCCCAAAATAGAGTATTTTTCCTAGATTTGACATAGTAAACGATAGAATTTTTCGACGAAACTTGACGGGTGACTTAGTTATGTGATAAAGAGATGCTAGAAAAAGAAACGGATGAGAAATGAGCGCCGGTTTTAATTCTGTTTTTGTGGGTCAAACGACTTACTAACAAGTTGACTTTTTGTTTTAAGCCTCCGGAGACCAAACGAACCATATGGGGATAATCCTAGGGGTCTAAAAGTAAGACTTTTAGAAAGAAATAGGAAGTAGAGAGCCTCGGTTGAGTTAAAATCGAGTTAGGAAAGTTATAGTGTAAAGAGTTATTAATAGAGAAAAGTGTATTGAAAATGTTATTTTAAGTTTTGAATTTTGTGATTAAGCAAGTAATGATAAGAAATTGACATGTAGGAGAAAAGCAGGCGAACGAGACACGAGAGGCTCATTGAGATGATCGAGTCGCTATTACTCGGATTGAGGTAAGTATACTTTACTTACTTTATTTTAACTTACAATTATATTGTAACGTATTTTGTTATTTTGAAACGTATTTTGTTATTTTGAAACGTTTAAAGTAAAGTTGAGTTAAAAACCATGTGTATACCGTAGTATTAGAGTTTGGCACTACGCGGCGACGTAGAAAATTCCGCTCGTAGTTGTCGAGATTTATAGTTACTTACAATAGGCTACGATGTAGAAAATTCCGTACCTAGTTGTGAGGGATAGTGAGAAGTTGCACTATAATACACGATGTAGAAAATTCCGTGTTGTAGATGCCCATAGTTGAGATAATTTTACCTTACGTCGCGACGTAGTAAATTCCGCACGTAGAGGTCGAGATGTTATAGTAAGCTTCACGTTAATGTTAGTAGAAAAATCGTTACGTGATGCTTAGAGTACCCTAAGTATACACATGGTCTTTTATTAGAAATTATTTTAAAATTGAAATTTTCAACATATATATAAGTAGAGTACCACTATATAATAATATTATTATATGACGAACTAACCTTTCATTTATATTGTGTAGCTCGCTCATTTCATCAGGTGTGGTTATAAATAACCACGTGGCTTAAGGATCCTCATTTCAATTATAGGTGGGCGTTGCCTAAATATATCATCGAAAGAACTAAATAATTATGTAAATAAATCATGAATATGGAAGCAATTGTATATTTATGTTTTTGGGATATGTATGTAATAGAAACACTCACACACGATATATATATCCGTTATGTATATGTTAACACTTATGTGCGTTATGGAAGTCATTTTGAAAATGCATATTGTGGCATGTGTGTTGTGAAATTTAAAAGAAACATGTTGTGGAAATTACATGTTTGTGGAATACAAGAAGTTGGGAGGTAATCAAGGATAGTTCGAAGTATATTTTTATGCAGGTCAAATTTTGGAAATGTTCAAATTACAGCCGTTGTGCTGTCAAAATTTTTATAAAAATTGTTTTGAGGAAACGCGAAAAATTTCCACCAATCCCAACTATTTTAAAAAGCAAAGAAGTTTTAAAGTTAAAACAAGTAAATCGGCAAAGTATTCTAAGGGTTCGCTTCTTGGATTTCCTAAATCAGACAAGTCAGGTGCGGGAAGTCCGTTGAAGTGCCCTGCAGGATCCTCCAGACAAGAGCTTAGAAAAGGTCTGGTTCGGGTCTTATCATGCGCGATCTGAGAGAGATGTTTCAGATCTTGAGGAAATTCCAAATGAAGTTGAATCCTTTAAAGTGTGCATTTGGAGTAGCTTCGGGTAAGTTCTTGGGTTTCATGGTCAACAATAAAGGAATTAAAGCTAACCCCGAGAAGATTAAAGCCCTGATCGACATGAAATCGCCCACTAGGATCAAAGAAATACAGAGCTTGAATGGTTAAGTCACCGCTCTTAGCAGGCTTATATCCAGATTAACAGACAGATGCATCCCATTCTTCGATATGTTAAAGAAAGCAAGGAATTTTCAGTGGATTAAAGCATGTGAAGCAGCTTTTCAACAACTGAAAGAATACCTAGGCTGAGCACTATTGCTTTCTAAGCCAATAAAATGGGAGAAACTGATCGTTTATCTAGGAGTTACTCAGCATGCCCTTAGTACGACTTTAGTCCGTAAGGAGAATAGGACACAACTTCCTGTATACTATATTAGCAAAAGGTTGCTCGATGCGGAGACAAGATATACACCCATGGAAAAACTTGCGTACTGTTTGGTGGTAGCATCAAGGAAGCTTCACTCTTACTTCCAGGCTCACACCATTGAAGTCCCGAACAGGTACCCATTGAAGCAGGTCCTTCAAAAGACTAATACATTTGGCCGTTTACTCGAATGGGCAATCGAGCTCGCCTAGTTTGAAATACAATTCAAGCCTTGGACAGCGATCAAGGGGCAAGTGCTAGCAGATTTTGTGGCTAAGTTTACAAGACTAGGGAGTGAAGAAGCCGAATCCTCTGAGGGCCCATTCTGGGAGTTGTATGTTGATGAGTCCTCTAGTGAGCAAAAAGCTGAGGCAAGTGTAATGCTAGTAAGCCTAGAGGGTCACAAAATTTCGTGCACCTTAAAGTTCAAATTTAAATCCACCAATAATGAGGCTGAGTATGAGGCACTGCTAGTAGGATTGAGGTTGGCCACGGAAGTATGAACAAAATGAGTGAGAATATACAGCGACTCCCAGCTCATCATATGTTAGGTTCGAGATAAGTATTAGGCGAAGGGATCCAAGATGGCCATCTGTCTACAAAAGGTTCGGGAGCTATTGGCAGTATTTGAGAGATATGAGGTACACCATATTTCGCGGTCACAGAACTCTCATGGGGATCCATTAGCTCATCTGGCCACAACAAATGATATATATTTCATGGGAGCGGTACCAATGGAGGTTCTGCCGGCTTCGAGTACAGAACCACGAGATGAAATGATGGTAATAGTGGTGGCACAAAACTCCTAGATGAATCCTCTTATGGAATATTTACAGAATGAAAAATTACCTGAGGACAAGTTGGAGTCTCATCGTCTTCAAGCACGAAGAGCCCATACTGTATTTACGATGACAGACTTTACAAAAGAGGATTCTCGACTCTACTGCTTAAGTGCATTGATGGCTCGGACTGTTAAACCATTATGAATGACATACTTGTAGGACATTATGGCAATCATGCCGGGGAGCTATCATTGGCTTAGAAGGTTCTTCGGCAATGGTTCTATTGGTCAACAATGAAGCAGGATGCAATTGATATGGTCAAGAAGTGTAATAAGTTCAAAAGTTTGCCAAAGTACCGCGAGCTCTGCCAGTTTTCTTGCGGCAAATGGTCACTCCATGGCCTTTCATTATTTAGGGCATGGATCTAATCAAACCATTCCCGACAGCTCGAGGAAGATGCAAGCATGCCATTGTGGCGGTATATTATTTTACGAAGTGGGCAGAAGCTAAAGAGCTAGCAGAAATATCCACCACGAAAGTCGAAAAGTTTTGTTTATGAGTGTATCATTTGTAGGTTTGGAGTTCTTCAACAGATTGTGATAGATAATGGAACTCAGTTTAGCAGCGAGTAGTTTTAAAAGTTTTATAGGGATCTTAGGATCAGAATGAGCTTTTCAGCTGTGGACTACCATCAAGAAAATGGGCAAGTTGAAGCAGTTAACAAGATTATCAAGCAAAACTTGAAGACCAAGCTAGAAGCAAGGAAAAGAACTTGGGTTGATGAGTTGTAGAAAGTGTTATGGGCCTATAGAACGACTGCTCGCAACACTATTGGGAAAACTCCTTTCTCATTGGTATATGGATCAGAGGCAATGATTCCAGCAGAGTATGAGGTCTCTAGTCAGCGCAGAGCAACGTTCAGACAACAGGATAACGACCATTTGTTCACGGCTAATCTGGATCTACTCGAGGAAGCAAGAGATGACGCTCAAATGAGGGTTGCTGTTTACCAGCAAAGGGTCACCAGGTTTTACAATAAGAAAGTCCTTGTTTGAAGATTTAAGTCCGATGATCTAGTCTTGCATCTCATTCTACTAGCTGCTCAAAAAGCCAGTGATGGAACCCTTGGCCCAAACTGAGAAGACCCTTTTGTTATAAAGAATAGTCTTGAAAACGGAGCTTATCACTTGACTACCTTGGATGGGGTAAAAGTCCCTCGAGCATGAAATGCCGAGAATCTCTGGCCATATTTTGTTTGATTTAATTAGTTCATATCTTGTTTGATTAATTTAAGTTTATTTGACTTGTATGAACGCAGCTAATTCATTAATAAAAACTCTCTAGGTAAAGCAATTCTAGTCGCACTTACCTTCGTTGGGAGTACATAATGTTTTCTCTACTCAAGCTTTGAAAGGTTCAATTGCTACCTGTGAGCGAGTAGACTCTGGAAGGTGCAATTGATACCTGTAAGCCAATGCTCTGGAAGATACGATTACTACTTGTGAGTAGCCGGGCTCTGAAAGGTGTAATCATTATCTGTGAGCTAAAATTGTTTTAGAAGGTCCCACCATGGCCTGTGAGCGACCAAGCTCTAGAAGGAATGTTGATTGCTTGTGAACTTACAAAATAATCCTAGAAGATCTATGTAGCCTATGAGCAAGCAAGCTCTAGAATGTACATTTGATCTGTGGATTTTTATATACTAGGAGGAATTAGCACTACCTATGAGCGAGCAAGCTCTAAAAGGTGTGCCAATTACTTATGAATTCTTATAAGCCTTGGAAGGTTCAAATTATTATTATACGACCCGTGGCCGTCAATATTACAAATATTTGTTTCTTACCAGCAATCCGCCCAGATATTTTATAGTAAGATATTTCACAGTAACCAAGCGGAGGTAAAGAGCTTTGAATAGGGTAATTTCAGTGTGCTAGCTATCCCCACACCTATTCTGCTCGGCCAAAGAATAGAACGAACTATCAATTTGGCCTACATAACTTAATAAATGACCAGGAAAGCTCATTAACGATAGAAAGAGAACGAAGATAAGTAAAGTAACGATGTTATATTAAAAAGCTCAAAAACTGAGTAATATTGTTCGTAAGATGAATATGTATTTACTACGATCAAATAAAAAACAAAAAATTCCTAAATACTACCAGAGGGAATATCCTGCTCGCCTAGGGCTTCTGCTGGGGTTTTGCCTTAAATAACGATTGGCTAGGAAGAGCTCGAGAAAGGTTCTGCAGGAGCACTTTCAGGAAAGGGAATTGGATGTTGAGTAGGGCTCCCGAGCTGAATTAGGAGCAACTTTGAAGCAGAAAGGTCTGAACTTGATTGGGAAGTTGGAAGATTGGCTTCTTACGCAGCCTTTGTTGCTTACATTTTCACTTCTTCTATAGCTTCCGGGCCAAAGAACGAGACGTCCATATCTGGCCGTTTAAGCCATAAGTTTTATAAAAACAGACTTCCCGTTCTTTCTTCTGCTTCTTTAATTACAGCTTCAGTGCAGCTCTATTCCCAGGCTAGTTCTTCTTTGGCTAATATTACCTCCTGCCGCATCAATTCAATAGTCCTCCTAACCTTATCAGCTCTATACTCGCACAAGGCTAGCTTCTCATTCAGTCTCTTGATCTATTCTTTTTGCTTCTTATCCAAGTCGCCATATGGAGTTTTTTCTTAAGGTCTTCGCCTTCTTTTTCTAGCGAATTGATAGAAGCATCTCGATATTTCATGGCCTCCCTCAGACCTTCCTTTAGATTGTCAGACTTTTCAAGTTTCTGCTCCAAGACATGAGCGATCTTTTGGGATTTTTCAACCTCTTGTTTGAAGAAGTCCGTTTTGCCTTGGATCCTACTCTTCTCATCCTCCAGGGAGTTTATGACTGCCTTTATGGTAGCTTTCTCCTCAAGCCAATCAAAAATTTCTCTGAAAAGCTTCATATAGGCCATGGACACCTAAAACGAGATGTTAGTGAGGCAATGAAGGACGAAGAAACAAATAAAAGTGACAGTAATAAGTGCGGAGACTTATGAGTAGATTATGAAAACGCAGATAGTTGATCAACCTCTCGCCCTTCATTTCTTCATTATAAAGGGCAGGTTTCTTCATACCAAGGAATTGTGGAACGCAATCCAGGAGATCGTTGTAATATATTCCCACGTTGAAGTCCTAGGTCTGTTCTTCGACAATGGGCTCTTTCCCAAGTGTTGTTTGACGATTTGAGGGAGGTTCTTTAACCCCCTTGCCTTTATCAATGCTCTAGGGGCGTGGAGTAAGCGAGCTGCTAGCAACAAGAGCTAATTGTGAAACAGACTCCTTGTAAGCATCTTTGTTCGAAGGCTTTTTCCCTACTGATTTGTGTCTCATACTGCGAGCAAAGGGTATGGTAGAGTCCTTTTGAATAACTGCTCCTATGGGGGCTTTTGTGGTTGTTTGGGAATCAGAACCCCCGACGGTTGGGTCAATTTTCTTTACAGGAGGAGCCTTACTAGGAAGGGATCACTAGAAGTGAAGCCATGCCATTGTTGAAGATTGGCTTTCTTGTAAGCTCAGTATTTTCTTCTTAAAGGCCTCAAAAGCAGAGGGAATCTCTTTATCTTTGTGAGCCCCCAGGTAAAAGCGCTTGTTGAGCAGTTTTTGGCCAGCTGGAGGAGCAAGGCCGTATATTTGAAAGAGGTGATCAGATGGTGGTTGGTCGTCCAAAAAATTTTTCACCTCTGAAAATTTTTGCAACAAAGCTAACTCTTTACTTGTCAACTCGATCTCACTCTTGGCAATGTCTATATGAAAGTAAATATTATAACAAGCAAAATGTGCACAAAATAGTAATATAAAAACATACTTACTGGGAGAAGAACAAAAGAAAAATTTTTGAGGTTGGACAAAGATAGATAGGAAGCATAAAACCAGCGCGTCTCGTAGTCGCCTACGTTACTTTTGCTAACCCTCTTTGGAAGGTTTACTTTGTAGGGAGAATTTCGGGCTTATGTATAGTAAAAACCATCTTTTTTCTCTAATTTGGGGCCCGTGGTGCTTTTAAAAAGAAAAATGTGTTGGATCATTGCAGGAGTTGGTAGAGGAAGACTGTTTTTGAGAAAAATTGAAGCAAGGGCGGTAAGGTGAGCATAAGAATTGGGAGTAAGTTGAAATGGAGCGAGGTTGAGATCGTTTAAAAGGTCGGCCAGGTAATGATGGATCAAAAATCTAAAGCCAGCTTCTATGTGCTGGTGGTTAATATAAAAGAATCCCTTAGAATGGAAGGCTGTATGGTCATGGGTTTTCGGCACCATTGCCCGACACCCAGAAGATAAGGAGAAATCTTTAGTGATGGATTCGAGCTCGCTGGGACTAACAGAAGATTCATGTTTAAAAAAAAGGGTGCAAGCAAGGGGATTATGTTGTCCTGAAGGGTCTGATGCGGTCTCACCACTTCGAGAGGTCGCGTTATCAGTATTTCTGACTTGGTCAAGCTCCTCTTCAGAATCCACATCAATAACCCCCACTGTTTGATCACGACGACTATAACCGGACATCTACAAAAGTAACGAAGAGGTCAGGTCATGAATAGTATATCAAAATTCGATGTTTAAGGCTATTTCTAAAGATCAAGTCATGCGTACAGGGGCTATCGAGTGCAGGGGAGCCCTATTAACAAGCCTAATAAATTACAACAATTATCAAACAATCAACAAACTTCCAACTCGACCAGAGTTTGGGTATTAGGTAACTACAAACAAGAAATGGTATGGATGTATGTGACTTATACAATCAAGTAAGTGCTAGTTCAGATTCTTCAGGTCTCATCATGCCAAGAATGTAAATAGGAATATTCATGCAATGCAAGCAAAAATCGTAACTGAAAGGGTTGAGGAAAGTCATGAAAGTTTACCTTGAGTGTGGAGGATTTCGACGACAAAGAAGAAGTAGATGCAGAACAAATGATGGCACACGAGAGAAAGTTAAGGACAAAGAAGCGTCTATTCTTAAAAAGGATCAGTAAAGGCAGAAAATGAAGCAACTGAAGGTTTATATATAGCTATCATGTTGGAGCCCTAGTCGTCAGATCAAAAAACAGCTGTGTAACTGTCATTTATTCAGCTGTGCACCGCGAAACCTACAATTTTGTCATCATGCGCAGTCGATGAAGAGACGTGCATTAAATGCGCATTAATAGTGCACGACATGTGATGTGTAATAAACGGACGCCTAAGGTAGTGTCGCGTGTTAAGAAGTTAATATTTGAAAGAGTAACATAATGGATCCTACCAAAATTGCCTTGATAATGAGCTCGTTGCTTCGAGTGCAAGGAATGTACTAAAAGTAAGGGGGCTAGTGTTGTGGATATTTTCGTAATCATAAGAATGTGCTGACAAAGGCTCAAGGATGGACCCAATAGGGTGTTTTATGAAGAAAAGCCCAAGAAGCTGGTCAATTAGTCAAAAGGTCAAAAGAGGGAATATATGGTTGACTCCTAGCCTATGTACCCGAGCACATCTGGTTGAACATCTGATCGTTTTAATTACTGAGTAATTGACTGAATTGTTTGAGCGTATGTTTGGTCGCATGAAGGTCTGACCGAGTGTTATGACATTAAGACAATCTGATCGTGGTCGAGAACTGCTCGATAGTATTCTTCAAAGGCTATTGGAACGATCAGGAGGTCTTCGTATTTGATCGATAGTTGTAGAGGCAGATCTCTTGAACAATCTGCTCGTTGGGTGCAATATCTGATCGCTTAAGTAATCTGTTCGCTAAAGATGCTCATTAAATTTGATCAGTTGACCTTTCAGAATGTCGAATCAATTCAAATCAGGAAATGAGTTAACTTGCTAATTTTCATACAAATCGAATTACGATATTCTTGACAATAGTTACAGATACGGTGAAGATAATCTTAGGAAATATTATTTCAATTAATGTATATTATTTTTTACCTTATCTGTAAGATTCTTAAATCCATTCAAATTGTAACATCTTCTCTATAAATAGGGGATGAAATTCATTGTAAAGAATGAAGCAAGAAATACATACTGTTACTCTGAGAAAATAAGGGTGACAGTCGTGGACATAGGCCTTTACTTTGTTGAACCACGTAAAAAGTGATAGTGTCGTACTTGTTTTGATTCTGGTAATTCCTTTCTAGTCTGTTTATGGTTGTTTCGTAGATATTGGGCTTCAAGGACCTGGCTGATCAAAATTAGGTGTGAACACTATTAAGAGCAAAAAATTACTACAAGATGGAAACTTCAAAAGTGTTTCATTATCGACCGTCTGGTAGCCTAAGTTCTTCATCCGTGTAGTACATACCGTAGGCTTAGTAACTATCACCTAAAATGGAGGTTATGCTATTATTTGGATTAGTACCATCCTTGTTGAGGATTGTGGCTCAGAGCACATTCTCATTATTATCTACAGCATTACATATATATATTTATATGTCGCTTCATGCAAACTTAACATTTATACCTGCAACATCGTTCATTAAGGAGGCCCATCGACTTTCCTTGATCATCTTTATACCTATTAAACACATTTGCCTCACAATTGAATCTAATTTGTAACTAGTAAGATCTCACATGATGAATGTGCCGAACTGCTCTTTCCGTTTCTCCCAAATTTTTAAATTTAAAGAGAGCTCACAATTACTTCACTAGTTTGATCAAATTACCAATTTTATTGCTTGATGTTCATCGAAATAATAATGGGAAAAAATAATAATAATAAAGTATTCATAAGAAACCCACTCACATCAGAACAAAGTTGAGAAAAAAGGCAATATATATTATCATCAAACGATAGATTGTATAAGAATAACACAGTTCAATACAAAGTATTACAATACATTACAATACGACACACCATGATATATGATATAGCAAACACACAAATTGCTTAATATTCTTGAAACCAGCAAATAATAAGGTATGCGTAAGAAAACCACTCAAACGTGAACAGGGTCAATAAGCAATGAGGTGATGTAGTCTTTCAACACATGACAATTGGTGTAGCCATCATCATCCTTGTATATGACATCTATCACACGTGAAAAATTCAGAATTCGCATGAGGAGAGGCATTTGAACCGCTGTTGGTTTTAGGAATTCCCGATTTATATCTTTCCATGCATTCGAAATTTCTTTGCGGAATTGTTTGACTACCTCTTCTTTAGAGACATTGTGTTCCTTCAGGTAGCATTCAATACCAGAGGCTACATGCTTTCTTTTCTGCTCAAACTTCAAGTACAAATATGAATAGGTTAAAAAATTGTTAGCAAGCATTTTATCATAATATGATTAATCATCTTTTGAATTTGATTAAAATATAAATCGATTGAGTTTTATTTTTTTACCAATTACCTATTAGGTAACAAAGGTATTTAACAAACTTTAAGTAATTTAATGGTAAATTTCAAAATTCCACGAGTGTACTTGTAGGTTAGCTAATTAAAATATATATTAGGAATTCTGATTAAGTTTTCATGTTATGATAATTATTTCAAAAAAAAAAAAAACTTGAGTGCAAGATAGATATATCTAACCCACTAATAACATAACACGTAATAAGATATCACATACTGTTAGATATATGATACATTGAATTTATACCACACAACATTTTATAAAAGAGTACTAGCTAGCTAGACACGTAGTACACCCATCTCATCCAATTTTTTCCCTTTCGGACCTTCTAAAATAAATAAATACGGAGTATTATTGTACCTCATGGGAGACTATGTCATCCATAAGTCTGCCAATAATCGTTGAGGCTTTAAGAATAGGAGGATCATTAGAGATCCATTCAAAGGCATGATTATCAGCAATCTCTCCCATGCCGAGGAAACAATTTGTTGCCAACGTTGGATAACCACTACTCACAAGTGAATTCTGCATATATTCCTCTAGCTTTGGTACGTAACCTTCATTGCACCACTTGGCTTCCACCAAGTAGGCTCGGACTAGTCTCTTTGTCTGCAAATTACATACATCAATAAACTTATTAATGCATGCAAGAATTTATTGTTAATTATATTAATTAAAGAGAGGAGAGTCATAAATGCCTCACGGCTTCTATCGCATAATGCGTACAATATGATCTTCCTTCCTTAGATATCTCCCGCTCAACTTCACTATAAACATCTAAGAGTGCCTGATAAATATGTTTCATGTACTCGGGAAGAACTTCTATAGTGCTAACTTCCCACCTAAATATCACAATACCAAAATTTTATTAAGGACAAAAAATTATGATTAATATCATAGCAAGACTCAAGTAGTAGTACTAATTCGAAATTGACCTTTGTATAGCATCAGTAAAGACCTCAAGTTCTTCATATGTACCATATGCATCGTAAGTATCATCTATAATGGATAACATCTTTATCACTTTGGTCAACATCCTTCTAGCGAACGCATAATGGGGCTCAAAGTACACTCCCAATATCCAAAAGTAGCACTCAACCACTCTGTCTCTAGCATAGGGCAGCTTTCTTGCAAAGTCCAAACTTTTCCACCACCTGATAAGATTCAAATTTATTGGCTAAGTGATAGTCATAAATTTATTAAGAGCATTTAATTTTCTGTTATTTAAGAACTTGAACTTACTCAATGATGCTGCTTATTTCCTTTCGATGTTGCACTTGTAACATGCCAAAATCTAGTTTCGCAAACTTTAGGAGTGTTTGATTCTGTGAATCATCTCCTGAGAAGACATTGATGTAATACCTTGCCTCTAACCTTGGTAAACTTTTTCGAAGGGGCCGATTCAATGCATGATTAATTTGTTCTGCTAGCTGAGGACTTACTTGATCAACCATTGATCCAAGATGAAAGGTAGTGAAACTTATGGCTTCATCCAGGATATCTTCTCCAGGTATGCCAAGGTATGCAGCCTCATACAAACAAAGCATGGCAGGTACATCATTGATTAAGGAAGCCTTGAACTTTCCTTGGTCATTTTTGAATTTTTCAAATACATCTGCCTCACAATTAAACATAATTAATTTGAAAAAGATCTCATTTGACCATAAAATTGAAGTCAATCAAAGCTTCGGTATTGATTAAATGTAAATAGTTAAGTAAATGCGACTTATTACCACATGGAACAAAGTATCCTTGTTGTCTAAGCAACCGGAATCGTAGAGCATTTGTTTGTAGATTGTTGTCATCATCGCAGCTTTCATGACATAGTTTTTCTAAAGCATCTTCTATTTCTTTCTCAAAATGGTAAGCAACCCCTAACCGCTGCACTGCATCAATCAAGCACAATCTCTCGAAAGTGTTGCCAGATGTTGAGATTAACATCATCCTTATTTCTTGCTTCAGTGCTTCAAGTTCTTGTAGAATTTTAGCATCACTTGTCTACACAAAAATTTGACAGCAATCAGAAATGGTTTATTGTTTTCTAATTCTCTAACGTTAAAGGAATCAGTTCTCTAAGAAAAACTATAAATATGATTGAGGAACATGAAGACATTACCAAAGAAAGAGAAGAATATTTGAAGAAATGCTCCCCCCAAATGCTAGGATGATAACTAGCCGTACTACGTTTAATGTCTTGTTCACTACTTGAAGGAGCAGCTGAAGCTTGTGGACTCATTTTCCCGCAACTAGTTTGAGCAAAGAAGGCTTATTCTAGCTTCCGTATATATAGGACACCCTCTGAACTGTTGAAAATTAGGTAATATACAAAATCAAGTGCATATACAATGTAGCAAAACATGAGACAAAAGACTGTACATGATTCGACATCTAACGTGATTCTATTGAGGTTGGCAAAAGGGCAACCAAATATGTGGCTGTTACAATTCACCCGCCAATATTTGGTGATTTTTGCTGTACGAATATGTGAGTGTTATCCAAAAATAATAATAAACAATGTTCCCAAAAATGTGGCTGTCGCAATATCACCAGCAAACACAAGCAAGGACACTATTGTACGAATATGTGAGTGTTAGAAGTAATTACACAAATACTACTTGTCATTTTAGTTTATTTAGTATTTCTTGTCATTAGTTATGATACTCTGATCATTAATCAAAAATATGTAAAAAGACTAAATACCTTTGTTTTGAATTTTTTTTTTTTGTACTTTTATTTTTTATTTTATTGTTTATCATTTTCTTAAACTTAATACGAACTTTAATATTTTTCTGCCTTTGATTAACCACAACTAATTTCAGAGGGTGTAGCTATAACACTAATAATACACGACCATGTTAGAAGCAAAATTCCGCTGTCATTTCACCACGTTTTCACATACTATAGTAGTATAGTCATCGAGCTAGCTTTTAAGTTTGTGGATAGAAAAAAAGTAACAAATCATTTGTATAATTAGAGTTAGCGATTACAGAATAAAACATATTCATTGTATTTATTAAATGTTAGGATAAACTACAGAATAAAACATATTCATTATATTTATAAAATATTAGGATAAACTACAAAAATACCCTGATCCATAAGTACTATAAGAATTTGTGAGTGTAGGAAATAATTATATAACTACTAGACATTTTATTAGTGTTCCTTATCATAAGTTGTACACTGGCCATTAATCAACATAAAAAGACTAAGGTCTCGTTTAAGATAGTTTTTACTTTTAGTTTTTGTTAGTAGAATAAGAAAAATAAAAGTAGAAGCTTTTTATTTGTAGTTTAGATAATATATTTCGAAAGGACTTTTGAGATTTTAGATTTGTTATTAGTGGAGAAAATGATAAAATTGTTGATAGAAAAAATTCATTAAAATGGAAAAATAGTTTCCCTTATTTTGTGGGCAAGTCATACTGAAGAAGCCAATAAACCTGACTTCTAATGAAAGAGCTTAACTTCTGATGAAATTATTTTTTGTTTTTGTTAATATAAAAAGAGAAGTAAAAGTAGAAGCTTTTTATTTGCAGTTTAGATAATATGTTTTAAAAGAGTTTTTGGAATTTTAGATTTATCGTTGATGGAGAAAATGATAAAATTTTTGATAGAAAAAATTCATTAAAATGGAAAAATAGTTTCTCTTGTTTTGTGGGAAACTCTTAGTGAATAAGCTATTAAAATTAGCTTATGATGAAAGAGCTTTCAAAAATTAAAAGTTATTTCTGTTAGTGCACACAAACACTCCCATAAGTTGTTTTTTATTTTTCAAAAATTGAAAGCCAACTTTGGAAGGTACACGAAACATGCCCTAAAAATCCTTTCGTTTTGTTATTTTTTTTTTATTATATTACTTTTCAATTTCTTAAACTTAAAATGATGAGTATCTTCACTTTATATATTTGACCTTTAAAATAAAACGTACTTTAATTTAATCTTTCTCTGCCTTTGATTAACAGTCAATAGACCATAACTAATTCTGGAGGGTGCAACTATAACAATAATAAAACGTCAAGTAGTTTTGCATAACTATACAATAAATCTCAGGAGCATTTAGTAATTTTCTTCAAAATATTAAAAATGGTAACAAGGATTTGGTAGGATGGATATCCACAAACCATTGTATTAATTTTATCCCGAAAAATACATATGTATTATATTTTTATACCCGAACATACAATGGATATAAAGACTAAAGAGTTGCATCTATCTACACCCCGAAAAATCTCTACATTTTCTAGATATGTCTAACATTAGGACTAAGGGCCCTACAACCATTATCGACATTAAGTTGAGTACTTCTAGGAAAGCTGAGGCTAACTTGGTTGTTCTGTCACATTTGTAACCTAAAACAATATGCGTTTGGACATTTATATACCGGCAAAAACTATTTTCTATATATATATATTTTTAAAAGAACATATCTTCTCATACAATTAGTTACAAAGCAATAATAAATGGATACACATTATTAAATGAGATTAGACTGAATTATAATATTATTTTAATGTGTTTAGTAACGCAATTAAGATTAAAATTGATTGAACTAAATTAATATGATATTATATTATATTAAAATTATAAGTTTGAGATGTTTTAAACAAAGTATAATAAATTAATTTTTAGATATATTAAGTATAAATAAATAAAACTTAAAAAAAGTACTTGTGAGGAATAATAAATTTTATTTACAAAATAATATTAAGGTTATTAAACTGATAAAAATTTTGTAACGAATTATACCATATATAGTTATCATAATATATTTTTTAATAAATAATATATATAAAACTTAAAAAAAAAAAAATTCTGACCATTATTTTATTGGTCAAGTGTATTAGCTACAAATAAATCCTATTAAAAAAAAAAAAAAAAAACCTACAAACAAATAAATAACAAAAGCAAATAATGAAAAGGAGAATATAATAAATATAAAAATAAAGCTCTCAACAATTATAGAGATTCCTCTCTCTCTCTCTCTATATATATAGGGGTAGGATCGACAATCCAATTATTTTACACAATATTTTGACCTTTGATCCTAGGATAATTGAATGGTTATGAGCAAGTGATAAGTTTAGGAAGAAATGATGCTATGCACGGTAACTCTCTCTTCACTCCCTATTTGTGTCTTACTCTCTCTTCTTTATTAAAATTTTATCATCTCTCCTCAATCAATGAATTAGTGGCATTTGGTTATTAATTATAACTCTTCCTCTTCTCTTTATACTTATCTCCGTTTTAAATCTCAACATTTATCTTTTATGGTAAGTACATAAAGTCTATTGCAAAATAAACTGGATTAAATTTAATTTTTAAAAAATTATGATATATTAGAAAGTTCTGAGATGTGATCCATCTTTTAGGTTCAATTCATATTCCTAATGAAACATAGAAGATGAACTAACATAGAATAAAATAAAAACAAAAAAGAGACTTAATATTGATACACATGGATTTATTTGTGGATTTGTGGAAGATGTGTTAAATATATTATTCATTTTACTTTAAACCTACTAAAGCAAGAAAGTATTAACTTAAAAGGGAAGATTCATAAACACTCAAATCTTTTCTTTAAAACATCTGATCTAAACCATTGAAACTACTTTAGTCCAAAGGCTACAAATAAATTGTGTAAAATAATGGGGCTTTTACATATATATATATATATATTAAGATCGGCAACTCTTATAAATTATACAAATGTTACACAGTTTGTTATGATTGGATTACATGATTTTTTTTTTAAAAGAAAAAAAATGAATTGGATTACATGAATTGAATAGCTTAAATACACTCATATATTCAATTTCAATCACATTTATACACTTATTTCCTTTTTTTTTTTTTTTTACATAATTATATACTTATTTCTTCTTCTCTCTTTATTCTTACTTCACTATCCTCTCATATTATCGATTAAAAACCTACTCTACGTTGCGTTTTCTTTATTCTTTCCCATTTGGGGCCGTTTCTCTCTCATTTTTTCTCACTCACTTTATTTTTGTTTGGTAACTTTTCGTTTACTCTGGCAGTATAAAACCACCAAAAACATGATTTGATCTAAAACTAGTGCCACCGGACCATTGTATAATTGAAAATTGTTTATAATGAACTACAAATCGTTTGACGATAGAAGAAGATCATGAAATAGTATGTGTTATAATTTATTAATTAAATATTATGTGTCTCTGGTTATGTACTGTAATTTGATAATTGTGTGTGAATTAATAATTATGTGCATGCATGTGCTATAATTTAATAATTAAATAGTGTGTATAGATGTGTATTCACTTAAACCATGTTATGTACGATAATTTAATAATAGTGTGTACAAAAATTTAATAATTAAATAGTGTGTAAAGATGTATATTCACTTAAACCACGTTATGTACGATAATTTAATAATAGTGTGTACTAAAATTTAATAATTAAATTGTGCGTGTAACAATTTAATTATTAAATTATAGTGTGTGTCTCTAACCACATTATGTACTCTAATTTAATAATTGTGCGTGCATGCTATAATTTATTAATTAAATAGTGTGCCTCTAATAACCTTATGTACTATAATTTAATAATTTTGTGTGTCTATGTATACTATAGTTTAATAATTAAATTGTGTGTGTACTACTTTTTTCTAAAATTTTTAATCTAAAAACATTCCAAAACTAGAGAAAAAAACTTGGAAAAATTTTCCCCAAACTTGAATTCTTTTCCCGTAAGTATATTTCATTGTTATTAGCATTCATATAAAATAAAACTTAAAAAAAAAAATGCATGAGATTTTATTAATACATAGATGGTTTGGGCCTAATTCTTATGTAAGGGAGTTTGTGTAAAGCATAATATTCAATAATGAAAATAACTTGTATATAAGAAAGTTTGCGCTTGAGAGAGTATGTGTATGTTTGTGTAGGCTTTGGCACTAGTTTTTCACAAATGTCCTAAACAGAATAATTTTTATAATTTTAGCACTTTTTTTCTTTTTTGACAAAATTTTCACTTACTAATAATGTAAAAATTGTCCTTCCTATGCTGGACTATTATATAAGGATTGATTCGGATATGAGTGAAATTGTAATATGTTTAATTGAAAATGAATTTAGACTAAAAATAATAGTTTATTGTTTGTTGTAGTAGTAGGATGGATAAAAAAAAAACAAATAATTATGTATTGTTTTATATAATGCAAACTTGGTTAGTATAATATAGAGCCACTTTAAATGACTTTGAAGATGTGAAATTATTTTAAATACTTTCAAATCAAATTAAATTTGGTTAAAATTTCATTATTTTAATTTTTTAACAAGTTAAAATATTTAAATTATTTTTTAAAAGTAAATATAACTATTTAAAATTAATTTTAAACAAAACAACATTTAATTTATAATTGATATTGAAAGAGCTTACATTTTTAAAAATATTTTAATAAGTTATAATAAACTAATTTTTGAAATAATAAATATATATATAATGTTTTATGTAAAAAAATAAAATAAATAAAATAAAGATATTTGAAAAAAAAAAAAAAAAAAAAAGGGAAGCACTGATCCAAATTATGCGGCAAACTCAACGATTTGCCACAATGAGACTATTTAAGCTAAGAAGATCCAATCACACTTAGCTTTGAACAACATTAATTATATGTGTATATATTTTAATCAGATTCAGGTAAAAAATATTTCACATAAATTAAAGCGTGTATAATTGTATGTAAAGCTGGAAAATAAATTAAAAATGATTAATTTTTTATTAATGGTAAGAAATAAACATTTTTTGAGCTTTTATTTTTGGTATTGAATTTCTCCCGTGTGCAACCTTGTCTAATATAAGGTTGATTATCATTAATTGTTTATTTATTTATTTATTTTGGTTGGGTTGGTTATTGTGTTTTATGATATTTAGATTGAGCTTGGGCTTGGACATTAAATTGGACCAAAGGAAAGAAACTAGTAGTGGATCAAACTTAGACTTGGTCCAGCCATCAGCGCACTGTCTAACAGACTTGCAAGGCGTAAATGAGTCCAATGTAGTGGTGGTGATTCTCAAATCTCACGAAAAAAAAAAAAAGTATCTATATATATACACATATAAGACTTTTATTATAGTACACTTAATTTTAAAAAATAACGATTAACAAATCAAATTCATCCATTGTATTCTCTTTCCTAAAATAAATTCTCTTTCTTATTTAATTCACATATAATGGATAAATTTTATTGATTAGTCTTTACTTTTTAAAATTAGATATACCTGATTATAAAAGCATTATATATATATAATTTTTATGGTCAGTGCCTTTTAACTTTAAAAATTAGGATGAATCAATCAAATTTATCAATTACATTTGAATTAAATAGGAAAAAGAATTTATTGTAAAAAAGAGGATATAATTGATAAATTTGATTGGTTCGTCCTAACTTTTAAATTGTTAGGATCACCAATTAAATTCATCATTTGTCCTAAAAAATTTTCTCTATCCTTATCAATTTAAGTGCAATGGTTGAATTTAATTAGGAAACTCTTATGATCAGTGCATCCTAATTTTCAAATGGTTAGAATTACAAATTGTTATGGGCGTTTTGGCGATTGTGAAAAGCCTAAGGATGTAGTCCAACGTGTTGTTTTATGAGAGGAAGTCCAAGAAACTGGTTAGAATTAGTCAACAATCAAAGGAGGGAATATATGGTTATCTCTTAGCCTATGTACTAGAGCACACCTGATTGAATAACTGATCATTTTAACTATTGAGTAATTAATTGGATGCGTGTTTGTTCGCAAGAAGGTTTGACCGTGTGATGGAACATAAGACAATCCGGTCGTGTTTGAGAAACTGATCGATAGTGTTCTTCAAAGGCTATTAAAGCGATCAGGAGGTATTCATATTTATTCGTTAGTTGAAGAGGCAGATCCCTTAGTCAAATCTGCTCGTTAGAGGTAATATCTGATCGTTTGAGTAGTTTGCTTGTTCTGGGTACTCGTTGAAATTAACCAATTAACCTTCTAGAATGTCGAATCAATTCAATTCAGGAAAGGAGTCAACTTATCTATTTTCATGCAAATCAAATCACGATATTCTTGGCAATTGTCGTAGATAGAGTGGAGATAATCTCGAGAGATATTATCTCAATTAATGTAAATTATTTTTTGCTTTATTTATAAGATTCTTAAACCAATTCAAATTGTAACATCTCCACTAGAAATAGGGGATGAAATTTATTATAAAGGACAAAGTGAGAAATATATTCTGTTACTCTGAGAAAATAAAAGTGACAGTTGTGGATGTAGACCATTATTTTGTCGAACCACGTAAAAATCAGTGTGTCTAGTCTGTTTTTATTCTAGTCAATATTGTTCTGTTTGTTAATAACGGTTTCGCAGGTATTGGGCTTTAAAGAACCATGTTAACTAAAATTAAGTGTCAACACAAATCAAATTTATCAATTACATTATCTATCCTAGAAAAATTTCTCTCTTCTTATCAATTTAAATACAATAGTTGAATTTAATCGATGGTCTTAAAAATTTGTAAATTAACTCTCTCTATATATATATATATATATATATATATATATACACCAATTAGTCAAAGTCTACTGTATGGAAGCCAAATGGTGCAATGAAGGCTATGTCCAAACATTGAAAGAGCATTTGGACTTTTCACTTGTGACTACTTCTTATCCAATGCTGGCAATAACTTCTTTCCTTGGCATGGGAAAGATTGCTAATGAGGAGCTCCTTGAATGGAGCTCTAATAATAATCTTAAAATCATTAAAGCTTCAACAATTATTTGCAGATTCATGAATGACATAGTATCTCAGAAGGTACTATTATATATATTTTTTTCTTTTGTAATTTGAAACGATTTCAAAATTATAAATTTTAGACAATTGAGTTAATTTTAAAATTCGTTAATAACATCTTGGACCTATATATATTAGCTGAATTATTTATAATTTACTCTATGTATGAGCTATAAATAATTCTTAGTAAGCTCGTAACCTTGGTTTGAGGCCAAAATGTCTAGTAATAAGGTTGATCATATATATTTTATGTGTTTCAATGGGTGTTGAAAATGTTATTTTCTTCGAATATTGACACTAATTTTCTTTTTAAGCTCATTAGAAAACTAGGTTCAGTTTAAGGTATCAGTTTTTGAAATTTTAATGACATGTTTAGAGAAACTAATAATTCTTGTGGATATTTGATCATTGTCTACTGTGATTGGATGATAAACAACACTGATTAAAGTTGGACATTATTTCCTTTCTAATAGATAAATGTACATCCTTGCTCCGTAAGCATTATAAGAATTTGTGAGTGTAGAAAATAATTACACAATTACTACATGACATTTTATTAGTGTTCCTTCTCATTAGTAGTACATTAACCATTAATCAACATAAAAAGACTAAGGTCTCATTTAGGATAGCTTTTATTTTTAGTGTTTGTTAGTACAATAAGAGAAATAATAATAGAAATTTTTATTTGCAGTTTAGATAATGCATTTTAAAAGAATTTTTGAAATTTTAGATTAATTATTAATGAAGAAAATGATAAAATTTTCGATAGAAAAAATTCATTAAAATGGCAAAATAGTTTCCCTTATTTTGTGGGAAACTCACAATGAAGAAGCTAGTAAACCTAGCTTCTAATGAAAGAGCTTAACTTATGATCAAATTATTTCTGGTTTTTGTTAGTAGAAAAAGAGAAGTAAAAGTATAAACTTTTTATTTGTAGTTTAAATAATATATTTTAAAAGAGCTTTTGGAATTTTAGATTTATTGTTGGTGAGAAAATGATAAAATTTTTTATAGAAAAAAATTCCTTCAAATGGCAAAATAGTTTCTCTTATTTTGTGGGAAGCTCTTACTGAAGAATTTAGTAAAATTTGCTTAAAATAAAAGAGCTTTCAAAATTCAAAAATTATTTCTATTACTATACACAAACACTCCCACAAGTTGTTTTCTACCTTTCAAAAACCAAAAGCCAACTTTTGAAAGGTATACCAAACATGCCCTAAAAGTCCTTTCATTTTGTATTTTTTTAATATTTTTATTTTTTATTATATTGCTTTCCATTTTCTTAAACTTAAAATGATGGGTATCTTCATTTTATATATTTGACCTTTAAAATAAAAGGTACTTTAATTTAATTTAATCTTTTTATGCCTTTGATTAATAGTCAATATACCTATCGACGTCTAAATTTGGTCAACTATGATTTTTGACCCAACACTGCAAATAAACAGAATAAAAATAAAAGAAGAAAGAAAAGAAGAGGAAGAACAATGAGTGCCAAGAGATTTTTACGTGGTTTAGTCCAAAAAGATGTCTACATCTATGACTACTTCTCTGGATATTTTGGCAGAATCACAATATAATATTTAGTGTGTTTCTTCTCTGATTTCATCTTGTCTTTACAATGAATTTTCAACTCATATTTATAGAGTGGGGTGTTACAATTTGAGTAAATTTAAAATATGAAAAAATTCTACATTAATTATGCTACCAAAAACGTGTCCATTAATTTAGGGATAAATCCCATCGAAGTAGGAGTTTGATTTTATTTCTAATTCTAGTAGTAGATTCTCCCTCAAATTAGGCTGTTTCCTCTCTAGAAGATTTTCTTTTAACGAGCATTTTGAGCTGTAAACTATACCTTACTCTAGGTGACCTACAGCTGAGCATAAAGCAGCCTTAACCATAGTTGAGTATCAACCTGAGAGCTCGTTTCTACTAGCTGAATGTTGACGAACTGAGGTTTTGTCTATTTGATCGATCTATTAGATCAGTTCGTTGGGCTTTTATCAGACCAAATATACGTACAACATCAGCCCCTCAGCTCTTAGTGCGATCTACGAACTAGGAGCTCAAGCTCATTGGTAAAAACTGATGTATCATGAACTGTCATGCTATCTTTTCAGATTTTGTCCCATCATATAACCTGTGGTGATTTTTTCAGGTAACTGTACCATTTGCACGTCTCGTTTTATGCATGCGCACACTTCTCAATTATTGGCCCATGATGACTGATTTGTTGTCAGCCCATAATAATAAATCTCTTAACTCGTGCTGCACCATTAGATCTAGGGCGACTGACTAGCCCCCAAATTTAATGGTTGGGGTCTCGGTCTTATGCCTATATAAGTAAATGACCCTTCACTTTCTTTTACTCTTGCCATTTTCTGAATCAAGACGCTACTGAGTCTCCTTTTTCTCTCATTCTCTCTGAAGATCAATGTCATCATTTTCAAGCACCCGAGGTCTAGTTCGTGCATTGCCATTCATAGTTGACAATGAAGAACGAAAGACAAAAAGGTTCGCAGCAGGCTTGAATCTAAAGATTCGGGCCTATGTTGCTTCAACAGTCCATACGCAGTACGGAGAGCTAGTAGAAGCCGCGATCAAAATGGAAAGAAGTATAAAGGCCATTCCTAGACCTAAGCAGTCGACTTAGAAATGCGGTTGGATGGGCGACTTTTTAGGAGGACTTAACAAGTTCACTAGAAGCGGAGAGTCATCCACTGGATCTAATAGCTAGAGATCTAGCCAGGGGTCGCAATCAAGTCAAAGCCCCGTAAGGCAATCAATTGGATCCAAGAGCAGCAATGAGAGTTGGAAGAATTGGCGTATATGTCGAACATGTGAAAGGATGCATTCGAGCAAATGTCTTAAAAGCAATTCCGGATGTTTTAGATGAGGATAAGATGGCCATTTCATGAAGGATTGCCCAAAAGCAGCTTCAACTTTTAAGCTAGAAATCAGGATGGTAGCACACCAAGGTAGTCTAGTGGAGGTCCGGTACTAGATCAGATGAGTTCCCAAGATAGAGGGGCCACTAGTGCCAGCCAGCCTAGTAGAGCTTCAAGCAAGGGTGTACCATCTAGAGGCCAGCCAGGTAGATCTCGTACTTAGGTCAGAGTATTTGCGGTGACTTAGTAGGATGCATACACCACCTCTGAGGTCGTGATAGGTATTATTTTAGTGTTTGATCGCGATGTATATACATTGATAAGCCTTGGGTCTACTCATTCCTTTATGTCTAGGAATTTTGTTAAGACTGTTGTCATTGAACCAGAACCCCTAGGTTATAGTATGATAGTGTCAATCCCTACAAGGGATTCCCTTCGGGTGAAGAAAGCATTCAGGAGTAGTACAGTAGTCATTAAGGGTAGAGAATTTTCGACGAACCTGATTGTATTGGACATCTATGACTTTGATGTCATATTAGGAATGGATTGATATCCATACATTGCGCCTTGGTGAACTACTTTTGTAAAACCCAAAACCTCGTTTGTTAGAGAGCGAAATATTTTTCTGATGGATCGCGTTCGATCGGAAAAATATAATGCCCGAGTCCGGATATAATCGGAATGTTAATTTAAAATAATAAAAATAAATTCGAGTTCGTGTGATGGATTCGAGATTTATTAAATAATTCTGAGAGTGCTAACCCGAGATTTAATCAAAAGCGGATTACCGGACGAACGGACGGAAACGGAATCCGAGCTTGGAATTAAAAAGTGAGAATGCATGAGAAATAAAATAAAGATAATGCATGTTAGTGACACGTGTCACACATGCAAGGTATGATATTGACAAGTGTCCAAGAGAAAAAGCAAAGATATATCAAAGTTGAAATCAAAAGCAAAACATGAAAAAGTGAATCAGGTGAGCATTCGGTCAACAGCTCACAATTTTGAAGCAAACCCGAGAGAGAGAGTAAAAGAAAGAGAGGAAAGCAAGCTGAAAGCATTCGGTCCATTCCACAAGCTCAAACCGAGAAAGAGGACCTTGGTGAGTGAGCTTGTGAGCTCGTGAAAGTTAGAAAAGAGAGACCAAGATAGTGATCGTGAGAGATTGAAAGAGCGAGAGAGGATCAAGTGCTGTCTTCAGGCCGAGATGATGCAAGGAGAAGGAGAGAGCAGATCTGAAGCATCTGGACACATGAAAGATCAGATCTGAGACCTTCAGACCAGGCATGCAAGCAAGAGGAAGCTGCTGCCATCGCTGCCTTGTCCTGCCGTGAGACTGCTGCTGTCATCGCGAGCTGCTGGCGTGAGGAGGCCGAGCTGCTGCTGTCGTCATCCTCAGGTGCTACCGTGGTCTGGTAATAATACTGGAGCTAACTAAGTGCTGTCGCTGGCATTGCTATGCACCAGTTGCTGTCGCCACTATTGTTGAAGTTGTTGCCGTCGCCGTTGCTGCCAACTGCTGCCGTGGGCTGTCATTGTGAGCTGCTGCCAAGCAGCTGCTGTCAAGCTGAAAACAACATTCAGACTTGAAGTGGAACAGCAATAAGAGAAGACAACTTGCTGGTGGAAGAAGAAGCTTGCTGCCGTGAGAGCGTCGTCGTCGTCGCTCTTGCTCGAAAGTTGTTTCGAAGCGAAACTGTTAAGGTAGGTGCTGTCCCCTTTGTTTGTGTTATGCGTTTTGAGTAATTGTTAAAGAATTCATGTGAATAGAATTGAGATATTGATGATATGATGATTGGGTTTAGGATTGAGAACCTCGTTAGTGCGGAGGTTCGCTCGTTGTTGTTTCGGTTGTGTTTTACTTGATATTGTAAATGGTTGTTTCCGTTGTGAATTATGTTATGGGCTGTTAGAAGATGAGTTAGGGGCTGTTGAATGATGTTTTTCAATTAAAGTCTGTCGTCGTGGAAAATAATGCATTTTAGTGTGTTTTAAAGTATCGAATAGTCGTTTGGATATTGAGCAATGGTTTCCGAGCGATTAGATTGAATTTTCCACGAACATGAATGTTTTTCGTGTGTGATTTTGATTGACGAATATGAAAGTATTTGTGATGTCATCTCGCTGCCCCGAGATGTTATTAAGCCCGTTAAAGTGTTAAAGTTGATGTTAGAATATTTTTAAAGTTAATCGGATAGTTTTTGTTTCATGCGAAATCATTTATTGTCGAAATTTCAGAGTTGAAAACGGGAATGGATATTCATTAAGCTTGCTGCCATATTTTTCTTCTTTGTGCTTAAAAGTGTTTGAATATTCGTTTGCCGTGTTTTAAGTAAAGTCACGAGTTGAAATTGATGATAAGTTTTATTGGAAACAAAGGAATCGCGCGAAACGCTAAAGTCGATAAATCGCGATATCTAGTTGAAATCGCGTAAGCTTTATGTTAGCCGTTTGTTTTCGAATCTTCTTTTCATTGAATCTTTTAGAATCTGATTTTGATGGTGTTACTTTAGATTCGAATGGCATAGTTGTTGGTTTTGTAACCATAGAGTTTCGGGTAGTTTATATTGCGATAACGAATCGATTTGAAATAGTCTTCGCGTGCGATTATGAGTTTTCCGTTTTGTTATCATGTGAGGATGATCACTTGAGTTATTGTGATTAGAAATCCTCGTATGGCTTAAAGTTTAGTCGCGCACGAGTTATGTTTTAACGACATCCCGATCGAAATCAATTGTAGGTGAATCAGAAACCGGCCGAGAGTTATATCAGGAGTAGTTGATCAGTTATTGGAAGCAAGTTGTGAGTGTGCATTTTTATTAAGCTTTCGTGAATTCTGTTATATGAAATTATTAATGTGATACTATTTTAGTTTATGATTTATGTTGTTCAAGTAACATTTTAGAATATTATCGCTTTCCCTATAATGCATATATAGTTGTATATATGTATTTAGTCGTAAAGATACTTGAGAACATTATTTCAATAATTGAGTTTTCGCTCTAGAAAGCAGTTTTTCGGTTTTAATCTGTAAGTAGAAAACGAAACACTTATGAGATAATTTTAAAGGTAATTAATATCTCTTTAGTTTATCTTAACTTCTAGCAGAACCCGGTCGAAGTACCCTATGCGTGTATAATACTAGACGGGGGGAATCGTAATCCCAAGTTCCTGTACGGCTTAACATACGGGGGGAATCGTAATCCCAAGTTCCCGTATGCCTAATAGACGGGGGGAATCGTAATCCCAAGTTTCCGTACAGCTTAACATTCGGGGGGAATCGTAATCCCAAGTTCTCGTATGCCTAATAGACGGGGGGAATCGTAATCCCAAGTTCCCGTACGGCTTAACATCGGGGGGAATCGTAATCCCAAGTTCCCGTACGCCTAATAGACGGGGGCAATCGTAATCCCAAGTTCCCGTACGGCTTAACATTCGGGGGGAATCGTAATCCCAAGTTCCCGTACGGCTTAACATTCGGGGGGAAATCGTAACCCCAAGTTCCCGCATCTGAGCACACGCAAATAGAAAACTTTGAGTATTTCATGTCATATAAATATTTAGCTTAAGTGTTTAAGAGAATGAATTGTTCTAGAGTTACCCTTCTAAGTTGAAATACGTTAATAGACGTTAGTTTAGAATAAAAAGAATCTTTTGATTATATAAGCCGTATCATTTTCAAAATACTAATGAAAGTAGAATTTATTATTATGTGCACTCACTGAGTTATTCTCACCATTATTTTCTGTTTCATTTAAATTCCTTCCCAGGTATAGGAGTGAGCAGCGCAGCGGAAGTATCTTCATCGAACGTACAGGTGAGCTGCAGACGAGACTGCACTGCACTAGTTTTAAACACGTTATCATGTATTGCATTTATTATCGTTTTTCAGATTTCTCAAGTTTTGTAAATATTGTTTTGGATAAAGTATTTTATGTAAATATCATGCATGATGTTTAAGATTTTATTCAAGTTGCTTCCATATTATTGCATGATTGTGAGTTTGAAAAAGGGCCTGAGGCCTATTGATTATGAAATATTTGTGTATAAACTTATACAGATTTTGTGAAGTATTTTACAAAGTGAAATTTTAGAAAAGCAGCCGTTGTGCTGTCGGGTTTCCGTGAAAATCCTATTTTCATAAAGTTATTTTCAACGAATAAAATTTTCACCCATTTTCAGAACTAAAAAGGATTTCAAGAATTTTAAGTAAGAAAAGAGGCTTAGCTCCGCGGGAACTTTTCAGCCGGAACAGATCTCGACTGGGGAGCCACCGTGGAGTGTTGGGCAGGTTGCCTAGCTAGAATAGTTAGAAAGGGGCTTGTCAACTTTCAGAAAGAAGTTAGATTGATTAAAGTCGGGGAGCCTGATGTTAATTTTTGTGGAGTACGGAAGTTGTTTTCTTTCAGTATTATGTCAGTAATTGAAGCTAGGAAGGTGCTTAGAAAGCCATACCAAGGATATCTAGCTTATGCAATGGAAGCAAAAAATGATGGAGCGAGATTAGAAGATATCTCGGTGGTTAGAGATTTTTCAGATGTGTTTCCGGAGGACCTTCCTAGTTTGCATCCTGACCAAGAAATAGAATTAGATATAGATTTGATTCTAAGAATTGAGCCGATTTCCATCGCAGCATACCAAATGGCCTTAGTCGAGTTGAAAGAGCTGAAAGTCTAAATGGAAGAACTATTAGATAAGGGTTTTGTAAGACTCAATCATTCATCGGGGGGGGGGCTCCAGTATTATTTGTCAAGAAGAATGATGAGACCTTAAGATTATGCATTGATTACAGATTGAACAGGTGACCGTATGGAATTAGTATCCGCTCCTGAGAATTGATGATTTATTTGATCAGTTACGGGGATCCAGAGTTTATTCGAAGATCGATCTGAGGTCAAAATATCATTAGCTAAGAATCCGTGGAGAAGATGTTCCGAAGACTGCTTTCAGAACTCGCTATGGGCATTATGAGTTCCTAGTCATGCCATTCGGATTGACGAATGCCCTAGCAACTTTCATGGATCTAATGAACAAGATCTTCAGGTCGTATCTGGATAAGTTTATGATAGTGTTTATTGATGACATTTTAGTGTATTCAAGCAACTCTGAGGAACATGCAGAGCACATTTGGATAGTATTACAGACCCTATAAGAGCATCAACTATATACAAAATTTAGCAAGTGCCAATTCTGGCTAAACAATGTTGCTTTCTTGAGTCATGTAATATCATTTGAAGGATTAAGTGTGGATCCCTAGAACATAGAAGCGATAACGAGCTGGAGACCGCCAACCAATGTTATAGAGGTTTGAAGCTTTTTTGGATTGGCAAGTTACTATAGAAAGTTTGTAGAAGGGTTTTAAAGGATAGCAACCCCACTAACCAGATTGACTAGAAAGGAAAAGAGATTCAAGTGGTCAAACGCCTGCTAGCAAAGTTTTGACGAGCTGAAGAGAAGATTGACATCAGCTTCAGTATTGATACTACCAACTGGGGAAGACGATTTTTCCATATACAATGATGTCTCAAGACAGGGTTTGAGGTGTGTTCTAATGCAGAATGATAGAGTTGTAGCATATGTTTTCAGACAGCTGAAGAAGCATGAACCGAACAACCTTACCCACGATTTAGAGCTTGAAGTAGTAGTATTTGCATTAAAAAATTGGAGGCATTACTTGTACGGTATCCCTTGTCAGATCTTCACAGATCAAAAGAGTTTGCGATATCTATTCACTCAAAAAGAATTAAAAATGAGGTAGAGTGGGTGGTTAAAGCTGATTAAAGATTATGATTGTATGATAGAATACCACCACAGAAATGCTAATGTAGTGGTAGATGCATTAAATAGGCGACCAGTGAATTCTCTAGCTCATTTAAGGACAGTATATCTTCCGCTTTCAGTGGAATTAAGGTCACTAGGAGTCGAGTTAGATATGGCAAACTCAGGGGCATTGTTAGCTACTTTTTATGTTCACCCCATTTTAGTAGATCAAATAAGGGAACAATAATGGCAAAATCCTCAATTGGTAAAGTTAAGACAAGAAATTGAAACGGAACAGAGGACAGATTTTATAATCAGGGAAAACAGTACATTGATGATGGGTCAACATTTATACATACTGGATATAAGCGATCTGAAAAATGAGATCATGGAAGAAGCTCATTCTTCAGCGTATGTCATGCATTCGGGCAATACGAAGATGTAGCACACGTTGAAAGAACATTATTGGTGGAAAGGAATTAAGAAAGAGATCGTAGAATTTGTATCCCGATGCTTTATCTGTCAACAAGGCAAAATAGAACATCAAAAAATGCGGGATTACTGCAGCCACTCTCTATCCCAGAATGGAAGTAGGAGCATATTACCATGGACTTTGTTGTAGGGCTTCCGTGCAGCCAGAGGGGGCATGACGCTATATGAGTGATAGTAGATAGATTGACTAAATCCGCTCATTTCTTGCCGATTAGGAGCAACTACCCCCTAAGTAAGTTAGCGCAGCTCTACATGGGCGAGATAGTCAGACTTCATGGTATGCTGGTCTCGATCGTATCTGTAATGGGCCTTACCTCACGATCTTGAACCTCGCATCCTCACCGTCTTGGTAGGCCGATCTAGTGTGGGCACCACCCATCTCGCAGCTCGACTCTCGCAGTTCATAGCTCGCGATGTTGCTACCCTAGCCCATTTGATAGGTACTATCCCCTCCCCCATAGGGTTTTACTCACCTCTTACACCCGCTCAAACCCATGATCTAAAGGCTTAAGTACATGGGGAATGCTTGTTCAAGCAGGACTAAGGCAATAGTTTGTAAGGACGAGTAGGTTAAGGTTAGCAGTCGCAAGGAACGAGCTGGGCAGTGCATGTGAATCGAGCTAAACTAGAAGTTACAGCTTGCTGGAAAAAGATGAGTTGAGCGAGCTCACTAAGATAGGGAATGCCCTCAATCCGGACTGAGTTGAGTGAAGTAGGAGCTCATATGGGATAAGTTGAATACGAGCTGGAAAGAGCTCATAGCTCAAGTTGAATAGGACAGTGCAGTTCGTTGCAGCTCGAGTGAAGTGGAGGTGATAGAACTAAATTAGAATTGAGGTGATCTGTGAGTTAAGTTGAGATTTCATTTATGATTAGTGTAGGTGTGAAGGCGAGCTGAGGAGGTCATTAAAGTAAAGGTAACTCAAGTGAATTGGGAAGCAAGCTGTGAGTATGCAACTATTTTTGTTAAATGATTTTTAGTTTATTGTATAAATATTTTATAGCTTTTCGTTTCTTGTTTTAGCTTATAAATGTCTTTAATTCTAGCATGAGAATAAATTGTTTAATTGTAGATGGTATACAATATATTATATCTTTTTATAGCATGAAAGAGAAATTGATTTGAATTATAGAAAAAGATAAAGGTTTTCAAAGCTAATGGACAGTGTGAGTTTTTATAGATAGACCTTGTAACATTAGACCCGGTTGGTATACTCCGCAGTGTATGACAAGTGTTGGGTAGACATGTCCTGTTAATATTGGGGGGAATTGAGTCTATCGTGTCTATGGAGTCATTCTCTACACTTCTGGGTATTATCTTGTTACACGGTATGCAATGGTAGTTCCGCCACGTGGTGACGAGATATCTTTATAGATTTGTCACGGTGAGCGATGCTAGCTTTTATGCCATGTGACCCTCCACACTGAATGGAGCTGGTCTGATCGCTCATATGGTTGTAGCTTCCCTTGGGTTTTCATTAGAGCATTTTAGAAAAGAAAGCATATAATTAAAAGCAGATTTTAGAAAGGAAACATTTTTGAAATACGAAACATTTTAGTTTTTTATGAACTTAAATTAGAACGAGCTTTTGAAACCTTCTAGAAATCTTATAAAAAACTCAATTTTTTAGAAATAAAATTATTTTAAAGAAAAATGATATCAAAATATTTTCGGGAGGTAATTTTATAAAGATCATTTTAAATATAAACGCATCCACTCACTGAGCTTTTGTAGCTCAAAATGTTTCTGGTTTTATGTTAAAAACCTCCTAGCACTACAAGAAATTCAAGCTACAGCAACGTTCAAAAGGCAACATGCATCAGGTTCACGTTGCCGTAGGTCATCTACAGCAACGTGTAAAGGCTGCACGTTTCTAAAGAGATCTACGGCAACGTGCAAACATGTGTTGCCAAAAGTAAGGATATATAGCAGCGTGCAAAACCATGCACGTTGCCAAAAACCTCTCTTTTGGCAACTTACGTAAATGCAAGTTGCCATAACCCCATCTTTTAGTAACGTATAACTCTGTACGCTGCCAAAAACCTAACTTTTGGCAACACGCAGACTACACATTGCCAAAAATCTATCATTTAGCAACGTGTAAGGTTGCACGTTGCTAAAAACCAACCATTTGGCAACGTGCAGGGCTGTAAGTTACCAAAAGCCCATCCTTTAGCAACGTGCATGGCTCCACGTTGCCAAAAGCTCATCTTTTAGCAACTTTCATGGTTGCACGTTGCTAAAAGCCCATCCTTTAGCAACGTGCATGATTGTGCGTTGCTAAAAACCGATATTTTAAATTACTATAAATAAATTTAATTTTGAAATTTATTTTATTTAATATTATAATGACTAATTACATACCACTTCAAAACATAAAAAGATAGTTATTATTTTGACTTAAATACAAATTACCTACCTAAGGCTTTAGGTTCGCACGTACTTACAAAATTACATATACATATGGTATGCATCTGTTAGGGGTGTAAATGAAAAGTTTTTAAGTTTTTAGGGGTATAAATGAACGGTTTTTGGAATATTTGGATAAAATTGTTATTTTTAATATTTAAGGGGTACAATGTAATTTTACGTCTGCACTATAAAAATCTGTTTTTCTCTTCTTCCTCACCGTGCAGCAGCCATTTCTTTTAACAGAAAACCCTACCAGCTCCTCTTAGTTTTCTTTCAACTCTAAACACCCAAATCACTTCCAATCTCTCATTAATGGTCATGGAATCCTAAAATCATCAAGGTATTAATTTATTATCTTGATTTTTGTTTGAGCATCTCTTGATTATTGTAGTGTGATATATTTGTTATAGATTGGTTGTGTTCTTGAGTTGGGTTTTTATTGAATCGCCGTGTTTATTGTGATTATGTGTTTTATGGTTCATAAAGTTTGTTAATTGATCCTTAAATTAAACTTTGGCATGATTTAAAAGTGTATTTTTATGTTGTATGTATTTAATTTCTAGGTCACCTATGTTATATTGAAAAATCACTTTCTAGGGTTTCAAAAATGGGATTTGTGTGTTGTAATTCATGGTTGGTGTTCTTGTTCCACATTATATATATATATGTATATATATTTTGACATGTTCATTTGATTAAAATAAGTTGTATATGTGTTGTGTGAGTTTATTACATGACTATGTGTATTATGATTGAGATGAAGCTAGTTGATAAACCACTAATTATTGTTTTGGAATTTGGTGGAGGTTTGCCAAAAGTTATCCTTAGAGTAATCACAACAATGTGGATCATTTATGTAGTGACCCACCAGCTTTTTAGTTTAATCTGGCGCTATAATTTTGTTTGCTAACAGCTCTTTCTTATTTGGGCAGCAATTACCTTGTTGGAATCATTTTTTCGTTGTTCTACCTTGTCCTAAGTCTCTTTCATTTATTATTGAATATTCTGAATTTTGTCAGTGCAAAGAACATTGTTGTTAAGGTTTTTGTTGATATGTTCTGCCCTGGATGCTTGAAGAATTTGTTTGACCATCCTCAATAATATATATAGTTTATTTCTCTTCAGTGCGCATTGATATAATAAATTTAGTTTCTCAATTATTAGCTGTTAGATTAACTTATTTTTATTTGATTTGACTTAGGCAACATCTGTTTATACTTAATCGATGATCCATGTACAATTCACTTAATTAATTTCAGTGTGCAATGTTGTGAAAATTATTTTATATATTCATTTTTAATGTAAGATTCATTACCATGTTCTCTAGTTTTCACGTGCAGGTTCTTTAAACCATTTGAGAAGTTTGTGCAATCGATTATCACTGCATTGCGAATTGAATTAATTTGTGCTGATGGATTAATAAAAAGCTTTTCTTTGTGTAAATGGTTTCCCTTTCTTTTACAGTAGAGTTAAAGCCGTTTGGTGACTTTTTTGGCTTCAAATATCTGGTGGCATAATGTATAATTGCTTTATTTTTTCTTCATTTTTGGTGTAATTGCAGGCATCCATAATGTCGAAACATCTAGCTATGTCGAAACATCCATAATTTAAGAACACATTTTCTACTTGATAAAATGCTTGTTTGAGGTAATTATTCTCTCTAGTTTAGTATCCTTTGTATTTGGTTGTGAATTTTGTTTACAATACGGAATTTATTTGGAGAATTATTAGTTTTGCTAATAAATGTGCTTCCGTGTATATTTTGCGTAAGAGATTTGTTTTACTAACTTTTTGTTGAGTGAATTTGATTAGTTCTTGTAAATTTAAGGACACATATATTAGTTCTAAGCATTATGTTGATTGTGATTCTTTTAAGAAGGTTTATTTTTTTATTTTATTTTATTTTTATCTAGTGCAAATGTTCACCAAGTGTTTGTTAAAATTTTTATTTCCATTTCGTAATTATGTTACTTTCTTAGATTTGGTAGTCTAATCTTTGTTTTTAGACTCCTAATGAGGATATATATAACATAAATTATTATGTTTTATATATTTTTTTTAATTATTGTATAGTGCTTATTTATTAGTGCATTTAATTAACATGTTTGATTATACAGATTTAGATGACATTTATGATTATTTGATAATATTTCATAATTATGATAATGATTTATAATTGTTTTCAATACAGGTGATAGATGTGCAATCCTGAAGGCAATGAAAAAGTGCATAGGGAATGAGTTTGATAGATTGATTAATTTTTTTAGTTTAGAAATGTATGTTAATTTTATATTGTATTGTCACTTGTGTTGGAGAAATAATTGTATATACTAGCTCAATTGGGAATTGTAAAATGATTTTATTGTTGAATATATATAATTATATTAATAAAAAAATATCCATTGTTATCGGATGAGTCTATATACTAGAATAATTATTTTTAGAAAAGAGCCAAATAAGATATTATAATAATTACCAAATAAGATATATAAGTAATCTATGGCAACGTGCAGATAATGTTGCCTTAACATCAATAGCAACGTGCATTTGATGTTGTTGTAACTGACCAATGGTAACGTGTAAACAATGTTGCCTTAAGTATCAATAGCAACTTACGTATCATGTTGTCTTTCATATCTATGGCAACGTGCAGACAATGTTGCCATAAACGTCTATGGCAACAGTAATTGTACATTGCTGTAACCTATCGCAACATGCAGTGTGCGTTGCCATAAAAACTAAGACAACGCGTGCGCACGTTGCTAAACCCTTTAACGCTAAGGCAACAGGTTTATCAGCAACTTGCTCCCGCACGTTGCAAAAGGCTACGACAACGTGTTTTGCACGTTGCTATAGGCTAAATTTCTTGTAGTGTAGGTACAGGAACAAGTAATTCAGGTACTAGTGCATCTCGTTCAGATTAGGTGGGTCATTCAACCGATAACGCCGCATAGCCTTTTGTGTAAAGATTTTGATTTAAATTTTAATAATGTAATTTGCATATTTTCGGATTGTGAACAAATATTATAGAACTATTCATGTCAATCGTATGCATGCATGTTTTAGATACCACATATTTATGATAATACTTTTAAATTATATGTTTATTCATTCGATACATTTTGAAATGAGATTTTAAAATGAATGATTTTTATGTTTAAGAATTTGATAAATAACTAAGAGTTCGTTCCACGGTACCCTTTTAGGTCTTGTTAGTTAGATTTTAGAAGGGTTTCGTGGGATGTCCGACAGGATTGCTGGATTCATTAAAAGGAATCTGGGTCGAGTCCTGTTAGTGTATATGTATGTGTTCACTCTAACCACATTATGCACTATAACTTAATAATTATGTGTGTTCACTCTAACCATATTATGTATTATAATTTAATAATTGAGTGTGCATATGTGTTCACTTTAACCATATTATGTGTGCACGTTATGTGTATGTGTAATAATTTAATAATTAAATTACATGTGTCTCTCTTACTATAATTTAAAAATTAAATAGTGTGTTTCTATCCATATTATATACTATAATTTAATAATTGTGTGTGCATGCATCGGCTATAATTTAATAATTAAATGGTGTGTGTCTCTAATCACATTATGTACTATAAGTTAATAATTGTGTGTGTGTTTGTATGCGTTCACTCTAACCACATTATATACTATAAATTAATAATTGTGTGTGCACGCTATAATTGAATAATTAAATAGTGTCTTTAATCACATTATATACTATAATTTTAATATATATATATATATATATAATTACAGTACACATTGGTTCGAGACAAATTAAAAACATGTTTCAGTTACAAAAAATAATTTTTATCAATGAAGGATATCAATTAATTAATTTCTTAGTACCTAATGGGAAACTATGTCATCCATGAGTCTGCAAATTATTGAGGAGGCCTTGACAATTTTAGGTTTTCTAAGTATCCATTCAAAGGCTTCTTGCTTGCAGCATCTCCCTTACCCACAAAAGATATGGTTGCTAACACTGAGAAGCCATAGCTAGGCAAAGCAACAGCCATGTATTCCTCCATTGTGGGTACATATTTTTTATCACGCCATTAAGCTTCAAAAAGTAAGCTCTAGCCAAACTCTTCATATGAGAACTTACAAACGATAAATTAAATCCTTTCACTAACAATTTTAATAAAATTATAATTATAAATTAAATTTATTGAATAGCAAGATTATGAAAGACTGCTACACTACTACAAAATTGCTTAAAGACATCACTAGCAATAACTCGGTTTAACTAAAACCGATTTAGAAAAAAAAATCAAAAACCTCGGTTAGTTTAAAACTCATATCCAAAATCAGAGATGTCAAAACCACATCATTTTGCCTATTAACCGATGACCACTATGGAAGGATATTTATGTCATTTAGCTGCAAGTATATATAGTGAGAAATGAAAAACCCCAACCTATTTTCACGTTTTCAGCAGCCATTCACACCTGACACCACACTTCATCTCCTTCTTCAAGTGAGTGCCACTGCTTCATCAATCGAATGCCACTCTTGTTCCTTCGGTGACCACCAGAAATATCCGACCATCTCGTGTTCTTTCTCTCACTTTTGCGGCTGCAGTGTTTATATATTCATCCAAGTCTTTTTCACTTTTGCAGTTCTCGATTCAATAAGTTCTGTTAGTTTTTCATTGACTTTGTCCTTTCAGTGTGCCTTGTTCGACTTTGCTAAGCCTCGATTTCTTATATTATTGTCGACATTGCGTGGCCATTAATCAACGACATCCCCAACTAAATCATAACATAAAACTGGGGTGATGCTTACTCGATTGGTGCAATAACTGTCATGAAGGCTTATTGTAAGCAAAACTTGAGTTTTCTCTGTGGACTCCTCATTGTCTTGACAACTCAGGTGCTTTTTCGGTTTTGTTAATTTGTTTTGTTTATTTTGTATGAATTATAAAAAATTGATGTTGTTTAATTTATGGGGTTGGATTTTGTAGGTGTTGGGGTATGGATGGGCTGGGATGCTGAGGAGGTACTTGGTTGATCTTGGTGAGATGTGGTGGCATGCAAACCTTGCTCAGGTTTTCTCTACTCAGGTCTGTTTACTTTTTATTTTTTCGTAAATGTTGTTTGTGTGTTTGGTTGATTAGAAAGTGATTGAAAATAAATATGGAAAGAGCCTAAACTATAGAATCTTGGATTTGTTTTGGAGAAATGGGACCCATTACAACAATTTTCACTTCTTTGCATTATTTGAGGTTGTTGAGTTTTCAAATTGTGTAGAAGATAAGGCTTGTAATTATTATTATTCTGGTTTACTGTTGTTAATTTCCATAGCAGAACCTAGACTAAGATAAATGGTTGTATTTGGTTTATCATTTTAAGTTGTTTTTTTCCCTTGAATTGAGCTTCAAAAGTAGTTCCAATTTGCACAATTAAGTTTAAGGAGCAATTCTATGTAGCTTTTTGTGAAGAATGTTTGTCGCCAGTTTTGTGTAATGGTTCAAAAGCATGTTGACAAGTGAGAATTTGTTTCATAGTATATTGTTTGTGGTGGCTATTGGATTCTCTCTTAGGGGTGTGATGTATGACACTTGAGAGTGACAAATGTGTTGTCAAATTGTTGATAACCTAGTTTGTTAATTAGTTTGTGGTCATGATGAAGAACTTTCACGTTATTGTATTCCCCAAGATCATGGTTAAAGTTAAAGTTAAAGTATTCTATGCTAAAAGAACAAAATGATTGAACAAATGTGCTTGCCCTTTTGTTTAATTCCATTAAGATTAGTTTAATCATGTCCATGGCTTTGTTGTTACAGAGCACTTCATGAAAAGGAGCACAAGAACAAAGGACTAAGTTGGATGTAAATTTTCAAGTTATTATATTCACAAAGATCATTGGGCTGGCATTTCAGCTTACCATGGCAATCCATTGGTGACACCTTGGTCTTCCATTCTCAATGTTGGGGTTGGTTTTGTCATGTTTATCTACATAATCATGTCACTATGGTATTGGAAGTTCAACACTTTTGATGTTTGAAAATTCCCTATATTCTCTAATTAGCTATTCACCACAAGAGGTGCTAACTACGATACCACCAAGATCTTGATCCCACAGCTTACTCTAGACCAGGTTGGTTATAATAGTTATGGGAAGCTCTATTTTAGTTCTCTCTTTGTCTTTTCAATTGGGTCAGGGTTCGCAAGATTTACAGTGAGCCTCACTCATGCGGCACTATTTCATGGAAGGTAGGCTACTTTGATATGTAATTTTGCACCTATAAATGCTTTGTCGAACAAAGTCCTGATCAATGAAATTGATTTTTGTTGTGTAGTGATATATTGAAGTAGAGCATATCAGTGATCAAGAATGCAAAGCCAGACATCCGTGCAAAATTGATGAAAAGTTACAAATACGTGCCTGAGTGGTGGTTTTGGCTCCTTATCAAAAGTTACAACACTGCTGATGATAGAACATGTAAGTTAGCCATAAGATTGGAGAATGCAACATCTGATCAATTTTTTTTGGCTCCTTATCACCATGAGTATGTAATTCGATGCATCTTTATTGTTATTTTTATCATTTTTAGTAATATAAGTAACAAGATTACTCTCTTGAATTAATGTACAGCTCACTAAATGTTAGTTATTTTGGATCCAAATAATAATATTGCTCATTTTTTGGATTCATTACAAAAATGCATCCCTCCAAACCTTAAGAATATAATTAAGTAGTTACTTTTTGTTTTTGTTTTTTATATATTTGGTCTATTACTTGCTAAAACTTAAATATATTTGTCTTTTTTTTATTTTTTTCCATTTTTCCTTTTTTGTTTATAAAGTGCTTTTAGAATGTTTGCTACTCATTTGGAAAAAATTATTCGGAGTTTTCCTTATTTTAATATTTTAAAGGAAACCATATAATTAAATTATCTAATTTATTATTGTTATGCATATCAAATTTTATTTGAAGATTTACGAATTATCTTATTAATGTGATTATACATTTTATTTACACTGTCCTCAACAATTTAGGAATTCTATTTGTGGCTACTACATTATGAAATATATAAGAGATATCAACATAGATACTTACAAATCTATTCCAATGAATGTGGGAATATTGAAACTTTATTTTTTTATATGTTCTTATATTTTTCTATCATGATATTAATTATTCTTATAAATGCTTTCCGTGTAGATGGCAGAGAAGATGGAATACAATTGAGAGGACATTGATTTTGTGTGGAGTGAATGGGTTCGGTCCATTGTTGAACTTTTACAAATGTATGTACGTAGTTAATTATTTGTAATTTTGATAATAAGTATACTTTGAAGTACTTGTGTTAGAAATAGCTAATTTTAGAAGTAGACTTTTGGGTACTTCTTTGGCATACGACTTTGGAATATACTAGTACATATATAATATTTGTACTTGCTTGAAATTCTATATTACTAGTTTTGTTGTTGGATACTTATTATTGATCTATTGAAAAAAATAATAATAATAAGCCATATATTGTTGTTAAATTACTTTAAACTTTGGAATATTTGTGCTTATAGTGTAATGTAATTTAGGTACCCTCAAGAACCAAACTATAACATATAAAAATTTAAAAATTAAAAAAAAAATACAAAAATTAAAAAGACAAATCGGCTTTTGTAAGAAATCGATTTCTTTCACTTTTTTAAATACATCGGTTATTTTATTAAACCTGATGTTTGTTAACTTATAAAAGTCATTTATGAAGTTATAAAAGACTTTGGTTTTATATAAAACCGATGTTGTATTAAATGCTCAAATAGACAACGGTTATGAAATTGACGAAAACCAATGTTAAGTTTATAAAATAACCCATGTCTTTCAATTGGTTTGTAGTAGTGCTAGCTAGTCTCTAATTGAAATTTTAGTCACACTTACAATTCGACCGTTAAAATGAAACCTATTCTTTTGCATAGTTAAGGTAGGAAAATTTTCCTTCATGGACCATATATTTCTCTATTTCGATGTAAACATCAAGGAGAGCCCCATAATATACTTTCAAGTAGTTAGGTAATTGGTTTAAAGCACTAATATCCCACCTAATACAAAAGAAAAAATCAATTGAGCACTAATGAGAATAAAAAGATGTTTAAAATAAGATTAATTAAATGAAAGCATGGATGAGCTCTTCTTAGTTGATCTTCTTAAATTTTTATTTTGACCTTATTTTTAATTAAACTTATAATTTTCTTTTTTAAAACAAAATTGTAATAGCTTTTAATATTAAATTTTAAATAATCACTATTTAAGTTTTTTAATTAATAAATTGTTAATATTTTGATAAAAACATATTAAATATTGTATTAATATGATGAATAATTTTAATTACCTTAATCCTTTAAATATTCTTATTTAAGAATAATACTGAAATTTTTAAAAAATAACTAAGTTGACGTGTGTATGTAATTTTTACCGGTGTAAATATCGACTCATTATTGATGCATACGACAAAGAGCTAGTAAGTGACACATTAAAGTGTAGGGCTTCAATGATTAGCTAATGTCTGCTATTTCCAAGACATGCAATTTGGCAGTCCATTTGTGGTATGCTAGTCATTAGAGTATCTCTATTGCTACTATGGATTATCTTTTCAAAAAATTTATTATGTCATCAATGTCATGTTATCAATGTCAAGACAATTGTTTTTTACGTGATATTGATAGACAATCAAACTAAAAACTCATTTTCAATGCTTTCATTCAAAACCTATCAACAATTACCACAAAAATAAAATAAAATAAAATAAAAACATATTTACACTTGTTAACAAAAGGATAAATTGGGAAATAAAAAAGTTAAAAAAAAAACCACAAATCACAATTATTGTAATAAGAACGATATTATATTTAGTTTTTTTATAACGTTTTTTCTTGAGTATTAGTATTTTTTCATTTTGGGGTCAATTTTATTTTATATCTATTACTTGGCCTCTCTAAGAGACAAAATTTATGAGAATGATAATATAGTTTCTAATATCAGTGTCATGTGTCAACCTCGAATCTTAAATATTATAATTGAGTCTTTTCTTATCAACTTAAGTTTTTAGATTCGATAATAACTAACATAATATCAGAGCTTAGAGGTTTCTATTTCAAACCATTTATCTCCTCTTTATTTCGAATTTTTGTTACATATATTATAACAGATAATGATGTTTAGCATGAGTCCGACATCTGTCTTTTGTCCATATTACACGTGATGGGGCGTGACATGTGTTAACCTCGAGCTTTCAATACTATAATTGGACAATTTTCTATCAGTTTAAGCTTTTGGGTCTAATGATAAATACCACTCAGCATGAATTCTGATATAGAGAGTTATTATAACATTACAAAATAAGTAAAAAGAGATTGTAAAACACCATAATTATAGAATACAACACAAATACAATCAATTGTAATTATTCATAATTGATAATAAATTATACTTGAAATGAGTTTAAATTTTTGCTTTTGACTTTCTTTGATTGAGGTTGCTTTGTGTACTGATACTGTTGTGGGTATTTTGGTACAATGGAAAAAGGCCAGGAATGGAGGCCCATTGTGTCACTCTGTAAAGAAAAGTTTAGAAAGTACTGGTCAAAATGGTCAGAAGTCAAAGGTAAGAGTATGGCCATTCATTAACCTGTGCGTCCGAGCACACCTGATTATGCAGTTGATTGTCTTAAAATGCTAAGTGTTCAGAGTGATTGTATGATGGTTTGGCCGGTTGGCAAAAGCATAAAGATAATCTGCTCGACTGCTCGATAGTCAAAGGAACAGATAATCTGCTCGTCTGATCGATAGTCAGAGAAACAGTTAAGTCTGCTCGTCTGTTCGGTAATAGAAACACCTGATCGCTGAAGTAGTCTGCCCGTTTAATGCAACGTCTGATCGTTGAACAGGCTATTCGTTAGAGTTGACTAGTTGACCTTCTGGAAGGCGAATCAATGCAAAACAAGAAAGGAGTTGACTTACCTATTTTCATGCAAATTGAATCTCTACACTCTTGGAAATTGCTATATATGCGGAAGAGATAATCTCGAGAGATATTATCTTAATTAATGTATATTATTTCTTGCTTTATCTATAAGATTCTTGAGCCTATTTTGATTGTAACATCTCCACTATAAATAGGAGATAAAATTCAGTGTAAAAGAGAGTGAAATAAAATACAATTACTCTGGGAGAGAGAATGGGTAATTATCGTGGACGTAGGCCATTGTTGTTGCCGAACCACGTAAAATCTCATTGTGTCTTATTTGTTTTGGTCTTGGGTAATACTTGTTTTGTCTGTAACTTGTTGTTTCGTAGGTATTGGGCTTGGAGAATCGGGTTGACTAAAATTGAGTGTCAACATCTTTTGGCGCTAGAGGAAGGACCCAGACTGCGATTTGACAACTTCTTTTATACTATTCTCTTTTAAGTTGATTTGTTGACATGGCCAGGATCAAGACAACTAGGATCATGGCAACTGAGGCTGACCAATAGGAAAACCACCAGGGCCAAGGCCACACTGTAGGGACGTCCAGTGCAGCTTTGCCCCCGCTTCCCCCACACCAAGCAGCAGTTAGTGGAGAAGTTGCGCTAGGTTGGTAGTAGTGTCAAGAAGCGTGTCAAGAAGCATTAGAGAATACAGTAGCGCAATTGGCAGAAGCCATTAGAACCCTGACGCAAGCCTGGGAGGTCTCTAGGAATGCAAACCCTCAACCTCTACGCCAATTAGTGGGTCACTTGCCTCCTAGAAGAGAGGAGGCTGGCAAGATAAGAGAACAGCCGGCGGTTTCTATTCGCTCCTCAAACTTACGATCGAGAGGGGAAGGACGTCAGGTTCATAAAGAAGAAGTTGCGCCTCACCCCCCAACCTAAGGATCAGAGTAAGTCAGGAGGGCAGCCGCCGTGTAGACCGCGGGAATGAAAGAATTCACCAGCGCAATGGAGAACGTGTGCGCCGGAGAGAATCATCTTATGCAGGAAGTTCACATAGAAGGAACGGTTCATGTGAAAGAATGTCTATGGACCAAGGGAGGTCACAAACTCGTGCTTCTAAAGACCGGGAAAGTAGGACGGATCATCGGTCCCCAGCAAACAAAATTGAACGGTAGGACCCAATGGTACAAGAACTAATGCAGAGGGTTCAACAATTGGAAACTAGACCCACACTCCACGGCCAAGCAAGGGGACCAGAAGATAGAACCCCATTCTCGAGGGAGATTGAGACACAGCAGCTTCCACCAAGGTTCAAGCTCCCGACCATCCCGCTTTATGATGGGGATAGTGACCCGTATGATCATCTGGACACTTTCAACGTTCAAATGGATTTGCAGACCTCTAATCCTCTGGTTAAGTGTCGAGTGTTCCCAGCAATACTAGGGAATGTGCCAAGGACATGGCTGAGGAGTCTTCCGGCCGGTAGTATAAACAGTTGGGATGAATGCCAAAGAAAGTTCGCGAACCAGTACAAGGTGTTGAGAAAACAGCTCGCACCGACCTACCACTTGGCAACTATCTTTCAGAAGCGGGAGGAGGCCTTAAAAGACTATATTGCCAGATTTAGGCGTAAGGTAAACAATGTGGAGAATCCCTCTGATGAAAGTATCTTAATTGTTATTTCTGCAGGGTTGAGGAAGGACGAAAAGCTTTATAAAAACATTTACAATAGCCTTGTGAAAAGCCTGGGGGAATTTTATGATCGTGCGACAAAAAAGATTTGCTGGGAAGATACTTTCGGGCAGAAGAAATCCAGCGAGCAGAAAAATGGAGTAAGTTGCTCGCGCAAGGAAAAAAAGAAAGGTCAGCATGAGAGTGAAGATAGCGGTCACAAACATTGCTCTAGTAATCAAGTAGCGAAGCGATAAAAGAATAAGTCTGAAAGAAGAACGTCTCCATCGAGAAATCACTACCAGAACTACAGCGTCTTGATAGATAGACAAGACCGGATATTCGAAGCAAAAAAAAGACGGGAGAACTTTGGGAAGCCAAGTCCCATAAATATCCGGAGGAGATTCCAAGATTCAAGAAAATATTGTGCCTATCATAGAGAAAATTGGCACTATACTTCTCAATGTAAGAAGCTCAAGGATGCGATAGAAGAGTTGATCAGAAGAGGTCGGTTAAGGGAGTATGTGGCGCGACCAGAAAATCAGCATCCCCAGTAAGGGTATAAGCCAGCACAGGAATGCCTTGATCCATCTCGGTAACCTACTCAACAACAACCGCAATAGATGACTGATCAAGGCCACTTGCCTGCTGTGAGGACCATCTTTACTATCCATGGAGGACCGCACATTGCAGGGACATCCAACAGATCACAAGAACGCTATGTGCGAGAAGCCAGCCGAGTCCTTCTGACCGGGCACAGTGAAACAGAAGGGCCGGCCAAGAAAGCTAGAGTGACTTCAGGTGGCATAATGTTTAATGAAGAAGATGCCAGAGGTGTATATTGGCCCCATAATGATGCGCTGGTCATCAGGGCAAGGATTGGCAACGCTGAAGTAAGGAGGATAATGATGGACATGGAAAGCTCGGTGAATGTGATGTACAGAGGTTGTTTCGAACAGATGGGTTTAGCTTTCGTGCAGTTAACACCATCCCCTAAACCCCTCTTCGGCTTTACAGGAGATGCAATTGTGCCGTTGGGGCAGATTAGACTTCCCCTCGCTATTGGCGATTTGGACAGACAAGCTCTTACAATGGTCGATTTCTTAGTTATCGATTGTCCTTTGGTATACAATGCTATCCTCGGAAGACCTGCTATGAACAACCTCGATATAGCAATATCCACCAGAACGCTCACTATTAAATTTCTCACTCCGAATGGGATACGATGTGTTAGAGGAGAACAGGAAGTAGCAAGGAGGTGCTATAAAAATGCAGTAAAAGCTGGGGTTAAAGGGAAGAAGGTCAACGTCGTGACCGAAGAGAAGAAACAACCAATCAACTCTATAAGAGTGAGTCACGATCTGGATCCAAGAGAAATAGACGAAGACCGAGCAACAGGCCCTGTGGAAGAATTGGAGGATATGCGGGTCAGCGAGCAGGATGCTAGACGGTATTTGAAGATAGGGAAAGATTTACTCCCAGACATTAAGGTGCAACTCGTTAAGTTCTTGAAAGAAAATCTGGATGTTTTAGCGTGGAATAATGAAGATATGGTAGGGATCAGCCCGGACATGATGTCGCACAAACTAAACATTAATCCTCTCCATAAGCCAGTTCGTCAAAAGAGGAGACCGATGACGGAGGAGTGATATGAGGCACTTAGGGAAGAAGTAGAGAAACTTCTGACAAACAAATTTATCAAATAAGTCTATTACCCGGTCTGGGTGGCAAACCCTGTTCTGGTGAAGAAAAAGAACAAAAAATGGAGGACATGTATCGACTTCACCGATCTGGACAAGGCATGTCTGAAAGACAGTTTTTCTCTACCGCAAATCGATCAGCTTGTTGATGGTACTGCTGGACATCAGCTTCTCAGTTTCATGGATGCCTACTTAGGGTATAACCAGATCCTAATGAACCCCAATGATGAGGAGCATACTTCCTTCATTACTGATCTAGGGCTTTATTGCTATAAGGTGATATCGTTCGGGTTAAAAAATGCTGGAGCAACTTACCAACGGTTGGTAAATATGATGTTTGAACATCTGATTGGAGGAACGATGGAAGTATATGTCGATGACATGTTGGTAAAATCCAAATGAGCATACGAACATATGCATAATTTGGGAGAGATGTTTCAGATCCTACGAAAATTTCAGATGAAACTGAATCCCTTGAAGTGTGCGTTCGGAGTAGCTTCGGGCAAGTTTTTAGGATTCATGGTAAACAGCAGGGGAATCGAAGTAAACCCTGAAAAAATTAAAGCCCTAATTGACATGAAGTCACCCACCAAGATCAAGGAAGTGCAGAGTCTAAATGGTCAAGTTGCCGCCCTGAGCAAGTTTATATCTAGGTCGACAGATAGATGTATTCCATTTTTCGACGTGCTGAAAAAGGCAAGAAACTTTCAGTGGACTGAGGAGTGTGAAGCAAATTTTCAGTAGTTGAAAGAATACATGGGCCGAGCACTTTTACTATCTAAGCCAGCCGAATGAGAGAAACTGATCGTTTACTTAGGAGTTTCATAGTACGCCCTTAGCGGAGCTTTGATTTGTGAAGAAGATGAAAAGCAACTTCCTGTGTACTATATCAGCAAAAGGTTGCTCGATGCAGAAACCAGATATACGCCCATGGAAAAACTTGCATACTGTTTGGTGATAGCATCAAGTAAGCTCCGCCCTTACTTCCAGGCCTATGCCATCGAAGTTCCGACCAGGTACCCTTTGAAACAGGTTCTTCAAAAACCCGATACTTCTGGTCGTTTACTTAAATGGGTCATCGAGCTCGCCCAGTTTGAAATAGAATTTAAGCCCCGAACAGTAATCAAAGGGCAGGTGCTAGCAGATTTTGTGGCTGAGTTCACGGGGCTAGGTAGTGAAGAACCCAAATCTTCTGAAGGTCCATTCTGGGAGTTGTACGTAGACGGATCCTCGAGCGAGCAAAAAGCTGGGACATGAGTAATGTTGATAAGCCCAGAGGACCATAGAATTTTGTGTGCTTTGAGATTCAAATTTAAAGCCACCAATAATGAGACCGAGTATGAAGCGTTCCTGACAGGATTAAGATTGGCTAAAGAGATACTAGCAGAACGGATAAGAATTTATAGTGATTCACAGCTCGTTATATGCCAGGTCCAAAAAGAATACCAGGCTAAGAGATCTAAAATGGCTATTTAGTTGTAAAAGGTCCGGGAACTTTTGGCAAGGTTTGAGAAGTACGGGCTGCACCATGTTCCGCGATCATAAAATTCTTATGCAGATGCATTAGCTAGTTTGGCCACTACTAAAGACGTAGATTTCATGGAGGCTGTACCAGTAGAAATCTTGCCTATCCCAAGAATAGAATCGCGAGATGAGACGATAGTGATTGTGGTGGCACAAGACTCCTGGATGAATCCTGTTGAAGAGTATTTACAGAACGAAAAATTACCCGAAGATAAATTGGAGTCTCGTCGTCTTCGAGCACGAGCAGCCCAGTATTGCATCTATGACGATAGACTATACAAAAAAGGATTTTCGGCTCCATTGTTTAGGTGTATTGATGGCTGGAACTGTCAAGCCATTATGAATGACATACATGCTAGACACTGTGGCAATCATGCCGAGGGGCTATCATTAGCTCAGAAAGCTCTTCAGCAGGCGTATTATTGGTCGACAATGAAGTAGAACTCGATTGAAATAGTCAAGAAGTGTGACAAATGTCAGAGATTTACCAAAATACCTCGAGCTCCACCAGCTTTCTTGCAGCAGATGGTCAGTCCATGGCCTTTCACCATCTGGGGCATGGACCTGATTGGACCGCTCCCCACAGCCCGAAGAAGGTGCAAGCACGCCATTGTAGCAGTGGATTATTTCACAAAATAGGCAGAAGCTAAGGAGCTTGTCGAGATATCTTCTACTAAAGTCGAGAAGTTTGTCTAGGAGAACATTATCTGCAGGTTCGGAATTCCACAGCAAATCGTGACAGATAATGGAACCCAGTTCAATAGCGAGCAGTTTCAAAAATTTTGCAGGGATCTTGGGATTAAAAAGAGTTTTTCAGCAGTAGATCACCCTCAGGCCAATGGGCAAGTGGAAGCTGTCAAAAAAATCATCAAGCAAAACTTAAAGACTAAGTTGGAAGCAAGGAAAGGAGCTTGGGTGGATAAAATGCAGAAAGTGTTGTGGGCGTACAGAACTACTGCTCACAACACTACAAGAGAAACTCTTTTCTTATTGGTCTTTGGCTCGGAGGCAATGATTCTAGCAGAATGTGAGGTCGCTAGTCAACGTAGAACAATGTTTAATTAGGAGGATAACAACCATCTGCTCGCTGCTAATTTGGATCTGATTAAGGAAGCAAGAGATGAAACCCAGATGAGGGTTGTTGTCTACCAGCAAAGAATTGCCAGATTCTACAGCAAGAAGGTCCGCGTCCAAAAGTTTAAGGCATGAGATCTGGTTTTACGCATTATTCTACCAACTGCCTGGAAAGCTAGCGACGAAACGCTTGGCCCAAATTGGGAAAGACCTTATATTGTGAAAGATAGTCTAGAAAATGGAACCTACCACCTGACTAACTTGGAAGGAGCAGAAGTTCCCTGTGCATGGAACGCTAAGAATCTACGACCATACTATGTTTAAATTATTTAGTTTTTTCTTTAATAACTTATTTTTTGGTGTATGAATGCAGCTGTTAAGTTAATAAAGATGTTCTTCAAATGGCAATTCCTGATCGTTTCACATTCGGCTGATTACTATTTCTACTCATGCTTTGGAAGGTTCAATTGCTACTTGTGAGCGAGTAGACTCTGGAAGGTTCAATTGATATCTATAAGCAAACACTCTGAAAGATATGATTACCACCTGTGAGTAGCCGGGCTTGGAAGGTGTAATCATTATCTGTGAGCTAAAAACGTCCTGAAAGACCTTAGCATTACTTGAGAGTAAACAGACTCTGGAAGGGATGCTTATGGTCTGTGGACTTATGAAATAACCTTAGAAGGTCTATGTAGCCTGTGAGCGAACAAGCTTTGGAAGAAACATTTTATCTGCAGGTTTAAACGAGCAGAGGTAAGGAGCCTCAAAAAGGATAATTTCAGCACGATTAGCTATCCCCACACCTATTCTGTTCGAATAAATTTAAATGCTGGGAAAAATTGACAACTCAAACCAATTGGAGAAGGCAAACGGTTTGTCCAAATAATTAACCGAGCAGAGGTAAGAGGCCTTAAAAAGGATAATTTCAGTACGCTAGCTATCCCCACACCTATTCTGCTCGAATGCTGAGAAGAAAACTTAACTTTATAAAGCAAGCCAGCTGGCCGGATATTTGTTCGAGCAGAGGTAAGGGGCCTTAAAAAAGGATAATTTCAGCATGACAGCTGTCCCTACACTTACTCTGCTCGAATAAATTTGATCACTATTTCAACTTACACGATTGAACAAAGCAATTAACAGAGATATGCAATTAAGGAATAATGGCTAATAATTCATCATATTGAATAATATTGTCAATAAAACGAGTTTGTTACAAATAAACAGGTAAGAAAAATTCCTAAATGTTAGGAGGGAAATTCTGTTGGCCAAATGCCCCGCTATCATATATGTTAATTAGACGAGGAGAGCTGGAGGAAGATCCTGTATGAGCAGAAGCGACACCATCAAGAGAATGTCCGAATTGGGAAGCTGGAAGATTGGCTTTTGATTGAGCCTGTCGAGCATATAACTTCACTTCTGCCACGGCCTCCGGACCAAAGAATGAAACATCCACGTCTGGACGTTTGCACCACAGGTTATACAGGAACAAACTCCCTGTTCTTTCCTCTGCTTCCCGGACCAAGGTCTCAATATTGTCTCGCTCTAAGGCTATTTATTCCTTGAGAGAAATCACCTCCTGCCTCATTGCTTCCATAACAATTTTAGCTTTAGTCACTCCATGCTCACGGGAGGACAACTCACCTTTTAGTTCCTCGTTTTCTGTTTTCAGCTTTTTCTCTGAATCTTGAGCAAAATGAAGTGCCTTCTTCAGCTTAGCGATCTCTTTGTCCCTGGAGATAATCTACTCATTTTGCATCTTCATGGTCTTTTGCTGCTCGAGCTTTTGGTTAATGGATTTCTCATGTTCTCGTTCCAGATCACGGAAGGCCTCCCTTGATTTTCCAAGTTCCAGTTCGCAAGAGCTCACCTTTTCTTGCATTCTATTCTTCTTATCTTCTAGAGAATTGATGGTCGCTTCCGTGGTAGCCTTCTCCTCGGGCCAATCCGAAATCTCTCTGAGGAGTTTTATGTATGCCATGGATGCCTGAAACAAGTTGTGGGTTAAATAGGAAGGACGAAGAAGAAAGCAACAGCAATAAAGGTAAAAGACTTACGAGCATGTTGTGGAAGCCCAAGTAGTTGATTAGCCTCTCGCCCTTCATCTCTTCATTATAGAGGGCTGGTTTCTTTATCCCCAGGAATTGAGGCGTGCGATTTAAAAGATCATTATAGTATATCCCCGCATCAAAGTCCTGGGTTTGTTCTTCAGTAGCAGGGTCCATCTCATGTGTCCTTTAACGTTTGGTAAGGGCTCTGCGGTCCTTGATTCAGCAATCCCTTTGCCTTTATCAACACTCTGAGAGCGAGCAGCCAGTGAACTGCTGGCAACAGGAATAGATTGAGAAGCAGTATTTTTGTGAGCAACTCTGTTTGAAGATTTCCTACCCACGGATTTTTGTTTCATAAGGCGAACAGGAGACGCATTGGAATCTTTTTGGAGAGGTGATTATAAAGGAACCTCAACAGCCAGAGGAGTGTCCAAACTCCTAGCAGCCTGGTCGGGTTTCTTTGAGACAGAAGCCTGACCGGATAAAGGCTGTTCGAAATGAAGCCTCACCATTTTCGAAGTTTGTGTATTTACTAAATGGGGAATTTCCTTTCCAGAGGCTTCGAAAGCAGAAGAGATCTCCTTGTCCTCGCGGGAACTTAGATAGAAATTTTTGTCCACTAACTCTCGATCAGCTGCAGAGGCAAGACCGTGTAGTTGTAAAAGCGCGTCAGATGGCAGTTGATCGTCCGAAGGAGTTTTTATTTCAGAAAATCTATCCAACAAGGAAAGCTCTTGATCGGAAAGAGGAATCTCATCCTTGGATACGTCTGCATAAAGTAAACATTAGCGACGAGCAGGATGAAAATAAAGTAATTATAAATATATATATATATAAAGATGCTTACTGGGAGAGAGGCAAAAAGAAAAATTCTTTAGATCTAATAAAGACAAACACGACGCGTAAAACTATCGCGACTTGTAGTCGCTTATATTGGACTTACTGACCCCTTGGGGGAGGTTGACTTTGTAAGGAGATTTTCGGGCCGAGATATAATAAAACCCATCTTTCTTCTCGGATTAATGCCTATAATGCTCCTAAACAGAAAAAGATGTTGGATCATTACAGGGGTTGGAGGAGGAAGGCCGTTTTTAAGAACAATTGAAGCTAGGGTGGTAAGGTGAGCATAAGAATTAGGAGTAAGTTGAAAATGGGCTAAGTTAAGATCGTTCAGAAGGGCGACTAGGTAAGGGTGAATCGAAAATCTAAAGCCGACCTCTATGTGTTAATGGCTGATAGTAAAGAAACCTTTAGGAGAGAAGGCCGCGTGGTCAGAAGCCTTTGGCACCATAGCCCGGCAGCCAGAAGGTAAGGAGAAGCCTTCAGCAATAGTTTCAAGATCGCTAAGACTAAGAGAATACTCATATCTGAAAAAGAGGGTGCGAGTAGAGGAAACGTGGCGCTCAAAAAGGTTTGAAGCAGCCCTATCGCTTTGAGAGGTTGTGTTATCAGTATCCTTGACTCGGTCAAGTTCCTCCTCGGAGGCCACACTAGTAGACCCCACCTTATGACCGCGACGACTACGACCAGACATCTATAAAAGCAACAAGGAAATCAGGTCCCAGAAAGTAGACCAAAACTCATTATTTAAGGGTACTCCTACTTCTCTAAAAAGACTAGTCGCGCGTGCAAAGGGGCTACCAGGCATAAGAGGAACCTTATTTATAAGCCTAACAGATTACGGGGAACACTGAACAAACTAATGGATTCTTAACCCAACCATGGTGAGGATGTCAGATGAATACCAACAAGAAATGGTATGCGTAGATGTAACTTAAAGCAGTTAAACGAATATCTACTTTAGATTCTGTAATTCAACAGGAAAACAATGGCGAATGAGAGAAGGATGAAAGCAATAAAGCGCTTGTCTTCGAAAGTGACTGGTAAAGGCTGAAGATGGAACGATAAGGGGTTTATGTACAGCTGATGTCTCGAAACCCCAATCGTCAAAACAGAACACTTGAATCGCCGTTAGTAATTCAGTGGTTTGGTACGAAAATCGCAATTTCATCATCATGAGCAGCCATCGAAAAGACGCGCATTTAATGCACACATTGATAAACGCACGACACTTGATGTACAAAGAGCCGGTGCTTAGGGAATTGCCACATGGCACAAATAAGATAATGCTTAAAAAAGGCGACGATCCATATCCCGCCAAAAGTGTTCTGGGCATAAGAACGTTGTTTCCAGTACAAAGAATGTACTGAAAAGCAAGGGGGCTAGTGTTGTGGGTATTTTGGTACAATAGAAAAAGCCCAGGAATGGAGGCCTATTGTGTCACTCTGTAAAGAAAAGCCTAGAAAGTACTGGTCAAAATGGTCAGAACTCAAAGGTAGAAGTATAGTCATTCATTAACCTGTGTGCCCGAGCATACCTAATTATGTGGTTGATTGTCTTAAAACGCTAAGTGTTCAGAGTGACTGTATGAGGGTTTGGCTGGTTGGCAAAAACATAAAGATAATCTGGTCGTCTACTCGATAGTCAAAGGAACAGATAATCTGCTCGTCTGATCAATAGTCAAAGGAATAGTTAAGTCTACTCGTCTGTTTGGTAATGGAAACACCTGATCACTGAAGTAGTCTGCCCATTTGATGCAACGTTTGATCGCTGAACAGGCTGTTCGCTAGAGTTGACCAGTTGACCTTCTGGAAGGCGAATCAATTCAAAACAGGAAAGGAGTCGACTTACCTATTTTCATGCAAATTGAATCTCTACACTCTTGGAAATTGCTATATATGCGGAAGAGATAATCTCGAGAGATATTATCTTAAATCATGTATATTATTTCTTGCTTTATTTGCAAGATTTTTGAGCCTATTTTGATTGTAACATCTCCACGATAAATAGGAGATAAAATTCAGTGTAAAAGACAGAGTGAAATAAAATACAATTACTCCGGGAGAGAGAAGGGGTAATTGTCGTGGACGTAAACCATTGTTCTTGTCGAACCACATAAAATCTCGTTGTGTCTTATTTGTTTTGGTCCTAGGTAATACTTGTTTTGTCTGTAGCTTATTGGTTCGTAGGTATTGGGTTTGGAGAACCCGGGTTGACCAAAATTGAATGTCAACAGATACACTTGCCATTAAGTCATGCTTGGATTGAACATGTCCTGCTTTATACATTTAACTTCTCTAACACTAAGACAAACACATCTTGGCTCTACCCCCTTGGGTAGGCATATTTTACGCTTGTCACACCCAAGTTTTTCACTTTAATATCTCAGAAGAATTAGTGACTTATCTAATACCTAATTGGTGACTATGTCATTCGTAAGTCTGCCAATGATTGCTGAGGCTTTACTAATGAATAAGATCTTCAGGTCGTATCTGGATAAGTTTGTGATAGTGTTTATTGATGATATTTTAGTGTATTCAAGCAACTTTGAGGAACATGCAGAGTACCTCTGGATAGTATTACAGACCCTACGAGAGCATCAACTATATGTGAAATTTAGCAAATGCCAATTCTGGCTAAAACAATGTTGCTTTCCTGAGTCATGTAATATCAGTTGAAGGATTAAGTGTGGATCCCTAGAACATAGAAGCGATAACGAGCTGGAGACCGCCAACCAATGTTACAAAAGTTTGAAGCTTTGTTGGATTGGCAGGTTACTACAAGAAGTTTGTAAAGGGGTTTTAAAGGATAGCAGCCCCATTGACTAGATTGACTAGAAAGGAAGAGAGATTCAAGTGGTCAAACGTCTGCCAGCAGAGTTTTGACGAGCTGAAGAGAAGATTGACATTAGCTCCAGCGTTGATGCAACCAACTGGGGAAGACGATTTTACCGTATACAATGATGTCTCAAGACAGGGTTTAGGATGTGTTCTAATGCAAAATGGTAGAGTTATAGCATATGCTTTCAGATAGCTGAAGAAACATGAACAAAACAACCTTACCCACGATCTAGAGCTTGTAGTAGTAGTATTTGCATTAAAAATTTGGAGACATTACTTGTACGGTATCCCTTGTCAGATCTTCACAAATCACAAGAGTTTGCGATATCTATTCACTCAAAAAGAGTTAAACATAAGGTAGAGTGGGTGGTTAGAGCTGATTAAGGATTATGATTATATGATAGAATACCACCACGGAAAGGCTAATGTAGTGGTAGATGTATTAAATAGGTGACCAGTGAATTCTCTAGCTCATTTAAGGACAGTATATCTTCCGCTTTCAGTGGAATTGAGGTCACTAGGTGTCGAGTTAGATATAGCAAACTCAGGGGCATTGTTAGCTACTTTTTATGTTCACCCCATTTTAGTAGACCAAATAAGGGAACAATAATGGCAAAATCCTCAGTTGGTAAAGTTAAGACAAGAAATTGAAATGGAACAGAGGACAGATTTTATAATCAGGGAAAATGGTACATTGATGATGGGTCAACGTTTATGCATACTGGATATAAGAGATCTGAAAAAGAAGATCATGGAAGAAGCTCATTCTTTAGCGTATGTCATGCATTCGGGCAATACGAAGATGTACCGCACCCTGAAAGAGCATTATTGGTGGAAAGGAATGAAGAAAGAGATCGTAGAATTTGTATCTCAATGCTTTATCTGTCAACAAGGCAAAGTAGAACATCAGAAAATGCGGGATTACTGTAGCCACTCTCTATCCCAGAATGGAAGTAGGAGCATATTACCATGGACTTTGTTGTAGGGCTTCCGTGCAGCCAGAGGGGGCATGACGCTATATGAGTGATAGTAGATAGATTGACTAAATCCGTCCATTTCTTGTCGATTAGGAGCAATTACCCCCTAAGTTAGCGCAGCTCTACATAGACGAGATAGTCAGACTTCATGGTATGCCGGTCTCGATCGTATCTGTAACGGGCCTCACCTCACGGTTTTGGACCTCGCATCCTTACCATCTTGGTAGGCCGATCCAGTGCAGACACCATTCATCTCGCAGCTCGACTCTCTCAGCTGACAGCTCGTGATGTTGCTGCCCTAGCCCATTTGACAAGTACTGTCCCCTCCCCCATAAGGTTTTACTCACCTCTTACATCCACTCGAACCCATAATCTAAAGACTTAAGTATATGCAGAATACTTGTTTGAGCAGGACTAAGGCAGTAATTTGTAAGGACGACCAGGTTAAGGGTAGCAGCCGCAAGGAGCGAGCTAGGCGGTGCATGTGAATCGAGGTAAACTAGAAGTTACAGCTTGCTGGAAAAGGGTAAGTTGAGCGAGCTCGCTGAGATAGGGAATGCCCTCAATCCGGACTGAGTTGAGTGAAGTAGGAGCATGTATGGGATGAGCTGAATACGAGCTGGAAGGAGCTCATAGCTCAAGCTGAATAAGATAGTGCAGTTCGTTGCAGCTCGAGTGAAGTAGAGGTGATAGAACTAAATTAGAATTGAGATGATCTATGAGTTAAGTTGAGATTTCATTTATGATTAGTGTAGGTGTGAAGGCGAGCTGAGGAGGTCATTAAAGCAGAGGTAACTCAAGTGAATTGGGAAGCAAGCTGTGAGTGTGCAATTGTTTTTGTTAAATGATTTTTAGTTTATTGTGTAAATATTTTATAGCTTTTTGTTTCTTGTTTTAGCTTATAAATGTCTTTAATTCTAGCATGAGAATAAATAGTTTAATTGTAGATGTTATACTGACAGGCCCCTTTCTAACTACTAGCTAGGCGACCTGCCCGGCAACCCCACGGTGGCTCCCCAGTCGAGATCTGCTCTGACTGGAAAGTTCCCGTGACGCTAAGCCTCTTTTCTTTTCTAAAATACTTGAAATCCTTGTTATTCTGAAAAGGGATGGGAATTTTGTTCGTTGAAAATAACTTTATGAAAATTGGATTTTCACAGAAAACCGGCAGCACAACGACTGTTTTTCTAAAATTCCACCCTGTAAATATCTCATAAAACCTGTATAATTGTATTCACAAACAATTTCTATAATCAATAGGCCTCTGGCCATTTTCAAACTCATAATCATGCAATTAAGCGGAAGTAACTTGAATAAATCTTAAAAACGACATGCATGATCTTTACATAAAATCCTTAACTCAAAATAATATTAACAAAACTAGAGAATCTGAAAAATGATATTAAATACAATACATGATGCTATGCTAAAAAAAATAGTGCAATCTGGTCACGCGTGTCTAGCTGGCCTGTCCGTGGCTTGTCCGTCTGAAGGAGATACGTCAACCGCGCTACTCGCACCTGCACCTGAGGGAGGTTTTTAAGAAAACAGGAAAACAGTGGTGAGAATAACTCAGTGAGTGGGTAAGTTTACATAAACTGTACTTTTGCTTAAAAAATACTATTCCTCCCAAAAATAGATTGGAAAACTATTACTTACTTACTTACTTTTCCTAAAAAAAATTGTAAACTCGTTTAAAAACTGTGAAAGTTATTTATTAAACTTTTCTTAAAACTTTTCTTATTTTCTTACTAGCCTTATCTGGCAACCCAGGGAAATCTTGTCCTTCGTGACGGTGCGAAAACACGCCACTAGGATAGGAGAACTCTCACCATGTGTAGTCGCAGATGTGGATACAACTCTGGAATCGCGAATCCCTCCAACATCAGGCAGATCTACACTATCCCATACGTGCAGAGGGTGACTGACAGACTCGATCCCCCCATAGTTAGTAACTCCCCCCAACTACCGTACACGTATGGAATACTTTCGGCCGGGTGTAATCTTAGGGGCTAGGGTAAACCATAGGCATATATAAAATGAAATCTCGGCAATATGCTGTAATATTGCAAATTAACTTTCACAAATACTATCTCATGCATGTATATAATTTCAACTTACTCAATTCCTTTACTGAAGAATATAAACATATTCATAGTATCTCATATAAAAATATACATGCATTTATAAACGATAAACTGAAAACTATAAACTTTACTAGAATCTCAAAACCTTTTACTTGCTCAAACTGATTGCATTCATAAAATAGAATGTATGAAAACTTTTAAAAATCCTCACTCACAACTTGCTTCCAAAATACTTATCACCGCTTCCCGTTACGGCTCTCGTTCGATTCCCGATTCACCTACAATTGATTTCGATCGAGATGTCGTTAAAACATAACTCGTGCGCAACTAAACTTTAAGCCATACGAGGATTTATAAGCACAATAATTCAAGTGACTATCCTCGCCCAATAACAAAATGGAAAACTCATATTCGTACGCGAAAACTATTTCGAAACGATTCGATATCGCGACTTAAAATATTCAAAACTCTACGGTCATAAAATCGACAACTATGCCATTCGAATCTAATGTAACATCATCAAAATCAGATTTCAATGAATTCACTAAACAAAAGATTTGAAACCAAACGACAAACTTAAAGCTTACGCGATTTCACTAATCATCGCGATTTATCGATTTTATGCGTTTCGCGCGATTTCTTTGTTTCCGCTTAAACTTATCGTTAATATCAGCTCGTGACTTTACTTAAACACGGCAAACGAATATTTAATCATGATTAAGCGCAAAGAAGAAAAACATGGCAGCTTAATGCATAATCATTTCCGTTTTCAACTTCGAAATTTCGACGATTAACGATTTTACGCGAAACCAACAATTATGCGATTAACTCTATTGAAACTCAAACTATCTTAACTTCAACTTAAACATTTAACGGGCTTAATAATAAACTCGGGGCAACGAGCTAACATCACAATCCTTTTATAATCGACAACGAAAATCATAAACTAACAACGCTCGCATTCGTGGAAAAATCCAACCGAAACGCTCGGAAACGATTTCTAAATAACCGAACTAATATCCGATACTTTAAAACACTCTAATACTATCTATTTTCCGCGATAACGAATGCGAAACTAAAAACATAACTCAACAGCCCCTACACATCTCATAACAGCCCATATACAAAACTCGCAACAAATACGATCGTTTACCAATTCATTCAAAACCAACCGAAACAACAAAACGAACGAACCTCCGCATTAACGAGGTTCCCAATCCTAGTCCCAAGCATAATATCATCATTTATGTCTACTCTATTCTCAAAATCTTTTACTAATTTACTCGAACATCTCAACAAAAACAAAGGGGACAGCACCTTACCTACCAGCTTCGCTTCGAAACCATTTTCGAGCAAGTGCGACGACGATGAATCACTCGCGACAGCAAGCTTCTTCTTCCACCAGCCAGCTATCCTCTCTTGTTGCTGTTCCACCTCAAGTCTGAATGTTGATTTCAGCTTGACAGAGCAGCTTGGACAAGGCAGCGACCTCAACTCCTCGCTCGGTGGTAGAACACGGCGATTGCACCTGGCGTTGGCAGCAGTTTCTTGCAATGGCAGCTCCTTCTCTCACGGCCACACCTTCACGCCCAACAGCAGTAGCTCGACAGCACCGGCGACAGCACTTGGGGACGGCAAGCTCAGCTCGACCTCACGCCAGCAGCTCTTCACCGGCGACACTGGCAGCAGCACTTGGGGACGGTGACAGCAGCTGGTGCACGACCTCCTCACGTCAGCAACTGTCTTCCTTGCTCACGGTCAGACAGCAACAGCTTGCAACAGTGACAGCAAAGGTAGCATGGCAGCAAGCTCTTCAGGCCTGACAGCAGCTCACGTCCTCCTTGCTTGCATGCACGTCCTCACTTCAGATCGGCCTTTGCATGTCCTTCTTGCTTCCAGATCTGCTCTCAGCCAGCTCTTGCATCAATTCGGCCTGAAAACTTCTTCCACGAGCAGCACCTCTTGTCTTCAGTTTCTGTTTTGAAATGAAGAAGAAGAAGTTGACAGATGGCTTTGGTTTTGAATAAAATGGAGAAGAGAAGGTGACAGAGTGATTGCTTTTCTCTTGCTCTCCCTTTGGATTCGGTTTCACTAATAATAAAAAGTTGTTGACTGAGTGCTTTTCTTCCACCAACAGCACACAACACCACTCACCTTCTGTTTTTTTTTATTAATCTCGGTTTTGTCTTTTATGCACAATTGATGACCGGTTTTGATGATTTTGTTTCCTCCTTTTTCAATTCCAACTTAATATATTAATAAATACTGGCTCCTCTCTTGCATGTGTGACATGTGTCACAACATGCAATAACTTTATTTGATTTCATGCATTCTTGCTTTTTAAATTCCAAGCTCGGATTCCGTTTCCGTTTCCGTCCATCCTGGAATCCGCTTTTAATCACTTTTGATTAATTCTCGGTTTCTACTCTCGGAATTATTTAATAAATCTCGAATCCGTCTCACGAACTCGAATTTATTTCTCTAAATCGAAATAATTATTCCAAATATTTCCGGAGTCGATAATTATATATTTCCAAATCGGACGCGATCCATCGGAAAAATATTTCGCTCTCCGACGAACGCGGTTTTGGGTTTTACAATTCAACCCTCCTTATAAAAATTTCGTCCTCGAAATTTACACAACTTTCATGCAATGCATTTCAACACTAGAATCTATCAAACATACTTGATACTTTCTTAAGTTAGAAAATTCAAAACTTGACTATCTAAATATACTTACTTGTCTCAAAAAGATGCGGGTACTGACTGCGCATCTGCTCCTCGTGCTCCCATGTGGCCTCCTCCACTGCATGATTCCTCCACAACACTTTAACCAACGGAATAATTTTACTGCGAAGAACCTGATCTCTCCTATCAAGAATCTGAACTGGGGTCTCCTCATAAGATAGGTTCTCCTTGAGTTCCATTGGCTGCTCTGACAACACGTGCGAAGGATCTGCTATGTACTTACGGAGCATCGAGACATGGAATACATTATGGATCCTGGAAAGTTCTGCTGGCAGTTCAAGTCGATATGCTACCTCACCTACTCTGCCAATCACTTCATAGGGACCGATATATCGAGGGCTTAACTTACCTCGCTTCCCAAAACGAATTATTCATTTCCATGGAGATATCCGTAGGAACACCTTATCCCCGACCTGGAACTCCAAATCCTTCCTACGCTTATCTGCGTAACTTTTCTGACGATCCTGGGCTATCTTCAGATTGTCCCGAATAACTTTGATTTTATCTGTAGTCATCTGAACAAGCTCGGGTCCAATCAACTTTCTCTCGCCCATCTCATCCCAACATATCGGTGTCCTACACCGTCTTCCATAAAGTGCTTCATACGGTGCCATACCGATACTAACCTGATAGTTGTTATTATAGGCAAACTCGATTAAGGACAGATGAGAATCCCAACTTCCTTCAAACTCTATCACACAAGATCTGAGCATATCCTCTAAAGTCTGAATGGTACGCTCAGACTGACCATCTGTCTGCGGATGAAATGCTGTACTGAAATGTAATCGAGTACCCAATGCTTTCTGGAGACTAGGCCAAAATCGGGATGTAAATCTCGGATCTCTATCGGATACAATCGACACTGGAGCCCCATGTAATCTCACAATCTCATCAATATACAACTTAGCCAATCGATCCAGGGAGTAAGTACTTCTGATAGGTAGGAAATGAGCTGACTTCGTAAGTCGATCTACTATCACCCAAATACTATCATAACCATTTCGACTCCGAGGAAATCCTACCACAAAATCCATAGTAATACGCTCTCATTTCCATTCTGGAATGGAAAGTGGCTGAAGAAGTCCTGATGGCCTCTGGTGCTCGGCTTTCACCTGCTGACAAATCAAACATCTTGACACAAATTTAGCTATCTCTCTCTTCATACCTTTCCACCAGTAATGCTCTGTCAAGGTATGATACATTTTCATACTTCCCGGATGCATAGCGTATGCTGAGGAGTGAGCTTCATCTAAAATTTCTTTCTTGAGTTCTGCCACATTTGGAACACATAGTCTCTGTCTCATCCTCAACGTACCATCATCCCTGACTGAGAAGTCTCCTTGCTGGCCTGACTCTACTTCCTGTCTGATCTTGACTAACTGAGGATCCTGAATCTGCAACTCTCGGATTCTATCCACGAGTACCGGTCGAACTTGGAAAGTAGCTAACAATGTACCTGAATTTCCTACTTCCAAATTAACTCCCAAAGATCTCATCTCTACTAACAATGGAAGATACCCAGCTCTTAAATGAGCTACCGAGCTGGAGAGTCTCCTACTCAATGCATCAGCTACTACATTTGCTTTTCCGGGATGGTACTCTATGGTGCAATCATAATCCTTGAGCAGCTCTAACCATCTCCTTTGTCTCATATTCAACTCTTTCTGGGAGAACAAATACTGAAGGCTCTTGTGATCTGTAAATATCTGACATCGAACTCCATACAAGTAATGCCTCCAGATCCTAAGTGCAAAAACTACTGCGGCCAACTCTAGATCATGGGTTGGGTAATTCTGCTCGTGCTTCTTTAACTGCCTGGAAGCATAAGCTATCACCTTTCCATTTTGCATCAGAACACAACCCAAACCTTGCCTCGAAGCATCACTGTACACCACAAAGCCTTCATTTCCGAAAGGAAGAGTAAGCACTGGAGCTGTAGTCAATTTTGTCTTCAATTCGGTAAAATTCTTCTGACAGGCTTCTGACCACTCAAACTTTGCTTCCTTTCTGGTGAGCTTCGTCAAAGGAATGGCAATCTTAGAAAATCCTTCGACAAATTTCCTATAATAACCTGCCAAACCTAAGAAACTCCGAACTTCAGTTACGGTTGTGGGTGATTTCCACAATCGCTTCAATCTTTTGAGGATCAACACTAATCCCATCAGCTGAAACCACATGGCCTAAAAATGAAACCTCATTCAACCAGAACTGACACTTGCTGAACTTGGCATACAATTGCTGTTCTCTTAACGTCTGTAAAACTAATCTCAGATGTTCAGCATGTTCTTCCCTACTGCCCGAATACACCAATATATCGTCAATGAACACTATGACAAACTTATCCAAAAATTCATGGAACACCCGATTCATCAATGCCATGAATGCCGCTGGGGCATTGGTTAGCCCGAAAGGCATAACCAAGAATTCATAATGTCCATAACGCGTCCTGAAGGCAGTTTTAGGAATATCATTTCCCTTGATCTTCAACTGATGGTACCCTGATCTCAGATCTATCTTAGAAAACAACCTTGCACCTTGCAACTGATCGAACAGATCGTCGATCCTCGGTAAAGGATATTGATTCCGAATAGTCACCTTATTCAATTCCCGATAATCAATGCACAATCTCATACTTCCATCTTTCTTTTTAACAAAGAGCACTGGTGCTCCCCAAGGAGATACACTGGATCTAACAAAACCCTTGTCTACCAATTCTTCCAACTGAACCTTTAATTCCTTCAACTCTGGAGGTGCCATTCTGTACGGTGCTCTGGAAATTGGTGCTGTTCCCGGCATCAGATTAATCTCAAATTCAATATCTCTATCCGGAGGTAAACCTGGAAGATCTTCTGGGAACACATCAGAAAACTCTGCAACCACAGGAATATCTTCTAGCTGAGTCTCCCTCTCGGACGAATCTATCACATAAGCCAAATAACCTGCACATTGCTTCTTTAACATTCTTCTGGCGGTCATGGCTGATATGATACGGGATGGAAGCATTTTACACTCTTCTCGGAATACTACATCTGACTCTCCAACTGAACTAAACTTGACTTCTTTCTGAAAACAATCCACTACGGCATGATGCGTAGCTAACCAGTCCATACCCAGTATAATGTCGAAATCACATAGATCCAACAACATTAAACTAACTGGAAAGGATCTACCCTCAAATACAATATCACATTCTCTACAAATACTTTCTGCTACTAAGGAATCTCCGGTAGGAGTAGCTACTATCATATCGCACTCTAAGGGTTCTAACTTCATATTAACATGCCTTGCAAAACTTTTAGAAACAAAAGAATGCGTAGCACCAGGGTCTATTAAAACATGAGCATCAGAGTTGAAAACTATTACAGTACCTGTCACCACCTCTGGTGTAGCTTCAGCATCTCGCTGCGTTACCGCGAACACCCTGGCTTGAGTACGGGGTCTCCCTGACTGTCCTCTGGGTGGCAAACCTCTCCCAGCACCTCTTCCGGATTGAACGGTAGTCCCTGGTCCTCTCATCTGTGGACCTCTCTGATCCTGCAACTGACCCCCGCTAGACTGCCCTTGAGTATACGGTCTCGACCCATTGGCTCCTCTTGTTCTCTGCGGACACTCAGACATAAAATGTCCCTCTTTACCACAACGATAACATCCAGTGATACCCATATGACACTCTCCTCTGTGTGTCCTGTTGCATTTCCTACACGGCTCTATGCTTTGAGTATTACCTCTGCTTTGGGGTCCTGATGGAGGTTTGACTGAACTCTGACTAGACGCGGCTCCCTGACTTCGCTGTTTGCTACCTAACCATCTAGACTTGTCTCTAGTTTTCGGTGCCTTGCTGAAGCCTCCTGAATACCAACCTGATCCCTAACTGCGCTTCAATTTCTGCGTTTGCTCTTTGTCACCTATTGTTGTCCTTTCTACCCTCAAAGCTGCTTCAACTAACCGCCCATACTCTCTATGCTCTGCAGCTACCACATATGCCTTGATTTTCGGATTCAAGCCCTGCACAAACTTATGGCACTTGTTTACCTCATCATTAACTATAAACGGTGCCACTCGAGACAATTCAGTGAACTTCCTTTCATACTCTTCCACAGACATGTTACCCTGCACAAGACTGTAAAACTCCTCAATCTTTGCGTCTTTGTATGCCCTGGGGTAGAATTTCTCATTAAACTCTTCTTTGAACTTTTTCCATGTGACTTGTTCGGTTGCTCTTCGTTTGATGGAATCCCACCAATCTCTAGCTGACGCTCGAAGTAAGAATGAAGCAATTGACACTTTTTGGAGATCTGTGCATTCCATCTGTTCCAACACTCTTTCAGTATTATCCAACCACTCTGTTGCAATTTCTGGACCACCTGTTCCATCAAAAGCATCGGCACCTAGTTTCCTTGCCCTCTCGACAGTGGCGCTTGGTGCGCGAGGCCTTAGCCCTTGGATAACCTGGGCTAATCTCTCGATCGGATCCTGCTCAGGCTCTACTGCCGGTGGCTCAACTGGAACCCTTGGCTGAGGATCATTAACGGACTCATTTACTTGCTCCCTTATTTCTGGAGCAGGAGGTGGAGCATTTTCAGCGGCTCTCCTTTTACGCGGACGACCGAAGCGACGCATGACTCACTGCACTTGAACCAGATACTTAGTCATAAAATGTATGAGGTTTGAAAAAAAAATACTATGTAAATGCTTAGAAATCATGTAATGCATTTAAAATCTTTGCTCTGATACCAACGTTGACAGGCTCCTTTCTAACTACTAGCTAGGCGACCTGCCCGGCAACCCCACGGTGGCTCTCCAGTCGAGATCTGCTCTGACTGGAAAGTTCCCGTGACGCTAAGCCTCTTTTCTTTTCTAAAATACTTGAAATCCTTTTTATTCTGAAAAGGGATGGGAATTTTGTTCGTTGAAAATAACTTTATGAAAATAGGATTTTCACAGAAAACCGGCAGCACAACGACTGTTTTTCTAAAATTCCACCTTGTAAATATCTCATAAAACCTGTATAATTGTATTCACAAACAATTTCTATAATCAATAGGCCTCCGGCCATTTTCAAACTCATAATCATGCAATTAAGCGGAAGTAACTTGAATAAATCTTAAAAACGACATGCATGATCTTTACATAAAATCCTTAACTCAAAATAATATTAACAAAACTAGAGAATCTGAAAAATGATATTAAATACAATACATGATGCTATGCTAAAAAAAATAGTGCAATCTGGTCACGCGTGTCTAGCTGGCCTGTCCGTGGCTTGTCCGTCTGAAGGAGATACGTCAACCGCGCTACTCGCACCTGCACCTGAGGGAGGTTTTTAAGAAAACAGGAAAACAGTGGTGAGAATAACTCAGTGAGTGGGTAAGTTTACATAAACTGTACTTTTGCTTAAAAAATACTATTCCTCCCAAAAATAGATTGGAAAACTATTACTTACTTACTTACATTTCCTAAAAAAAATTGTAAACTCGTTTAAAAACTGTGAAAGTTATTTATTAAACTTTTCTTAAAACTTTTCTTATTTTCTTACTAGCCTTATCTGGCAACCCAGGGAAATCTTGTCCTTCGTGACGGTGCGAAAACACGCCACTAGGATAGGGGAACTCTCACCATGTGTAGTCGCAGATGTGGATACAACTCTGGAATCGCGAATCCCTCCAACATCAGGCAGATCTACACTATCCCATACGTGCAGAGGGTGACTGATAGACTCGATCCCCCCATAGTTAGTAACTCCCCCCAACTACCGTACACGTATGGAATACTTTCGGCCGGGTGTAATCTTAGGGGCTAGGGTAAACCATAGGCATATATAAAATGAAATCTCGGCAATATGCTGTAATATTGCAAATTAACTTTCACAAATACTAACTCATGCATGTATATAATTTCAACTTACTCAATTCCTTTACTGAAGAATATAAACATATTCATAGTATCTCATATAAAAATATACATGCATTTATAAACGATAAACTGAAAACTATAAACTTTACTAGAATCTCAAAACCTTTTACTTGCTCAAACTGATTGCATTCATAAAATAGAATGTATGAAAACTTTTAAAAATCCTCACTCACAACTTGCTTCCAAAATACTTATCACCGCTTCCCGTTACGGCTCTCGTTCGATTCCCGATTCACCTACAATTGATTTCGATCGAGATGTCGTTAAAACATAACTCGTGCGCAACTAAACTTTAAGCCATACGAGGATTTATAAGCACAATAATTCAAGTGACTATCCTCGCCCAATAACAAAACGGAAAACTCATATTCGCACGCGAAAACTATTTCGAAACGATTCGATATCGCGACTTAAAATATTCAAAACTCTACGGTCATAAAATCGACAACTATGCCATTCGAATCTAATGTAACATCATCAAAATCAGATTTCAATGAATTCACTAAACAAAAGATTTGAAACCAAACGACAAACTTAAAGCTTACGCGATTTCACTAATCATCGCGATTTATCGATTTTATGCGTTTCGCGCGATTTCTTTGTTTCCGTTTAAACTTATCGTTAATATCAGCTCGTGACTTTACTTAAACACGGCAAACGAATATTTAATCATGATTAAGCGCAAAGAAGAAAAACATGGCAGCTTAATGCATAATCATTTCCGTTTTCAACTTCGAAATTTCGACGATTAACGATTTTACGCGAAACCAACAATTATGCGATTAACTCTATTGAAACTCAAACTATCTTAACTTCAACTTAAACATTTAACGGGCTTAATAATAAACTCGGGGCAACGAGCTAACATCACAATCCTTTTATAATCGACAACGAAAATCATAAACTAACAACGCTCGCATTCATGGAAAAATCCAACCGAAACGCTCGGAAACGATTTCTAAATAACCGAACGAATATCCGATACTTTAAAACACTCTAATACTATCTATTTTCCGCGATAACGAATGCGAAACTAAAAACATAACTCAACAGCCCCTACACATCTCATAACAGCCCATATACAAAACTCGCAACGAATACGATCGTTTACCAATTCATTCAAAACCAACCGAAACAACAAAACGAACGAACCTCCGCATTAACGAGGTTCCCAATCCTAGTCCCAAGCATAATATCATCATTTATGTCTACTCTATTCTCAAAATCTTTTACTAATTTACTCGAACATCTCAACAAAAACAAAGGGGACAGCACCTTACCTACCAGCTTCGCTTCGAAACCATTTTCGAGCAAGTGCGACGACGATGAATCACTCGCGGCAGCAAGCTTCTTCTTCCACCAGCCAGCTATCCTCTCTTGTTGCTGTTCCACCTCAAGTCTGAATGTTGATTTCAGCTTGACAGCAACTGCTTGGCAGCAACTCATAATGGCAGCAGCTTGGACAAGGTAGCGACCTCAACTCCTCGCTCGGTGGTAGAACACGGCGATTGCACCTGGCGTTGGCAGCAGTTTCTTCAACACCCCACGCCAACACAAGGCAGCAATGGCAGCTCCTTCTCTCACGGCCACACCTTCACGCCCAACAGCAGTAGCTCGACAGCAACGGCGACAGCACTTGGGGATGGCAAGCTCAGCTCGACCTCACGCCAGCAGCTCTTCACCGGCGACACTGGCAGCAGCACTTGGGGACGGTGACAGCAGCTGGTGCACGACCTCCTCACGTCAGCAACTGTCTTCCTTGCTCACGGTCAGACAGCAACAGCTTGCAACAGTGACAGCAAAGGTAGCATGGCAGCAAGCTCCTCAGGCCTGACAGCAGCTCACGTCCTCCTTGCTTGCATGCACGTCCTCACTTCAGATCGGCCTTTGCATGTCCTTCTTGCTTCCAGATCTGCTCTCAGCCAGCTCTTGCATCAATTCGGCCTGAAAACTTCTTCCATGAGCAGCACCTCTTGTCTTCAGTTTCTGTTTTGAAATGAAGAAGAAGAAGTTGACAGATGGCTTTGGTTTTGAATAAAATGGAGAAGAGAAGGTGACAGAGTGATTGCTTTTCTCTTGCTCTCCCTTTGGATTCGGTTTCACTAATAATAAAAAGTTGTTGACTGAGTGCTTTTCTTCCACCAACAGCACACAACACCACTCACCTTCTGTTTTTTTTTATTAATCTCGGTTTTGTCTTTTATGCACAATTGATGACCGGTTTTGATGATTTTGTTTCCTCCTTTTTCAATTCCAACTTAATATATTAATAAATACTGGCTCCTCTCTTGCATGTGTGACATGTGTCACAACATGCAATAACTTTATTTGATTTCATGCATTCTTGCTTTTTAAATTCCAAGCTCGGATTCCGTTTCCGTTTCCGTCCATCCTGGAATCCGCTTTTAATCACTTTTGATTAATTCTCGGTTTCTACTCTCGGAATTATTTAATAAATCTCGAATCCGTCTCACGAACTCGAATTTATTTCTCTAAATCGAAATCATTATTCCAAATATTTCCGGAGTCGATAATTATATATTTCCAAATCGGACGCGATCCATCGGAAAAATATTTCGCTCTCCGACGAACGCGGTTTTGGGTTTTACATATACAATATATTATTTCTTTTTATAGTATGAAAGAGAAATTGATTTGAATTATAGAAAAAGCAAAAGGTTTTCAAAGCTAATGGACGGCTCGAGTTTTTATAGATAGACCTTGTAACATTAGACCCAGTCGGTATACCCCGCAGTGTAAGATAAGTGTTGGGTAGGCATGTCCTGTTAATATTAGGGGGAATCGAGTCTATCGTGTCTATCGAGTCATCCTCTACACTTGTGGGGTATTATCTTGTTACACGGTATGCGATGGTAGTTCCGCCACGTGGTAACGAGATATCTTTATAGATTTGTCATAGTGAGCAATGCTCGCTTTTACGCCATGTGACCATTCACACTGAATGGAGTTAGTCTGACCGCTCATGTGGTTGTAACTTCCCTTGGGTTTTCCTTAGAGCATTTTAGAAAAGAAAGCATATAATTAAAAGTATATTTTAGAAAGGAAATATTTTTGAAATACGAAACATTTTAGTTTTTTATGAACTTAAATTAGAACGAGCTTTTGAAACCTTATAGAAATTTTATAAAAAACTCAAGCTTTTAGAAACAAAATTATTTTAAATAAAAATGATATCAAAATATTTTTGGGAGGTAATTTTATAAAGATCATTTTAAATATAGACGCATCCACTCACTAAGCTTTTGTAGCTCAAAATGTTTCTGGTTTTATGTTAAAAAACCTCCCAGGTACAGGAACAAGTAATTCAGGTACTAATGCGCCTCGTTCAGATTAGGTGGGTCATTCGACTGACAACGCCGTATAGCTTTTTGTGTAAAGATTTTGATTTAAATTTTAATAATGTAATTTACATATTTTCGGATTGTGAACAAATATTATAGAACTTTTTATGTCAATCGTATGCATGCATGTTTTAGATACCACATATTTATGATAATACTTTTAAATTATATGTTTATTCATTTAACAAAATTTGAAATGAGATTTTAAAACGAATGATTTATATGTTTAAGAATTTGATAAATAACTAAGGGTTCGCTCCACAATACTCTTTTAAATCTTGTTAGTTAGACTTTAGAAGGGTTTCGTGGGGTGTCCGACATGATTGTTGGATTCGTTAAAAGGAATCCGAGTCGAGTCCTGTCAGTGTATATGTATATGTTCACTCTAACCACATCATGCACTATAACTTAATAATTATATGTGTTCACTCTAACCATATTATGTATTATAATTTAATAATTGAGTGTGCATGTGTGTTCACTCTAACCATATTATGTGTGCACGCTATGTGTATGTGCAATAATTTAATAATTAAATTACATGTGTCTCTCTTACTATAATTTAAAAATTAAATAGTGTGTTTCTATCCATATTATATACTATAATTTAATAATTGTGTGTGCATGCATCGGCTATAATTTAATAATTAAATGGTATGTGTCTCTAATCACATTATGTACTATAAGTTAATAATTGTGTGTGTGTTTGTATGCGTTCACTCAAATCACATTATTTACTATAAATTAATAATCGTGTGTGCACGCTATAATTGAATAATTAAATAGTGTCTTTCATCACATTATATACTATAATTTTAATATATATATATAATTACAGTACACATTGGTTCGAGAAAAATTAAAAACATGTTTCAGTTACTGTTAACGTCAGGAAAAGGTTCCCTTAGCCAACGAGGTTGTTTTAGGGTCCAAGCTCACGATTTTGCACGGTCAATGGGTTGAATGAAGGACAATGAGAATGAGAAAGAGAGGTTAGAGGCAAGGAGAAGAAGACACAGAAGATTTTTAGAGTGGTTCAGCCCAAAAAGATGCCTACGTCCACTGTTCACTCTCTCACTATTTGGGCAGAGTAACGACACTCAAAAGATCGATCCTTTTTACAGTGAAATTCGCCCCCTTTTATAGAGGAAGGGGACATGTTACAGTAAACAGAATAAGACAAAAGCAAATAGTTAACTACAGTTGCACTGACAGACAGCATTTAATACGCCGGAAACCTCATCAATGCGGCTGACAAGACATTAAATGCGGCCGAAAACACAATTAATGCGGCCGAATCCGTCGCATCTGAGGTCTGCCCGAGAGAGATTTCTGATGATTGGGCTGGATTCGGCCTGATAGGCCATCAAGGTCATGATCGCAGACTCTGGCGGACGTAACGTGCATGGCAAGCCTAGGGACTGTACTCTGCATGGCGCGGTTGACTTCTGCTGACTCGTAACTTCCAAAGGCGTGAGGGAGACGGACCTTTCCAGCAGGTTGGAGAGTTGATGGAGTGGATTCTGGATGGGCGTGTCTGCAGCCGGTCACGGCATTAAGGCGGATAACATTGTGAGTGAAGGAGTCGGAATGCGTTCACGCTCAGAAAGTAGCGACCAGTTCAGACGGATAACTTTGGGCGCGGATGGCTTGCTGGACATCTCTGACTGGTGGCTCCTCTTGACGGATACCTTAATCGGACAAGAATAGTGGGCAGACAGGCGGTTGATCGAGGCGGAAATAAGGCGAGCAGGTTTGGTTGTCACAAATGGCGGATATTCCAGCAGACAAGTCTGAGGGATGAGAACCAACGGCCAGCGATAACGAACAACGATCCACCTCAATAAATAAAACTGACGGGGAATACGGCGATCTGAATGTCGAAAAATATAGCGATCACAGCCAGTCTTGCAGAATAGACAATTCGCGGTCATAATGGGCGATGACGGTCAGCGGCCACAATAAGTGCCCACTGGTGGGCCCCTCTTCTAGGAGAGTGGACATAAATGATGGCGAATAATTGGGCTTCTGGACCATTGGGCCTGCACTGTGGATTGCTTGGGCTTAAATATTCTGATCGCTATTTTATCCATAACATAAAGCCCCCTGGCTCTTGGTGCTTAAGGAGGACCAGGAGCCATGCATTCCAGAACGAGCAAAATAGGCGGGAACAGTTACAAAGAGAAGGGTGGTATCAGTACCTTTTGAATTCCATTTTATTGCCAGGCCACGTGGCGCTTCCCCAGACGACGGTTACTGGCCGTAGTGCGCACCGTGCGCATTTAATGCACGTCACTCAACTGATATATTGCATAATGACAAAATCCCGGGAATCGCGCCAAGTCGCCAGATTGGGGGCGGTTGCACTGCTGTCTTCATCTAACGGTTGGGGCTGAATTATTTAAAAAGAAGAAACATCCCTCCATATTCCTCTTCTGGCATTTCAAGTTTCATAGGAATTTCCATCGTCTTCTTCCTTCGCTTTGACTCTTCAGCAATATCCAGAGTTTATCGTCTGCAACTTCCGGTGACCGCCATATCCCAGGTCAGACCCTCTTCCCCTGTTCACACTGTTATCGATACTATTGCTTTCTATTTTCTGCGTTGGCGTTCTCCCTTCTGAGATTCTGGAATAGTTAGGGCGGATAACTTCCGCTTTGCCTCCGGTCCGGCATGGTCTGGTAACAGCATAGGGTGATTGGTTCGTCTCTTTTTCTTCCTTTCTCAGTCCTGGAGGGGGGGAAAATCTTTAGGACAAGATCCCTTATCCCTTCTACTCTATAACTCCCTAGGCGCGCGGCTTGACGCTTAGGTTTAGTCTCCTTAGGCTTTTCTTGTTTGGTTTTAGATTGGGTAGCTGTAAGCGGCCTAACTGGCTATTCCTTTTGTAGATGTCAAGTCGTGGGCTCCGGTACGTCGAGTTATGTCCAGTGACGAAAGCTCCGAGGGGAGGTCCTCCCGACACGACGAGGGCTCTTCGAGTGCAAATGCTTAGGGCAGTGAGGAGACATCGAGCTTTTATGGGCGAGAGGGGGCCTTCGCGTACGAAACTTTTTACCAACATGACTCCCAGATGACTGTTAAAGAACTCAAAACATTGGCTGACGCGTTCCATTTTCCTTCGACATGTTGTGTCATGATCCCCGCTCATCGCGATCATGCGGCTGATCCCCCTGAAGGATTCATAGTGATCAGCCGTCACCATGTAAAGATGGGGTTTAGGTTTCCGATTCCTCCATATCTGATAAATCTATTGAATGACCTGGAGATAGCCCCTTTTCAGCTCACACCAAATTCTTATGGCCAACTAACCACTCTGGCCTATATCTTCCTAAAAAATGGCCTTCCGCCACCCACCTCAAATATAATTCAAAGCCTTTACTTCTTTAAATCCACCACTAACCTTCAGGATACTAAGCGAGACGGTATTTATTACATAACCGCTCGCAAAACACCCTACAAGGCGTTCCTGCCACTGTAGGTTGGCAAGTCGAACGTGGGGGACTACAAATCGAGGTGGTTTTATGCTACTTGTCGGTCCCTGCAGGAACTTGTCCATTTTGACTTCAACAATGGTCCCGGTAGGCCTGTCTTAACTCGCAATTGGGCATTCATACACTTGCCTTTAGGCTTAATTATCACTGATATTCTTTTCTTTTTCTTGTAGCTTTTGTCAAATGAGCGGTTCGTCTCACAAATGAAGAGACAAGAACGTTGAAGAGATTCATAGAAGTGAAGGGTCCCGAGGACGATTTTCTTTCAGAAAATTCCGACTTGAAGAAATACGGGCTCGCACCTGGAGTTGAGACTCCGCCCCTGAGGTTGGCTTCGGACGTTGGAAAGCGAAAGGGCCGGGAAGTCAAATCCGCCCTCACAGAGACAGACGAAGGAACTTCCGCTCTAGCCTCAAAGAAAACTGAGACAATGGTAGACCTTGAGATGATTTCTCCTCATTCATCACCAGTAGCAGAAACCGGGGGGCCTGAAGTAGAGATAACGGGCTCAAAAGAGCCCCCAGCGGCGGACGTAGATCTTTCGGACACGATGGTCGATCCATCCATCGAGAGGCCGTGGTCTAAGAGTGGGGTCAAGAAAACCGCGAAACAGGTAGCCTCGTCCAAGGGGGTCGTTGAAAAGGGGGTTTCTGCTTCGGAGGCCGAAGAGGGGGACGAGGAGGCTTTGGAGCCGCCTGCCAAGCGCCTGAGATCAAAAGACAAGGGCAAAGGGAAGGTGGCCCTGACGGGAGGAGCTGAAGGGGGACCAACTCCCAAGGTCAATGCGGGAATATACTTCGACGATCTGTTGGACCGGATGCCGGTTTTGCTTGGCCCGCACAAGCCGGATGTCTACCAGAAACATATTCGCGGCGACCAGTTGATGGATTATACCGCGCGCTGCACTGTGCTCGTAAGTTCTCTTCATTGTTTTGTAATTACGTTCTACACTCGCACTTGTTGTTGATATACTATTCCTTCAACCTTCACTGGCCGTGATGAAGATGCATCGGGACATCCCTGACTTAGCTGGGGAAAAGGTTGCTCTCGAGGAGGCGAAAAGGGAGCTGGAGGCGGAGGTTCAGAGTCTCAGGGAAGGGTCCGCGGCCGCTGAGAAGACCATTTCTGAACTGAGGGCGAAACTCAAGGAAGCGGAGAAAGCAGCTGGCGTAGAGAAAAGACTTCGGATGGCTGCCTCCGACTCACTCCTGAAGGCCACTGCAGGTGGGGACAGGCTCAAAGAGGAAGCCGAACTTCATAGAAAGCGGGATGATGATGCTGAAAAGAAAAACGAAGCGACTCAGAAGGACCTGGCCGTGGTAAGGGATCAACTTGTCAAATCGTGGGAGGTGTTCCACAAGGTAGAGCTCCGGGCCAGACAGGCCGCGGAGGAGGCCACCAAAAAGACGAGTAGCAAGTTCTTGTACACTACGTAGCTGCGTCATCCTACGCTGGATTATTCATATCTTGACGAAAACGCGGTGGCGGAGGTAAAGAAATATGAGGCGCACGCAGCTGGGAGTGCTCAAAAGAAGGCTGCACGGGCTGCTCAGACAGGAACGATTCCTTCTGACCCACAGAAGGTTCCCGATCCGCCACCAGCTCAGGTTAGTGCCTCATCAATTCAGGGGGGTTCTTCCTCGGTTCATCAGGGTTTGGCAAAGGATGGAGACCTAGGCTCGTCATCTCAAGGGGCCTCTAGCAGTAAAGATCTTGAAGACATTCCCCCCAGCTCTTCAAAGGATCCCATAGATGCCCCTGCCAGTTCCTCCAAGGCTCCTTCCGACAAATGATTGCAGTATTTTCCCTTGCTGTTGATAGGACTTATCTTTGAACATTAATACTTTCACAATTTACAATTCCTGTTTTGTTTTTGGAACAAGTTATCGTTTTTTTTTTTTTTATTGATCACCATCTTAGCAAAATTCATTTCATTTCGTTCCATCGCTTCGTCATATTCTTGTGGATGTCGTCATAGTAGGTTGTAAACAGTTATAACCTGTCAGATAAATAATGTCTAAAAGATGGCCAAGTGAGTTGATCGCCTTTACGCATACCTTGGGAGAGGTGTAACAGGGAAAATGATCGTCTGGGTCGTGGACGACATCCATCATATGGTTTTCCATACGCGTAATAGTTTTGCTAAATAAAAGAAGGAACCATATGAATAATAAATAAATTGTAGCCGCATCTTCTCTGATCGCTGTCTGGATTAATAATGGATCACGTTCAGACTGAAGGAGCGTCTATAGAATAACGGAGTGGATCTCTCCAGCTGCGCTCACAAGGCCTTAGCCTGAGCATTTACAACATAACGGAGTGGACCTCTCCAGCTGCACTCACAGGGCGTACCCGAGCATTTACAGTGAGAGTTATGGAGGATGAGGCCTCGGTTGCGCTCACAAGGCCTTAGCCTGAGCATTTACAGCATAACGGAGTGGACCTCTCCAGCTGCGCTCATAGGGCGTACCCGAGCATTTACAGCGAGAGTTGTGGAGGATGAGGCCTCGGCTGCGCTCACAAGGCCTTAGCCTAAGCATTTACAACATAACGGAGTGGACCTCTCCAGCTGCGCTCACAGGGCATACCCGAGCATTTACAGCGAGAGTTGTGGAGGATGAGGCCTCGGTTGCGCTCACAAGGCCTTAGCCTGAGCATTTACAGCATAACGGAGTGGACCTCTCCAGCTGCGCTCACAGGTTGTACCCTAGCATTTGCAGCGAGAGTCGGGCTGAGTGTCACTTCGATCGGGCCTCTTATTTTTAACCGTGCGCGAAGGTGGAGGGGGAGGCCAATCAGTGAGTGGCGATTAGGTACGCTGGCTCGTGGCCGTTTTCACCCCTCCTACCCCCCTTGGGGCCATTAGGCGTTGGAGCTTTAAGTTGACGTATGGCCGTTTGGTGGTGTACCTTTCATAAAAACACATGTAGACATTTGATGTTAGAAATATTTCATCACCATTGATAGACGATTCTCATTATATCTATACATGGTTTGTTTTTACATATATGACAGAATAGCGATCGTAAACAACAATGCAGCACTTCAAGTGTAGTACATCCTTAGGTGGATGGCGTTCCAGGCCCTTGATAGGATTGCCCCGTTCATGTCTGTTAAGTGGTAGGCTCCGTTGTTCAGGCTCTCGTGGATCGTGTAGGGTCCTTCCCAGTTCGGCCCCAACACTCCTTCACTTGCTTTGCGAGCACTGGGCAGGATTTCTCGTAGGACAAGGTCTCCTGGTTTGAATTGACGTACCCGGACCTTTTTATTGTAGTGTCTGACCATCCTCTGCTGGTAGACGGCTGCCTTGAGACGAGCAACTTCTCTTGATTCCTCGAGTAAATCTGAGCTAACGGCCAGGAGCTGGTTGTTGTCGTCAAGGTTGAAACTTGCCCTACGGTGACTGTAGACTTCAAATTCTGCTGGAATCATGGCCTCAGATCCGTAGACCATCGAGAAGGGGGTCTCTCCAGTAGTGCTGCGGGCGGTAGTGCGGTAGGCCCACAACACTTTCTGCAGCTCGTCAACCCACGCTCCCTTCCTGGCTTCCAGTTTAGTCTTCAGGATCTGCTTGATGATTTTGTTGACCGCTTCCACCTGACCATTGGCTTGCGGGTGGTCAACTGCAGAGAAGCTTTTGACAATGCCGAGGCTGCGGCAGAACTCCTGAAACTGCTAACTTGTAAATTGGGTTCCGTTGTCTGTTACCAGTTGTTGGGGAATGCCGAATCTGCAGATTATATGATCCCACACAAACTTCTCAATCTTCGTCGTGGAGATCTCCGCCAGTTCCTTTGCTTCTGCCCATTTGGTGAAGTAATCAACGGCCACAACGGCGTACTTACACCTTGCTCGTCCTATTGGAAGAGGTCCAATGAGGTCCATGCCCCAGATGGCGAAGGGCCATGGACTGATCATCTGGCGGAGGTAGGCTGGTGGAGCTCTGGGAACCTTAGAAAATCTCTGGCACTTGTCACACTTCTTCACCAGGTCAACGACGTCTTTCTTCATTGTCGACCAGTAAAAGCCTTGTCGGAGCGCTTTCTGAGCTAAGGAGAGCCCTCCAGCATGGTTTCCGCAGTGTCCCTCATGTATGTCCCTCATTAAGGCAGTACATTCCGGCTCACCAATGCACCTGAAAGAGGGGTTGAAAGGCCCCTTTTATAGAGGACATCACCATAAATACAGTACCTGGCCGCTCTTACCCGCAGACGGCGCGCCTCCATCTTATCTTCTGGCAGTGTGCCTCCTTGCAAGTAATCGACCAGAGGGCTCATCCATGACCCATCCGCCACTGTCAGGGTCATCACTTCCATGTCAGACCTGGTGCTCGGCTTGGGCAGGAACTCCACAGGTATGCTTTCGGTGAGGTCCGTATCCTGAGCGGATGCCAGATGAGCCAGAGCTTCTGCATGGGAGTTCTGGGCGCGCGGGATCTGGTTCAACTCGAATGCTTCGAAAGCCCCCAATACTTTCTGAACCTCTTGCAGATAGGCCGCCATCTTCGCCCCCTTGGCCTGATATTGACCTTTTATCTGGCAGATGACCAATTGGGAATCGCTGAAGATTCTAAGTCGTTCCACCTGCATCCTTTTGGCCAGGCGGAGTCCTGCCAACGGCGCTTCGTACTCCGCCTCGTTGTTAGTTGCCCTGAAGCCGAATTTAAGCGCACAAAGGAACTTACCCCTGTCTGGATTAATCGATAGGATCCCGGCTCCAGTGCTCCTCTCGCAAGAAGACCCGTCCATAAAGAGCTCTCAGTATGGTCCTTCAGAAGTTTCAGCTTGATCGTCTGCCGGTGCTGTAAATTCGACAATGAAGTCTGCCAGTGCCTGACCTTTGATCGCCGTCCTTGGTCTGAACTCGATGTCATATTGGGCGAGCTCGATGGCCCACTTGATGAGTCGGCCGGAGGTGTCTGGTTTTTGGAGGATTTGTTTCAGAGGATACCTGGTTAAGACTTCAATTTTGTGTGCCTGGAAGTACGGACGTAGCTTCCTGGATGCCATCACCAGGCAGTAGGCGAGCAGCTCCATTGGGGTGTATCTGGCTTCTGCCTCGACCATCTTCTTACTTACAAAGTACACCGGCACCTGTGCTCCATTTCCTTCTTGCCTTATCAATGCTGCGCTTAAGGCATGCTGGGAAACTCCCAGGTAGATGGTTAGAGTCTCCCCCTCCTTCGATTTAGTCAGCAGCGGAGCACGCCCTATGTATTACTTTAACTGTATAAAGGCGGCTTCACACTCATCGGTCCACTTAAAGTTTTTGGCTTTCTTTAACACCTCAAAGAATGGAACACATCTGTCGGAGGCCTTGGAGACGAAACGGCTTAAAGCCGCGATCTGGCCGTTCAGGCTCTGGATCTCTTTCACATTTCTTGGCGACCTCATGTCCAGCAAGGCTTGTATCTTCTCCGGGTTAGCTTCTATTCCCCTGTTGTTTACAACGAACCCAAGAAATTTACCTGAGGAGACCCCGAAGGCGCATTTGAGAGGATTGAGTTTCATTCAATACTTCCTCAGGATCCTGAACATTCTTTCAAGATCGTGGACGTGATCAGCGGCTTTCTCTGACTTCACAAGCATATCGTCCATGTAAACCTCCATGCTCTTCCCGATCAGATCTTCAAACATTTTGTTCACCAATCTCTGATAAGTAGCTCCTGCATTTTTTAGGCTGAAAGGCATTACCTTGTAGTAGTAGAGCCCCCGGTCAGTAGTGAACGATGTACATTCCTCGTCTTTTGGCTCCATGGGGATCTGGTTGTAGCATGAGTAAGCATCCATGAAGCTAAGGAGTTCATGTCCCGCCGTCGCGTCCACCAACTGATCAATTCTGGGTAGAGGGAAACTATCTTTCGGGCAGGCTTTGTTAAGGTCCGTGAAGTCTATGCAGGTTCTCCACTTCTCATTTTTTTTCTTCACCAGCACGAGATTAGCTGCCCGTTCCGGATATTGGACCTCTCAGATGAAATTGTTGGCTAGGAGCTTGTCCACCTCTTCCTTCAGGGCCTCGCTGCGTTCTTGATTCATTTGTCTCCTCTTCTGACAGACCGGTCGGTGGCGGGGGTTGACATTCAGCTTGTGAGTCATTACGTCCGGGTCAATCCCCACCATATCCCCGTGATTCCAGGCGAATATATCTGCGTTTTTCTTGAGGCAATTAATTAGTGGATACTTTACCTCTGGGACCAGGCTTCTACCCAGCTTGAGACACCTTGACGCATCAACTTCCGAAACCAGGACGTCCTCAAGCTCTTCTACTGGACCAGTATTCTGATGTGCGTCGAATTCCCTGGGATCCAGATCATGGCTGACCCCTGACGAAGTAATTACCTGCAATTCCCGTTCCGGAACCTTCTCCGCCTTCTTCCACTGGGACCCCTTTCTGATCGCGTCGACGTAGCAGCGACGAGCCATGGATTGCTCGCCCTGCACACATCCTACACCATTGGGAGTTGGGAACTTTACCGCGAGGGCCTTGGTGGAAACAACCATATCAAGATCGTTCATTGCGGGCCTCCCTATTACCACATTGTACGCTGAGGGTAAGTTGATGATGAGGAAGTCCGCCAGCACTGTGGACTGCTTGGTGGCGTCGCCGAGGGTCAAAGGCAATTTGATTTGTCCGGCAGGAATGACCGAGTCTCTAGTAAATCCGTAAAGGGGTTCAGGGGATGGTTCCAGCTGATCATCACCAATCCCCATCTGATCATAGCAGTCTTTGTACATGACATTCACGGAGCTGCCAGTGTCTATCATGATCCTCTTTACCACTGAGTTGCCGATACGCGCCCTGATTACCAACGCGTCATTGTGAGGGAGGCGGACATCCCGCGCGTCTTCATCAGTAAACACAATGTCCTCAGTCACCTTCTTGGCCTTCTTGGCAGGTCTCCCCGACTCCCCCTGCTTCCCAGGCTGGACGCGCCTCGCTTCCTGCACAAATCGCTCCTGGGACCGGTTAGATTCTCCCGCTTGCGAGGGTCCCCCATGGATCGTATGGATGGTCCTGACGGAGGGCCCTTGGTTAGGATTCGGCTCTGGCTGGTTTTGAGAGGGAGGGTCTTCTGAATGCTGGCGCGGTCGTTGCTGCTGAGAAGGTCGCCTCGGGGGCCTCATGACATAATCCTTCAGGCGGCCATTTCTGATTAATTCCTCGATGGCATCTTTGAGTGCCCAACAGTCAGAGGTATTGTGCCCAATGTCGTTGTGGTAGGCACAGAATTTGTTTCTGTCTCTCCGCCCTTCCGGACCCTGAAGGGGAGCTGGTCGCCCAAAATTTTCCCTGCTCTTTTCAGTCGCATATATCCGATCTTGGGTGTCTGACAGAGCGTTGTAAGTATTGTAGCGGCTTCGATACCGTGGCCGCTCCGTTCCCTGACTGTTGTCTGGTCTCCGCCAGTTTCGGGCTTTCTTGGCAACCTGCTGGTTTTCTCTTCGCCCTCCGGGGTTGCTGTCTCCACCACTCCTTTTCCTTCCATGACTGGAAGTACCGGCTTCATTCCTTTGAGCACTGGCCTTCTTAGGATTCGTCACTTCTTCCCACCGGATTTCTTTCTCAACTCTGTCATAGAACTCACCCAGGTCCTTGACGGGGGACCTATATATACTCTCGTACAATTTGCCATCTTTCTTCAGACCAAACGAGATAGCTGACAAAACCCCTTCATCCATAGGGCTCTCCACGTTCGTCACCTCGCGCCTGAACCTGTTAATGTATTCTTTCAAAGGCTCACCTGGGCGTTGGCAGATGGTAGACAGGTGACATGGTAGCGCCAGCCGTCTCTTCAGCGCCTTATACTGGTTCAGGAACTTCTGCTGGCACTCTTCCCAGTTATTGATGCTGCGCGGTGGGAGACTTCTGAACCATGTCCGCGGAATGTCCCCAAGAGTAGCTGGGAACACTCTACACTTCACAAGCGGATTTGTTGTCTGGAGGTCCATTTGTATGTTGAAGGCGTCCAGATGATCGTAGGGGTCAGAGTTTCCTCTATACTGGGGAATGTTGGGAACTTTAAATCTTGGGGGGAGCGGCTCCAGCTCAATCTCCACAGCGAATGGGGTCCTTTCCCCGGCTTGGCCCCTCTGTTCCTGCACCATAGGTCGCGCTTCCAGCGGCCGGACCCTTTGGAGGAGTTCGGCCACCATTGTACCCCGCGTTTCAGTTCTTCTCACAACGGAGTGTCCGTCTCTCCTGCCTGGGGATCGGTTGTCTCTGCCAGCTCGCCCTCCTGCACCAGGTCTTGGTCCCGTTCCGTCTACATAGGCCGGGATCTGATCATGATTGCGGCCGGTCTGCTCCGGTCTATGCCCATCGTGGGCTCGTGGGGGATGAGCGCTGGAATGCACGCTGTAGGAATGGACAGACCCTTCTCGTTCAAACTCCCTGGCACCTCTCCTACTCATCTCAGGAATCCCCACGCGCCTCCTAGGGGAAACATTTCTCTCCGGAACGGCTTAGGGGGGAACTTGAGGAGGTTGGACTTGGTTCCGGAACAGAGTTCTAACTTCACCCATAAACTCCGCGACGGTATTCTCCAGTCTTTCCTGTCGTCGTTGCATCACCTGCATTACGTCCCCACCTTGAGCGTTTCCTGTCCCAGGCACGTTAGATGGCCCCGCGCCATTATTGGACACTCCTCCCGCAGGCATGGCTGGTCGATGGTTTGAAGTTTCCTGGCGGCTTTCTGCTACATTGGAGTCTCTAGGAATCCTCCCTCTAACCATGGCGAACAAAGAAAGAGCTGCGAAAGCTAATGGAATGGAAGATAACGAAACCGAAGATGAGCCCCTCCTTCTAGCGCCAAAAATGTTAACGTCAGAAAAAGGTTCCCTTAGCCAATGAGGTTGTTTTAGGGCCCAAGCTCACGATTTCGCACGGTTAATGGGTTGAATGAAGACAATGAGAATGAGAATGAGAGGTTAGAGGCAAGGAGAAGAAGACACAGAAGATTTTTAGAGTGGTTCGGCCCAAAAAGATGCCTACGTCCACTGTTCACTCTCTCACTATTTGGGTAGAGTAACGACACTCAAAAGATCGATCCTTTTTACAGTGAAATTCGCCCCCTTTTATAGAGGAAGGGGACATGTTACAGTAAACAGAATAAGACAAAAGCAAATAGTTAACTACAGTTGCACTGATAGACAGCATTTAATGCGCCGAAAACCTCATCAATGCGATTGACAAGGCATTAAATGCGGTCGAAAACACAATTAATGCAGCCGAATCCGTCGCATCTGAGGTCTGCCCGAGAGAGATTTCTGATGATTGGGCTGGATTCGGCCTGATGGGCCATCAAGGTCACGATCGCAGACTCTGGCGGACGTAGCGTGCATGGCAAGCCTCGGGACTGTACTCTGCATGGCGCGGTTGACTTCTGCTGACTCGTAACTTCCAAAGGCATGAGGGAGACGGACCTTTCCAGCAGGCTGGAGAGTTGATGGAGTGGATTCTGGATGGGCGTGTCTGCAGCCGGTCACGGCATTAAGACGGATAACATCGTGAGTGAAGAAGTCGGAATGCGTTCACGCTCAGAAAGCAGCGACCAGTTCAGACGGATAACTTTGGGCGCGGATGGCTTGCTGGACATCTCTGACGGGTGGCTCATCTTGACGGATACCTTAATCGGACAAGAATAGTGGGCAGACAGGCGGTTGATCGAGGCGGAAATAAGGCAAGCAGGTTTGGTTGTCACGGATGGCGGATATTCCAGCGGACAAGTCTGAGGGATGAGAACCAACGGCCAGCGATAAGGAACAACGATCCACCTCAATAAATAAAACTGACGGGGAATACGGTGATCTGAATGTCGGAAAATATAGCGATCACAGCCAATCTTGCAGAATAGACAATTCGCGGTCATAATGGGCGATGACGGTCAGCGGCCACAACAAGTGCCCACTGGTGGGCCCCTCTTCTAGGAGAGTGGACAGAAATGATGGCGAATAATTGGGCTTCTGGACCATTGGGCCTGCACTGTGGGTTGCTTGGACTTAAATATTCTGATCGCTATTTTATCCATAACAGTTACAAATAATAATTTTTATCAATGAAGGATATCAATTAATTAATTTCTTAGTGCCAGATGGGAAACTATGTCATCCATGAGTCTGCAAATTATTGAGGAGGCCTTGACAATTTTAGGTTTTCTAAGTATCCATTCAAAGGCTTCTTGGTTGCAGCATCTCCCTTACCCACAAAAGATATGGTTGCTGACACTGAGAAGCCATAGCTAGGCAAAGCAACAGCCATGTATTCCTCCATTGTGGGTACATATTTTTTATCACGCCATTAAGCTTCAAAAAGTAAGCTCTAGCCAAACTCTTCATATGAGAACTTACAAACGATAAATTAAATCCTTTCACTAACAATTTTAATAAAATTATAATTATAAATTAAATTTATTGAATAGCAAGATTATGAAAGACTGCTACACTACTACAAAATTGCTTATAGACACCACTAGCAATAACTCGGTAACTAAAACCGATTTAGAAAAAAAATCAAAAGCATCAGTTAGTTTAAAACTCATATCCAAATTAGAGATGTCAAAACCACATCATTTTGCCTATTAACCGATGACCACTATGGAAGGATATTTATGTCATTTAGCTGCAAGTATATATAGTGAGAAATGAAAAACCCCAACCTATTTTCACATTTTCAGCAGCCGTTCACACCTGACACCACACTTCATCTCCTTCTTCAAGTGAGTGCCACAGCTTCATCAATTGAATGCCACTCTTGTTCCTCCGGTGATCACTAGAAATATCCGACCATCTCGTGTTCCTTCTCTCACTTTTGCGGCTGCAGTGTTTGTATATTCAACCAAGTCTTTTTCACTTTTGCAGTTCTCGATTCAGTAAGTTCTGTTAGTTTTTCATCGACTTTGTCCTTTCAGTGTGCCTTATTCGACTTTGCTAAGCCTCGATTTCTTATTTCCGTTTCTATCATTAATCAACAATATTATCTTCGACTTTGCGTGGCCATTAATCAACGACATCCCCAACTAAATCATAACATAAAACTGGGGTGATGCTTACTCGATTGGTGCAATCACTGTCATGAAGGCTTATTGTAAGCAAAACTTGAGTTTTCTCTGTGGACTCCTCATTGTCTTGACAACTCAGATGCTTTTTCGGTTTTGTTAATTTGTTTTGTTTATTTTGTATGAATTATAAAAAAATTGATGTTGTTTAATTTATGGGGTTGGATTTTGTAGGTGTTGGGGTATGGATGGCTGGGATGCTGAGGAGGTACTTGGTTGATCTTGGTGAGATGTGATGGCGTGCAAACCTTGCTCAAGTTTTCTCTACTCAGGTCTGTTTACTTTTCTTTTTATTTTTTCGTAAATGTTGTCTGTGTGTTTGGTTGATTAGAAAGTGATTGAAAATAAATATGGAAAGAGTCTAAACTATAGAATCTTGGATTTGTTTTGGAGAAATGGGACCCATTACAACAATTTTCACTTCTTTGCATTATTTGAGGTTGTTGAGTTTTCAAATTGTGTAGAAGATAAGGCTTGTAATTATTATTATTCTGGTTTACTGTTGTTAATTTCCATAGCAGAACCTGGACTAAGATAATTGGTTGTATTTGGTTTATCATTTTAAGTTGTTTTTTCCCCTGAATTGGGCTTCAAAAGTAGTTCTAATTTGCATAATTAAGTTTAAGGAGCTTTTTGTGAAAATGTTTGTCGCCAATTTTGTGTAATGGTTCAAAAGCATGTTTACAAGTGGGAATTTGTTTCATGGGTTGTTGTTTGTGGTGGCTATTGTATTCTCTCCTAGGGGTGTGATGTATGACACTTGAGAGTGACAAATGTGTTGTCAAATTATTGATAACCTAGTTTGTTAATTAGTTTGTGGTCATGATGAAGAACTTTCACGTTATTGTATTCCCCAAGATCATGGTTAAAGTTAAAGTATTCTATGCTAAAAGAACAAAATGATTGAACAAATGTGCTTGCCCTTTTGTTTAATTCCATTAAGATTAGTTTAATCATGTCCATGGCTTTGTTGTTACAGAGCACTTCATGAAAAGGAGCACAAGAACAAAGGACTAAGTTGGATGTAAATTTTCAAGTTATTATATTCCCAAAGATCATTGGGCTGGCATTTCAGCTTACCATGGCAATCCATTGGTGACACCTTGGTCTTCCATTCTCAATGTTGGGGTTGGTTTTGTCATGTTTATCTACATAATCATGTCACTATGGTATTGGAAGTTCAACACTTTTGATGTTTGAAAATTCCCTATATTCTCTAATTAGCTATTCACCACAAGAGGTGCTAACTACGATACCACCAAGATCTTGATCCCACAGCTTACTCTAGACCAGGTTGGTTATAATAGTTATGGGAAGCTCTATTTTAGTTCTCTCTTTGTCTTTTCAATTGGGTCAGGGTTCGCAAGATTTACAGTGAGCCTCACTCATGTGGCACTATTTCATGGAAGGTAGGCTACTTTGATATGTAATTTTGTACCTATAAATGCTTTGTCGAACAAAGTCCTGATCAATGAAATTGATTTTTGTTGTGTAGTGATATATTGAAGTAGAGCAGATCAGTGATCAAGAATGCAAAGCCAGACATCCATGCAAAATTGATGAAAAGTTACAAATAAGTGCCTGAATGGTGGTTTTGGCTCCTTATCAAAAGTTACAACACTGCTGATGATAGAAGATGTAAGTTAGCCATAAGATTGGAAAATGTAACATCTGATCAATTTTTTTGGCTCCTTATCACCATGAGTATGTAATTCGATGCATCTTTATTGTTATTTTTATCATTTTTAGTAATATAAGTAACAAGATTACTCTCTTGAATTAATGTAGAGCTTACTGAATGTTAGTTATTTTGGATCCAAATAATAATATTGTTCATTTTTTGGATTCATTACAAAAAGGCATCCCTCCAAACCTTAAGAATATAATTAAGTAATTACTTTTTGCTTTTGTTTTTTATATATTTGGTCTATTACTTGCTAAAACTTAAATATATTTGTCTTTTTTGTTTTTTTCCATTTTTCCTTTTTTGTTTATAAAGTGCTTTTAGAATGTTTGCTACTCATTCCGAAAAAATTGTTCGGAGTTCTCCTTATTTTAATATTTTAAAGGTAACCATATAACTAAATTATCTAACTTATTTTTGTTATGCATATCAAATTTTATTTGAAGATTTACGAATTATCTTATTAATTTGATTATACATTTTATTTACACTGTCCTCAACAATTTAGGAATTCTATTTGTGGCCACTACATTATGAAATATATAAGAGATATCAACATTGATACTTACAAATCTATTCCAATGAATGTGGGAATATTGAAACTTTATTTTTTTTATATGTTCTTATATTTTTCTATCATGATATTAATTATTCTTATAAATGCTTTCCGTGTAGATGGCAGAGAAGATGGAATACAATCAAGAGGACATCGATTTTGTGTGGAGTGAATGGGTTAGGTCCATTATTGAACTTTCATAAATGTATGTACGTAGTTAATTATATGTAATTTTGATAATAAGTATACTTTGAAGTACTTGTGTTAGAAATAGCTAATTTCAGAAGTAGACTTTTGGGTACTTGGCATACGACTTTGGAATATACTAGTACATATATAATATTTATACTTGCTTGAAATTATATATTACTAGTTTTGTTGTTGGATACTTATTATTGATCTATTGAAAAAAAAAAATAATAATAATAAGCCATATATTGTTGTTAAATTACTTTAAACTTTGGAATATTTGTGCTTATAGTGTAATGTAATTTAGGTACCCTCAAGAACCAGACTATAACATATAAAAATTTAAAAATTGAAAAAAAAAATACAAAAAATGAAAAAACAAATCGGCTTTGGTAAGAAACCGATTTCTTTCACTTTTTTTAAATACATCGGTTATTTTATTAAAACTGATGTTTGTTAACTTATAAAAGTCATTTATGAAGTTATTAAAGACTTAGGTTTTATATAAAACCGATGTGGTATTTTTTGTCTATTAGATCGGTTAATAACCGATGTTGTATTAAATGCTCAAATAGACAATGGTTATGAAATTGACGAAAACCGATGTTAAGCTTATAAAATAAACGATGTCTTTCAATTGTTTTGTAGTAGTGCTAGCTAGTCTCTAATTGAAATTTTAGTCACACTTACAATTCGACCGTTAAAATGAAACCTATTATTTTGCATAGTTAAGGGAGTAAAATTTTCCTTCATGGACCATATATTTCTCTATTTTGATGTAAACATCAAGAAGAGCCCCATAATATACTTTCAAGTAGTCAAGTAATTGGTTTAAAGCACTAATATCCTACCTAATACAAAAGAAAAAATCAATTGAGCACTAATGAGAATTAAAAGATGTTTAAAATAAGATTAATTAAATGAAAGCATGGATGAGCTCTTCTTAGTGGATCTTCTTAAATTTTTATTTTGACCTTATTTTTAATTAAACTTAAAATTTTCTTTTTTAAAAAAAAATTGTAATAGTTTTTAATATTAAATTTTAAATAATCACTATTTAAGTTTTTTAATTAATAAATAGTTAATATTTTGATAAAAACATATTAAATATTGTATTAATATGATGAATAATTTTAATTACCTTAATCCTTTAAATATTCTTATTTAAGAATAATACTGAAATTTTTAAAAAATAACTAAGTTGAGGTGTGTATGTAATTTTTACCGGTGTAAATATCGACTCATTATTGATGCATACGACAAAGAGCTAGTAAGTGACACATTAAAGTGTAGGACTTCAATGATCAGCTAATGTCTGCTATTTTTGAGACATGTAATTTGGCAGTCCATTTGTGGTATGCTAGTCATTAGAGTATCTCTATTGTTACTATGGATTATCTTTTCAAAAAATTTATTATGTCATCAATGTCATATTATCAATGTCAAGATATTTGTTTCTTACGTGACATTGATAGACAATCAAACTAAAAACTCATTTTCAATGCTTCCATTCAAAACCTGTCAACAACTACCACAATAAAAAAAAAAATTAAAAAAAAAAACATATTTACACTTGTTAACAAAAGGATAAATTGGGAAATAAAAAAAAAAAATTAAAAAAAAAACCACAAAGCACAATTTTTGTAATAAGAACGATATTATATTTAGTTTTTTTGATAATGTTTTTTCTTGAGTATTAGTATTTTTTCATTTTGGGGTCAATTTTATTTTATATCTATTACTTGGCCTCTCTAAGAGACAATTTATGAGAATGATAATATAGTTTCTAATATCAGTGTCACGTGTCAACCTTGAATTTTAAATATTATAATTAAGTTTTTTTCCTATCAACTTAAGTTTTTGGATTCGATAATAACTAACATAATATCAGAGCTTAGAGGTTTCTATTTCAAACCATTTATCTCCTCTTTATTTCGAATTTTTGTTACATATATTATAACAGTAAGGGATGTTTAGCATGAGTCCGACATCTGTCTTTTGTCCATATTACACGTGATGGGGCGTGACATGTGTTAACCTCGAGCTTTCAATACTATAATTGGACAATTTTCTATCATTTTAAGCTTTTGGATCTAATGATAAATACCACTCAGCATGAATTCTGATAGAGAGAGTCTTATTATAACATTACAAAATAAGTAACAAGAGATTGTAAAACACCATAATTATAGAATACAACACAAATACAATCAATTGTAATTATTCATAATTGATAATAAATTATCCTTGAAATGAGTTTAAATTTTTGCTTTTGACTTTCTTTGATTGAGGCTGCTTTGTGTACTGATGCACTTGCCATTAAGTCATGCTTGGATTGAACATGTCCTGCTTTATACACTTAACTTCTCTAACACTAAGACAAACACATCCTGGCTCCACCCCTGTGGGTAGGCATCTTTTACCCTTGTCACACCCAAGTTTTTCACTTCAGTATCTCAGAAGAATTAGTGATCCAATACCTAATTGGTGACTATGTCATTCGTAAGTCTGCCAATGATTGCTGAGGCTTTACTAATAGGAAGGTCATTAGAGATCCACTCAAAGGCACTGATGACCAGCAATCTCTCCCATGCCAAGGAGTGAAATCTTTTTGTAGCCAACATTGGATACGCACTACTTACAAGTGAACTCTCTATATATTCGTCTAGCTTTGTTACATAACCTTCATTACACCACTTGGCTTCCACAAAAGTAGGCCCGAAATATAGTGTCTCCATCTGCAATATATTATGTGTATATACATCAATAAACTTTATACGTTCAAGACCTTTCTATATTACTCATTAAAAGTTAGTCTCAGAAATGGGGCTTTATGGCTTCTATTGCATAATGCATATACAATATGATCTTCCTTCCTTAAAGATGATCTCCTCAGCTTATACATCTAAGAGTGACCGATGAACAAGTTTCATGTACTCTGGAAGAACATATTTGGAGCTGATGTCCCATCTGAACATCAAGTGACAACACACCTATCTTGTGAAATTCAAGCAGCAAATATTAGGAGATATGAGAAGGAAAATCACAAATTAATTATAGTCAGAGGTTTAAAATAATCAACCTTTGGATGGCAGCAGTGAAGAGCTCAAGTTCTTCATATGTACCGTATGCATCATGGGTATCATCCAATGGCAAGTACTTTGGTTAGTATCCTTCTTGGAATCATTAGAGATCCAATCAAAAGTTTGCAGATCAACAATATCTTCCATTTCAATAAAACAGGTTGTAACCAGCATTGCTCAACCACTAGTAAAGAGCAAGCGAATTCTGATCTAATATAAATATATATATTTATACATCAAATAAATGTTTTTATTTTATTATAATATTATAACTTAATTTAGAAAATAGTTGGTTTTTTTTTTTTTTTTTGGGACATAATTTTAGAAAATAGTTGTTACCATGTGTTCTCAAATCCCAAAAATGTGAAAATGAATTTCTTGTTTTTATTTGAAAACGAAGGAAAAGAAAAAAAAAAAAACAAAAATTATTACATAACAGACCCTCAGTTTCTGTCTTCCTTGGAAGTGGGTCCGTGAATTTAATTTCCCACCTAAACATCAAGTACCACCCTGTCTTAGAAGATAACAAGGAAAGCAAATTTCTATTAAGAGCGGGAAAATTACTACAAGATGGAAACTTCAAAAGTGTTTCATTATCAACCGTCTGGTAGCCTAAGTTCTTCATCCGTGTAGTACATACCATAGACTTAGTAAGTGTCACCTAAAATGAAGGTTAAGCTATTATTTTGATTAGTACCATCCTAGTTGAGGATTGTGGCTCAGAGCACATTCTCATTATTATCTAGAGCATTACATATATATATGTCGCTTCACACGAACTTAACATGTATACCAGCAACATCGTTCATTAAGGAGGCCCGTCCACTTTTCTTGATCATCTTCAGACCTATTAAATACATTTGCCTCACAATTGAACCTAATTTGTAACTAGTAAGATCTCACATGATGAATGTGCCGAACTGCTCCTTCCGTTTCTCCCAAAGGAGTTGAAAAGGAATAACATGCTATTATTTTTAAATTTAAAGAGAGCTCGCAATTACTTCACTAGTTTGATCAAATTACCAATTTTATTGCTTGATGTTCATCGAAATAATAGAGGAAAAAAAAATAAAGTTAGCATAAGAGACCCGCTCACATCAGAACAAAGTTGCGAAATGAGGCAATATATATTATCATTAAACGATAGATTGTATTAGAATAACACAGTCCAATACAAAGTATTACAATACATTATAATACGACACACCATGGTATACCAAACTCACAAATTGCTTAATATTCTTGAAACCAACAAATAATAAGGTATGCGTAAGAAAACCACTCAAACGTGAACAGGGTCAATGAGCAATGAGGTGATGTAGTCTTTCAACAAATGACAATTGGTGTAGCCATCATCATCCTTGTATATGACATCTACCACACGTGAAAAATTCAGAATTGGCATGAGGAGAGGCATTTGAACCGCTGTTGGTTTCAGGAATTCTCGATTTATATCTTTCCATGCATTCGAAATTTCTTTGCGGAATTGTTTGACTACCTCTTCTTTTGAAACATTGTGTTCCTTCTGGTAGCATTCTATACCAGAGGCTACATGCTTTCTTTTCTGCTCAAACTTCAAGTACAAATATGAATAGGTTAAAAAATTGTTAGCAAGCATTTTATCATAATATGATTAATCATCTTTTGAATTTGATTAAAATATAAATCTATTAAGTTTTATTTTTTTACCAATTACCTATTAGGTAACCAAGGTATTTAACAAACTTTAAGGAATTTTAATGGCAAATTTCAAAATTCCACGAGTGTTAAGGAATTTTAATGGCAAATTTCAAAATTCCACGAGTGTTCCTATAGGTTAGCTAATTAACATATATATTAGGGATTCTCATTAAGTTTTCATGTTATGATAACTGTTTCAAAAAGACAAAAAAAAAAAAAAAACTTGTGTGCAAGATAGATATATCTAACCCACTAATAACATAACATGTAATAAGATATCACATGCTGTTAGATATATGATACATTGAATTTATACCACATAACATTTTATAAAAGAGTACTAGCTAGCTAGACACGTAGTACACCCATCTCACCCAATTTTTTCCCTTTCGGACATTCTAAAATAAATAGATAGGGAGTATTATTGTACCTCATTGGAGACTATGTCATCCATAAGTCTGCAAATAATCGTTGAGGCTTTAACAATGGGAGGATCATTAGAGATCCACTCAAAGGCATGATTATCAGCAATCTCTCCCATGCCGAGGAAAGAATTTGTTGCCAACGTTGGATAACCACAACTCTCAAGTGAATTCTGCATATATTCCTCTAGCTTTGGTACGTAACCTTCATTGCACCACTTGGCTTCCACCAAGAAGGCTCGAACTAGTCTCTTTATCTGCAAATTACATACATCAATAAACTTATTAATGCATGCAAGAACTTATTGTTAGTTATATTAACTAAAGAGAGAAGAGTCAGAAATGGCTCACGGCTTCTATCGCATAATGCGTACAATATGATCTTCCTTCCTTAGATATCTCCCGCTCAACTTCACTATAAACATCTAAGAGTGCCTGATAAATATGTTTCATGTACTCGGGAAGCACTTCTATAGTGCTAACTTCCCACCTAAATATCACAATACCAAAATTTTATTAAGGACAAAAATTATGATTAATATCATAGGAAGACTCAAGTAGTAGTACTGATTCGAAATTGACCTTTGGATAGCATCAGTAAAGACCTCAAGTTCTTCATATGTACCATATGCATCGTAAGTATCATCTATAATGGATAACATCTTTATTACTTTGGTCAATATCCTTCTAGCTAACGCATATTGGGGCTCAAAGTACACTCCCAATATCCAAAAGTAGCACTCAACCACTCTGTCTCTAGCATAGGGCAGCTTTCTTGTAAAGTCCAAATTTTTCCACCACCTGATAAGATTCAAATTTATTGGCTAAGTGATAGTCATAAATTTATTAAGAGCATTTAATTTTCTGTTGTTTAAGAACTTGAACTTACTCAATGATGCTTCTTATTTCCTTTCGATGTTGCACTTGTAACATGCCAAAATCTAGTTTCGCAAACTTTAGGAGTGTTTGATTCTGTGAATCATCTCCTGAGAAGACATTGATGTAATACCTTGCCTCTAACCTTGGTAAACATTTTCGAAGGGGCCGATTCAATGCATGATTAATTTGTTCTGCTAGCTGAGGACTTACTTGATCAACCATTGATCCAAGATGAAAGGTAGTGAAACTTATGGCTTCATCTAGGATATCTTCTCCAGGTATGCCAAGGTATGCAGCCTCATACAAAGAAAGCATGGCAGGTACATCATTGATTAAGGAAGCCTTGAACTTTCCTTGGTCATTTTTGAATTTGTCAAACCCGTCTGCCTCACAATTAAACATACTTAATTTGAAAAAGATCCCATTTGACCATAAAATTGAAGTCAATCAAAACTTCTGTATTGATTAAACGTAAATAGTTAAGTAAATGCGACTTATTACCACATGGAACATAGTATCCTTGTTGTCTAAGCAACCGGAATCGTAGAGCAATTGTTTGTAGATTGTTGTCAACATCGCAGCTTTCATGATATAGTTTTTCTAAAGCATCTTCTATTTCTTTCTCAAAATGGTAAGCAACCCCTAACCGCTGCACTGCATCAATCAAGCACAATCTCTCGAAAGTGTTGCCAGATGTTGAGATTAACATCATCCTTATTTCTTGTTTCAGTGCTTCAAGTTCTTGTAGAATTTTAGCATCGTTTGTCTACACAAAAATTTGACAGAAATCAGAGATGGTTTATTGTTTTCTAATTCTCTAACGTTAAAGGAATAAGTTCTCTAAGAAAAACTATAAATATGATTGAGGAACATGAAGACATTACCAAAGAAAGAGAAGAATATTTGAAGAAATGGTCCCCCCAAATGCTAGGATGATAACTAGCCGTACTACGTTTAATGTCTTGTTCACTACTTGAAGGAGCAGCTGAAGCTTGTGGACTCATTTTCCCGCAACTAGTTTGAGCAAAGAAGGCTTATTCTAGCTTCCGTACATATAGGACCACCCTCTGAACTGTTGAAAATTACGTAATATACAAAACCAAGTGCATATACCATGTAGCAAAACATGAGAGAGACAAAAGACTGTACATGATTCGACATCTAACGTGATTCTTATATTTATTAGATAATTATTTATAGTTTCTCAATTCGGCTCACTCAATCTTTATTAGATGAGTATTTACAATTTTTTAATTTGACTCTCGCTCACTTTTCTATCTCGTACTATTAGATGAATGGTAGGAGGATTTTTGGGTACTATTTTCAAAACTATTAATGGTTTGGCATTAATTATTTGCTTTTCAGGAACACTTTTAGTAATATCCCAAACAAAATTTGTTGATTGTGCTACAAAGAGCTCCACCCTCGCATATACAGCCATAGTGCTACATTATTAATTCGGGTTTTACAATCCGATAGGAATTTCATAAGTTGCTTTTTAATTAATTATTTATTTTGATAAGCTATCTTTTTTTTTTTTTTTGAAAAACAAAAAAATTAATACCTTACGAGTAACTAAAATGTCGGAACCCACCAAGATTACACATTATTAGTACGGTCCGGATCACTACTCCCTAAAATGGAAGACAAACTACTCTCACAATCAATAGGAGAGATAACTACTCACTCTAATGTTTGTTAATACTATGAGGGATTAAACCTCCAATCTTATATAAGACAAGGGAATTACTTAACAATTGCAACAATAAATATTTAGAGACTTTTGATAAGTTATCTTGAATAGTTTGAGGTTGGCAAAAGGGCAACCAAATATATGGCTGTTACAATTCACCGGCGAATATTTGGAGATTTTTGCTTGGTCATAAACAATGTTCCCAAAAATGCGACTGTCACAATATCACCAGCAAACACAAGCAAGGACACTATTGTACGACTATGTGAGTGTTAGAAGTAATTACACAAGTACAACTTGTCATTTTAATTTATTTAGTATTTCTTGTCATTAGTTATGATACTCTGATCATTAATCGAAGATATAGAAAAAGACTAATACCTTTGTTTTGTATTTTTTTGTATTTTTATTTTGTATTTTATTGTTTATCATATTCTTAAACTTAATACGAACTTTAATATTTTTCTGCCTTTGATTAACCACAACTAATTTCAGAGGGTGTAGCTATAACACTAATAATAGTTGACCATTTTAGAAGCAAAATTCCGCTGTCATTTCACCACATTTTCACACACTATAGTAGTATGGTCATCGAGCTAGCTTTTAAGTTTTTGGATAGAAAAAAAGTAACAAATCATTTGTATAATTAGAGTTAGCGATTACAGAATAAAACATATTCATTATATTTATAAAATATTAGGATGTAGTTTTATTCATTATATTTATAAAATATTAGGATAAACTACAAAAATACCCTGATCCGTAAGTACTATCAGAATTTGTGAGTGTAGGAAATAATCATACAATTACTACTTGACATTTTATTGGTGTTCCTTATCATAAGTTGTACACTGACCATTAATCAACATAAAAAGACTAAGGCCCCGTTTATGATAGTTTTTATTTTTAGTTTTTGTCAGTAGAATAAGAAAAATAAAAGTAGAAGCTTTTTATTTGTAGTTTAGATAATATATTTCGAAAGGACTTTTGAAATTTTAGATTTGTTATTAGTGGAGAAAATGATAAAATTGTCGATAGAAAAAATTCATCAAAATGGCAAAATAGTTTCCCTTATTTTGTGGGAAAATTATACTGAAGAAGCCAATAAACCTGCCTTCTAATGAAAGAGCTTAGCTTTTGATAAAATTATTTTTGGTTTTTGTTAATAGAAGAAGCGAAGTAAAAGTAGAAGCTTTTATTTGTAGTTTAGATAATATATGTTAAAAGAGTTTTTGGAATTTTAAATTTATCGTTGGTGGAGAAAATGATAAAATTTTTGATAGAAAAAATTCATTGAATGGAAAAATAGCTTCTCTTGTTTTGTGGGAGACTCTTATTGAAGAAGCTATTAAAATTTGCTTATAAGGAAAGAGCTTCCAAAAATTAAAAGTTATTTCCGTTAGTGCACACAAACACTCTCACAAGTTGCTTTTTATTTTTCAAAAACCAAAAGCCAACTTTTGGAAGGTATACCAAACATTCCCTAAAAATCCTTTCGTTTTGTATTTTTTTTTTATAGTTTTATTTTTTATTATATTACATTTCATTTTCTTAAACTTAAAATGATGAGTATCTTCACTTTATATATTTGACCTTTAAAATTAAACGTACTTTAATTTAATCTTTCTCTGCCTTTGATTAATAGTCAATAGACCATAACTAATTCTAAAGGGTGCAGCTATAACAGTAATAAAACGTCAAGTAGTTTTGTATAACTATACAATAAATATTAGGAGCATTTAGTAATTTTCTTCAAAATATTAAAAATGGTAACAAGGATTTGGTAGGATGGATATCCACAAACCATTGTATTAATTTTGTCCCCAAAAATACATTTTATACACATTATTAAATGAGATTAGACTGAATTATAATATTATTTTAATGTGTTTAGTAATGCAATTAAGATTAGAATTGATTGAACTAAATTAATATCACATTATATTATATGTCTCTCTCTCTCTCTCTCACATACATATATATGGAAAATTTTATTTTAGTCTCTGAAGTTTCGAAAAATATCAGATTTTTAAAGTTCTTTTGGAACCAGTTATTTTCATCTCTAGCTTTTCTAAAGCTTTGCAAAAATATTCAAACCATAGTCAACTACCGATAAATATTAACAGAATGCATTAAAAAATATTTTTATCTTTGATGGTTGTTAGCGGCACATAAATTATCGGATTATTCTTAGAAAATTATAAATTTACAAATTAAAATACCTAAAATATTCTTGAATTTAAGTTATTAAATTATATGTGTGTGTGTTTACTCTAACCACATTATATACTATAATTTAATAATTAAGCGTGTGTGTGTGTGTTCGCTCTAGCCACATTATGCATTGTAACTTAATAATTGTGTGTGTTCACTCTAACCATATTATATGTGCACGCTATGTGTATGCGTAATAATTTAGTAATTAAATAGTGTGCGTCTCTCTTGCTATAATTTAAAACTTAAATTGTGTGTCTCTATCCATATTATATGCTATAATTTAATAATTTTGTCTGCATGCATTTAATAATTAAATGGTGTGTCTCTCTTACTATAATTTAAAACTTAAATTGTGTGTCTCTATCCATATTATATGCTATAATTTAATAATTTTGTCTACATGCATGGGCTATAATTTAATAATTAAATGGTGTGTCTCTCTTAATTTAAAACTTAAATTGTGTGTCTCTATCCATATTATATGCTATAATTTAATAATTTTGTCTGCATGCATGGGCTATAATTTAATAATTAAATGGTGTGTCTCTAATCACATTATGTTCTATAAGTTAATAATTGTGTGTGTATTGTAATTTAATAATTGTGTGTGCATGTATGCGTTCACTCTAACCACATTATATACTATAAATTAATAATTGTGTGTGCTCGCATAATTGAATAATTAAATAGTGTCTTTAATCACATTATGTACTGTAATTTTAATATATATATGTATAATTATAGTACACATTGGTTCGAGACGGATTAAAAACATGTTTCAGTTACAAAAATAATCTTTATCAATGAAGGATATCAATAATTAATTTCTCAACCCCTGGTGGGAAACTATGTTATCCATGAGTTTGCAAATTATTGAGGAAGCCTTGACAATTTTAGGTTTTTTAAGTATCCATTCAAAGGCTTCTTGGGTTGCAGCATCTCCCTTACCCACAAAAGATATGGTTGCTAACACGGAGAAGCCATAGCTAGGGAAAGCAACAGCCATGTATTCCTCCATTGTGGGTACATATTTTTTATCACGCCATTAAGCTTCAAAAAGTAAGCTCTAGCCAAACTCTTAATATGATAACTTACAAACGATAAGTTAAATCCTTTCACTAACAATTTTAATAAAATTATAATTATAAATTAAATTTATTGAATAGCAGGATTATGAAAGACTGCTAGCCAGTGTCTAATTGAAATTTCAATCACACGTACAATTGGACCATTAAAATGAAACCTGTTCTTTTGCATAGTTAAGGCGGTAAAATTTAATTTCCTTCATGGACCATATATTTCTCTATTTGGATGTAAACATCAAGGAGAGCGCCATAATATACTTTCAACGACTCAGGTAATTGATTTAAAGCACTAATATCCCACCTAATACAAAAGAAAAAAAATCAATTGAGGACTAGTGAGAATAAAAAGTTGATTAAAATAAGATTAATGAAATGAAAGCATGGATGAGCTCTTGTTAGTGGATCTTCTTAAATTTTTATTTTGAACTTATTTTTAATTAAACTTATGATTTTCTTTTTAAAACAAAATTGTAATAGTTTTTAATATTAAATTTTAAATAATCACTATTTAAGTTTTTTAATTAATAAATAGTTAATATTTTGGTAAAAACATATTAAATATTGTTTTAATATGATGAATAATATGAATTACCTTAATCCTTTAAATACTCTTATTTAAGAATAATACTGATTTTTAAAAAATAACTAAGTTGAGGTGTACATGTATGTAATTTTTACCGGTGTAAATATCGACTCATCATTGATGCATAGGAGCTAAGTAACACATTAAGGTGTAGGACTTCACTAATCAACTGATGTCTGCTATTTTGGAGACATGTAATTTGGCAGTCCATTTGTGGTATGCTAGTCATTAGAGTATCTCCAATGTTACTATGAATTATCTTTTGAAAAAAATTATTATGTCATCAATATCATATTATCAATATCAAGACATTTGTTTCCTACATTACATTGATAGACAATCAAACAAAAAACTCATCTCCAATGCTTCCATTCTAAACCTGTCAACAACTACCACAATAAAAAAAACATATTTACGCTTGTTAAAAAAGGGATTAATTGAGAAATATATATATATTTTTAAAAAAGCCACAAAGGACAATTTGAGGAGAGAGAAAGGATTGGTGTCGTCTAATCTTGCCCATCTTAACCATAGAGTCGGTAAAGTCTCTTGCAAAAGTAGATCCCTGAGTGGCAACCTGAAATTTCACATAATCTCTGGTCTTATTGTCATTTCAAAAAGCCGCATATATCAGATTCAAAGAGCCCTCTTCTTTTAACCACAACAGTGTGGTAATCTTCAGAAAATGTTTTGAAGCTTCTAGGATCCATTTCTACAATTGCTATGGTGTCTCCAGGCTTGCAATTTCTCTTCAATTAAATGACATAGTTTGGATCCAATGATGGGTTAATGTCACCTTTGCCAGTAAAATCGTACAGACGATTGTCAAAGGATGAGCAATGAGATATTCTAATAGTATGTCCTCCTGTATAACACGCCAAAAATTAAATCAGATCAATAAAAATCTATTTTTACCCAAACTTTTTTAGATTACATTTTCGGATCACAAATCAAATGCCTCGTAACTTACCTGATAGCACAACTAGGTCATTGACATGTACTCAAACTCTTTGAAACAAAATTCTATTTTATACAGGATCTCTATAGTGTCCCCGTTGCTGTACAATTTAAACAACGATAGATATAGCAGCAGAAACCGTCAGAGATGGACTCTTGAAAGACACATATGCCGGAAACGATGGAGGAGACGGAAAACGTGGACTTTGCAGCGATCGAAATTTAAAATAGGGACTGAGTGGCAGCTGAAGATGGGAGATGGGTTTGGAGTTAGAGATAAGAGGAGGTGATTTAGGATAGAAAGAAGAGAAGGTGTACTGGACTGGTGATTTGCTGAGTCACCCATTGGAGGTCTGTCCAATAGACTTTTTACATGTAGAGGGCCAACTTCACAGTGTCCATCTTTTCTTTTGCCAACTCAGTTTGATAGTGTAGGTTGACATTTGCATTGGAAAGGTCATTTTTCACACATTCCTACATGGCATATTATTTTTTTAATATCCACATTAGCATTGGAAATACTCTTATCCGAAAGGCATTATTGAAAGGACCCAACCCGGATATCCCTTGAAGAGATCCGAACGGAGCCCTCCCGGCACCCCACAGAATCCTTATAGTCTTTAAGCAGGTAACTTAAAAGGACTCCGTGAAGTTAAGCCGTAAAACAGTTTCATTTCTTAATCATTAAAAATTCAGGGTGAAAAATTTTCAACAGCACAACGGCTGTTTTTCCGACATTTTCAACTTTTTCAAAACACCTGTAAAACAATTAATAATATTTCAAAATGTATACATTCATTTCCACTTCCAAATGGGACCTCAGGTCCATCGCAAAACCCACATTTCAATGCAATTCGAGTCTTTAAAACTAAAACCATTTCAACTTAAAAGAAAACATTCCACATGCATGATAACGTAATTAAAGTTATAAAACTTAAATATTTACATCACATTAAAATCCGTTATACAACAAAAATTTACTTTGATTTCACAGTTTCGGTCGCCTGATAAGCTTGCCTACTCTTGAGCTGAAGATCTGCCGTCAGGAGGACTCGAACCTGCGCCTGGGGAGTTTTAAAAACAAATAAACAAGAAAATAATGAGCTAAAAATGCTCAGTGAGTGTTATGCAGTTCTAAATAAGTTTCCTTTCTAAAACCTTTTGGAATAGCTAAGTTTGGAAATAATTTAATTAAAACATGCATTTCATAATATCATAAAGTCATTTTTATACATAATCTGCTTGAAAACAAGATACAAGATTATTAACATCGTAAAATTAATTCATCACATAATCATAAGTTTATAAATAAGTTCATAAAATCATAATCAATCCTCAGTCATAAAACATATATCCAATGGGACCCGGGGAAATCATGATCACCGCCCGGTCTTGGGTTACCGGTGGTGGGGACGTGCAATCTCAGTCATAACCACTATGCCGCGGTATGTTACCTCACTGCACATAGGGCATCAGTCATAATAATACCTTATATACGCGTAGAGGGCGACATGACAGACTCATGACAGACTCGATCCCCCCCCATAGTTAGTGGACTTTCCCCGACAGACATGCCATACGCGCAATAAGGCACTTCGGCCGCATAACAGTCATAATTCAGTCATATAATGGGGATGGGTAGCCATTGGTTTTGAAATACATTATCATGCTAAAATAATAATTGTAAAACATGCTCCTTTGCTTATAAAACAAAACATAAAAGCACATTTCAATAACTAGTTATACGATCAATATTGCTTTAAATACAGATATAAAAACATTTCGAAGCGTGTAACATTCCTGTAAAGCGTATATCATTCATATAAATTCATTTAAATATTAAAATGTTTAAATTTTTCATGAGAGCATAGAAATCATATAGAAATCATAGTGCATTTATCATTTCATAAAACAATTTACACTCACCGATTCCTAACTCACGGAAAAGACCGGATTTTCTACCTCGCGCAACTTCTTCAATTTCGCTTCCCTTCGCCTTATCGATGCCTAAACAATTTAACATTCGAATGTAAACATGTCGTAACTACGCTATTCGAATCCAAAGCAACAATCATCGAAGCCATAATCTAATGGATTCAACAAAAAGAATAAGCGAAGCTAAACGAACAACATAAAACTTACACGATTTAACTAACTATCGCGACTTATCGATTTTAACGCTTCGCGCGTTTCCTTCATTTTCAAATAAACTTATCGTCCATATTACTCGTGACTTAACTTAAATCAAGGCAAACAAGGATTCAAACATGATAAAGCGTAAGCGAGAAAAATATGGCAGCAAGCTTAACAAATATACATTTTTTTCCGATTCAACTCCAAATTCGACAATTTAATGATTTCGCGCGAAACTAAACTATCCGATTAACTTAAACGTATTCTCAAACTATTCTAATATCGACCTAACACTATAATGAACTTAAACACATCGCAAGGCAGCGAGTTGACATCATAAACACTTCCACAATTGACAACGAAATCACAAACTATAACCATTTGCAATCGCGGAAAAACTTAATCGAATAACTTGAAAACAATTTCTCAATATCCGAACGATTAACCGATACTTTAAAACACACAAAACTAACCATTATTTCCTGACAATGAACTCAAATTTAAATTCAATACATAACAGCCCTTAAAGTCTCTTATAACAGCCCGCATTCGAAACGCAACGCAACAATCGATAACCATTTCGTTCCAAAAACAAAAGCAAAACAAATCTCAAGCGAATCTCCGCACTAATGAGGTTCGAAGTCCTAAACCCAATCATAACATCATAAATTATTATCCATAACTCAACATCATCAAAATCCATCCAAAACAAATTCATAAAACTCAATATACCTCTCTGAACTTGACTCGAAACTTCGAAACAAACGCGCGCGGGTACTTCCTACAATAACGCTTTTATTCACGAGTTCCCTTCAATCCAATTAACATGTAACTAATAAAAAAAATTATCGAAACATCAAAACAAAGCCGAACGGAACAACATTTACCTTTATGCGAGCTGTCCTTCGCTTCGAAACAATTCTCAAGCGTTCACGACAGCCAAACGGAGCCAAGATTACTCACGACAGCAAGCTGTCCCCTTCCAGATCAATTGTCTTCACTTCAGGTCTGATGAGTCGTACACGGCTTGACTTGGCAGCAGCTCGCACAACGTCAACTTGCGACGACAGCAGCTCACCAAGGCAACAAGACACGGCGACAGCACTTGGTAGCAACAAAGATCGCGTCACGGCAGCAGCTATCACGGTCTGACAGCAGCAGCTTCAACACTAGCCAACAGCAGGGACTTCATCATGGTAGCACCAGCACTTTCATGCTAGCAGCAGAACAGCTCCGGCTCGGCAGCAGCTCCCGTCCACGGCAGCAGCAGCAGGTCGTGTCTGGCAGCAGCGACCTCAACTCCACGCCGACAGCAGCAAACTCTCGACAGCACTCACCTTTCCTTAGATCAGACCTTGCATGCAAGCTTTAATCTACTCACTTAGACTGGATCTGCACTCAGATTACACATGCAACACTCAGTCTCTCTCTCTCTCTCTCTCCCTCACAAAACTCACTCACGGAAATGGTGAGCTGACCGAGTGCAGCTTTTCTCTCACTCGGTCTCAATCCTTCACTCTCGGCTCCCCTTCACGACCAGAACCTCCCTTTGCAAACGAGCTGCTCTTCCTTTGTTCATGGTTTTGCTTCTTGGGTCGACAGCCTTTGGATCTCTCTCACAGTTTCAGATTTGCTCTCACTTCACTCTATCTCTCTATCCTTCGTTTAAAACAACATATGGTGACCGAGAGCAAAGTTAGCTTCTTCTTTATTTGATTATCAACTTTAATAATATAATATGATTACTTTCTACTTCTGTGACATTTGTCACTTAATTATCATGCCACCACAACACTTGTCTCACTTATAATACATGCCATACACGTGGCACACGAGCAATTGAGTCGCTTATCGATTCCAATGCATTCTCCCATTCCATTTCCATGCTCGAATCTAAATTCATTCGCCCGTCCGGAAATCCACTTACAACTTGATTCTATCTTCGGGATTATTATTATTATTCTTATTATTATTTACTAACCTCGCATCCGCCTTACACTCTAAAATTAAATTTTATTACTCGAAAATACTTATTCCGAATAATTTCGGACTTAAAAATTACATTTTTTCGATCGAAACACGATCCAAACAGAAAAATAATTCGCTTAACGACGATGAGAATTTTGGATTTTAATTATATTTTCTTAAAATCCACGTTAGCATTGAAAATGCTCTTAGAATATTTTTGGACAGGAAGTTATTTAGATCCAAACAAAGAAATAAATATATAGATACAATTCTAATTTCATAATTTAGGATATTGATGTTCATATTATCAAAATCATTGAATTTGTGTTCACAATATTATACGCAATTAACAGGCTGTGGAAACTGAAGTCTTATTATATTTCAGCACAAATTGTAAAATAAGAAGTTGATAATTGTTGAATTTTTAACAAACGATGCGCATCCTTCCATTTCTCCAAAAGTATTATGCATGCGTCAACAAAAAATATTTTAATTTTTATGGTAGATGCAATATTTTTCAATTAGTCCATTTAATTTTTTTTTTTTTTAAAAAAAAATTAAACCTTAATTATTTAACTTTATGAGTCCCTCTATATGAGAGTTTATTTATTAAAGCCATATAAATTATAAATTATGACAATTAATAGAAAATTATTGGATACAAACAAAGGGAAAAATCTAAAAAACCCCCTGATATCAGTTTACCATAACTTTTTAAAATATTAACCAAAAAAACCCCTATCGTCCACCAAAAGTTGTTTCCATCCAAATTTATAGTGGTTTTGTGACAAAAGCATTAAAAGACCAAACTACCCTTATTATATTAAAAAATAAAAATAAAAAATAAAATAAATTAATCAATTATCTAACTATCATTTCATAACCAAAAACAAATTTATATAAAAATATAAACATAAATTATAATTTTAAATAATTGAAATAATATTTATTATTAACTAAAAATTAAATAAAAAATTTTTTAGCAGATCTCATTTGAAAAAAAATTTTAAAATTAAATATATTAATTTAAAAAAATAAAAATTAAAAAAATTTCATCAGATCTCCACCATCCATCTCAAGATGGATGGTGGAGATAAATTTGAAAACATATTAAAAAATAATACACTAAATAATAAAAATAAAAAGGTTTGTATTCTTATATTCAAACCAAACCCAAAGTCTTCACCAACCAAAATCCAATTTGAATTCTTATTTAAATTGGATCATAATGAAATGAAAATAAGTAAAAACAAAAAAATTTCTTCTTCAACCATATCCAGTTCGAACCAGCAAACCTTTTGCAACCAAAACTCAACTCAATTAAACCAAACCAAATTCCATAATAATCTTCTTCATCATGTTACCCAAATAAATATCAAATTAATCTACATGAATCAAAAACAATGGAAAAAAAAATAATCGAAAAAAAAAAAAACAGCAAGAAGATCCGACGACATAGACGGCGTCGGAGTATGGAGCTCGAAGATCTGGAGAGGAGCAGCAGTAGAACACCTCCTCCGCCGCCACTGAGAGCACATGATTAAATAAAAACAATAAGAAGATCTGGAGATAGAGACGACGTCGAAGTATGGAGCTCAAAAATCTAGGAGGAGCAGCAGTAGAACACCGCCTCCATCGCCACTGAGAGCACATGATGAAGATGCCATCAAGAGCCCATGATGAAGAACACCGCCACCCCGCCATCAAAAGCAGCATCAGAACATCGCCAGTGTAAAAGATTGACGGCTAAGGATTGAAGTAGAACACTGCAGCAAAACACCACCAAGATAGATAGCTGAGCAGCGTAGAACACCACCGAGATTGACGCAGCAGAACACCATCGAGATTGATAGCTGAGAAGAAGAAACTAAGTTGTAGAAACCGAGAGCAATAGAAGCGGAGTGTGAGAGACTGATGATTGAGAAGAAGAAATTGAAGTGGGTTTTGGTTTGTAAAAAGTCGGTGAGAAGAGGATTTTGGTTTGTAGAGAGGGAATAATGGCAGAGAGGTATAGATGGAAGAGAGTAATGAGTGGTGGCGTCGTAGAGGCATGGATGGGTATGGAAATCACCATCACACGTGGCACATTCTGGGTCGTCCTTAACTTATTTTTATTTTATTTTTAATTAACAAATTACATTTTGAAAAACAACTGGAATCCATTTAACATGTCAACCCCCATTTACCTTTTTACCCTTCAAATTGAGAGATCTGTTAGTTTATTGATGGTTTTACTATATTAATTAACAGTTGGACCATTTCAGCTATTATTTTTAAAACCAGTGGCGGTTTAGTATTATTTTCAATTTTAGGGGGTAAAATGATAATAACCCTTCAACAAATGACAATTGGTGTAACCATCATCATCCTTGTATATGACATCTACCACACGTGAAAAATTCAGAATTGGCATGAGGAGAGGCATTTGAACCGCTGTTGGTTTTAGGAATTTCCGATTTATATTTTTCCATGCATTCGAAATTTCTTTACGGAATTGTTTGACTACCTCTTCTTTTGAAACATTGTGTTCCTTCTAGTAGCATTCTATACCAGAGGCTACATGCTTTCTTTTCTGCTCAAACTTCAAGTACAAATATGAATAGGTTAAAAAATTGTTAGCAAGCATTTTATCATAATATGATTAATCATCTTTTGAATTTGATTAAAATATAAATCTATTAAGATTTATTTTTTTACCAATTACCTATTAGGTAACCAAGGTATTTAACAAACTTTAAGGAATTTTAATGGCAAATTTCAAAATTCCACGAGTGTACTTGTAGGTTAGCTAATTAACATATATATTAGGGATTCTCATTAAGTTTTCATGTTATGATAACTGTTTCAAAAAAAAAAAAACTTGTGTGCAAGATAGATATATCTAACCCACTAATAACATAACATGTAATAAGATATCACATGCTGTTAGAATATGACACATTGAATTTATACCACATAACATTTTATAAAAGAGTACTAGCCAGCTAGACACGTTGTACACCCATCTCACCCAATTTTTTCCCTTTCAGACCTTCTAAAATAAATAGATAGGGAGTATTATTGTACCTCATGGGAGACTATGTCATCCATAAGTCTGCAAATAATCATTGAGACTTTAACAATGGGAGGATCATTAGAGATCCACTCAAAGGCATGATTATCAGCAATCTCTCCCATGCCGAGGAAAGAATTTGTTGCCAACGTTGGATAACCACAACTCTCAAGTGAATTCTGCATATATATATATACATACATCACTTTCATTGCACCACTTGGCTTCCACCACATCACTTTCAGTATATATACCTCTAGCTTTCATATACATACATCACTTTCATTGCACCACTTGGCTTCCACCACATCACTTTCAGTATATATACCTCTAGCTTTGGTACGTAACCTTCATTGCACCACTTGGCTTCCACCAAGAAGGCTCGGACTAGTCTCTTTGTCTGCAAATTACATACATCAATAAACTTATTAATGCATGCAAGAACTTATTGTTAGTTAAATTAAATAAAGAGAGAAGAGTCAGAAATGGCTTACGGCTTCTATCGCATAATGCGTACAATATGATCTTCCTTCCTTAGATATCTCCCGCTCAACTTCACTATAAATATCTAAGAGTGCCTGATAAATATGTTTCATGTACTCGGGAAGAACTTCTATAGTGCTAACTTCCCACCTAAATATCACAATACCAAAATTTTATCAAGGACAAAAATTATGATTAATATCATAGGAAGACTCAAGTAGTAGTACTGATTCGAAATTGACCTTTGGATAGCATCAGTAAAGACCTCAAGTTCTTCATATGTACCATATGCATCGTAAGTATCATCTATAATGGATAACATCTTTATTACTTTGGTCAATATCCTTCTAGCTAACGCATATTGGGGCTCAAAGTACACTCCCAATATCCAAAAGTAGCACTCAACCACTCTGTCTCTAGCATAGGGCAGCTTTCTTGCAAAGTCCAGATTTTTCCACCACCTGATAAGATTCAAAGTTATTGGCTAAGTGATAGTCATAAATTTATTAAGAGCATTTAATTTTCTGTTGTTTAAGAACTTGAACTTACTCAATGATGTTGCTTATTTCCTTTCGATGTTGCACTTGTAACATGCCAAAATCTAGTTTCGCAAACTTTAGAAGTGTTTGATTCTGTGAATCATCTCCTGAGAAGACATTGATGTAATACCTTGCCTCTAACCTTGGTAAACATTTTCGAAGGGGCCGATTCAATGCATGATTAATTTGTTCTGCTAGCTGAGGACTTACTTGATCAACCATTGATCCAAGATGAAAGGTAGTGAAACTTATGGCTTCATCTAGGATATCTTCTCCAGGTATGCCAAGGTATGCAGCCTCATACAAAGAAAGCATGGCAGGTACATCATTGATTAAGGAAGCCTTGAACTTTCCTTGGTCATTTTTGAATTTGTCAAATCCATCTACCTCACAATTAAACATACTTAATTTGAAAAAGATCTCATTTGACCATAAAATTGAAGTCAATCAAAACTTCTGTATTGATTAAACGTAAATAGTTAAGCAAATGCGACTTATTACCACATGGAACATAGTATCCTTGTTGTCTAAGCAACCGGAATCGTAGAGCAGTTGTTTGTAGATTGTTGTCATCATCGCAGCTTTCATGATATAGTTTTTCTAAAGCATCTTCTATTTCTTTCTCAAAATGGTAAGCAACCCCTAACCGCTGCACTGCATCAATCAAGCACAATCTCTCGAAAGTGTTGCCAGATGTTGAGATTAACATCATCCTTATTTCTTGTTTCAGTGCTTCAAGTTCTTGTAGAATTTTAGCATCGTTTGTCTACACAAAAATTTGACAGAAATCAGAGATGGTTTATTGTTTTCTAATTCTCTAACGTTAAAGGAATCAGTTCTCTAAGAAAAACTGTAAATATGATTGAGGAACATGAAGACATTACCAAAGAAAGAGAAGAATATTTGAAGAAATGGTCCCCCCAAATGCTAGGATGATAACTAGCCGTACTACGTTTAATGTCTTGTTCACTACTTGAAGGAGCAGCTGAAGCTTGTGGACTCATTTTCCCGCAACTAGTTTGAGCAAAGAAGGCTTATTCTAGATTCCGTACATATAGGACCACCCTCTGAACTGTTGAAAATTACGTAATATACAAAACCAAGTGCATATACCATGTAGCAAAACATGAGAGAGACAAAAGACTGTACATGATTCGACATCTAACGTGATTCTTATATTTATTAGATAATTATTTATAGTTTCTCAATTCCGCTCACGCAATCTTTATTAGATGAGTATTTACAATTTTTTAATTTGACTCTCGCTCACTTTTCTATCTCATACTATTAGATGAATGGTAGGAGGTTTTTTGGGTACTATTTTCAAAACTATTAATGGTTTGGCATTAATTATTTGCTTTTCAGGAACACTTTTAGTAATATCCCAAACAAAATTTGTTGATTGTGCTACAAAGAGCTCCACCCTCGCATATGCAGCCATAGTGCTACATTATTAATTCGGGTTTTACAATCCGATAGGAATTTCATAAGTTGCTTTTTAATTAATTATTTATTTTGATAAGCTATTTTTTTTTTTTTGAAAAAAAAAAAATTAATACCTTATGAGTAACTAAAATGTCGGAACCCACCAAGGTTACACATTATTAGTACGGTCCGGATCACTACTCCCTAAAATGGAAGACAAACTACTCTCATAATCAATAGGAGAGATAGGTACTCACTCTAATGTTTGTTAATACTATGAGGGATTAAACCTCCAATCTTATATAAGACAAGGGAATTACTTAACAATTGCAACAATAAATATTTAGAGACTTTTGATAAGTTATCTTGAATAGTTTGAGGTTGGCAAAAGGGCAACCAAATATATGGCTGTTACAATTCACCGGCCAATATTTGGAGATTTTTGCTTGGTCATAAACAATGTTCCCAAAAATGCGACTGTCACAATATCACCAGCAAACACAAGCAAGGACACTATTGTACGACTATGTGAGTGTTAGAAGTAATTACACAAGTACAACTTGTCATTTTAATTTATTTAGTATTTCTTGTCATTAGTTGTGATACTCTGATCATTAATCGAAGATATAGGAAAAGACTAAATACGTTTGTTTTGCATTTTTTTGTATTTTTATTTTTTATTTTATTGTTTATCATTTTCTTAAACTTAATACGAACTTTAATATTTTTCTGCCTTTGATTAACCACAACTAATTTCAGAGGGTGTAGCTATAACACTAATAATAGTTGACCATGTTAGAAGCAAAATTCAGCTGTCATTTCACGACATTTTCACATACTATAGTATTATAGTGATCTAGCTAGCTTTTAAGTTTTTGGATAGAAAAAAAGTAACAAATCATTTGTATAATTAGAGTTAGCGATTACAGAATAAAACATACTCATTATATTTATAAAATATTAGGATGTAGTTTTATTCATTATATTTATAAAATATTAGGATAAACTACAAAAATACCCTGATCCGTAAGTACTATAAGAATTTGCATGTGAGTGTAGGAAATAATTATACAATTACTACTTGACATTTTATTAGTGTTCCTTATCATAAGTTGTACATTGACCATTAATCAACATAAAAGGACTAAGGCCCCGTTTATGATAGTTTTTATTTTTAGTTTTTGTTAGTAGAATAAGAAAAATAAAAGTAGAAGCTTTTTATTTGTAGTTTAGATAATATATTTCGAAAGGACTTTTGAAATTTTAGATTTGTTATTAGTGGAGAAAATGATAAAATTGTCGATAGAAAAAAATCATCAAAATGGCAAAATAGTTTCCCTTATTTTGTGGGAAAATTACACTGAAGAAGCCAGCAAACCTGCCTTCTAATGAAAGAGCTTAGTTTCTGATAAAATTATTTTTGGTTTTTGTTAATAGAAGAAGTGAAGTAAAAGTAGAAGCTTTTATTTGCAATTTAGATAATATATTTTAAAAGAGTTTTTGGAATTTTAGATTTATCGTTGCTGGAGAAAATGATAAAATTTTTGATAGAAAAAATTCATTAAAATGGAAAAATAGCTTCTCTTGTTTTTTGGGGGACTCTTATTGAAGAAGCTATTAAAATTTGTTTATAACGAAAGAGCTTTCAAAAATTAAAAGTTATTTCGGTTAGTGCACGCAAACACTCTCACAAGTTGCTTTTTATTTTTCAAAAACTGAAAGCCAACTTTTGGAAGGTATACCAAACATGCCCTAAAAATCCTTTCGTTTTGTATTTTTTTTTTTTATAGTTTTGTTTTTTATTATATTACATTTCATTTTCTTAAACTTAAAATGATGAGTATCTTCACTTTATCTATTTGACCTTTAAAATTAAACATTCTTTAATTTAATCTTTCTCTGCCTTTGATTAACAGTCAATAGACCATAACTAATTCTAAAGGGTGCAGCTATAACAATAATAAAACGTCAAGTAGTTTTGTATAACTATACAATAAATATCAGGAGCATTTAGTAATTTTCTTCAAAATATTAAAAATGGTAACAAGGATTTGGTAGGATGGATATCCACAAACCATTGCATTAATTTTATCCCCAAAAATACATATGTATTATATTTTTATACCTGAACATGCAATAGATATAAAGACTAAAGAGTTGCATCTATCTACGGTACCCTAACCCAAATGTAGATAGAGTGGTGTGCCGTCATTCATTCACATTTATTGATAATTTTACCAAACCTGATGTTGTTGGATATCTACGCTTGAAATGAGTTGTCTTATTATTATTTATAATTTACCAACGATACATCCAAAAAAATTTCCAACAATTTAGTACCAATCGTCAATCGAAAAATCTCTACATTTTCTAGATATGTCTAACGTGAGGACTAAGGAACCTACAAGCATTATCAGCATTAAGTTGAGTACTTCCAGCAAATCTGAGGCTAACTTGGTTGTTCTGTCACATTTGTAACCTAAAATAATATGTGTTTGGACATTTATATATCGACAAAAACTATTTTCTATATATATATTTAAAAGAACATATATTCTCGTGCAATTAGTTACAAAGCAATAATAAATGGATACACATTATTAAATGAGATTAGACTGAATTATAATATTATTTTAATGTGTTTAGTAATGCAATTAAGATTATAATTGATTGAACTAAATTAATATCACGTTATATTATATTAAAATTATTAAGTTTGAGATATTTTAAACAAAGTATAATAAATTAATTTTTAGATATATTAAGTATAAATAAATAAAATTTAAAAAAGGTACTTGTGAGGAATAATAAATTTTATTTACAAAATAATATTAAGGTTATTAAACTGACAAAAATTTTGCAACGAATTATACCATATATAGTTATCATAATATTTTTTTAATAAATAATATATATAAAACTTCAAAAAAAAAAAAAAAAAAGAGATTCTAACCATTGTTTTATTGGTCAAGTGTATTAGCTACAAATAAATCCTATTAAAAAAAAATCCTACAAATAAATAAATAACAAAAGCAAATAATGACGAGGAGAATATAATAAATATAAAAATAAAGCTCTCAACAATTATAGAGATTCCTCTCTCTCTCTCTCTCTCTCTCTCTCTCTCTAAATAAATAACAAAAGCAAATAATGACGAGGAGAATATAATAAATATAAAAATAAAGCTCTCAACAATTATAGAGATTCTCTCTCTCTCTCTCTCTCTCTCTCTCTCTCTCTCTCTCTCTCTCTCTCTCTCTCTCTCATATATATATATATATATATATATATAGGGTTAGGATCGATAATCCCATTATTTTACACAATATTTTGACCTTTGATCAAATGGTTAAGAGTAAGTGATAAATTTAGGAAGAGATGATGCTATGCACGGTAATTCTCTCTTTGCTCCCTATTTGTGTCCCACTCTCTCTTCTTTATTAAAATTTTATCATCTCTCCTTAACCAGTGAATCAGTGGTATTTGGTTATTAATTATAACTCTTCCTCTTCTCTTTATACTTATCTACCTTTTAAATCTCAACATCTATCTTTTATGGTAAGTACTTAAAGTCTATTACGAAATAAACTGGATTAAATTTAATTTTTAAAAAATTATGATATATTTGAAAGTTCTAAGATGTAATCCATCTTTCAGGTTCAATTCATATTCCTAATGAAATATAGAAGATGAACTACCATAGAATAAAATAAAAACAAAAAAGAGACTTAATATTGCTACACATGGATTTATTCGTGGATTTGTGGAAGAAGTATGTGTTATATATATATATACATATATATATAGATATATTTCTACTTTAAACCTACTAAAGCAAGAAAGTATTAACTTAAAAGGGAAGATTCATAAACACTCAAATCTTTCGTTTAAAACATCTGATTTTTTTTTTTTTTTTAAATATTTTTCATGGTTTCAACCATTGATGAGCTTTACTAATAGGAACAAATTATTTTTCCTAGTATATATGTAATTGTTATAAATCAACCATAGCTCTATTAATCTATCAATTTATAAAATTGACCACTACTTTATTATACTTTGGGAAAATCCTGAAAAACCCCCTGAAAATGAAAATAACCTCAATTCACCTCATCTTTTTAAAATATTAGTAAAAAAACCCCTACGGCCTTCTAAAAGCGGTTTTCATCCAAATGTATAGTGGTTTTGTGACAAAAATGATAAAAGACTAAAATACCCTCATTATATTAAAAAAATAAAAAAAATAAAAAAGTAATCAATTACCAAACCACCCATTTATCTCCAAAATAAAACTTTTTAGAATTTACAATTAAATTTATATAAAAATAAATAAATAATTACAATTTTAAATATTTAAAATAATCATTATTATTAAACATAAATCAAATAAAAAAATTTCCATCAGATCACAACCATTCATTTGATGGAATTAATTTAAAAAAATAAAAATTATAAAAAATTAAATAAATTAAATAAAAATCCGAAAATTAAACACACAAAATTGACAAATTAAAAAAAAAAAATTAAAAAACAAACTCAAGCATCTAGGTTTCTTGGGACGTCCTAGGCACTTGGGCTTGTTCAAAAACGAACCCAGGCACTTGGATTTCTTGAATATCAACACAACTAATTTGACAAATTAAAAATTAAAAAAAAAATCCAGGTGAAAAATTTGACAATTAAAATAAAAAAATAGAAAACAAATCCCAGCCTTGGTCTGGGTTTGTTAAAGGGACGAACCCAAGCACCTGGGTTCCTGGGTTTGTCAGCACAACAAACGCCCTAAGCACCTGAGTTTGTTGAAGAACAAACCAGGGCACCTAGGTTTCTCTGTCACCAATACTAAACCTCAAACAATCACCCATATTAGCTACGGGAAACGCAAATGAACCCATAACACGCAGCTTTTATACACCCAAAAAAACAACACCCATACTTCATTCATACCACCCAAACACCACCACACTTCTCTATAACCAAACACAAATAACCCAAAAAAATACCCAGATCTTCAATCACTCACATAAGTAGTGACAAACCCAGATGAACCCACACCACCCAGACAACACTTACACTTCATCTGTACCCATACAAACACCACGACAGACCCTTCTAAAAACCACGACAGACCCATTGTCACCACCACACACCCATACCCATATCATCCAAACAACACCGATCCTAACCCATAAACCCAGCAAATTTATCAACACATACAGAGAGAGAGAAAGACAGAGGGAAAAAGAAGGGAAGACATTCAGCTCGCGGCTTCCGTCATTTGACGATGGTTCAGTCAATAATCTGAGTTTGGAACCCAGATCTGATCGGCAAGCCACAGTGACAGAAAGAGAGTGAGAGATTGTGAGGGAGAGAAAAAGAAACAATGAAAGAAGGGTAAGAGATTGTGTGTGAGTGAGAGAGAGAGAGAGAGAGAGAGACAGTGAAAGAGAACCCAGATGAACCCATACCACTCAAACAACACTTACACTTCATCTGTACCCATACAAACACCACGATAGACCCTTCCAAAAATCACGACTGACCCATTGTCACCACCACACACCCATACCCATATCATCCAAAAAACACCCATCCTAACCCATAAACCCGGCAAATTTATCAACACATACAGAGAGAGAGAAAGACAGAGGGAAAATGAAGGGAAGACATTCAGCTCGCGGCTTCCGCCAATCGATGATGGTTCATTCAATAATCTGAGTTTGGAACCCAGATCTGATCGGCAAGCCACAGTGACAGAAGAGGGTGAGAGATTGTGAGGGAAAGAAAGAGAAACAATGAAAGAAAGGGTAAGAGACTGTGTGTGAGAGAGATAGAGAGAAACAGTAAAAGAGAGGCTAGTAGTGATACATTCAGAGATTGAGAGAGGGGGAGCTTATTTATTTATTTTTTATTTTTTTTTAAGTGGTTTTTATTTTTTTCTTTTTTTTTTCAAAAAAATTAACCATTATATTTAATCTAAATAGAATCCATCTATGTCATTAAGGCTAAATGACCCTTTTACCCTCTAAAATAACGGATCCGTTATTTTATTGACAGATTCACTATTTCATTTAAGAGTTGAACTGTTTTAGATATTATTTTCAAAACCAGTGATGGTTTTATATTATTTTCAAATCCAAGGGGTAAAATGATAATAACCCTTATATTTTTTGTTGATTGAAACTTCACTTCCTACATATTGTTTTTATAAATTTCGATTAGGCAAAACCAGCGATTTGTTGATATTTCTAAGATTGTAACATTTAAAGAGAGGAGAGAAAAGTTTAAGGAAGAGATTTATAGGATAGAAGATGAGAAAACCAATGAAAATATTAATTGTGTAGAATCCTTTTTATGAATTTTGTATCTTAAATCTAAACCATTGAAACTAGTTTAGTCCAAAGGCTACTAATAAATTGTGTAAAATAAAGGCGCTTTGACATATATATATATATATATATATATATTAAGATCAGCAGCTCTTATAAATTATACAAATGTTACACGATTTGTTATGATTGGATTACATGATTTTTTTTTTTAAAAAAAAAAAAATAAAAAGAAAATGAATTGGATTGCACGAATTGAATAGCTTAAATACACTCATATATTCAATTTCAATCACATTTATACACTTATTTCCTTTTCTTTTTTCTTTTTTTTCATAATTATATACTTATTTATTCTTCTCTCTTTATTCTTACTTCACTATCCTCTCATATTATTAATTAAAAACGTACTCTACATTGCGATTTCTTTATTCTTTTCCATTTGGAGTTGTTTCTCTCTCATTTTTTCTCACTCACTTTATTTTTGTTTGCTAACTTTTCATTTACTCTAGCAATTTAAAGCCACCAAAAACATGATTTGATCTAAAACTAGTGCCACCGGGCCTAAAGGGACCCAACCCGGGTTTAACCTCTTGAATTCGAGGGAAGCCCTCCCGGTACTCCAACGAACTCCGAAAACCTTTCCTTTAAATAATTAAATTAGGAATCCATGGAGTGAACCCGATTAAAACATTTATTCCTTTTTTTTTTTTTTTTTTTTTTTTTTTTTTTTTATCGTCTACTGAAAAATATGGTGGGAATTTTTTTTTTTTTTTCAATTAAAACCAACAAACCATTTATTCAATTAAAAATTTTGTAGAAAAACGGACAGAGTTTCCTCTGTTTTTCGAACATTCCAATTTTCACAAAACCTACAAATAAAATAATAAACACTTCTAAAATCCGTTTATTTTCTCCACTACCATTTACAGGACCTCAGGTCCACCATAATTCAACCACAACAACATTTAAAAATTTTTAGTAAAATCATTTTCATCCATAAAAAAAAAACATATGCGCTATGTACAATTCAAAAATATTTTCTGAAATATTTTGGGCTTGAGTTTGGATACTCCTAAATGCCTACGTACCTCGATTATCTACAGAGGATCAAAGCCCTCGTAGTTCAGAGTTTAAATATGCATATACGTATATACAATACAAAAAGAATGATGTAATTATCAAAACCATGAAACATGACATATTTACAGCCTAAAACTTTTATACATATTCTCAAGTCGTCGTCATCTACAAGGAGGCCACCTACGACTACCCAGGAGGATGCTTAGACTGCTCCCTAGTCTCAGTTCCTAAAAATTTTATTAAAACATTTGGAAGAGTGAGCTAAAAGTAGCTCAATGAGTGTGCAGTTTAATATCAAAGTACCTTTCAATATCTTTCAATAAAATCATAATATTTACATAAATAAATAAAACATTTCATTTCATTTATCAATTATATAAATCATAAATATATATTTTTTGAAACAATTGTTAACATTTCAATCACAACCAATGGAACCCAGGGAAACAATTCACCAACCGACCTAAAAGCGACGGTGGTGGGACAGTCCATTTCTAGTCATAAAACCACTACGTTGTGAATAAAATCATGCATTGCATAGGGTAACAGTCATAATACTTTATAACATGTAAAGGCAAATCCTATAATTTCTATCCCTTCCCTTAGTTAGTAACCTATTTCTTTGGCCGTAAACCTTTATACATTTAAAGTATCTCGGCCGATATCCAGTCATTTCAGTTATGATAGGGTCTAAGGTAACCATCGACTAAAAATCATTTTATAAACAACATTTCATTTGAAAATTAAAACTATTTCTTTTATATTCCATAAACATTTGTCTGTCAAAATTTTCTTAAGATCGAAACCTTAATTCTCGAGCCTTTACCATTTAATATTTTCCTTAAACCTGATATCGAAATTTAAATCATTTATATATTTAAAACAATTGTATTCAAATCATGAATATATATAAAATACATATATACAAATATATATTTAAAAGAAACATATATATATATATATACAAATATATATTTAAACAAAACATATATATATTTATATATAGTTTTACACTCACGATTTCGCTTCCATTCGTTAACTTCCAATTCGAGGAACCCTATTCACCTCTTACACGTCTTGGTTTTCGTTCGAAAAACCTCCAATTCACCTAAAATTTAAATCACCAACTTTTACACAAAACTCTATTCCAATATAAACTCTAATGACATTTTTATCCTTAAACATTTCTTAAACTAATTAAGCGACATTATCTTCGTTACGAGCCCTTATTTTACTATAACCATTACCATTCATTTCCGTGAAGTTTTCATGTCCAAACACATTTGAATACACACTTGAAACCACCAAATTAAAATAAAATACAAAGAGGACAACTTGTACATTATATATTCATATGACTACCTTTGAGTATTACATGCATTCCATGCAATGTAATTTGTTATCTATTGCTTAATCACACTCAAATACACATTCAAGTACATGCTTAGGATCTTAAAATCAACTTAAAATCACACAAATTCAACTCACATGCAGCTGTCCTTCACTTTAGTCGAAAAACACACGAACAACTCTTTTCTTGATTTTCTTTCGATTCTAATACGCATTTCTGCAGAACACAAAGACACATACCTATTTCCTTTCCACTCGTCTCACGGTACATACCTCACATCAAAATCTATACAACCATTTCCTCCATTTCAGCTTTTCAAGAGTAAAAACCAATTAATCCTAACTTAACTTACTTGTGTTTTAGATCAATAACATATCAGGGACTGCCACGGTAGTCCATAGCCTCCAATTCTTCTTGTCCAACTTGAACTACAACAAAATTAACACTAACTTGAAATTGACAGCTCACAACTCAAGAAAACAACTCACAATTCAAGTTATTCCTCTTACCTACTGTTCATCATCATCCTCACGCCTACCCCTGCCATTTTCCACCATCTCTTGGCTTTATCTAGCTACTTTCATCTCAGCCCTTACTTGCCTCAGCTCACTCGAAATTGCCCTCCTTCACTCGGTCTGCATAACTTCTTCAACAGCCCGTCACAACTTCAACTTCTCTTCACGTTTTTGGTCTGTCTTCCTCACGTCCAGATCTGATTTTCTTGTCTGAAATCAATTGCTCATTCAGCTTCTTCAAGCCTCCAAATGACCATGACAAAGCTCCTTATTTGATTGATCTTTTTGCTTCACTTGATTGCCGAGAGTGAGAGGTTGAGATTGCCGAGAGAGAGTCTTGATTTCGGGTCTGTCTGTCGAGTCTCTGTGTGTGTGTTTTGTCTCTCCGATCTGAGCTGGAAGAACATACATTTATCTTGCTTGACAAAGTGCCAAAACACCCCTCAACTTTTCTCAATTATGCCAGCTAAAATTTTAATCAAAATTTAACATGTCTACCCCTCTTTTACCACTATTTTTATTACTCTCACTTATCTTTTTTCAATCATGTTCATACTCATTTTTAACTTATACTTAACACTCCTTAATAACCTCTTTTAATCCTCATAAACTTATATTACTTATAAAAAAATTTATCCTATAAAAATAGATACCTTAAATCCGTAAATTTTCATAAAAATTTTAATATCGATAAAATTAACCATTATTTTTTTCAAGAGTATTTCTAAAATATTTCAGACTTACCAATTCATCAAATTAACCTCATAAACATTCAACTAGACTCATAATTATTCACTTGCATCACATAAAAAAAATTCATCACAACGGTGGAATATTTTAAAAATACGATCATATTCAATGTATTTATCGATACATATATATATATATATATATATGCATATTCCTAAGCATGGAGAACTTGGTCTTAACAATTTCTCCCCTACTTAAAATAAATTTCATCCTCGAAATTTAAATATGCATACCTTAAGTAAATAGGTGTGGATGCTGAGTCTGCATTTGGTCGTCCCGCTCCCATGTAGCTTCTTTAACTCCGTGGTTCATCCATAACACCTTAACCAAGGGAATTCTTTTATTGTGGAGAACTGGCTCTTTCTTGTCTAAAATCTGAACCGACCTTTACTCGTAAGTCAAGTTCTCTTTCAATTCTATCGGTTGCTCCCTTAAAATATACAAAGAGTCTGGAATGTATTTACCGTGAAAAACGTCGTGAATCCTGGCCAATTCCGCAGATAGCTTTAATATGTACGTCACTTCCCTAATTCTTTCTATAATTTCATAGGGTCCAATGTACTTGGGACTCAATTTTCCTATTTTTTCAAACCTCAACACCCTCTTCCAGTGTGATATCCTCAAGAATACTCTGTCCCCTACCTGAAACTCTAAGTCCCTCATTCGACTGTCCGCATAACTTTTTTGTCTGTCATTTGCTATCTTCAGTCTGTCTCTGATAACTTTAACTTTTTATGACATAAGCTAAACAATCTATGGACCAATCAATTTTCTCTCGCCTACCTCGTCCCAACAAATTGGAGTTCTACATTTTCGTCCATACAAAGCTTCATATGGAGCCATTCCAATGCTAGACTGATAGCTATTATTGTATGCGAACTCAATTAAAGGTAGATGAGTATCCCAGCTTCCCTTAAAATCCATAACACAGGCTCTAAGCATGTCCTCTAGTGTTTGAATAGTCCGTTAAGTTCAGATTGACCATCTGTCTGCGAATGAAAAACGATACTAAAATTCAACTTGGTGCCTAAAGCTCGCTGTAAGCTAGGCCAAAATCGAGAAGTGAACCTTGGATCCCTGTCTGATACAATTGACACCGGTGTACCATGAAGCCGTATAATCTCATTCACATATACTTAGGCCAACTTCTCCATAGAATAGGTATTCTTGATGGGTAAGAAATGGGCTGATTTCGTCAGTCTATCAACAATCACCTATATCGCGTCATGGCCACTCTGGCTACACGAAAGTCCTACCATAAAATCCATCGTAATCTTCTCCCATTTTCGATCAGGTATCGAAAGAGGCTGCAAGAGTCCGACAGGCTTCTGGTGTTCAATCTTTACCTGCTGACATGTGAGGCATTTGAAAACAAAATTTGCAATTTCTTTCTTCATACCCTTCCACCAATAATGTACTTTTAGGGTACGATACATTTTAGTGCTACCCAGATGCATTGCATGAGCAGAAGAGTGAGCCTCTTTCATAATTTCCCTTTTCAATTTAGGAACATTCGGTACACACAATCTCTGTCCCAATACCACTGTACCATCATCCTTAATTGAATAATCCATTCTCTTTCCAGACTCTACTTCTACTTTTAGTTTTTGTGACATACTCTCCCGATCCTAGTATATATTGAGGTAATAAAATAAATAATAAGTATCCGCAATGAAAAATCCAAAACTTCATTCGACGAAAAACCGAATTGTTTTCTAATGGCCCGTGTGTTCGAATGGAAAGTATTCACGGAAATGATAATTTCTCGAAAAGCGAACTTGGTGAATGAAAAGTTTCCAAATTATTTTCGAGTTGAATAAAAGTAAAATGAATCGAAAATGAATCTCTTCGGATAGATTTCGAGCGATTCAAAAATTTATTGGACGGAAGAATATATATATTTATATATTTATTTTTATATTTCGGATCATGCGAAATATTTGAGAGAAATAAAATAATTCAGAGTGTCTGAAAATGAAATCGAGTTATAAGCGAATTTTCAGACGTACGAAAACGAGTTGGATTTTGAAATCAAAATGGGAGAATGCATGGAAAAAATAAAATTGGTGAATGATGGACACGTGTCGTACTTGCAAAGAATGAGTAAGGACAAATGGCGTGAGATGGACATGCATGGTTACCATGTGTCATCAAATGTATAAAAAATATATAAGTCAATTGAAAATGAAGAAATGAAATAAAAAGAAACAAATCCAACATCAAGCATTCGGTCCTTTATTCCAAGCTCAACCGAGAGAGATAGAGACTGAGAGAGTGAGAGATAGAGAAAAAGAGATCGAGAGAGTGAAATGTATGAGAAAGAGAGTGAGCTCGTGAGCTAGTTAGAGAAGGAGAGAACCTGAGAGAGCGTGAGAAGGGGAGAGAGAGAGTTGTGCAGACAGAAAGCAAAGCCAAGAGCATCATCCATTCGGTCGAGGAGCAAAGCAGAGAGAGAGAGGAACTCGTGAACGAGCAGCACCGGCAGCTGCATGTGTCGTCCAAGCAAACCAGGAGGAGGATCTGATCATGCATGCAAGCCAGTAGGGATGCTCAGCTGCTGTCAGGCCGTGAAGTGCTGCTACCGTGAGCTGCTATCGTAAGTTGCTGTCAAGCCGTGGGTGAGCTGCTGTTGCCGAGGGTGAAGATTCAAGTTGTCCAAGACTTGTAGAAAGAAGGAAGTGAATTCGTGAGGGCTGTCTGATGCATGAACCAGCAGATTGAGGAGAGGAAAGGTGAGCTGCTACCGTGAGTGGCATTCTTGGCACCGTTTTGCCGTCGTGAACGCGTGGGGGTTGTTTCTAAGTGAAGAACAGCTCACGCGAAGGTAAGTGCTATCCCATTTAGTTTCGTGTTGACGTTTCTATTAGTTTTTATTAGTTGCATGTCAATTTGGATTGAAGGGAGCTCGCGGATAAAAGCTTTAATATGGGTAGCACCTTCGCGCAATTATTTCGAAGTTTTGAAGTGAATTTCGAAAGGTACATTGAGTTTTATTGATTTTGTTTGGATGGATAATGATTAGGATGAGTTGAGAATGATTTTTGATTATGTTACAATTGAGTTTTAGGATTTAGATCCTCGTTAATGCAGAGGTTCTCTCATTATTGTTTGGTTATGTTTTTGAATGATATTGTCAACGATTATTTTCGTTGTGAAATTGATTACAGGCTGTTATAGGGAGATTTAGGGGCTGTTATGTGACGTCGTTAAATTCAAGTTCGTTGTCGTGAAAAATGATTATTGTTGGTGTGTTTTAAAGTATCAAATAGTCATTCAAATATTGAGAAATCATTTCCGAGCGATTCGGATAAGTTTTCGGCGAATGCGAATGCGAATGTGATTTAGTTGCGATTTTCGTTGTCGAATGTGAATTTGTAATTGATGTTAACAAGCTGTCATGTTGTGTGATTATGTTCATTAAAGTGTTAAAGATTGATGTTAGGATGGATTGAATTACGTTAAATGTGATTGCGATAAAAGTAAAAGTTCGATAATGAAAATGATTTCACAAATAGCATAGTTACGACGTGCTTATATTAGAATGTTAAATTATATAGGTATCGATAAGGCGCAGAAAATCGAAGTTGGGGAATTATCGCAAGATAGAAAATCGGGAAGTTTCCGTGAGTTGGAAATCGGTGAGTGTAAATTGTTTATAAAATGATAAATGCACTATGAGTAGTATGTTTTATGAAAGCTTGAAGCATTTTTAATATTTAAATAAATTTATATGAATGATGTTCGATTATAAATTTTTTTATTTATGCATCTAAAGAAAGATCGATTGTGTGAATTTCTTATTAAAATGCGCTTTTATGTTTTAATATATAATTGAGGAAATATGTTTTACAATAATTATTTTAGCATGTAGATGTAATTCCTAATAAAAGTTAAAGAAAATTTTCAAAACTGATGACTACCCTAATCCCCATTATATGACTGAAATATGACTGATATATGACTGTTATGTGGCCGAAGTACCTTATTGCGCATATGGCATGTCTGTGGGGGAAAATCCACTAACTATGAAGGGATCGAGTCTGTCATGTCGCCTTCTACGTGTATATAAGGTACTATTATGACTGATGCCCTATGTGCAGTGAGGTAACATTCTGCGGCATAGTGGCTTATGATTAAGATTGACCGTCCCCACCACCGGTGTCATAGGACCGGACGGTGATCATGATTTCCCTGGGTCCCATTGGATACATGTTTTATGACCTAGGGTACGACTTATAAATTTATAATTATGTTATGAATGAATTTCAAATAAGGTATGTTACAGAATGAATTTTTGTGATGCATATAATCTTATTTTCAAGCAAATACGTATATAAATGATTATGTAATAAGATGAAATTCATGTTTTGAACAACTTATTACGGAACTTAGAACTCTTTCAAAGGATTTTAGAGAGGATATTAAAGGAAAGCTTATTTAGGAATGTGTAACACTCACTAAGCCTTTTTAGCTCACTATTTTTCTTGTTTATTTTCATGAAAAACCTCCTCAGGTGTTGGTACGAGTCATCTAGGCGACAAATCTCTAGTTCAAGGATAGGCGAGCTTATCAGACGACCGTCACTATGAAATTAAAGTAAATATTTTTATGTATAACGAATTTAGTGTAATGTAAATGTTTAAGTTTTATAATAACGATTACGATGTCACGCATGCGAAGTGTTTTAAGTTTGAAATGATTTTGTCTTGAATACTAGATTTGTGATTGAACATTGATTTTGAGATGGACCTGAGGTCCCATTTGGAAGTAAAAAAGAATGTATGCATTTAAAAATGTTTATAAATTATTTTATAGGTGTTTGAAAAAGTTGGAAATATCAGAGAAACAGTCGTTGTGCTGCCGAAATTTTTTCACCCTAATTTTTTTATGATTAAGAAATGAAATTGTTTTATGGCTTTGCTTCACAGAGTCCTTTTGAGTCACCTGCATAAAGACTGTGAGGATTTTATGGGGTGCTAGGAGGGCTCCGGTCGAATCTCTACAGGGGTAATCCGGATTAGGTCCTTCCAGTTTTACTAACCATGGATCTTGAGTCTGTAACTCTCTGATCCGGTCCATCAAAATGGGACGAACATGAAATGCAGCTAGTAGTACTCTTGTTTCTGTTGGCTCTAGTCTCACACCTAAAGACCTTAATTCTACTAGAAGTGGGAGATACGTGGTCTTGAGATGAGCTATTTAACCCGTAGGCTTTCGACTGAGAGCATCTGCTACTACATTAGCTTTCCCTGGATGGTACTCAATGGTATACTCATAATCCTTAATGAGCTCAATCCATCTTCACTGCCTCATATTCAATTCCTTCTGTGTAAACAGGTACTGCATGCTCTTATGATTCGTGAAAATTCTGGAGGGCACTCCGTACAGATAATGTCTTCATATCCGTAAGGCAAAAACTATAGTTGCTAATTCTAGGTCATGTGTAAGATAGTTCTGTTCATGCTTGTTCAATTGTCTAGAAGCATATGCTATCACCTTTTCATCTTGCATCAACACACAACCTAAGCCCTACCTAGAAGCATCACAATATACTGAGAATCTGTCCTATCCTGATGGAAGTGTAAGCACAGGAGCTAAGATCAATCTCCTTTTCGGTTCATCGAAACTCTGCTAGCACGCCTTTGACCATACAAACTTTTCCTCTTTTCGTGTTAGTTTAGTTAATGGAGCGGCTATTTTCGAAAACCCCTCAACAACTTTCTAATAATACCCTGCCAAACCCAGAAAACTCCTTATTTCAGTCACATTTGTAGGCGGTCTCCAATTCACTATAGCCTCTACTTTCTGTGGATCCACGGAGACCCTTTCTGCAGAAATCACGTGTCCTAGAAAAATGACATTGTCTAGCCAAAACTAACATTTATTGAGTTTGGCATACAACTTATGTTCCCATAATGTTTGTAAAACTGTCCTCAAGTGTCCTGCATGTTCCCTTATTGCCAGAATAGATCAGTATATCATCGATGAACACAATTACAAACTGATCTAAATAAGGTATAAAAACCCAATTCATGAGATCCATGAAAGCGGCTGAGGCATTAGTGAGTCCAAATGGCATGACTAAGAACTTATAATGTTCATACCGTGTCCTAAAGGCAGTTTTGGGAACATCCTCTGCATGAATTTTTAGGTGATGATAGCCTGATCGCAGATCGATCTTAGAGAATACTCAAGCTCCTTGCAGCTGGTCAAAGAGATCATCAATCCTCGAAAGCGGATATTGATTACGTATCGTTACTTTATTCAATTCTCTGTAATCAATACATAACCGTATGCTTCCATTTTTCTTTTTCACAAGCAAAACCGGTGCTCCCCATAGAAAAGTACTTGGCCTAACAAACCCCTTACTTACTAACTCTTCCATCTGTGCTTTTAACTCTTTCAACTCTGAAGGAGCCATTTGATAAGGTACTTTAGAAATTGGTTTAGTCCCTGGGGCTAATTCTATTCGAAATTCAATTTTTCTATCTGGAGGTAACCCCGGAAGGTCCTCTAGAAACACATCTGGAAATTCTTGAACCACCAGAATATCTTCCAGTCTCATTTTAGAGCCAATCACTTCTATTGCATAAATGAGATATCCTTGGCATAACTTTCGAAACATTTCTACCAAAACTGACTTCTTTTCGAAAGTAGTCTACAGTGGCATGATGTCTCGACAATCAATCCATCCCCAATATCACATCAAAGTCCTCGATGTCCAATACAACCAAATCTGCCAAGAACTCTCTACCCTCAATGATAACTATACTACCTAGATAAACTCTATTGACAATCACTGAATCCCCTGTAGGAAAAGATAATGCCACACTACAACCTAAGGGCTAAGATTCTGCACTTGTATTTATAGCAAAATTCTTGGAAATAAAGGAGTGCGTAGCCCCTAGATCAATCAACACATAAGCATTTCGATCAAAGATTGTAATTATACCTGTCACAACCTCTGGAGCAGTATCTGCCTCCTGCTGAGTAACCGTAAATACTCTGGCCTGAGTCAGAGGTCTATTTATCTGTCATCTGGATGATTGACCTCTACCTACAAGTACACTGGGTCTACTGGGGGGTACAAGGCCTCTAGTCGGTGTACCTCTCTCATCTTGGCCTCGACCAATGCTAAAAGGCCTCTGTCTTACTGGTTCTACACTTAATTCACTGCCCGATACTAACTGTGGACACTCTTTAGCAAAATGTCCAGACTACCCACATTTAAAACAAATATCTGTACCAAATCTGTAGTCTCCTAAGTGCCTCTTTCCACACTGTGTGCATTCTGGTTTCGGACCCTTTGTGCTGCTAGTTGATGATTTCGCGGAGCTCTGACTTGATTATGCCCCCTAACTAGGCCTACTGCCACTCGTCCACTATGGTTTACCTCCCTTCTTTGTCTGTTTACTGGAGCCTCCCTGAACCCAAGTTGACCCATTATGTTTCTGTACCCATTACGTCTCTATCCTTGAGTGTAGGTACTAGCTTGAGACTTCAATCCCAGACTTTTCTCTACCCTGACTGCGGCTTCAACTAATGGACCATATTGTGTATGCACAGTCGATGCTACAATACTTCTGATTTCAGGAATTAAGCCCACAGCAAACCTCTTGCTTTTCTGTACCTCATCCTCTGAAAACAAGGGGACATGTCTCACTAACTCTAAAAATTTTCGCTCATAATCTGCCACTGAGAATGTTCCTTGCTTTAACCTGAAAAGTTCTTCAATCTTTGCATCTTTGTAATTGGCTGGAAAGAATTTATTATTGAATTCTTCCTTAAATTGGTTTAATGACACTCCCTCGGGGAATCTACTCTGTACTGCCTTCCACCAATCTATTGCTCTATCTTGAAGTAAGAAGGCCGAGAAAGTCACCATCTGTTCCTCTGTACAATCCATCACCTGAAAGACACGTTCATTTGCCTTTAACCATGATAGGACTTTTTCTGGATTCCCTGTACCATTAAAATTTCTTGCCCCCAATTTTCGTGCCCTTTCAATAGACACTCCTGGTTCACGGGGTTGCTGGAAGGTGATTGCTAGAATCTGTGCCATTTGTTCTACAAGTATATTTCCTCCCACCATCTTTGGAGGCACTGGAGGTCCTGTTTAGGACGGTTCAGAAGGAACTCTTCTATGCGTTCCTCCTCTGGTGCGAGCTCTCGAGCAAGAGCTCTCCTAATGGGAGGTCGGCCTTGACGATGAATTTCTATTAAATAAAACTTATTCATTATCATGTGAAACATATACGATTTCAAACTATATGAATGAGTCATGCAATTTTGAAAAGAAACATTAAATTATTTCAGGAAGTTGAGACTTTTGAAAATCATTTTGTTACTATTCAAAACCTTTTGCTCTGATACCACGTTGAAGGGACCCAACCTAGATTTAACCTTTTGAATCCGAAGGAAGCCCTCCCGACACTCCAATAGACTCCGAAAATCTTTCATTTAAACAATTAAATTAGGAATCCGTTGAGCGAACCCGATTAAAACATTTATTCTTTTTTTTTTTTTATCGTCTATTAGAAAATATGGTAGGAATTTTTATTTTTATTTTTCAATTAAAACCAGCAAACCATTTATTCAATTAAATTTTTTGTAGAAAAATTTACAAAGTTTCCTCTATTTTTCTAACATCTCAATTTTTACAAAATCTGCAAATAAAATTATAAACACTTCTAAAATCCGTTCATTTTCTCCACTATTATTTACAGGACCTCAGGTCTACCATAATTCAACCACAACAACATTTAAAAATTTTTAGTAAAATCATTTTCATCCATAAAAAAAAAAAAAAAAAAAAAAACATATGCATTATGTACAATTCAAAAATATTTTCTGAAATATTTTGGGCTTGAGTTTGGGTACTCCCAAACGCCTACGTACCTCAATTATCTACAGAGGATCAAAGTCCTCGTAGTTCAGAGTTTAAATATGCATATACGTATATATAATACAAAAAGAATGATGTAATTATCAAAACCATGAAACATGACATATTTACAGCCCAAAACTTTTATACATATTCTCAAGTCGTCGTCGTCCGCAATGAGGCTACCTACGACTGCCTAGGAGGATGCTCAGACTGTTTCCTAGTCTCAGTTCCTGAAAATTTTATTAAAACATTTGGAAGAGTGAGTTAAAAGTAGCTCAGTGAGTGTGCAGTTTAATATCAAAGTACCTTTCAATAACTTTCAATAAAATCATAACATTTACATAAATAAATAAAATATTTAATTTCATTTATCAATTATATAAATCATAAATATACAGTTTTTGAAACAATTGTTAACATTTCAATCACAACCAATAGAACCCAGGGAATTAATTCACCAACCGACCTAAAAGCGACGATGGTGAGACAGTCCATTGTTTGTCATAAAACTACTACGCTGCGGATAAAATCACGCCTTGCGCAGGATAACAGTCATAATATTTTATAACGTGTAAAGGCAAATCTTATAATTTCTATCTCTTCCCTTATTTAGTAACCTATTTCTTTGCTCGTAAATCTTTACACATTTAAAGTATCTCGGCCGACATCCAGTCATTTCACTCATGATAGGGTCTAGGGTAACCATCGGCTAAAAATCCTTTTGATAAACAACATTTCATTTGAAAATTAAAACTATTTCTTTTATATTCCATAAACATTTGTTCGTCAAAATTTTCTTAAGGTCAAAACCTTAATTCTCGAGTCTTTACCATTTAATATTTTCCTTAAACCTAATATCGAAATTTAAATCATTTATATATTCAAAACAATTGTATTCAAATCATGAACATATATAAAATACATATATACAAATATATATTTAAAAGAAACATATATATATATATATACAAATATATATTTAAACGAAACATATATATATTTATATATAGTTTTACACTCACGATTTCGCTTCCGTTCGTTAATTTCCAATTTGAGGAACCCTTTTCACTTCTTACACGTCTCGGTTTCCGTTTGAAAATCCTCCAATTCACCTAAAATTTAAATCACCAACTTTTATACAAAACTCCATTCCAATATAAACTCTAATGATATTTTTCTCCTTAAACATTTCTTAAACTAATTAAGCGACATTATCCCTGTTACGAGCCCTTATTTTCATATAACCATTACCATTCATTTCCGTGAAGTTTTCATGTCCAAACACATTTAAATACACACTTGAAACCACCAAATTAAAATAAAATACAAAGGGGACAGCTTGTACATTATATATTCATATGACTACCTTTGAATATTATATGCATTCCATGCAATGTAATTTGTTATCTATTCTTAATCACACTCAAATATACATTCAAGTACATACGTAGGATCTTAAAATCAACTTAAAATCACATAAATTCAACTCACATGCAGCTGTCCTTCACTTTAGTCGAAAAACACACGAACAACTATTTTCTTGATTTTCTTTCGATTCTAATACGCATTCGCATTTCATTATGTATTTATATATTTACTAATCAATCAATCTCCATAATCTAAACAAAACACAACCCACACACACATAAACATGCTGCAGAACACAAAGACACATATCCATTTCCTTTCCACTCATCTCACGACACACACCTCACATCAAAATCTATACAACCATTTCCTCCATTTCAGCTTTTCAAGAGTAAAAACCAATTAATCCTAACTTAACTTACTTGTGTTTGAGATCAACAACATATCAGGGACTCCCATGACAGTCCATAGCCTCCAATTCTTCTTGTCCAGCTTGAACTACAACAAAATTAACACTAACTTGAAATTGACAGCTCACAACTCAAGAAAACAACTAACAAGTTCAAGTTATTCCTCTTACCTGTTGTTCATAATCATCCTCACTCCTACCCCTGCCCTTTTCCACCATCTCTTGGCTTTATCTAGCTACTTCCATCTCAGCCTTTACTTGCCTCAGCTCACCCAAAATTGCCCTCCTTCACTCGATCTATAGAACTTCTTCAACAGCCGGTCACAACTTCAGGTTCTCTTCACATTTTTGGTCTGTTTTCCTCACGTCCAAATCTGATTTTCTTGTCTGAAATCAGCTGCTCATCCAGCTTCTTCAAGCCTCCAAATGACCATGACAAAGCTCCTTATTTGATTGATCTTTTTGCTTCACTTGATTGCCGAGAGAGAGTCTTGATTTCGAGTCTGTTAGTCGGGTCTGTGTGTTTGTGTTTTGTCTCTCCGATCTAAGCTGGAAGAACATGCATTTATCTTGCTTAACAAAGTGCCAAAACACCCCTCAACTTTTCTCAATTATGCCAGCTAAAATTTCAATCAAAATTTTACATGTCTACCCCTCTTTTACACTATTTTTATTACTCTCACTTATCATTTTTTCAATCATGTCCATACTCATTTTTAACTTATATTTAACACTTTCTAATAACCTCTTTTAATCCTCATAAACTTATATTACTTATAAAAAAAATTATCCTATAAAAATAAATACGTTAAATCCGTAAATTTTAATTAAAATTTTAATATCGATAAAATTAACCATTATTTCTCTCAAGAGCATTTCTAAAATATTCCACACTTTCCAATTCATCTAATTAACCTCATAAACATTCAACTAGACTCATAATTATTCACTTGCATCACATAAAAAAATTCCACACAATGGTGGAATATTTTAAAAATACGATCACATTCAACATATTTATCGATACATATATATATATATATATATATGCATATTCTTAAGTATGGAGAACTTGGTCTTAACAATTTCTCCCCTGATTAAAATAAATTTCATCCTCGAAATTTAAATATACATACCTTAAGTAAATAGGTGTGGATACTAAGTCTGCATTTGGTCCTCCCGATTCCATGTATCTTCTTCAACTTCGTGGTTCATCCACAACACCTTAACCAAGGAAATTCTTTTATTGCAGAGAACTTGCTCTTTCCTATCTGAAATCTGAACCGGTCTCTCCTCGTAAGTCAAGTTCTCTTTCAATTCTATCAGTTGATCCCTTAAAATATGCGAAGAGTCTGGAATGTATTTACGAAGCATAGAAATGTGAAAAAACATCGTGAATCCTGGCCAATTCTGCATATAGCTTTAATATGTACGCCACTTCCCCAATTCTTTCTATAATATCATAGGGTTCAATGTACCTGGGACTCAATTTTCCTCTTTTTCCAAACCTCAACACCCTTTTCCAAGATGATATCCTTAGGAATACTCTATCCCCTACCTGAAACTCTAAGTCCCTCATTCGACTGTCCGCATAACTTTTTTTTTCTGTCATTTGCTATCTTCAGTCTGTCTCTGATAACTTTAACTTTTTCTGACATAAGCTGAACAATCTATGGACCAATCAATTTTCTCTCGCCTACCTCATCCTAACAAATTGGAGTTCTTCATTTTCGTCCATACAAAGCTTTATATAGAGCCATTCCAATGCTAGACTGATAGCTATTATTATATGCGAACTCCACTAAAGGTAGATGAGTATCCCAACTTCCCTTAAAATCCATAACACAGGCTTTAAGCATGTCCTCTAGTGTCTAAATCGTCCGTTCAGTTCATATTGACCATCTGTCTACGGATGAAAAGTGATATTAAAATTCAACTTGGTGCCTAAAGCTCGCTGTAAGCTAGGCCAAAATTGGGAAGTAAACCTTGAATCCCTGTCTGATACAATTGACATCGGTGTACCATGAAGCCATATAATCTCATTCATATATACCTGGGCCAACTTCTCCATAGAATAGGTATTCTTGATGGGTAAGAAATGGGTTGATTTTGTCAGTCTATCAATAATCACCCATATCGCGTCATGGCCACTCTGGCTATGCGGAAGTCCTACCATAAAATCCATCGTAATTCTCTTTCATTTCCATTTAGGTATCGAAAGAGGCTGCAAGAGTCCTGCAGGCTTCTGGTGTTCAATATTTACCTGCTGACATGTGAGGCATTCGGAAACAAAATCTGCTATTTCTTTCTTCATACCCTTCCACCAATAATGTTCTTTCAGGGTACGATACATTTTAGTGCTACCCGGATGCATTGTATAAGCAGAAGAGTGAGCCGCTTCCATAATTTCCCTTTTCAATTCGAGTTGAATAAAAGTAAAATAAATCGAAAACGAATCACTTTGAATAGATTTCGAGCGATTCAAAAATTTATTGGACGGAAGAATATATATATTTATATGTTTATTTTTATATTTCGGATCGTGTGAAATATTTGAGAGAAATAAAATAATTTTGAGTGTGCAAAAATGAAATCGAGTTATAAGTAGATTTTCGGATGGACGAAAACGAGTTGGATTTTGAAATCAAAATGGGAGAATGCATGGAAGAAATAAAATTAGTGAATGATGGACACATGTCGTACATGCAAAGAATAAGTAAGGACAAGTGGCGTGAGATGGACATGCATGATTACCATGTGTCATCAAATGTATAAAAAATATATAAGTCAATTGAAAATGAAGAAATGAAATAAAAAGAAACAAATCCAACATCAAGCATTCGTTCCTTTATTCCAATCTCAACAGAGAGAGATAGAGAATGAGAGAGTGAGAGATAGAGAAAGAGAGACCGAGAGAGTGAAATGTAAGAGAAAGAGAGTGAGCTCGTGAGCTGGTTAGAGAAGGAGAGAACTTGAGAGAGCGTGAGAGATTGAGAGAGAAAGCTGTGCAGACAAAAAGCAAAGCTAAGAGCATCATCTACTCGGTCGAGGAGCAAAGCCGAGAGAGAGCGAGGAACTCGTGAACGAGTAGCACCAGCAGTTGCATGTGTTGTCCAAGCAAACCAGGAGTGGCATTCTTGGCACCATTTTGCTGTCATGAACGCGTGGGGGCTATTTCGAAGCGAAGAACAGCTCATGTGAAGGTAAATGCTGTCCCATTTAGTTTCGTGTTGACGTTTCGATTAGTTTTTATTAGTTGTATGTCAATTTAGATTGAAAGGAGCTCGCGGATAAAAGCTTTAATTTGGACAGCATCTTCGAGCAATCGTTTCGAAGTTTCGAAGTGAATTTCGAAAGGTACATTGAGTTTTATTGATTTTGTTTGGATGGATAATGATTATGATGAGTTGAGAATGATTTTTGATTATGTTATGATTGGGTTTTAGGATTTAGATCTTCGTTAGTGCGGAGGTTCTCTCGTTATTGTTTGGTTATGTTTTTGAATGATATTGTCAACGATTATTTCCGTTGTGAAATTGATTACAAGCTGTTATAGGGAGATTTAGGGGCTATTATGTGACGTCGTTAAATTCAAGTTCGTTGTCGTGAAAAATGATTATTGTTGGTGTGTTTTAAAGTATCAAATAGTCATTCGGATATTGAGAAATCGTTTCCGAGCGATTCGGATAAGTTTTCCACGAATGCGAATACGAATGTGATTTAGTTGCGATTTTTGTTGTTGAATGTGAATTTGTAATTGATGTTAACAAGCTGCCATGTTGTGTGATTATGTTCATTAAAGTGTTAAAGATTGATGTTAGGATGGATTGAATTACGTTAAATGTGATTGCGATGAAAGTTCGATAATGGAAATGATTTCACAAATAGCATAGTTACTACGTGCTTATATTAGAATGTTAAATTATATAGGTATCGATAAGGCGTAGGAAATTGAAGTTGGGGAATTATCGCGAGGTAGAAAATCGAAAAGTTTTCGTGAGTTGGAAATCGGTGAGTGTAAATTGTTTATGAAATGATAAATGCACTATGAGTAGTATGTTTGATGAAAACTTGAAGCATTTTTAATATTCAAATAAATTTATATGAATGATGTTCGATTATAAATGTTTTTATATATGCATCTAAAGAAAGATTGATTGTGTGAATTTATTATTGAAATGCACTTTTATGTTTTAATATATAATCGAAGAAATATGTTTTACAATAATTATTTTAGCATGTAGATGTAATTCCTAATAAAAGTTAAAGAAAATTTTCAAAACTGATGGCTACCCTAATCCCCATTATATGATTGAAATATGACTGAGATATGACTGTTATGCGGCCAAAGTGCCTTAATGGAAATCCAATCTCCATTAACTATTCATCTCCATTTTCAGATAGAGGTGGAGACATGCAGATGAATAGACTGATTAACATCATCTCTCTCTTTTTGCGTTAAAACCCACCATTACCATCATTGATTCTCTTATTTCTCTTCTCTCCCTCTCTCTCTTTCTCACACCAATCCCACTCATTGTGCTCCATAAACTCAAACTTGTAAATCCACCAAATCCACCTTTAATAAGGAGTAAATCCACCAAATCCACTTGTTGTCGCCTTTAATGAGGAGGAATTGAGTGGTGCAACCATCTTGCTATAAGTGGTGTGCAAGACAAAAGGGAGCTTCGATGCCAGCATAGCGAGGCTAGGGATCCAATGGTGGTCACTATAGAGCTTGACAAAGAAAAATATGAGGATGTAGTAGTAAAGGCTGATGGTGGAGATGTTGGAGACAAATCAGATGGACGATGGAGATGGGGTTGGCCCTTTTTTTTTTTTTTTTATGTTGTTAATTTTTTAGCTTTTTAAAGTGATCTCTACCGCTTTTGAATTCAGTTTATTTGAAATGGTTGTGATGTTTGGTTATGAGTCGTGTTTGAAATTGTTGATGATGTTTGATTCTAGGTTGAGTTTGAAATGGTTGATGATGTTTAAAATCATTGAGTTTGATTCTAGATTGAAATGGATGATGATATTTGAGATTGTTGAGGTTGATTATGAGTTGAAATGGTTGATGATATTTGATTCTAGTTGAGTTTAAAGATCTGCAGAAGGTGATGATGAGCTAGTTAGATTAATTGTTGATGACGAAGAGCTGAAAGATGATGATGTTGAAGGTGTTGATGATTTGTCGATAAGTTTCAATTCAGATTGGATCTCTATCATGCATTATGGACAGTTGATATCTAATCCTTTATTTTATTTTTATTTTTAAAAATTTTTTAATATAAATTTATTTTTTTAGTATAACCTATCTTTTTTTCATTCATTTTTATTTTTGATTTTTTTTTTAAATATTGATCCTAATTGAAAATAAAATAACTATATATTTTTAAATTCTTAATTCCTTGATGTTGACAAGTGGCATATAGATATCGAAAGACAAAATTATCCTAAGTTTAATTAATAGTTGACTAACTTTAGGGATTAAATTGATGAAGTTTTTGATAATTTAAGAACACAGGAGACATTTAATCAAACATGCTTAAAAAGTAGATATTTTGTCAAAACTTAAGTATTAAATTAAAGTTTTCCCTTTAAACATTATTTCAGTCAACAATTTCTAACCAAGTAATTTCATCAAAATTTTCCACTCTATTAAAATATATGTAATTATTTTATGTACAGTCTGACAGTTTGAAGAAACATAACCCTGCCTGCTTTTTTACATAATCAACTGACTTGTTTTATAATTATCAATTACAGCAACAGCGGCTCCAGCTACTATTGCAACAGCAACAGAGGCAACAGCAACTGTAGCTGCAACTGCGACAGAGGCACCAGCAACTATGGCTGCAACTGCAACTACGACGGAAGCAACAACAGAGACAAAAACAGGTTCGAGATTTGTCCACCACTTCCAGCTTCTTAATTGTAATATAAATAAATCCTCCTTTCATTATTACTATTATATTTAATAATTTTTTTGTGATCTGTTATTATTATTATTATTTTAAATTTTCAATTTATAATTAGAAAAAATCTTAAAAAATCACCTGACATATAAAATAATTTTATTTTATCACTCATTCATTTTTATTCAAAATATCAAAAATGTTACAATTTAACAGAAAAGTTTGACAAAAGTTGAAAAAAACATTTTTAGCCCTGAGATTTTTATCAAAAAGTATAATAATCATAAAATAATATTTTTAAATGAAAAATTATAAATTAATAAAAACATCAACATATCAAATTAAAAAAAATAAAAATTAATAGAAATAAAAAAGAGATGGACGGTGGATGGTGACGATCAATCCACCAAATTAAAAAATGAATAAGAAAAAACTGCAACACTATACCACATTATTGCAAATACCATCCATCACCCACAATCATCAACAGCAAATACCATCCATCACCATAACCCAACATCGCAAACACCATCAAACACAATCCGAAACACCAAAACACCATCCATCACCAAACTCGAACGTTACAACAACAATAGCAACATCAAATAAGAAAAAAGTGTAACATAGACCTAAAGTAATAGCTATAATTACAAGTAACAAAACATTTGTAAAATAAATCTAAATTAATAAATAAGAAAAAAAAAAGTAAAATAGAAATAAAAACGTGCCAAGCAATGATGATGAGGAGTAGCAGTGAGGAACGGCGACATTTGACGACAACACCAATAAAGACCGCAATTGGTGACAAAACCATAATGAGCGGTGAACACAGCTTGAAAGTTTGCACCCACGACTCATGGTAGTGGATGGAGAGAGGGAGTAACGATAGGAGACGAAAGTCATACGAGCTTGAAGTAAGGATTGGACCGGCAATCATTTTCTCCAAGCTTGAAGTTAGGGTCTCCAATAGTGGAGACCACTATCCTATCATCGCCATCGAAATTTCGCTACCGCATCAACAGCCGGAGATGGAGAAAGAGAGGGATGGGGACTGCCAGAGATAAGGAGAGAAAAGATGAGACAAAGATAGGGAGCAATAGAGAGAATGGTTGAGAGAAAAAAAATTCTTATTATTATATATATACATTTATTTATTTTTAAATAAAAATATCTTTTTTGTGATTTTATATTTAATATTATTTATTTTATTTTATATATTTTAATGAATATTATTTTAATTAATTTTTCATGCTTTTCCCTTTTTGGTCATATAATCAAACGATCAATCATGTCAACCTGATAAAATCTATAACTATTAGGGGCATTGTTATCCTTCTGGGATATTTTTACTATTTATATTAACGTCAAGTGGTGTTTTGAATAAAAATAAAACCACGGATGGTAAAATCTACATATTTGCATACGTTAGGGGTTTTTAAAGATTTTTCTTTATAATTATTATTATGGGATAATCCCACTTTCTCTCTTATTGTTTGACATAATCATGATTTACTGCTTGTTGTTGAAATCCCATTTTACCATTGACTTGCAGAATGATGAAAAAAATCAAGGGGCTTTCTAGATATTTTCTTAAACTAAAAGGGTTTTTGAATATTTTCTTAAACTTTAAGGGTATTTTGTCTATTTAATCAAACAAGAGGGGTTTTTAATGATTTCTGAAATTAGTGATGGATTTTGACAATTACGTCAAACTATAGGGGAAAATAGGATTATCCCAATTTTTATTCATGGGTAACATAAGTAGAATTCACTTGGGATCAAGATCACAGCAAGCTTACCTGTTTTACACTATAATCTTTATTTTCACTTATGGAAAAGAAATGGTTGAATCTATTGTTATATACCCTTTAGTGATTTTAATGTTATAAATGTCGAAACCACTTCAATTAATTCTTCAACTAGATCAATATGTTCATTCCTCACTGATTTTTACATCACACTGAGCTAAGTGTTCATCAATAAGATTCACCGAATGTTGTAGAGAAGTGCAGCTCCCAATTACTTGAGCTAAGTTTGCCGAGGCAAGAGCTACCCTCGCCATTTGATTAGCTCCCAATTACTTCAGCTTGATCAGTTGAGACAGTAGAAGAGTTGCTCCCAGTAACTCTTTTCAAGTCATCCTTCAACACGCAAGTGAACAAAGAATTAGTTTATTCTTTTTAACTACGTGTACTGGATGAGGTTGGTTTAACAATAAGCCCCTCTCAGTGAGTTCGAATTCTATCCTCCACTTCCAACCTCTAAATTGAGATATTTTTCATATATATATATATATATACATCCATCCATCCATGATGTGAATGACACGTATATGTTACATTAAGCAAGCTCATTGTTTGATTTTTTTTTTGGGAAACATATTGTTTGATGTTTTGCTTGGTATAGTTTAGATATAAATTGAATAGCAATGCAACAGCAACTGTAACAGAAACGACAAAAACAGGTTCGACTTTTTCTTCCTCTTCCAACCTCTGAATTGTAATATACATAAATCCTTCTTTTATTATTACTATTTTACTTAATAATTTTTCTGTGATCTCTTTTAATTATTATTATTTAAATTCCCTATTTATATTTACAAGTATTCATGGTACCTTGAGTAAAATTCACTTGGGATCAGGATCATGGCAAGCTTGTGAGTGTATATTATATTCTTTATTACCATTTATTTAAAAGTTTATCATTCATAATCTCATATATATTTTACAATCAAAGAGGTGGTTGCATTCATTGTTATATAAATCCTTCAGTGATTTAAATGTTATAAATGTCGGATGGGATTTATTCTCATCTTTTCTAACTTCATGTGTAGGTTTTCTAGCAGTGTTTAGTGTAACTATTTCTATTTCCTATTGGGCATCATATATGGACATAAATTATATTCTTAATATACCTTTAAAATATTTAGTAATTAGTACAAGTTGAGAAAAATAAAAGTGTTTCATAAAATGTTTTAGAGAAGAATGAAAACCTGAGAGCTTGAAAGCTCTACAATGGAGGTTGAAGGTGGGCTTTCTAATTGCTATCAAGTGATGATTACATGTCCTATTTTGTAATTAAGAAGAATTAAGGAGAGCTTGACAAGTGTACGAGAATGCTGACCCACCATAACAAACATCTGACAACTGAGTTGATTCTTCAACCTGGATTAATATGTTTATTGCAGAGTGATGTTAATATCATGCAATCCTAAGCTGAGTGTGGATTAAAAAGATTCATTGAGATTTAAGTGAGCATCAATAAGATTCATTGAGAGTTGTAGAGAAATGCAGCTCCAAATTACTAAGTTAATTAAAGCCAGGTATGAACTAATAGGAATCGACTATAATGCAAACATGAAAATATGTCCGTATCATGCGTACCAAGTATATAGAGGTCATCCAACTGTTGGATGATAAAAAATTGCATCCAACGATTAAGAAGGTCAGAAAAGTAATAATAATAATAATAATAATAATAATAATAAAGGATGGAATGGGCTACTGGTTGAGTGAGTGGAAAAGAGAGAGAAAGTGAATAAACATCAAAACTCTGTTAGATATCTTATCCTTTGACCAGAAATTGTCAAAAATCGCTAGATCTAACATTATCAAAGTCGATCTGAACGAGAAGTTTGATTTGCGTCGACGCCCATGACGACGACGAAGTTGGTCGATCAGATGACAAAGCTTGCCAAGTAGAAGACCACCGTTAAGGACCCGGCGCTGAACAAGATTGGTAACATTTTCTTCTTCTTCTTCTTCTTCTATTTAATATGATGGTGGATTTGGTGGTGGGTTGATGGTTTTTGGGTTGATGTTGGTGGCCGTCTGAATGTGTTTGATGGGTGACTGTGGTGGGTGTTTGATGTTAATGGTGGTGCTGACAGTGGCGATGGCGATGGCGATAGTGGTGGTGGGTGGTTTCTGGGTGTGGTGGATGCGTTTGATGGGTGGCTATGGGTGGGTGTGTGATGTTGGTAACTGTGCACGGTTACTGTCCATGGTGGTTTCCTCATGTTTTTTTTCTCTTCTTATTCGTCTTCTTCTCTTCTTTTTGTTATCTTGTTCTTCATATATTCAAACCCAAATTTGTGGGTTTGATGTTTGAATCGTTCCCAAAAAACTGAGTTCAGAATCGAACCCAGTTTCTGTGTTTGATTCAAAACCAAGTTTCTGGGTTCAAAACAAACCCATAATCGCACTTCGATTGAATTAGGTTCTAAAATGTGGGTTTGAATCGAACCGCGATTTCAGAAGCCGACTCTCATCTGGGTCAGTTTCACGATGATTTGGTATTGGTTTTGGTTGGATTTGAAGTTGGGTTGATTTTCTCATCTGGGTCGAACCTAGATGAATGTAGGTTGGATGCAATTCTTATGATCCAATGGCTGGACTATCTGGCTTGCTTCATTTATAAAGTTGCGGCAACTGTCTGGCTGCATTAATACCTAGTTTGTGGTTTTTTGATCTAAGTATGATTTGGGTTTGTGTTTAGGTTTTACTGTGATGTGGAGATTAGTTAGTGTTGGATTTTGATGGTTATGGTTGTTATTGATGTTATGGATTGAGAGTTGAGAAAATTGAAAAGAGTAAAATTTTACAGATCATAATTTTTTTCAACACATGAAGTTTGTAATGCTGTCTGTAAATGAGTTATGTTCTATTGTTTGTCCGTTTGTGGTTATATTGAGAAATACTAAATCAAAGTGGCATATGGACTTGAGCCTTTATTTCAAATTCTTTGTGGTTTAAGTGCTTGAGTCGTGATGAACATTGGAGAAGTGGCAAACCAATGTGTGATCATGATATTAGATGGTTATAGCTTTTACCACATCTTCTCCACATAATAAATCACATGATAATGTTTGTATACGTCTTTGAATGGTTAAATCGTCTTCTCTGTTACATGGTCTTGCAGGATGAAGTGCTAATTTCTATTTGCATGTTATTTGTGATGCATGAAAATACACTTTACATTGCCTAAATCGTAAATAATAATTGTGTTTAAGTGAATATGATATACTTGATCGTGGCCTGCTTCCCTTGCATTTTATCTTCCTGTAAAATGAAATCTCAAGCAACTGTTTTATTTATGTCCATTTTGATATTAGATGTTGTTCTTTGAAAGTATGCATGCTGGACAATGGACATTATTTTAGTAGTAAATAGAAATTGTTTAACTCAAATCGCATTGTGATATATGAATGAAATTCATCAGGCTCATCTTGCATAATTGTAAGCTATTCCATGGAACACAAAGCTTAACTGCAAGTTTATTCCATTTTTTGGTTGGGTTTGAGGGTTTTAACCTAGTAAGCCAGGCAAAAACTCACCTACAAAGAGTATTAGGAGATGATAATGTTTTGATGGTCAAGTTTGCAGGGAAGGTAACAAGTAAAAGAAGTTTAGGTAATAATTATTATTATGCTAAGTACAGTGATCTTGCAAGGCAAGCGATCCTTGTTGGTTTGCGTCGATACTATTTTTTTTACGAGTCTTTTCACTGCTTTGATCTGGTTGATACTAAATCTGTGGTTATAGTCATTACAATTGTCCTTAGAATAATTTACCTATCAATTTACTCTCATCTAGTTTATAAGAATCCAGGAATAATGCAATGTCAATATTTTTTAATATTGTAGGTAATCCTTTTATTTTCTTGTAGATTTTCATAGTTCTAATTTAGCTTAGAAGGTTCCACGTGTTTTTTCCCTTATCAAAGCACAACCACCTGGTTAAGGATGTTTTAAATTAAATAGTGACGCTGCAATTTGTGTGGAAACAAAATTGGTTCGTATTGGTGTGGTTATTCGAAATTTTAAAGCAAACATAATGATTTGAGGGTTTAAAAATTGTAAAGTCTCTTTATCTTTAGCAATTGTAGCAATACAGACTATCTAAACTACAAAGAGTTTAAGAATGTTGAATGTAAACCTTGTGTTTATTCATGGTTGTTTGAAGGACAATGAGAATGGTGTTTTGCTGTTAGCGGGTGACAATAAGTAATTTAACCAAAAAGTTAAAATATAGTGGTTGAATTTATTGACATAAAACGACAGTTAGAAATGTATTATTTTCTTTTATAATAAATTTTTAAGGTTGAAATTTATATTGTTGTTAAAATTGATATATGCAATGGTGTTGTTAAAATTCGAGTTGGCAAGTACATTTATGGTATTGTTAATTTGCGTATTGTTGTTATATTCCTTGTAATAGTGGGCTTTACGTTTTGTTACATAAAGGTTGAAAGTTAGAGTCCAAACATGACGGATAAGTCAGTTGCAACCAATGCTGACAATGTGGAGAGTGTTGAACCAACACAAACAGGAAACAAAACAATTAAAAGTGCTCACATGGGATGGATTAACTACTTGTAAGTCTTTGAACTAGGTACCGTTACTACAGCAACCTATATTGTTAATTTTCATTGATTAACCATAATCTATTGTGTCGTTGCAGTAGATCAGAATGCAAAAAGATGGAAGACAGTGGTAAAAAAAAGGTAAAAATTAAACGTTAAGTAAGTGATGAGTTTCCTATGCCGCTCCTACCATTGTGGATGTGGTTTAACAGTTTTATCATCTTTGATGTCTGCATTTGTTTTGTGTAGTCAAGACAAGAATTAGGTCAAATTTATAGGCAGTTACCGGATGAAGAGAAGGCTAAGTATGGGGAAATTCATTTGTTAAGTAAATAGGCTACAAAAGTTAGTGGTCCAAAAAAAGAAGAGAAAAGCAATAAAGTTGTCGAAGATTTAGAGATGACGGAAAAGGTATCGACGATGGAGGGTGAATCATTGCAAACACGTTATTCCCCTACTCGATTTTGTCAGGTTTTGAACAAATTGATCGAAGATCAGAAGGAGACCGTACGAGAGGTCGGTTTTGGAAACTTCTTATTGTTAAACTGTGGTCGACTTCAATTGAGGCTTTGTCAATAGCTAGTTGATCATTTGACATTGACACCTACACACTTAAAGTCCATGGGCAATCAGTACAATTGAATGACAGAGTATTCGGAGAAGTAATAGGTATACGTGCGGATGGAGATGAAGTTGTAACCTCTGCGGAGATGCCAGACCTAAAGGCATAGGGTGAAAGGATGAAAATCTCACATGGCAAGTTTTGTAGGAAATCAATAAACTCCCGCCTCAACCAACTTATATCATCCGATGATGAGTTTGCTATTACATTCTGCCTGTTTTTGTTGGGCACTATCCTTGCACCAACCAATGTGGAATATGTGCCTGTGGGGTACTTGAATGCCCTATTTGATGTGGCAAGTATTGGAAGGAAGAATTGGGCTAGTTGGTGTTTTAGGAGCCTTTGTAATGAGATTCAAGTATTTAAAACATCACAGGAGTCAAACCAGAACAAAGTGCTTTCTAGATGTGTTCTATTCTTATAGGTGAAGTTATATAGTTATCCGATATTGTTGTATTGTTTAATGTTGTGATAGGCTCTGTAGTGAATGTAATATTGTCTTACTTTGGGTTTCGTATTTGGTAATTAGGTAGATGTTCTATCTACATTCCGTACAACTATTTCATGCTATCGTCGATAGGTCAATAATACCCATTGTTGGTTGGACTAAAACAAACATTAACAAGTTCTTAGTCCGTGTTAATAAGGAAGGGGGTTTTGATTATGATAAGGTATTTGTTATATATTATGTGTAAGCAATTTCTGTTACAGCACATAAGGTTGAAGGTTAATATAGTTTGTTTACATTCTATACAGATTCGCATTGGACGATATCTTCCCCGTGAGGACAATCCTTCAGATTGTCATTCCGACCAGCAGAAGACGCCAGCGGATGAACGAGATTGTACTATACAGCACACTTCCTGTCGAAGGAAACATGTTGATGACGTTCAGCTTGATGCTCTCACTGCAATTGTGACAGTACGTATTGCAGAATGATTTCCAATCACTTGTTAGTGAGGTTCAACTAGTAAGGCATGATATTCAAGATGTCAAAGCGCAGATGGATAGGTTAGTAGATCATATGTGTATGTTAAAAGAGAAGAACTCCCCTCCGAAAACCAATGTTGATGATTTTGCTGAGGAGTACATGACTAAAACCAATAAAGTAGAGGGTAAAGTCTTTTTTCGTCATCTTTCTACAATAGATCCATCATCATCCCGAAGAGCTGTATTCACTTTAACTACACCACCCATATCTGGTCAACCTCAAGCACATGCTCTTTCACCCCAAACATCCAAACATCCAGTTTGTGAACATTCATTTACAAATACTCTAACAAAATCCAAATCCACAACAAAGAAGAAAACTTCCTCCTCTGATATGTGGCCATATATTGATTCACTTATACCCTTGTCAAATTGCAATGTCAATGACATGTCCAAACAGGATATTGTTAATTCATTTTACCGAGTGAATGAGCCTATCATTTTGAATACTCCGACCCATCATGTATACCTTGTAAATAATTCATCAAAATTTACGTGATATGTTTGTCAATGGATACATTATGAAATTGTAACCATTGTAAATTGTTTTGTAGGCTGAGCACGAGCAGTTACTGGATCATGACTTACGTTCCAACTCATCTAGTCAGCTCACAATCATGAAAACACGCTCCGCGTCGAGGCGAAAGCTTAGGACCCATGTCCTTTCTCCATATATGGTGCCACATCCCCGTGGTGAAAAGGCTAAGACATTTCGGTATAGGCCTTTCAAACTTGTGTATGAGTTGCAGGACCATGAATGGATGGTCATTGAGTACATCTATGATAAGGATTTAGATGCATCGTAAGTTGTGGTTCTATGACTTTAGCTTCTCATTTTGAACAACATGTGCATCATGATGTTTGTGTTTTCTTCAATTGAGCTATCATTGTTTCAAAAGGCACGATAATTGTCATTGGATATTCTCACATTTTTCTTTTATACTGGTGCTGTAGGGAGCATATTATTGACACTGAAAATTTGGAAGTGTCTCGTGAAAGTTTCAGAAGTCTTGAGCTAAAAAAGTTCATTAACAGTGAGGTTGGTCTATTATGTTTTGGGCGATTGTTGTTTCGTCATGAAGCAAGATAGGTTGGGTACCATGTTGTAGTAATCGTATTAATAATTATAATTTTGTTGATGATAGATTATATCTGCCCAAACTGAGTATAAAAATATCATTATGAGAGCAAAAGACATGAAGGAGCGCATTTGTTGGTACTTTACAACATACTTTCAAATATTTATTTATATGACACGTTTTGACTTCAAGCATCTCGGTTTGTTAATCTTTGTCCATTGCTATTGCGTACATGTTCTAAAAAATTTATTCGGATACAGTATGCAATTCTGAACTGTAAAGCAGATAACATGCTAGCTTTAAAGAAATCATTATCCAACTTTAAGCAGACGTATATAACCAATCTTGATAGATGTGAGCGGGTATGTCTTATGTGTACATATTTATTTAGTGGATGTATATGCGACCATTGTTATATCATGTAATACTGTAGTTGGTTTATCATTTAGTTTGGATGTTTGCTCGTGTACATATTTGTTTCATTTGGTTATGTATATTGTTATGTGATATGTTTAATATATATGACATATATATATTCCAATTAATGATTAAGGCGGTCATTGGTTTCTTGGTGTGGTCCATATTAAAGAAAAAATGCCGGAAGTTTGGGACTCATGCACACCAAGAAGGAAATCGGCCAATACATCTTGTCTTGCCCAGCTAAAATGAATGGTATCTTCACTTCATCCCTATAATACATTCGTTACATCCCTTTTGCCCGTTGAAGTAAATAACTTATTGTTGACACATAATGCTTGTTCACCTTGGTGTTGCATTTGTTTTGCAGCTGGTTGCACTTGATTTTATGCTAGGGGAGGATATTACATTCTTATTTGAACATTCATTCGCCATTAGCAATTTCATTGTGGTAGAGGCCAATGCACAGTAGCAGCCAAACGTGTACGATTGTGGAATGTTTGTCTGCATGTTTATGGATGATATCATCCCCACTGTGGAACAGCTTGAACTAGTGAGTTGCATATATAAACCTTCTTAAATTAATGTCTCATTACATGATCTGATGGTCTGTTTATGATTCTGAGTGTAGTGCTTGACATATGTCATTTGTTATAGTTTGATTCCACCCACCAGCATCTGTTGTTTGCTCGGTACCTTGCTCTCTTTCTCGGTAACAAAATATCTATAAGCATTACTGAAAAAGCCACAGCCCGGCATAATGAATTGGTGAAAGCTAAGTTGAAGCGTAAACTTCATAATCGAGATGTGCCACCCATAAAAAAATGTAGCAAGAAAGCATTGCGTCATCTTCTATAATGTTGTGTGTGAGTAAGACAACTTGTAGATGAAGATTCTGTAGCATGTTTTGACAAGTACTGTTAACTTATTTGCACAGAAAGTTTTGTTATACAAATTTTCACCATGTTGATATTATAATTCCATATGTGGATGGGTTGTAGGCAGTTGGTAATCCTTTTGTCCACCAGCCTGACCATTGATTTGTTTAGTTCTTAGCATATAATAGGACAACAGACAGACTGTATATACATCAACTGTAAAAAGTTTTGGGCAATTTAGTTCTATCTTGGTATTTAATCCGATGATATTGTGATTGTATTTTTTTTTTTTTTTGTTATCTTTTTTATCGCATTCCTGCGACGTGTTTCGACATTACAATTTTTTTCTTAGTTTTCATATCATCATTGTACAACAGACATTACTTATGGTAACTTATCAACATCCAAATGGTATGCAAGATAGGTTTGACTAGTATGATACCTCATCTTATCATCCATAAACGACTGTTATGCTAGTCATTGTTCATAATGTGGGTACACCTTTTGGCCAATCATTTTTCAGAATATGCGTATACATTTTGTCAGATGTTTTAAATAGACAACATGTTTGCTACGTTGGCATAAGTAGAATCTTCAAAACTTATGGGACCATTTGTTCCATGCAACCCGGTCTTTTTCATGTGTAGTGGTGGTGATGTCAACAAGTTGCCTGTACATTGGCATCAGTCATGAAAGGAGCCACAATAGACGTTTCCTGATGCATATTATTACTAACAACTCAACATATGTCCTCCAGTTGAATATGTGGACATGTCATCACTGTGTACACAACCTGTCGACATTTCCCATAATTGCGTGTCTTTGTTGAGGTTTTCTTCGGTTTTCTTATCCCCTATTTGGTTATAGCTTTTAGTGGATTTTTCACCTGCACACCGATGGCCGTTTTGTCCTACCCGTCACCATTATTAATTTCCGTCTTTTTCTTTCCTAACATTCCTTCCATTCTCTCAGTTAGACGGTGGATATTGCATTTTGTCTCCGCAAATGCTTCCGCTGATTGAGAAGCCATGTAGCATAGCTTTGCACAATGACTGGTTAACGCTGCATACCTAACATTTGAAGCACCAACATCATAATGCTTGTTCAATTTGTTTTATATTATAAAAAAAAAAAAAAAAAACATTACCCTACTTAATTAGATCTTTCACACAGTGGACTTTTGTTACCCCTTTATTATATATACAAATATTAATATGCGGTTATATACAACTTAATAAGGTTTGAATGTGAAGCCATGTATTCTAAATGTAATGGTAAAAGTAAAATGGTGTGCTACCACGTACTGATGGTACAGATAGGGGCTTTCGCACAATCCATTGACACATGCGACACCCGTACCAGTGGACATTGCTTTGGTGGTGTGTGTGGAAGGCTTCGTCGACACTGTGCATCGGGAGTGCAGTTACTCGCCGTGTTAGTAAGTAGCCGCTCCTGGATATATGTGTGGACGCGCACCCATTAAAACTGGGAAGCATGTCTTGCTGAAAGGTGCACCGCTGCACTGATGTCGAGGTGTGACCGTGCAGTTTTGGTAGTGGTGGTGCGCGGCTGCACCTATCATGTAGTGTGGCCGGGCACCTATGAACCATTTATCACGCCGACCACTGCCTTAGGTGCGCTGGCACACTGATATGGGAGTGAGGCCGCGCAACCATTAATATTGGTTGAACATTTCTGTCTTTTGGGGGTGGGATTGCTCTCACAAACGTGATGCGGTCACGCAGTTCTGGTAGTGGTTGTGCATGGTTGTACCTTTGATTTGGTGCGGCCTCGCTCAACCTTCCCAAATTTAGAGGGCGTCTATTGTTATCGGTGCACGAGCACATTGAAATGCTAGTGCAACTACGGTGGGACACTGAAGTAATGGCGCAGCCACCCCATGGTTTGACTGGGGCTGGGCACCTATGAGGATTGCAATGGTTGCAGCCCTCAATTGGTAGGGGTCGCGTTGACATCGCGGTGCAGCCACCGACGTTTGATGCATTGTTCGTACGTACCCACACTATTACTTAAACGTTGCCGCACTGGCTTCCTATACAATATACCAATGCTATTAAAAAGAAATAAAAAGAAAGGTACATAACATAGAAATTAAACCATTTTTGTTAAGTTTACCGGACTATGTGAACAACATTTGCTTTAAATTCGGGCACCACCTTATCAACGTCACCATCATCCTTTGCATTCTTTGTCCACCAATCCAATATCAAGGACTCTGGTAAACAGTCAAAGTTCATAGCCTTCATTGCACCAAATATATGGGAGCAAGGGATGCCAAGTGTTTGAAACAATTTGCAAGAGCATAAGAAGATTTTTCAGATGGCTTATATACCACATCCCATGTTCTTTCACTACAGCCAAACTTTTTAAATGTAAATGTCTTCTTCATAGTGTCAGTGACACAGTTTATGATGCTTAAATAACTTATTATGGGATATATATCAATCATATATATATATATATATATAAGTAGTTGTAACATAACTTCAACAGCCTTAAAATACATCAATCACTCATGCAAACCATAGGCATACAAACTCCACAAACAATAAACACAATCATCAACAGTCTTCAAACACAATCATCGCACTCACAACCGTTACACAAACGACCTTTACACTATTAATTAACTCTTTCCATCTTCCGGGACAAAAACCCAAAAAATATTTTTTTTTTCCCATTACAAACGTTATACTACACTGACAGTAAAATGTAACACTATAAGTCAACCATGCAAACCGTATAGAAGAAATCAACCTTTATCCTATAAAAAAAAAGGCTTAAAAACCTAACTAACGATGGCAAACTGCGGGTGGACATACACGCACCAAGCCTAGACACGCATTGGACCCTCCTTCTCTGACGGTCCATAGCCTGCATATACCCTCAAATTATTGTAAGGGTCTGGGTGAAGACCCGGCCTACGTATTGTTCGGATCTACTTAGACCCGCACTATACCTAGTTTCTCAGATCAGATCCATGTTCATCGGGTCAGATCCGAGTTAAAATTTTAAAAAAAATAAACAAATTCGGCAGCAGAGCACCAACTTACAACCGTTTCCTTCAAGCACAAAACTCACTGCTAGTGGAGAGAGAGACCGAAATGTTCTGCTGGTCTCGGTACCTGAGCAACGCAGAGCAAAACTAAGATCCCCGAAATGGAAAGACCGAGCAAAACAAAGTGGAAACAAATGGAGATTAGAGAAATTGAGAGACCCAAAAATTATATTGGATAGAGATACGATGACTATACCATAGTTTTGAAGCTGTAGACACACAACAGATCAGATGGTAGCGATGGAGATCAACGGAGAGGTTTTGCTGGGCACACAGCAGGTTGCAATCTGGCGATGGAAAAGAAGAAAGGTGTAGACGAGCAGAGGAATGGCGGTGACGGTGAGAGAGAGGCACAATAGGGCAGAGAACGGCAACGACTGTGAGAGAGAGACACAATGGGGCAAAGGAATAGTGGTGACGGTGAGAGAGAGGCATAGTAGGGGCAGAGGAACGACGACAACAGAGATGGGAGCTACAGAAAGTCGCGAGAGTTTAGATAGTTTTGTTAGGGTTTTTGTTATGTGGGTGCGGGTAGGAGGTATATAAGGCATAAGTATTTTACAGGTCTCCGGATACACCCATAATCATGTAATGATTATGCGGGTTGTGCTGATCCAATTCTTTTAATGGTTTTTTATATTATCGATTCGGGTCTACACCCGAATTCTTGCATTATAGGTATAGAGACGGTCTGTAGACCCTATCCATTTTGCCATCCTTAAACCTAACATTTATTTAATTGTTTGTGCATATTCTTTTTTTTACAGGCAATAAAGCTATTGATGATGCACCAAACAACATGGATTTTATTTGTACATATTAATTGTATTAATCATATTTGAAATCATTGTATTTAAGACCATATTATTTAATTTCAGTCTATATGATGGATATATGTTTAAGTTTAGTCTAAAGTTTTGTGTGAAACATTATAACTCCAGGATATTTAACTAAATTTATTTAACGTGACTTAAATAGATTTTATATAACAATGTGTAATAAACATCGTGTTTTTTAAAATTTTAAAACATTACCGTACTTAACAAATTTAAAAAATGTTGTGTTTTTTTAAACTTGTTAACAAGATCGTTAAAATTATTAATCCAACAAGTTGGACGTTTGCTGAGATCATATGTTCCAAGTTGTTGATTGTCAACAACTTCAGACGTTGCGTGTACGTTGAACTTGTTCATCGAACAAGTTCAACGTTGATGTCAACACGGTAACGATCCATAAGCTGTTAACCTGAACATTAAAATTGTTGTTCCAACCAGTTCGACGTTTAAAGTTGTTGAGTGTTAACAACTTCAGACGTTGCTTAAACGTCAAACTTGTTTGCTCCAACAAGTTTGACGTTGACGTCAACAAGTTCATATTTCAAAAGTTGTTAGAATGGATGTGAAAATTGTTGATCCGACAAGTTCTACGTTTGCTGATGTCATACGTTTGAAGTTGTTAAGTTTCAACTTAAGACGTTGCATCAACGTCAAACTTGAACATCCAACAACTTCGACGTTGATGTCAATAAGTTGACGTTAGGCAACTTGTTGATATGAACATTAGAATTGCTGGAGCAATAAGTTCGACGTTTGTTGCTGGAGCAATAAGTTCGACGTTTGTTGACATCATACGTTTGAAGTTGTTGACACAAGTGTTAACAACTTCGGACGTTGCTTTAACGTCTAACTTGTTGAACCAACAATTTTAATGTTGATGTCAACAAGTTGACGTTCGAAAACTTGTTGACTTGAACGTGAAACTTGTTGATCGAACAAGTTCGACGTTTACTGACGTTATACGTCCGAATTTGTTGAGTGTCAACAACTTCGGACGTTGCTTTAACACATCCAACTTGTTGAACCAACAACTTCGATGTTGATGTAAACAAATTAACGTTAGACAACTTGTTGACATGAATGTTGAACTTGTTGATCGAACAAGTTCGACGTTTGCTGATGTCATATGTCTGAAGTTGTTGAGTGTTAAAAACTTCGGACGTTGCATTAACGTCTAACTTGTTAAACCAATAACTTCGACGTTGATGTTAACAAGTTGACGTTAGGCAACTTGTTGACATGAACGTTGAACTTATTGATCAAACAAGTTCAACATTTGCTGACGTCATACGTCCGAAGTTGTTGAGTGTCAACAACTTTGGATGTTGCTTTAACGTCCAACTTGTTGAACTAACAACTTCGACATTAATGTTAACAAGTTGACGTTCGGTAACTTATTGACATGAACGTTGAACTTATTGAACGAATAAGTTTGACGTTTGCTGACGTCATACGTCCGGAGTTGTTAAGTGTCAACAATTTCGGACGTTGCTTCAACGTCCAACTTTTTGAGCCAATAAGTTCGACGTTGATGTCAACAAGTTGACGTTGGCAAACTTGTTAACTACAACGTTGAAGTTGTTGATCGAATAAGTTCGACGTTTGCTGACATCATATGTTTGAAGTTGTTGATTGTCAACAACTTCGGACGTTGCTTTAACGTCCACTTGTTGAACCAACAACTTCGATGTTGATGTCAACAAGTTAACGTTCGATAACTTATTGACATGAACGTTAAAGTTGTTGATCCAACAAGTTTGACGTTTATTGACGTGATACTTCCGAAGTTATTGAGCGTCAACAACTTCAGACATTGCTTCAACATCTAACTTGTTGAACCAACAATTTCGACGTTGATGTCAACAACAAGTTGACATCAACATTGAAGTTGTTGAACGAACAAGTTCAACGTTTGCTGATGTCATACGTCCGGAGTTCTTGAGTGTCAACAATTTTGGACGTTGCTTCAACGTCCAACTTATTGAGCCAACAACTTCGATGTTGATGTCAATAAGTTGATGTTGGGAAACTTGTTAACTATAACGTTGAAGTTATTGATCGAACAAGTTCGACATTTGTTGATGTCATACTCCGGAGTTATTGAGTGTCAACAATTTCGGACATTGCTTCCACGCCCAATTTGTTGAGCAAACAACTTCGACGTTGATGTCAACAAGTTGACGTTGGGAAACTTTTTAACTACAACATTAAGGTTGTTGATCGAACAAGTTCAATGTTTGCTGACGTTATACGTCCGAAGTTGTTGAGTGTCAACAACTTCGGACGTTGCTTCAACGTCTAACTTGTTGAACCAACAACTTCAACGTTGATTGTCAACAAATTGACGTTTGACAACTTGTTGACATGAACGTTGAACTTGTTGATCTAACAAGTTCGACGTTTGCTGATGTCATATGTTCGATGTTATTGAGTGTCAACAACTTTGAACGTTGCTTCAAAGTCCAACTTGTTGAACCAATAACTTCGATGATGATATCAACAAGTTGACGTTCAGCAACTTATTGACATGAACGTTGAACTTGTTGATCTAACAAGTTCGACGTTTGCTGACGTCATACGTCCTAAGTTATTGAGTGTCAACAACTTCGGACGTTGTGTCAACGTCCAACTTGTTATACCAACAACTTTGACGTTGATGTCAACAAGTTGATATTCGGTAACTTGTTGACATGAACGCTTAACTTATTGAACGAACAAGTTCGATGTTTGCTGACGTCATACGTCCAGAGTTCTTAAGTGTCAACAATTTCGGACGTTGCTTCAACGTCCAACTTGTTGAGCTAACAACTTCAACGTTGATGCCAACATGTTAACGTTGGGAAACTTGTTAACTACAACGTTGAAGTTGTTGATCGAACAAGTTCAATATTTGTTGATGTCATACGTCCGAAGTTGTTGAGTGTCAACAATTTCAGACGTTGCTTCAACGTTCAACTTGTTGAACCAACAACTTCGAAGTTTATGTCAACAAGTTAACATTCGGTAACTTGTTGACATGAACGTTGAACCTGTTGAACAAACAAGTTCGATATTTGCTAACGTCATATGTCCGGAGTTGTTGAGTGTCAACAATTTCGGACGTTGCTTCAACGTCCAACTTGTTGAGCCAACAACTTCGACATTGATGTCAACAAGTTGATGTTGGGAAACTTGTTCACTACAATGTTGAAGTTGTTGATCGAACATGGTCTACGTTTGCTGACGTCATACATCCAAAGTTGTTGAATGTCAACAACTTCGAAAGTTGCTTCAACGTCCAACTTGTTGAATCAACAACTTTGACGTTGATGTCAACAAGTTGACGTTCCGAAACTTGTTGACATGAACGTTGAACTTGTTGATCGAACAAGTTCGACGTTTGCTGACATCATGCGTCCGAAGTTGTTGAGTGTCAACGACTTCGGATGTTGCTTCAACGTCCAACTTGTTGAACTAACAACTTCGGTAATAATGTCAGTAAGTTGACATTGGAAAACTTGTTAACTACAACGTTGAAGTTGTTAAATGAACGACTTTCACGTTAATGTAAATTTTTAACAATTAAAATTTATTAAAATAATATAATATAAAATTTTATTTCTTTATTTATATATTATTTTAATTATAATATAATATATTTTATATTGATAATAAACTAATAAAATAATATATTATATATTTTATTTTATTATTAAAATATAATTAAAATATTATTTATTATTACATTATTATTTTTAATTACAAATCGGTTGCTGTAAGTTTCAACAATCGTATTTGGCTGCCAACTGGTAGCCAAATAATATTATTTATTATTTGTTGTTTGTACCATAGCCATTCCTAACAAGAAACCTTCTTATACGCATAACAAAAAAAGAGCTTTATTAGTGAAGCTAGCTAGTACAATCAAATTAGATTATTGATTGAAAAAGATAAGATATTAAGTATTTGAAAGTGTGTAGAGAATTATTTTAATTATATTTATCATGGTCAAATCCTTAAATACTTTATTGATTTTATCAAAACTCGAATGGAATTAATTAAATTTCTTTCTTTGACAATATTCCTACCCCTTTCACTTTAGTATAATAGTTAAGGATTATGCAAAACCAAGTTTATTTAATTTTATTGTTTTTGGTTTTACCATATATATATATATATAAATTTTTGTTGTTGTTCAAGGCACTTTTAGTATTCATCAATCTTTAGCTACATTTTTGCCGTACTACTTGTATAAATAATCATAGATAATAAATGTTTTCTTCGTGCATGGCAAGTCATGTATGCGTGAAAACAATTGTCACTTCTTTATTATAAAAGGAACGGATTGAAACAAGTCTATCTGCAGGTTATTTTTGAATTTCAAGTCGGGAAAATTTGGCCCAACTTACTTCTGACCATCTCTTCTTGGGTTCAAAATTAACTATGTTGAGTATACATGGTTGTGATAATTCGGAAGAGTTGTTTCCGCATACAATGATACTCATAGAAGATTCAAGAGAAATGAAAATAGGGAGTAAAATAGTGTTCCCTAAATTAAATTGCCTAGAGATGAAAGAACTTGCAAACTTGAAAGGATTGTGCTCTGGATGTCACATTGAATTTCCAACATTAAAAGAATTCAAGATAAATAATCGTCCTGAATTGACAGGATTCATCTTTGATGATAAGGTACAACGATCACAAGTTTCTTAATCTTCTATACTTTAATTTATCTTTTCTCTATCTAGTTAGACCCAATCTGCTATTTCTTTATTTTTTGAATAAATACATTCCAATTAATTCGGTTATAATTATAAAATATCCTTAGTAACTCAACAACATATACACTATAGATTGGAGTTCCGAGCTTAGGGAAAATAAATATTTCATCCATGGACAACTTGGAAATGATATGGCACACTCAACTTGATGAGGATTCCATTTCCAAATTAAAACCATTCTAGTTGAGGGATGCTGGAAGCTACTGCCTTTGTTCTGGTCGAATGTATATGGAAGATTCTTGAACTTGGAAACTCTACATGTTAGTGACTGTGCCTCTCTAGAAGAGATATTTGATCTCCATAAAATAAATTCCAAAGAAAGACATTCCACAACATCAACTCAATCCAAAGCATTGTAATCAACAATTCTATGTTTTACAAACCTGCAAAATTTGAAAGTTTCAGAATGTGGAGGTCTAAAATCTTTTTTTTTTCCGTATTGAATGTTGCAAAGGAAGGAGGAGCAATGGAAGAAACGCATGCTACTGCTAGGTTTGTCTTTTACCCTGGTTGATATACAGTGGAATGGCCTATCTTAGGAAGCTTGCGGCTGTGTGATTGTGGGATCCTTGACTCTCACGATAAAGACCGAATGCAACACCTCCTCTTCTTGGTCAAAAAGGTATCTAGACATATTGTCGTACTTCTTTTTGAATTGATAAGAATTCATATGACAAAAGACATATCAATTCTATTCGACACAGATAGATTTTCTTTCATTTCAAATTGGATTTTAGTTGGCAATTTCTTGCCAAGTAAATTGGTTAATTTTTCCCCTCTATTTAAATTAATATGTAATTATTTTACGTATAGCCCGTGACATCATTTGAAGGAACATAACACCTTCATGCTTGTTATATGATTGATTGCTAGGCCGTCCCCTGCTTGAAGGAATTGATATTATCTGGAAGAGAACTCATGATGATGTGGCAGGGCCACGATCCAGAATCTCTCTTTCCAAACTTAAAAATTCTTGTAGTTCTTGATGAATCCAAAGCTGATGATTTGTTACATGCGGACCAGCCAGTTCTTCACTACATGGGAGATGTGAAGTACACGTGGAAACAAAACTTCAAATTGGACTTAATTCTTCCAAATTTTGAACATGTAACAGTAAATGGGTGTGACAGTTTCATCAGTCTAATGCCACCTTATGCTTCTTTTCAAAATCTAACATGTCTGGAAGTTTATGATTGCAATAGTTTGGAACATATAGGAACATTCTTCAAGGCCAAAAATCTGGTGAAGCTTGTTAGCTTGACAATACACAGGTGCGAACAGATTGTTGAAGAACTAAGAAATCATGGAGATGTAACAAGGGATAAAATTCTTTTCAGCAACTTGAAGTGCTTGTCACTCTAGAATTTACCAAGTCTCACAAGAAGCTCTTGGAATTTCGCCTTAGAATTCCCATCTTTAGAAGAATTAGATGTGTACGACTACCCAAATATGAAGATTTTCTCTCAAGGAGAGTTAACCACACCAAAGTTACATGACGTCAAAAATCACTTGGGATCAATTGAACTATGTCCAGACATTGATGTTAGTAGAGCCCTACAACAACTCCATGAACAAAAGGTATGTATCAATTCACTAAGTTAAGCAATCTACAAGACTTCACTATATATCTTTTAATACAATTCCTATTTTCCCCTTTATATATTCTGATTTGTTACAATAAGTTGCCACAGACGATCAGAGTAATTATTCTACATATGAAACAGAGGCATGTATCAATTCACTAAGCTAAGCAATCTTTTGGACTTCTCTGTATATCTTTTAATACAATTCCTATTTTCACCTTTATATGTTCTAATTTGTTACAAGAAGAGTGGCATTGTTACTTATGAATCAGAGAGAAGGCACTTATATGGTTAGCGAGACACTGAGGTTGTATTTTGATGTTTTTCATGTTAAAAGTCAGATTTTGTATTTTCTTCTTCTTATACCTTGATTGTATTCCTTTAGCTTTCATTCGATTGACGTTGCCGCTTTTGAACTTTGAAGTATTACAACATTCGTTGCCATGAAATTCTACAATCCATGGTTATATTTTGATAAAATATTATTTTGAGATAAACATTTAAATAGGATACTTATCAAGTTTGTTTAATCAATACCGACCTGTTAAAATAAACCAAATATATATCAAAACAATTTCGTTATCTAATAATTATATTCAGTACTGAAACTCTTGTTACAATCATTTCAAAAAGAAACTCTTGTTAGGATCAGTAGGCTTTTTTTTTTTTTTTTTCAATATCAATCATTTCCTAGTTAAGCTCTTCATTTCCATAGTCATAGTTTTGGATTTAGTTTTGAACTTAAATTTTGATTTTTCTCTTTCAACAAGCGATTCTAAAACATTATTAATATGTTTGTCCATTACTCATCGTGCAAATAGATATATCCTTACAAGTACAATAATGAAATTATAATGAGTCAGTCAATTTCTTGTCAAAGTTATATTTACGATCAATAAGAAAAGAATACAATGTATAATGTATATATTATTTGAGCAGCCAAAAAATAATTTCCAAGTGTAATAATTGATTCCCTAATATAAGTTGACAAGTAAGAACTTTACAGGCCCTGTAGATGCATTGGTACACACCAACTTGACCAAAATTCAATAAAATGTGATATCTTTCTAGTTTATATCATCAAAACTAGTAAACAAAAATGTGAAACTTGCATCTTCAAACAATGCCACCACATCGAAAGTTGATAATATTCTTCAATGTTGAGAGGCAGGAGTGTAAGAATTATAAAATTTCTTGATCACCTGTTTTGAGCCAAGTTCTGAAATTATGGTCATGGTTAAGATCTACCTTTCAATAACCCTTCTACTGTTTCTAAATTCACTGGGATCATCATTTGCATCCCTATCATATTTGTGAGACATCCGAGGTTTTGAACTTCCAAATCCCTTACGTTTAGATCCCTTGAAATTCCTTGAATCACCCCTTCTGTCATTCGTCATACGTCCACCATAGTCATCCCATTTAGATCCTCTATTATCTCCACGGAACCCTTGAGATGATCTATTACCATCAAACATAGAGTTCCTTTTATAATCCATCTTACCTTTCGATTTAAATGGTACATCATTCACAAAGTTATAACCGTCACAACCTTTAAAATTGTTTCCTCTTCACATAGTTTCTAAGTTTATTTCGTCCAAATCTATTTTTACGTATATCAAATTGATCATTATCAAACTCTGAATCAGAAAAGTCAGTACTTTCCACGTCAGAGTCCACTCTCTCCTATAATTCCTACCAGAAATTGCTTTATTTCCTTTTTCAGGCCTGATTTTGATATCCTCAACCAAATCATAATCCAAATCTGAAGGGGGACCAGATTCTTCAGCTGAGCCAAAACCCAATCCCCTAGATGGACCTCTACCTCTACTTCTATGTCTAGAATCAGCAACATGACTAGATTTCCAGTTGGGATGAGCGAGCTGGAAGCTCTTCATCAGTGTCAAAATCCAGTTCACCATCCTCAGAGCCTGAGAAAGCCGAGTTTTGTTGCATCAGCTTAGATGTCTTATTGTTAGATCAAGGACGTGTCCTCTGCCTACCCCTAAAATTATTATCAGGGCCCTCAATATCTTCTGCCTCAGAAAATCCTTCAGAAAGATCATTCGAAGAAGCCTACCTCACTGAATAATTGTCCAGGGTTTCAATCTCATAACTGTCAACATCATCTTCATCATCAAAATCATCAAAACCAATTCTAGGTTTGTTACTATCAATATCAGAATGCCCTCTCTCATGGGCTCTTCGAACTGTTTTATTGAAATCATCTCCATACCCTCTAAAAGATTCTGCATGAGCGTTACTGTCCAAAGGAGAGTCTTCACCCCTCAACAAAGAATCAGCATACTCAAATGCAGCAACATCTGCTCCATCTGATTCGTGATCATCAAAGTAAAAAATCCAGGAATTTGAATCCTCAAGCCTCTTTGCAATCTTCTCCATTCTCATATTTGGACCCTGTTTCCTCTCTTCCATTTTATTCTCCATAAAGTCATCGGGTGGACATTTGCCATCACAATGAAAACATGTCATATTTCTCCTATAATTTAAAAAGTTGTGCCTGTGACAGTATAGAACCATCATAAGCTCTACAAGCTATAACATCATCAATCCTGCACCATAAACAATATTGAAAATTATCCTTTTTTCTGAAACTTGTAGCCAAACAGAATCAACTAGGAAAATATTCGTAATCAAGCACTGGAAATTTACTCAGGGCATTCCCACTCTCCAGGAAGCAGCTGCCTCTTTGGCCGCTTGACATCACATTTTAGGCACACTGTATCCTTTGCTAAATTCATGAAATTACACCTAAGACAATAGTTTTTAATTGTTGTTACTTTACAGCCTTTATAAAATACCAAAATGGTGTTAAAAGTTAAAAAATTCGATGGTTAATGCAAGGTTGATTATCAGTACACTTTGAGACAGTGCAAATGAAAACCTATAATATCAATAAAAACTGTCCATGGACACTCATTTAGTGCATCTTAACCAAAGCAGATGCATCCTATTTGAAAATTGTATGTACACTAAGCAAATTTGCACCATTACCTAGATAGGAAAAAGTTGATCAAGAAAAAATCATAAGCTTTTAAAGAAGAGATATACTAGTCTTCTTTTTTCATCTCCACATCATCCCGTCCGATTCCGTTTATTACTGGAGGAGGAAGATTTGGATCTATTGGAATAGCACTCAACTTGACAATCTCATGTAGCAACTTACGAACAACAGTCTTCACAGACTTTTGTTTCAGGAGGGACTTACTGATTACAGATCCCATTTATAGGATCAAAACCATAAGTCAACCGAAGACTCATAATATCTATAGTTCGTGCCTCATCCTCTTCATGTGTTAACAAATATGCCCTTTCACAGGAGCTCCTCAAGCAGCGAGAATTACAGATCTGTTACAACACATGATGTGAGCAGCACACATGACATTGGAGTTGATGGTGCATGCAATAAGGATGGTCGTTCCAAGGACAACTCCAATGTCATGTGTGCTGCAAACATCAATACATATAGACATCAGTTAAAGAACAAATTATAATCAGCTAGAAAATTACCTCGCAATAGAATTACGTGTAAGGAAAGGAAACCTCAAAAAGGAAATAAATAACAATTAGTGCTTAAAGATAAGTGCAAGAAAAACAGAACTTACACAGACCAACTTTTAATGAAAATATAGAAGGCAAACTACGAACACAGCTACTAATCATTGAGAGGCTGAAGGTTTTTAATTTACATATTGCGATGACAATTGTACATACATCATTGATTGATAAAACATACAATTGTAATGATTGTATACAATTAAGAGCAGTGGCAAAAAGATAAAATGATAAGAAATCAAATAAAAATAAGTGAAAAAGAAGGCAGAGTATATTTTAATTCAACAAGAAGGTGCACAAAACTAAAGAAAAGAAGTAACACTTTCATCTCCTTCGTCAAGGTAAACATGCTCGCTTTGCAGAGAAAACCACCTTCTCGTCTGCACTTGGACACCCATAGCGAACCAAACTCTGAATATCCTGTCCCGACAAGGACCTGAAATCAACATTTTATCTAAGCACGTTTCGAGCAAAGTGGTATCATTACGTAACCATTGACGCCATCACTCATCCCTTGGTGCCATTGACTCACTGGTCACACATTATTTGGTGTCCACGTAACCACTCATGTCATCACCTATGTTTTGCCATGTTATCATCAACCCATGATGTGGCTGGCCACGTCATCACATATCCCATAAGATGCCCGTCAAGTCCACACATTACAATTTATCAAATGACAATTACTTGCAGTGGGCCTGGATCCTTTGATTGATTGGCCCAAAATTTAAGGTGCTTCATCCCTCTTGTTAAAAAGTAGCCATATTTTCACCCCTAATAAATTATGTACACCCATTTCATAGGTATATCTCATCAAAACTATGAAAAATCTTTAATTTATAAATAAACCTCAATTAATATCAATATTGTCATTTTTTTATTGTTTTTATAATATATTTTTGTAAGTACAATCTAGAATAGTTATTTTGTTATCTAATTAATTTTACTAAAATTTAGAGATTTTTCCCTCAATAAACAAGGCAAGTCAATTATTATTTTCTTTTAATAATTAATTTAAAACTTATCATTTTATAATCAATTTTTTAAGAAGATTTTAAATTATTCTTCACACTTTACAATTAATTTATATTCTTTTAAAAATATTTGATATTTGAAAAAAAAAAGCAATTAATTTCGAGAAGTTAGAATTTAAAAAAATATAGAGAGTTTTACTTCGGTTTAATTTTTGATTAAGTATAATTTTTAACATTATATGATAATGTTCAAACAAGTTTCTTATTATTTGATCAATATATAATTTTTTATTTCGGTTTAATGAATGTATTGTATTACGAAGAAAAGAAATTTGAATTAATCAATGATTTTTTATGGAGTATTTGAAATAAAATAAACTTCTTGATATATGTTCTTATTTATTTTTTCTTCCAAGCATATTTTCTTCATATATTTTTTCCTTTATAACTAAATACAGTAATTTTATCAAGATTTTGATTCATTCTTGATATTATGTAATTAATTTGTTTATTTAAAAATTGTTTGATATTTGAAATTAGTATTTCAAAATCATTCTTAATATTCTACCATTAATTTGTTTAAAAATTGTTTGATATTTGAAATTAGTATTTAAAAAGAAGTTAAGTGTTTGAGAAAATAAAAAGATATTATCATATAAATGAGGAAGTGATTAATATTTGTGGGTGTAGTTATAAATTATTTACCCTTTTTAGTAATTTTCTTTAAGGAATATATGGTAATTTTCTAAATAAACCATGTTGGGGTGTACATACAATTTTTTAGGGGTGTAAATATCGTTACGTCTTATTAAGACCCATCAAGACCAAGTTTACAGTTGGGTTTGGTCCAAATTTGTAGTGTTCTGTGTTTTTTTTTTTTTTGGTTACTTATATATATATATAAATATATATAAATAATGCATTGTGCTTTTCTTTGATTTGATACCTTAACTTCAAAAATTATAGAAATATAAGAGATATATGACATAGATATTAGACAATTATTTATTTTTGTATTAAAATGTTGGTGCCTATTTTTAGATTTAATGTAATTGTAAAACATATACAAAACTGAGTTATATACATTATGAGCTCAATCGACAGCATTATTGCTATCGTTTGAAAATAATATTTTTCCTAAAAATTTCAAAGCACACCAACTAGGGACTATAAATTGTCTTACCATCTCCAAATCATGTGTTACCAAATAATTTATGTTATTGTAGTAAAAAAATATGGGATTATTCCATCTATAGTTGATTGAGAAGGCTTTGTTTTACTTAGAAAAAACCGTGTCAGTATGTTGGGCCTCTTATCAAATATCACTAATAAAAGTCTTTTCTCGATTTCAAACAATTGATTTTAATTTTTAACGAATTTTTGAAGACACCTCCCTAATACTAATAAAATATTTTCTATCAAGATTTTGTTAATAAAATATTTTTTAACAGTAGTAGGCAATCCAAATTTCAATTACAGAATCTAGCAAAATACAATAGATTGTTTTTAGGTAATGAATGTTTACAATATTTCAATAACTATCATTTATATTTAGCAACATAAAGAAATTTGCATGTATGTTTATGTATTGCCCATTAATTAATAAAAATAGACCACCAGCCAATGTGATATTGTGGTAGAGAATTCTCATTTAACCTGACAATAATTTGGGTTTGAGTAATTACATCATAAGTGATATTATGATGTAATTGAAAAAGGAATATCGGCTCATATAAAATAGATTAAAAAAATTAATACAAGTAATACTTTTGTTCGATTGTAATAGTATTTAGGTGTTGCATTTTCAAATGTTGTAGACAATTAAATATAATATAATTTATATCACCGTCCAATATGACCTGATGACAGAAAATATTCATTTAACTTAATAATAATTTTGATTTGAATCACTTCAACTATAAATGGTACCCCCCAAAAAAAAATACATAATAAAATTTGCAATTCTTTCTTTTTGTTTTAATATATAGTTTTAAGTTAATTATTTAAGCCATTGACATTTCCTTTTTATTTTACAAAATAAGAATGTAGTCAGGTGGCTCTGTTTCCTTAAAAACTTTATAAGAAAAAGAAAGTGAAAGAGATGAGTACAAAAGGGTTCAAAATGGCTGATATTGCTCTTTCTACTGCTACAAAGATTGCCCAATCCTTGGTTGCTCCTGTGGCACGTCTGTTCAGATATTTGTGGAACTACAAGAGCAACTTTGAGAATCTAGAGAATGAAGCGAAGAAGCTCAGGGGTAGAAGAGACCGTATGCAGCATTTGGTTGATGATGCTACAAGAAAAGGAGAAGAGATTGAAAAGCATGCTGAGAGTTGGCTTGATAATGTCATGAACATAATCGATGAGCCTCGAAGGTTGTTGAAGATGATCATAAGCAGGCAAATATGCAATGTTTCAAGGGGTTTTCGTGTCCTAATTTGAAGAAACACCATAAACACAGCCAGAATGCAGCTGGGAAGTTGAAGGATGTTGTTTGACTGCAACAAGAACCCAAGGAATTTTAAAAAGCTAATAGTTGAGGAAGGTAGCTAAACCCAATATATAATGTTTTTATATAAAACAATATTTGATAACACTATATAGTTTAAATAAAGTAAAATATACATAATATTTAGACCAAAACGAATAGTCTTATACTTTAAAATCCTAATAAAATCATTAAAATAAATAAAAATGAAAAAAAAAAAGTTATAATTTTTCTCAATGGGGCTTCATGTTTTAAAATCGTTTCATGATAACTTCTTTATCAATTTTATCAAAAATAATTTTCGACATATATGCAAGCAAATTATTATTTAATCAAGATCTCTCATTTGATATATAATTCAATCTTCATAATGTTTATAGCCAAAAAAGAAAAAAAAAATTATTCACTAAAATTGTAAATTACCAATGGATTTTGTACAGTACACAAAATGTAGAAGTAAATAGTCCTTATATATGAGAGAATTAAAATAAAAAATTGAAAAAAGGACAATATTAATTAATTAATAGTAGAAAAAATATTAGAAATAGAAAAATTAGGTCTCATAAAAATAATAAAAAGATGGGAAATTAATCATATTAGAAATAGTAAAAATAAATAATAGAGTTAAAAAATTAACGAACAACTATAAAAAAGAAAGAAGGATAAAAAGTTTAAATAAGATAATAATAATCAATAATAAAAATAATAGTTTTGATGTAGTGTGTTCTGTCCTTTCAACGAAAATCATCAAAAATAAAATAAAAATAACAGTTTTTTTTCGATACAAAAATTAAAATCAGACATCACAGCATTGCACTGCATACAAACGCACTGCATACAAACGCAACAGTATAAGGCTCCTTTAAGATTTTTTCTTCAAATCTCACTTTGCAGTGGGTCCGCCCCTGTATCATACCATTCCAAAGGAGACATGGCTTCAATCTAGCAATGGTTATGAAGCCTTTGAATCAAGAGAGTTGATTTTGAAGAATATTATTGACGTATTGAATAATCGTGATGTCTACGTGGTTGGGATATGTGGCACGTGTGGAGTCAGTCAGACAACACTAGCAAAAGAAGTTGCAAGACAAGTCGATGGACTTAATCTCTTTAATGAGATAGTTTTAATCTCTTTAATGAGATTGTTTTTGCAGAGGTGCCTGATGCACCGTACATAAAAAATATTCAAGGAGAAATTGGAGATGAATTGGGTTTGGAATTTCGCGAGGAGACTATATCTGGAAGGGTAAGGAGACCATATGAAGGATTGAAAAGATTCTTGTGATTCCTGATAATATTTGGGGGAGAATCGATTTGGAGAAAATAGGAATTCCTTTATATGATAATCATATAGGATATAAATTATTGTTGGCAACAAGGAGTAAAGATGTGCTAACAAACAAGATGGATTCTCAGATTAATTCCTACGTTGAGGTTTTAGATGAAGGTGATGCTTTTAAACTTTTTAAAAGGACAGCGGGTGTTTGTAGTGAACTCCCTAATTTGCAAGCTGTAGCACGTGATGTAGCTAAAGCATGTGCAGGTGTGCCCATTGCAATTGTTATGGTAGCAAACGCTTTAAAAGATAAGGGTGTATCTGAATGGAACAAGGCCTTGCGAGAATTGAGAAGGCCAGAAAGCTTCGAAGGAGTGACTTTTGAGGTATATTTAAGTGTACAATTGAGATACAACCGATCAGAAATTGAGGAACTCAAGTCGATATTTTTGTTTTGTGGTACAATGGCCTATCTCTACAAGTTTTCTATTCGAGACCTATTGAGGTACGGAATGGGTTATTCATGAGAGTCCAAACAATGGAAGAGGCATTGGATAATGTAGATGTGTTGGTCACCCAACTGATTCTTTATTGCTCAACACTTCTAATGGGAAACTATTTGCAGTCCATGATGTTGTTGGTGATGTTACTAAATCAATTGGATCAAGAGATCACCATATGTTTATAGTGACAGATACCATTTCGAGGAATTGGGCACATGAAGATACGTGGAAAAGTTGTACTGCAATCTTTCTACATGATATTAAAATGCTTCCTCGAGATCTGTTTTGCCTCAACTTAAGGTTTTTCATGTGAAAAGTAAGGATTCGTTTCCAAAAGTCCCCTATAGTTTCTTCAAAGGGATGCCAAGGCTTCAAGACTTATAAAATGGATTTATGTTTATTATCTACATCAATTAATCAGCTTATAAACCTTCAAATGTTATGTCTTGAACAATGTAAATTGGGAGATATAGCTATTATTGGAGACCTAAAGAAATTAGAAATCCTTAGCCTTCGTGAATCTAATATCGAGAAGTTAGCTAAAGAAATTCATCAATTGATAATGCTAAAGTTGTTAGATTTATGTGATAGCTCCAAGCATTGTGTTATTACACCAAATGTTTCATCAAGTTTTACCCAATTAGAAGCATTTTATATAGGTAATGCCTCTTTCCAATGGGAAGTTGAATGACCCAACATTGCGAGAAGTAATGCTATCCTTGATGAGTTGAAGTACTTGTGTCATCTAACCACTTTAGACATACAAATTCCAGATGCTTAAATGTCAGAAGGCTTGCTGTCCCCAAAGTTGGAAAGGTATAAAATATTGATAGGAGACTGTTGGTATGAGTATCATTTATATTCACAATGTGAGACTAGCAGATATAAAATGTTGAAACTCAATCTAAATACAAAAAGAGGATGGAGTTGGCTAGCTATTGAAAGGAATCACAGAGCTAGAGTTGCATGCTGTGCTGGATGCTAGGAACGTTCTCTATGATATAGATGGAAATAGTTTTCCTAAATTGATACATCTTCGTGTCTTTTTTTTGTTTAATTTAAATGATAATTCTCACTTTTTATGCATTGTAGACTCAAAGCAATTAGCATCTTGTGGTCCCTTACCAATTTTGGAGGAGATAATTGGAGAAGATATGCAATAGTTCACTTGGAGCAAAGTCTTTCCTTCAATTGAGAACTATTCAGGAGGGAAGCTGTGAGAAATTGATTAATATCTTCTCATTCTCCATTGACATTGTCCTACCACAACTTCAAGAAATTGATGTGTATATGTCTTGGTGCAAGAATATGATAAGACATTTTTGCTATTGATGGAGAAAATATCAACAACAACGAAGTGATTCATAAGATTCAAGTCAATCAATTACGCAATGTGACCCTAAGAGATTTACCAAAACTCAAAAAGTTTCTGCCGCAAAGCGAAGGCACCTTCAGCACTGCAATTGACAAGTGATACAAATGCTCGAGAAATCATTTCAAGGGATAAGCTTTGTATTTCAATGTCGTTTTTCAATGATTTATGTAAAGGGAAACCCTCATTCTCTCATTTTAATTGTTCTTCTTTTTCAGTGAACACAAAATACTACATATATATTATTTCAGAAAATAAAAAGGAACACTACTTGCATATATAAATAAAAATGGCACTCCTTCAATTTAGCTTTTGAAGGGAAAAAAAAAAAAATCCTTTAGAAGGAGGCCATAACTAAAAGACTTGTTTTGACATTATTCTCCTCAAATTCTTTGCATAAATCATATCCTTTTGCAGTTATTGGATTGTAAAATAACTTGCATACTAGATTCCAAAATCTATCATTATAAGTTTCCATCCTTGATGATCATAAACCCAAATGAGCTCAAGATCCAGCCCATTTTGTGAATGAAATTGTTGGGTTATATGGGTTTGGGTCGGGTTCACCCAAGATGACCCAAAGACCCAAACCTAGATCCAACATCTGGTTGGATCAGATCATTTAACTGCTATTAGCAGTTTTATAGAAGTTATTTGGGTGATTTTATAACTGCACATGACAGTTATATATTGATGTAAATATATTAATGTGCATCAGTGTGTGTGTGAGTGTGAAAAATGCAAACACGCAGAAGAAACCAAAAGCAAAATACAAAATAGAAACTAGTGAGACTCAGGGCAAGGTAATTTACATTGTGGATTGAGTTTTCTTTCCATATTTTGTGATTGAATTTCGACCCAGTTGAACAACACAAAATCCTGATCAAATTTGTCATAAAGACGGGTACGCATTACAATTTTTGCCTATTGTTTCTCATGCTTTAATAGTAATATGTATATTGTTACTGCATGATTATTGATCAACAGAAATTATGTTCTTTATTTTCATAAAATTAAAAATTTATCTTGTATATCCTATCTAGCTAGTATTGAGCCTGTCTATGTAGTTGCTCTGATTTCTTACAATCTAGATGTTGAGTTTAGATTGAAAATTTTGTTCTTTTCTATTAAGGACCACAAAAGAGCAAGCATTATTCTTATTATGTTTTTGAAAGATTCAGAACTGGTCAATTAATTTTTTTTTTTTTTTTTTTTTTTGGTTTTTGGTGAGTTGATTATTCTATCTATTGACAATGCAAATGAGGTGTTCCAACCAGTTCGATGTTTGCTGACGTCATACGTTCAAAATTGTTGAGTGTTAACAACTTCAGACATTGCTTAAACGTCAAACTTGTTTGATCCAACAAGTTCAATGTTGACGTCAACAAATTCACGTATCAAAAGTTGTTAGAATGGACGTGAAAATTGATGATCCGACAAGTTTGACGTTTGCTAATGTCATACATCTGAAGTTGTTAAGTTTCAACTTAAGACGTTGCATCAACATCAAACTAGAACATCTAACAACTTCGACGTTGATGTCAATAAGTTGACGTTAGGCAACTTGTTGATATGAACATTAGAATTGCTGGAGCAATAAGTTCGACATTTGCTGACATCATACGTCTGAAGTTGTTGACACAAGTGTTAACAACTTTGGACGTTGCTTTAACGTCTAATTTGTTGAACAAACAATTTTGATGTTGATGTCAATAAGTTGACGTTTGAAAACTTGTTGACTTGAACATGGAACTTGTTGATCGAACAAGTTTGACGTTTACTGACGTTATATATCTGAAGTTGTTGAGTGTCAATAACTTCAAACGTTGCTTTAACGTCCAACTTATTAAACCAACAACTTCGATGTTGATGTGAACAAGTTAACGTTAGATAACTTGTTGACATGAATGTTGAACTTGTTGATCGAACAAGTTCGACATTTGCTGACGTCATATATCCGAAGTTGTTAAGTGTTAACAACTTCGAACGTTGCATTAACGTCCAACTTGTTGAACCAACAACTTTGATGTTGATGTCAACAAGTTGATGTTAGGTAACTTGTTAACATGAACGTTGAACTTGTTGATCAAATAAGTTCAACATTTGCTGATGTCATACGTCCGAAGTTATTGAGTGTCAAAACTTTGGATGTTGCTTTAACTTCCAGCTTGTTGAACTAACAACTTCGACGTTGATGTCAACAAGTTGACGTTCGGTAACTTGTTGACATGAACGTTGAACTTGTTGAACGAATAAGTTCAACGTTTGCTGACGTCATACATCCGGAGTTGTTAAGTGTCAATAATTTCGGATGTTGCTTCAACGTCCAACTTTTTAAGCCAACAAGTTCAACGTTGATGTCAACAAGTTGATGTTGGCAAACTTGTTAACTACAACGTTGAAGTTATTAATCGAACAAGTTCGACGTTTGCTGACATCATATGTGTGAAGTTGTTAATTGTCAACAACTTCGGATGTTGCTTCAATGTCCAACTTGTTGAACCCACAACTTCGACGTTGATGTCAACAAGTTAACGTTCGATAACTTATTGACATGAACGTTGAAGTTGTTGATCCAACAAGTTCGATGTTTATTGACGTGATACTTCCGAAGTTGTTGAGCGTCACCAACTTCGGACGTTACTTCAACATCCAACTTGTTGAACCAACAACTTCGACGTTGATATCAACAAGTTGACGTTCAGCAACTTATTGACATCAACGTTGAAGTTGTTGAACGAACAAGTTCGACGTTTACTGATGTCATACGTCCGGAGTTCTTAAGTGTCAACAATTTCGGACGTTGCTTCAACGTCCAACTTATTGAGCCAACAACTTCTACGTTGATGTCAACAACTTGATGTTGGGAAACTTGTTTACTACAACATTGAAGTTGTTGATCGAACAAGTTCGACATTTGCTGATGTCGTACTGATGAGAATGTAGAACGTTATATTTTTGTCTCTTAATGTTTAGTCTTTTATGCTTATTTGGTGTCTAAATGAACTCACTATTCTTATATTTTGATTTAGAATACAAATGGAGACATGAAGAGCAAAACAGAGTTTATTGGGCGATTTTAGACAGCTTCGACATCACTTAGTAATCTGGACATAACTCTCTCATCCGGACTCCGATTGAGATGATTCAAGATGATATGGAAAGACAAGAAAGAGCTCTACAACTTTCGTGTTTTGAGTTTTGAGAGATATTAGCTGCATCAAGGTCAAAATCAGGCTTGAAGTTGCTGCACCTGCACTGTTGGCGTTCTGGAATTTCTTGGCCTGCAAGTTTGACGTGCAGACTTCACACAACTTATTTTTGGAAGCTGCCAAATCTGATGCACGAAAATTCCAACTGAAATCATAACTTTCCTTCTAGTGTTGAGGCCCTTTTTATTATTTTCCTTAATTAGTCTGATTTGAATATTGTTATTTTAGGATAATGCTTAATTTGTTTAAGAGTTTTTTGGTCTTTAAGAGGAATAATGCTGTGTATAAAAGGGAGGAGAAGTCATCAGACCTGACATCTCTCTCTTTTGTTTGCTCTCTGAATTTTTCTTCAAGTTTTTATGATGGCCATGCTTGGCTAAAGTTTTATTGGTCAAAGGAAACTGAAGCCTCGGAATCAATAAAAAACTGTGAGATCTAATTTGCTTTTATTGTTCAATTCATGTTTTGAGTATCGGATGTTCTTCTATACTTATTTTCATGATTGTCTCGTTTAATTACTGGGAGGCCTACTAGTTTATTATTCGTTGCAATCTACTGCTAAATTAGATATCAAATCCGTAATTGTTTGATCCCTCTAATTTATGAAGCAACTAAGATTTATTGATTTGCTGCATCAGAAATTAATAGATTTTAGGAAGAACACTCAACTAAATTAAATGCAACCGTTTATGCTTGTGTTGTTTAGTTTCATCGATTTCTCTAATTCTTGAGGCTGCTACTAAATTAAACTGTTAGCGCTTGTCTTGGGGTTATTTAGTAGTAGAGTTGATTAGATCACTTATTTTCTAATTAACTAAAACTAAGGAGAGATAGGAAAAATTATTCCAACGATGAATATTCAAAGTGTGAATTGATATATTTATCTGCATCGATGATCAGTTGTATAATTCCGATGGTGGAAGTTGACTTAGACCAATGATTGTTCTTTTGATTGATTTCGGTATTTCAATTCAGATTGTTTTTAGTTATTTTTCTTAAAATTGTTTTTATTAAATTCAAAATCCCCCACCTTTATTTGCATAGCATAAAACTAGGCTAAATACTCTATGTGGGAA